>CM068277.1:2489659-3089659 GCA_034703905.1 Chenopodium berlandieri
TTAACACGACCACCAAAAGCACTAGATATTATCATCTTAAAATAAAAGTTTTATTGTACAAATATTAAAGTTTTATTATACAATGTAAAACATTATACTTTATTTGTCCGGTGTTACTCGCACGGTCGCACCACATTAATATTTGCTACTATTCTCAATTTTTGACCATCTTTAACGAATGGCATTTTTTTATGGCAAAATGTAGTCAATTTAAAACATGTTAGATTCATTTCAACGTATATTGTTAACATATCAATTTTTTTTTATAATTTTTTAAATAATAATTAAATATATTTTATAAATTAAAGTTTGTTTTTTTTTTTTTTTTTTTTTAACGACATAAAGATTAAAGTTATGCATTTACATACATAAAAGTAATTCACATGTTGCAAGTATGACAAAATAAAGGAAGTAATCCTTATTTAAAAGTCCCATTTTATCTTGATCTATATTTTTCTCATTTATAATTTAATCAACAATATTTCACTATCTTCTTTTTTTCATACATATTTTTATTCACCTCAAATCAATCAAACACCACAATCATATACATATGTATTCACTTTTCCATCCTACATATACATGTATTGAGCAAATGCAACTTTTATGTAGGAACGAATGAGTTATGATCTTAACTTAAATTTTTTAACATATATATATATATATATATATATATATATATATATATATATATATATATATATATATATATATATATATATATATATATATGTATATATATATACGGGGAGGTTCCGCTAAAAACAGAGCTTATGGTGAAAACTAAAAACAAGCAATCTTAGCCATTCATTACTAGCACAAAAGATCAGACGGTTCTAAAGCCCTAAGATCATTCCAACCTTACATATAATCAATTCAACCGTTTTAAAGGTCTTTTTTTTTTTTTTTTTTTTGACAAACGCAACGTTTTAAAGGTCACTACATGCTAAAATAAGGTAACTTTATCTAAATTGACGATATTTACATAGAGTCACTATATATAAAAATAACGTAACTATATACAAAAATAGGATAGCTATATCAATTTTTACCGTATTTACATTAAGGTCAGTATATACAAAAATAGGGTAACTATTTCAATTTTGACCATATTTACATAGAGGTCACTATATACAAAAAATAGGGTAACTTTAACAATTTTTACAACATTTACATTAAGGTCACTATATACAAAAATAAAGTAACTATATCGATTGAGTTTTTGACACCATTTACATAAAGGTCACTATATACAAAAATAAAAGTCACTATATATAAAAATAAGGTGACTGAAACAAAATTTATAACATTTCCATAATTCTAAGGTCATTATATCGAAAATAAGGTAACTGTATATAAACTTCGGGTAATTATATCAATTTGACACCATTTACCCAGAGGTCAATAAATATAAAAATAAGTATTAAAAAAGTCTATGTAAGATTCGAATCTACATCCCGTGATTACACGGTGCTCGACCAATTGAGCTAATAGGCTTTTAACATGCCAAAAATCACGCCCACATAAAAAACTAAGATCGATAAAGGGTGAAATAAAATCATCATTCGTGAACATTTAATTTTGCTCAAGTTGACTAATCGAGGCCTTGTAAAATTAGATTCAGAGTGTTGTACTGCTATGCATGATGGATTGGAGTATATAATGCATCATTTTCCACTGGATTTAGATAGTGTACTCAAACAAAATACAAAGTCTTAATACCATTCAAGTAATCAAGAGATATGAAAAATCTGATCAATAAAAGTAAAGCTAAAAACAAAGATGCAAAACAAAGTCCTAGCTCTATCTTAGTAAACACGCTGGCCAAAAAAAAAAAAAAACAAAATTCAAACAGAACAGCGCATTACATAAACTTGGAAGTTGGACCTCTTAGACAATACAAGTATATGGAAATTCATATTCTAACTGAGAATTCATCATATGCAGACTCCTGAATATGAGAGTAACATACTTCCTGAATCCCGACTTAAGTTTATGTGGATCGAACATAACTGAAGAGGTATGAAGGCAAGGTAGAGCACCAAAACATAAATTCAGATCATAACATAGACCCAAAAGTTTAACAGGCCAAGATACTAATATAACAAGGATTGGTACAAAACTGAACATGTAAAAATTCATGAAAATCAAAGTCAAATTACCGTCTTGTCATTAATGTATCGAGCAGCATAACCAACACCAGATTTTCTATGCTGACCAGTCCAGAAAATTTCACCACCTAGAGAGATCTTTGGGGTCACACTCTGCATCCCACCAGTCAAAGGAAAAGAAAATCACACCAGTAATCAAAGTTCAACATCAGCGAGTACAGCTTAATCAACCAAATCATACCTCCACTGACCAGCCTCTTAATTGTCCCTTATATACCAACATAAAATACTGGTTTTTGAGGTCTCACCTAGCTACATCCATTACAGAATACATACATTTAGATTAAGTACTTTGAAATGCAGACTTTCATCCAGATTTCATCCAGATAACCTCATATTACACTAGAACTCTAAGCTCACTCTAAGACAACTCTGCTCCTGAATCTCAATGTTGATCGTGTTCTAAGCAGAGGTTTTCCTTTTCTTAGTACTCATTCTCTGTGTACAAAGCAGAGCTAATTTATGTCTCCAAACTCTCACTAATTCACTCACAAATCCACTAAAAACACTTCATATTACTCAAAATTCGAATTAACTACTCCAAACTCTCACTAATTCACTCACAAATCCACTAAAAACATTTCAAATTACACAAAATTCGAATTAACTACTCCAAACTCTCCCGAATTCACTCACAAATTCACTAAAAACACTTCAATTACTCAAAATTCGAATTAACTACTCCAAACTCTCCCGAATTTACTCACAAATCCACTAAAAACACTTCAAATTACTCAAAATTCGAATTAACTACTCCAAACTCTCACTAATTCACTCACAAAATCACTAAAAACACTTCAAATTACTCAAAATTCGAATTAACTACTCCAAACTGTCACTAATTCACTCACAAATCCACTAAAAACACTTCAAATTACTCAAAATTCGACTACATTAAACGTAATTCCTTTTTTCGATTCTACCTCTCATTCAATGAGAAAATCAATTCAAAGTTCCAGCAAATTCCACAATATACATAACATAACAACAACACAGATCAGACATGCACCAAAAACCTAATTTTCCAGATATCAAAAAACCAAAATAATTAAAAATATCAGATCGAACTACAAAAATACCTTAGCCGCTTCTCCTGAAAGTCGAATCCACCAAAACTCGCCGCCTTCCTCCTTCTGCCGCATTTAGAGAGAGAACGAAGAAAGAGAAACACGCAGTAGAGAGAGAAAACAAAGAAGCTGGTTGAAGAGAGAGAAAGTACGAAAGAAAAGAGAGAAGAGAGAGGAGAGAGAAAATAACCTGGAAATTAAAGAGGAGAGAGAAATTCAGAGATGTTTGAAAATAAGAGGAAAGAAATCTGAGTCATACAATTTGATGAACGGCTTAGATTAAACGTTTTCAGTTTTTATTTTAACACTTGTTTTTACATGATCCTATTCCTTTACCTTAATCTATTACAATATTACTCGTTTACTCCCCGTATTTGTTTAATTATATTCATTTTATTTTGAAGAAATAGTGGCTTTTTCCTAATAAAAAATATATATTTACAGAATTATAAAGTCATTCAAGTGACAATAATTTGAGTGGGCGACAAAGTTGACAAGTTATTACACCAACTTTGATCCTTCTTTGTATCTTCCTCAGTTCACTATGTCATGACTGCTTTCTTGATCCCGTTTCTCCCATATTCCCTCTAGTACTCGTCTCTCTTTTCCTGCACAACCGCAAGCCCGGCCCTCGAGGCTTCACCACCACCACGACACCACGAACTTTACCAGTATTTTCAAGGACTTGCAGCAAGCTAAGCCACATCACAGAAAATGGAGACCGATCTAGCTAAGGACAATAACTCAGATCACTTGCTACAAGAAGTGTAGTAACAAAAGGTAACATTTCGTACTTAACCTTTCTTATCTTCCCGTGTGTGATGCATATGTTCTCTGTTCTTCTGTCTAGAATGAGTTAATAATGTGACAACTAAATCTGGAATATTCTATTATGTGCATGTTTCTGATCTAAGCTAAACTTCAGAAGGGGTAAAACACTAAATAAAACATTTATGATTTGCTTATTAATGACTGTACCTATGCAATTACATAGTTCGTATAAATTAAACTTATAAATTAAATGTATAAATCATACAAGTATCATGTTACAAATTCCTTTGTTGTCAAGCAATCTAATCCCCAATTAAGTAGATAATAAATATAAATGACGCGCAGTAGAATAGATTTAGATTTGTGTGGTGGTATCCTTAAAATTATAATGGTGTGCGGTAGATCAAATAGTGGTTGGGATCTTTGGGAAGTTAAGGAGATAGATATTGTAATGTGATTGCTCGTAAAGTTGTATATTATAGTTGTACTACTACATCATGTTCATCAATATAGAAAGTATGTAAATTAAATCATTAATAATTGCTAGTTAGGGTACAATTTTGAGCAAATTGGTGCCTTGGTTGTCAACCTTCTTTTTGAAAGAGCACTAATCCAGTCGTTGGTTTGGGAAAACCCTCATAAGTCAATTGAATTAGAAGATGGTGAACCAATTATCAAGAGATATTTGTCCTAACTAAGAGGTGAAACGGTCGCTTTGATTTTTATACTAATGTGTATGACCTTTGCAATAATCAGAAGGGATAGATTATGGCTTAACTTAGACGAATAAGTATAAAACTTTTTTTTTTTTTTTGACAAGGAATAAGTATAAACACGTCATATTTCACGGGATATTACTCAACTACTTGAGGACTCAAGGTTGTACTTTTATCCATTATAATTATTTTCTCAAGTAGTACTTTTATCCATTATAATTATTTTTTCCTTTTACCATGATTACTATATCCTTCAAGTTCGTAATACAATTTATAATCAATTTGAAAAGAAGATAGCCTTAAATTTCTTAATTTCTTATGACTTTAATGGTGATAATGAAAGCTTAACAAAATGTAGAATGGTGGATTGGTGGGTCCATAAGACCATGACTTATGGAGCTAGTCATGGTCCCAGTGTTGGTCACAAATTGATATAAACAACCATATCCACTGATGCAATAATGCTTACTTCAGATAATACGCCCAATGCATGATCATTATGCTTTAACATGTTGATATACAATAATTTTGAGGGAGACTAATTTGTGTCGAAATATAATTTATTTTTGAATGGTGTGTCAAAACATATTTGGATGAACATAAGTTGTAAAAAGTAGCCGACACAATAACATAGTGCTAAATTTCTAATATTGCATTTTTAACCATTCCTAAAACAACTTGAGATAACAACCAAAAACAAAAAAAAAAAAAATAAAGAAAAGAAAAGGTGACTTTGGTAAAACGATGGTAATAAATAAAAGTACACATTAATTATTGGGGATAACAAAAATTAAAGTGTAGAAATGAGTAAAACCGAGGATTATATTTAAGTCATTTAACAAATCTACCATCTTTTGAAAATTTACTTGCATTTCAAAGTTGGGTCCAAGTAATATCCCAACAAAAATGACGACCTACAGAAATCAAATAAGCTGCATGAAAAAACATGGCGCATGAAGATATGAGTAGTGAATTATGTTCATAAATATGATGTATAATATTCGCGCTCCATAGCAGATACAGAACCATATTTAGTAATCCAATAGGGTTACACATCAATAATAGTAGAAATCAAAATGAGATTACAGGACACATGCTCATTGTACTGCAAGCAAGTCTGTAACACGAACAACAGAAACTTAATAAAAAAAACTCATGTTCTATGATCCGAGTACTGACAGTTTATAGTATTTCACAAAGTAGCTAGATATTACAGTTTTTTGCAATTGCAATCCTCATCTCGATCTCCCCATATAGAACAATCATGTATTCATGTTGACCATCTCTACATGGTTGGTCTCACATTAAGTCGGCTTGCAACTTTCATACCCAGAGATTTGTCAGCCTGAATACAGATGCAAAAAAAAGTGTTATTGATATTCGATATATAGTATTGCAAAGAGGATTGCAGCTATGCCAAATAGTAATTTGAAATAATTGGACACTTACCTGGGTCCAGTATGAAACCCAGATACTGCGTATCTCATGGGTGACACGGGGGTCGCTTAAAGCATCAACCACTCTGCAGATAAATCTCTCTTGCCTGGATGCACCATGAGACGGATATATGAGCACACAATCGATACACATATCAAAAGAAAGCCAAAAATAAGAATGAATTCTGAAAGTGCAGCTAGGAAAGAGTCCAACCTGGCTGGGTCCATTGATCTGTATCGCTCTCCAGGCTGCTTAAAGTTGTTTTCCTTTGCAATGATTTGCTGCATTAATAGGATAACAATATAGTCCATCAGATTTTCATTCAGTTAATGTTCATTTCAAAACCCAAATCATCAAAATAATATAATTAAATTAACCCAAAGTAGAGAGGTCATGAGCACTAATGTCAGAGAATTACGAAATTACTGGTTTTCTTTAAATTAACCTCCCAGCAATTGGTGCCAAAAATTATAGGTTAAGAGTTCTTCAATACTAACCAACTGATAAAACATGATATACTAATATCCTTTCCAAGCAAGTATAATGGAATATATATGCATGAAACATCCACAAACAAGCAGCAGACAATTAAAAGAACTAACCCTTTCACGCCTTCCATTCAAAATATTTGCAGGAATGGGGTATCTCTCAGCATGACGAACGGGATCATATCTTGATGGAAAGTAGTCCACCTGAGAAACAGCATAAAGTAAGAAATTGGAGCAAAAAAATAAGCAGAAATATTACTAGCAAGAAACAGAAACTGAAACCGCAGCAAATACCTCCTCATCTCTGTGCATAAAGTTCATGGAACCATCATAGTGATTGTTGTGATGAGCACACTTGGGAGCGTTGACTGGAAGTTGCAGGTAGTTGGGACCAAGACGATGCCTTTGGGTATCAGCATATGAGAAAATTCGAGTCTGAAGCAGCTTGTCATCTGAGTAGTGGACCCCAGGAACAACAATAGCAGGGCAAAAAGCCAGCTGCTCATTTTCAGCAAAGAAGTTGTCAATGTTCTTGTTCAAGACCATACGACCCACTGGCTGAAGTGGCAAAATGTCCTCAGGCCATGTTTTGGTAACATCTAGGGGGTCAAAGTCAAATTTATCTTCATCAGCAGGGTCAATTGTCTGGATAAACAGCTTCCATTCAGGATAGTTTCCAGCTGCAATTGAGTCAGTAAGATCCTGAGTAGCATGGCTGTGGTTAGCTCCTCCAACTTTGACGCATTCATCCTCCAACAGACACTTAACTCCACATGTTGGCTTCCAGTGGAACTTCACATAGTATGCTTTGCCAGCCTTGTTGACCAGAGTATATGTGTTAACACCAGAGCCTTCCATGTGTCTGTAGTTTGCAGGAACACCCACATCATCAAAGAGGAAAGTGAACATGTGTAAACTCTCGGGATGGTGAGAGAAGAAATCCATGATCCTCCAGTTCTCTTGAATGTGGGTTTTAGGATTGGGCTTGAGGGAATGCACCATATCAGGGAATTTCATACCATCACGAATGAAAAACACAGGGAAATTGTTCCCCACTAGATCGAAGTTACCCTGTGATAAATAAAGTTAGGAACATAATATAAGCTGTTGAGCGAAATACGAGACTAAAGCTTTAGCATCAAAAACAATGAAGCATCCACTTCGATGTTAAGAGGATGATTAAAATATGCAAACAAAGCTTAAAAGATTTATGATTTAGTCAAGATAAGAGCTGACCAATCACAACACTAAAGCAGTGAGCTACCAGCCTACCATACAGCAGAGGTTATATTCAGCATCATGGACAAATCCACCTTTCCAGGTACTTTTTAAAGTAGTATTTATGTTTGAAACTAGAGAAGCTTATTAAATTTTAAATGATCAAGAACATATAAAATAAACCAGGTAGATGGCATAATTCCATTAGTATCAACACATAGTTCTAAAACTAGATATTAACAGCAGTGTAAGTGTAATAATGCAACCAACCCTAGCATGGATAAACACTACCAAGAATGGAAAAAGTATCACATTATATGCCATAAAAATTTGTTATAGAGTTGGCCCTTACCTCTCTGGTGTAGAACTTCACAGCAAAACCACGAGGGTCCCTGAGGGTTTCAGGACTCCCACGTTCATGAATAACAGTAGAGAACCGAACAATCACAGGTGTCTGGACACCAGGAGCACGCAGGAAATCAGCACATGTGAGGTGTGTAATATCATGAGTAACTTCAAAAAATCCCTTAGCACTCGCTCCCCTGGCATGAACAACACGTTCTGGTATACGCTCTCGGTCAAAGTTAGCAAGCTTTTCCACAAGATGATAGTCCTCCAAAAGAATGGGGCCTGTTCAGAAAGATACATCAGCACAGCCCATACCAATTACAGACATCCAACTCTGTAAACTATGTCATCAGAGTACAAAATACATCACTAATGTGCTGAGGAATAAAAGGAAAAAGTAGAGGTGCCTAGTTGCAAAAGCTGATAGCAGTCTTACTCAGCTACTCATCCTAATTGAGGTATTTGGCTATGTTGAGTGTTGGGGTCTAGGTAGTGTACCTAAATAACCAATGAAGCTGGATTAAACTAAATACAGGGTACACACTTCTCTATTATTCAATCTCAAATTCCCTTTATGTAGTTTTTCTAAAAAGTCCAATTAAGTTGAGCAGAACATAGCCTTATTACTGGTAAAGTATACGTGCCTTCTCATGTTATTGTGGAACCAATAAATAACTCAACCACGCATTTTAGCAATCACTAAATTCACTATTACTTCGATTGGCTAAAACTATTTCTATCTAGTAATACAGAAATAGAAATAAAACATTTGGAAAAGTTGACCACTTTGTAAGTTGCAGAACATGGTTCTGAGTTCTGACATATATGCCAAAAATGAGATCTAGTCTCTGAGGTCAAATAGTATCTTTAAGCATTCGAAATCCAAACATTGCACTACATATATTTTTTTAACATGCTCAACTTTCATCTCATTTTCTAAAAAACTTAGTACGACAAGGAGTTATCCAACATTAAGCATGAGATGCACAAATTACATATGGCAAAGAATTGTAATTGAACTCACTTTCCTTAAGCAACTTAATGGAATTGCTTTAGAAGTTTAGAGTTAAAATTGACAACTCCTAAATCCATCTTTCGATTCATGTATCCTTTCCTATTAAGAGACCTCCTTAACCCTGATTACACTTAGTAAATCAGGCCATCAAGGAACTTAATGCCTTACAGTAGTTGCTTCCGTTTTTTACCAAAGATGAAACTTTCCTGTAAACTGTCCTAATTTTAGCTAGCTCTCTCTCCCCAATAGCGTGTTCTTGGTAACAGCACTGTCAGCATATTTCTTCCTTCAATTCTCTTAACCAAACTCATGAATTTTATCAATATCCCAAATAAGTCAACCCTTTCACTGTTCTGTATGCAGCCATTAACAAACTCATCTAGGTCAAACCCTTATTAAGTTTTGCAATTAGCAAAGAAGCAGGAAGATATCAATAGTTTGTATAAACTTTGTTTTAATGAAGTCAATAGTAATGAAGAAACAGTGGCATCCATTATAAGTAAAACTGATTTGCTTCCTTTAAAACCGTTTAAACTACCTTTGTTTTCTATTTCTCCTTATTAAGTAAAACTGATTTGCTTCTTGTAGAAGCTTACACCCTATTATGATTTATGATATCTACTTAGTTGTTGGTACATTACTTAATTTCTATAATTATCCAAATGATAAAAGCTAACTTCACTCCGTATTTGTACAAATATGAATTCATGTAATTTAAGCTTACATCTAACTGTGATTTCAATTGAAATCATGTAATTTAAGCTTACATCTAACTGTGATTTCAATTGAAATTTTGGAAAAATTACTTTCCACAAATTATTGCGGTTCCCACCAATTTGAACTAGTTTCAACAATTTCGAGCCAATATCAATTTCGAACCGCTCCTACTATTAGATGAATAGTTTTTAATAATCACAATTTTGTAAAAAAAAATTCCTAAAATTGAAAATCAGATGCTAAAATCATCAAAAATAAAAACAATCAACAACAACAACTAGAGAAAAATCAAATTAAAGCAAAAAAATATCCATTCTAAAACTAATAATTAATCTTTAAATAAAACTAAATCAATACCAAAAAATCAATAGAAAAGAAATAACCTCTGTTGCCAACAGTCAAAGAAGAGTTGTTGTTCCAAACAGGAGCACCAGAATTTGTGGTGAAGTGTGATGAATTGTGCGCACTTGATGGCCGAAACTACACCACAAATACAAATTCAAATTCAATCAAACAACAAATTCAACAAAATCAAAATCAAAAATCAAAAACTCCAAATACAATTAATCAATGAAATAGAAACCGTCTCAAATTGAGTATTAGAGCAAAGATTGAGTAGTAACCTTGTAAGGATCCATGGCGGTAGAGAGAGAAATGACGAGTTGATCTTGCCGAGGAGAGAGAAAGAGAGAGATTGAAGAGATAAAGATGAAGGAGAAGGGGAATGTGGTAAACACACAAATTTTAATTAGGAAAATAAAAATAAGGGGAGTATAAATATATAAACAAAAAAAAAAGTGTGACGTAAAATGAGTCCGAGATGGATAATATTGATAAGGAAGAGTAATAATTTTAGTTTCTGAAATATATCCGAAATTATCGTCGCCGCTACTAAATTTCTGAATTATAATCTGACAAGTTAGCTGGTACTCATTTTTGAATAATAAGACAGATCGAGGCTTATTAATATGGGGTTGTTATTACTTTCCCCTTACGATTATATCAATTTGGATTAGATTATGTTTAGTTCCGTTAACTTTTTTGTCTTATTTAATCTAAATTTAAACGCCGTAGGGAGCATTTACCTCGTTGTGATTTTGTGAACATATTTTTATTTAATTTGTATTAAACTTTTTTTTTTATTTTTTTTGGCATTTATTTATGTTCACAAACTTTAATTTGTATTAAATTTTGTAAACATATTTTGTGAACATATTCTATTCAAATCTTATATTAAATTTGATCTAATTTAAATTTCTTATAATAAAAAATATTAATCATAAAAATGACATAAGGAAGATAGAAAAGAATAAATTGAAAATAAGTTGAATAACTAAACATTAATTACATCAATCCACATATTATTGCTTCAATTGAAATCGATCCCCTTAAAAAGGAAACAAATTGACCATACATACAATGCAAACATCATGTATAATAATGTTAAAGAATACAATATATCTCGATAAGAATTATCAAGATAAAAAATGTACATATATTGATATATACAAACATGCATTATAATTTTAAATATATGGTACTCATAATATATACATACTAAGTACTCCGTTGTATACTAATGATTGTTATCAGATATTTATATTACTAGTTACACCAAATGTCCAAATTACATCACTCCTTTGATCACTTCAAGTTACCCATAGGATTTTTTGAAATAACTTAGAAAATATACAAGTAAAGTGATGCTAGAATGACATGGGTAGTTACTCAGGTTTTGTGCTCTAAAGAACCCAAAAGTGTTTATTTTTATAGAACAGAGTTTTTGTATAATTTATATTCACAAAATATTTTTTTTGATTAAAAAAAAAATGAGAACATCGAGAAGGATGTTTCCCCATGGGCCCCAACCAAATACACTGAAGCATTGGGCCATAAAAGTTTATGAGAAGATCTCTGCCAAAAAAACTGAGAAGAAAATGAGAGCCACTTATCACTCTTTGTTAGAACTAAAATGAACCATTACACTAACTCCACGTAAAACAATGTTGTGTGAATTGTGTGCAAATTTGATACCTTATTTTTGGAAGTTGTTGCTGACTAGTGTGAAACCTTGAATATACCCATTCGATAAGATTTTTTATAATCAGAATGGGCCTTCCTTTGTGTGAGCTTAGCCACACACTCAACAGAGTCAACACCACTCGCTGCTGGTGTAGAGACTATATTTTCACTTATTTCAAGTTTAGAAAAAAAAGTGTGTTCAAAAAAGTTTTAAAAAAAAGTAATTTTGATAATGTTAATCAAGTTATATCCAAAATTAAGGAAAAATAAGCAAAAGTGTGAAATAATGTATAAACTCCGCGATTATACCATGTTTATTTAATGAGGAAAACTGATAAAAACTTAATGATGCATGTGTAGAAATCCTTATAATTATAATTACTTCATTTAGGTTTTCATGTTTTTTTTCTTCAAAATCAATGGAAAATATCTATGCAAAACCTGAGCTGATGAAATGCTTAGGAAATCTAAATTACTCCCATCGACTTCAATAGCCTCATTAAACTAATAATTAATTAATGGAAAACTAGGTAGTGCAATGTAATACAAGTACTCCCTTTAACTAGACTTGATTATATTATCGGGTAAGGTAACCCAATGATAATAGGGTTAGGGTCAGGCTTAAAGGGCCCTTAATAGATAGGGTCCTTATTAGGTAGGATTAATGTATGACAAAAATGTTTCTCCAATTTACTAGATAAAGAAATTAAATAATATAAAAAATAATAATAATAATAATAATAATAATAATAATAAAAAATAACGTACATATTATCTTGTGTGTGTGTATATATATATATATATATAATCTTTTTAATTGATAGTTGTTGGCCCGTCCAATATCGCCCCGCATTGGCCCAATCTGCTATTGGCCCTACAAAATGTGACTTTTTTTACCTGACCCGCACCAACCTAGTCTAACCCACCCAATAATCAGGTCAACCTCTAACTTAACTAATTTCTTATAAAAGCATATTCATTGCTCATCCCTTCTCTTTTCTTATAACTCTTCATTTTCAATGAGAAATACGTATATACCGGTCAAACTATAACAATTAAAAAAATAAAAGGGAGGCATATGACTTATGTAAAAAAATTTGTTCTATGCATTAAAATCTCTATAAGTTCAAATGGGAAAATCAATTACAAACAGAGGCTGCCCAAAAGACTAAAAAAAAATGTATGAACCCATTTGTGAACTTTTGCACTTTCAAGTTTTCTTCAATTACTACCACAAGCCTTTAGTCAAGCTTGTGACTTCGCATAAAGATGAGTATAAAGAGTCCTAGTCCGTCGAACAACAATCAGACTTAGTACAACAGCAATACAAACAACTCCTGTCAAAATAGCACAAGTGATGGAATAACATATTCTACCTATACAAGTATGTGAACCTTCATCTCCTAGTTGCAAATCGACTTTGGGGTCTACAATCCGACCTTGTGTCTCTGCATAGTAGTCGTAGATGCGACTAGCAAGGATGCTAGAGAACAAAAATGATCCAGTAGGCATTGAAAGTATAATAAAGTTGTATAAAGAACCAAAGCATTTTAAACCAAACATCTCTGAAACTGCTGCAGGGGCGATCCCCCAATGTGCTCCGTAGCCAAATGAAGTTAGCACAGTTAATGTATAAATTGATGCAGGCCATCCCAAAGCGTAATATAAGAGCCCGATTGCTAAGATGGATTGAACAATCGCCAAAGCCAAAAGCCTAGGATATGCGTATTTTCTGATAAGAGAAGCAAAACTAGCATTATATCAGCAGTGTTATCGTGATTTTGAGCCTGTATAAGCCAAACTTTATTTTTTTCGGTTTTGATATAGCAGTAATTAGAAAGATTATGAAAAACTGAGATGAATCAAATATCAAGTAGCATGAGTGCATGACTATATGAATATATGATCTGATTTTTATGAAGATAGATTACTGAACCTGACAACTATCTCTGAGAAGTATCCACCACCAACACGGCCAAGAAAATTGCAGACGCTGATGATTGAAACAAAGATTCTTGGACTGGAATATCCAAGAGAATCAGATATTTGACCCATATTATCAATGATTGTAATACCAGATCCAGAACCCAAGATTAGGGATACAAACGTAAGCCAAAGCTCCGTCTTTCCTAAAGCTTGTAGCAAGGTAAAATTCTCCCCTAGTTGAGGATCTCTTCTTTTACCTTCAACTTCACTTTCATCCTCGCTAATGACGGTTTCAACAGGTAGCAGGCTCTCTTTGACTGGATCATTCAGTTCTGAAGAGAATGACAGTATGATAGGCACTATTGATGGAAGTAGCAAGATAATGAGCAAGATTACAGAGCAAGTTATGGTCAAAGATTGATTCAAGTACTCTTCAAAGAGCAAAAAACCCATCAAATAAGCAGCCAAGATGAGGCAAACACCATAGACAAACGAGAAGCTCAAACTGTCAGAAGGCCTTTTTTGTCGATGACCCTCCACATACCTTATAGCAAACATTAGAGAAAGAACAACAATCGAGGGAACAATTGCTATTGTTAATATGAGGAAATCACGATTAGTAGTGCTGAAGAAGTAATAAATTTGGCTTAAAATTGCTCCACTCAAGCCATTAAATCCTTTAAGTATCCCCACGACAGAGCCTCGGCTATCAGGGAAGTTTAGCAGACATGATACTAGAGCAGCTGTATTATAATAAGTCTCACCATTTGTTCCCACAAATATGGCAATGAATAGCTGCAACAATTGGGAGGAAGACCATATGTCATACATCATAGTTATAAACTATACCTATGACATGCTCATAATCAAATCTTGAACATCAAATAAATTATGACAGAATCAGTAATTATTGTGTTGTTCAGTTATATGTCAATCAGTTTTATTGACTAGTTCACTTGACTTATTTGACCACCTTGTTTTGTTAGTAGGCATTACCATACGTACTAAGTAGTCAGTTACCAAACAAGGCCTATATATGGTACTTGACGAAACCAATATTGAAGAGTTAAAAAGTTGACTTATCATCAAGAACTAAAGCTAAAACCCAAAAGGGGTATAAGAGGAAAGAAAAAATGCTGCACTTAGATCATAACAGAAGATTTCAGCAAACTTCTTAGTTTCATTGTCAGGATTTGTCACATTTGATCATATCAAATAAAATTTGAGCAAAACATCAAATAAAGAAGATGATTCATGCCTTATCAAATTAAGAAGAAACTACTAAAATGCAAGTTAATGCGATACCAAATAAATCATAACATCATCATAACTTACAACATTGTAAATAAATTACAGGACAGAATTGATAAAGAAACGACAGGTGCATTTAAGCTAAGTACCAAATGAACAAAATCAGTCTTTAAATTGCAGAAAAAATCAGCAACTTACCACCCACAGAGGCAAATTAGTCAATCGTTTGGCGATAATTAGCCAAAGAAATCCATATCCAAGAAAAGTATGGAGCACCCCAACTGTCAAAACACCCCAAAACGGCAGAATCTCACACACAGCACCAGCTAAAAATCCAACGCAGTCACCTAAATTTTTAGCGACACCCAAGTAAGAAAGTTGCTTTTGGTTATACTTCATTGTACTCTTGATCATTGGTGAAATGCTTCCGAACAAATAACCAACTCCTGCAAACGATTGGATCCACATTGATGCTACAAATACCAACCATCTGTTGTTGAAAAATGTCCTGAATCTCTCTGAATGTGTCACCATTCTTTTGTGTTTTTTTGGTACTTTAGTAGAAGATTATTTGCAAGTTTATCTGTAGTGTTGACTATTGCATGCAATGAATTTGAATGTGTGATTAGTGATTAAATTGGAATTGAAATGAGCTGAATTATTGCTGCATTTATAGCTGAATTGATGTTAAACAAAAACAATAAACAAGGTTGGATTGGATTTGGAAGTATAATTGATATACTTAACGTTGATGGTATGGATGAATAAATTCATTAATTAGCATTTAAGTTAGGGGAGGTCTGTTTGAGGAGGTAAACTACCAGAAGCTTCCATGGGGGGATCATCATCATGAATAACGTGATGTTGGTGAATCAGTCTATGGGGATGAACAACGTGAGGTTGTTTTTCATTATTTTATGGATTTTGACTAGATAATTTGACCATTTTTGAACAGTACTCCACTACTCCCCAATAATATTTTATTATTTGTTTCATTTTTCCGGACATAGAGTTTTAGAAATAATAGTAAAAAGTATTAACATCCGGTGGCAAAATCAGAAATTTTGAAACGAGGGACAATTGAGCTCTCATAGTTTGACAAAAATGTTTGGGAAAAAAAAAAATCAATACTTAAACAGATAGTTAAATAATTAAAGATAATCCACAACACTAACTAAAAGAATCCAACTTCATATACTAATTATTCCTCCTCCGATGATACAATATTAGTACTTAAACAATGACAATCTAGAAAGATTTATTCATGGCCGAGTTCGAATTTTGACAAAATCTAACATAAGATTATATAAATAATTAAATGTACTTAGCATGATTCCCTATTACAACCATAATTTATTGTTGTTAACAAAAAAAAAAAAAAAAAAAAAAAAGCAAATTGTCTTATACATACATAATAATTATATTTAAAATTAAAGTAAAAAAAACGGACAAAAGCTGCATGCAAAAGGGGGTAAAAAATGAACTAGCAGGGGTTTTGATCCCGCGTCCTACAGTGAACAAGCTCTATAAAAAGAGCTTAACCATTGCGTCGTCTAAACTGTTTTCTTTATTTTATGCATGCACTTATCTACTACATATTCCTTATAAGATGAATTTTTTATTTTACTTTTTTTTTTTAAGTGGGGGGACAGCTGTACCCTCATGTCCCACCCTAGCTCCGCCCCTGTTAACATCGTGGATTTATTCCATGTTCAACATCATGCACTACGAGATGTTGGTGAAGAGTGGCAGAGGGGGCTATTGTCCAGGTGGGGCACGTGCCCTACCAAGTTTTTTTAAAAAAAAATTTACATTAATATTAAAAACAAAAAACTTTATATAAATGGTTACTTATTACCGTTGCTGACATGTTGTATGTGCGGTTGTGCGCCCTACCATGTCAGTAGGGGTGAAACTAATACGGTTTAAAACCCAACCAAACTGATCTGAATTAGTAATGCGGTTTGGTTTTTTTTTTTTTAATATGGTTCAGTGCATGTAATACCCCGTAATTTCAAACCAATTCATTTATTATTAATTATAATTATTAATCTTAAGTATGTCTTATTTCGGGTCTCATAAATCCATTTATGAAAAATGGGCATTAAGTAGGAAGTCGAGCCACTCAATAAATGCTATATAGGTGTTTCCTGATAAGTTATACGAGGAATTCTCAAAGTTGAACTTGGAAGTTAAGGAATATGGGGAGGTAGAATCCGAAATACAACTATATGCAATGTCGATTACCCCTACCATATTCGAGCAGATAAAGGATAGACAATCTGATGATGTGAAGCTTAATAAAGAATAAAATCTAAGATGGTGAATGGAGAATTTGGGCCCTTTAAGGTTCATGATGACGGTAGCATTTGCTATCGAGGTCGTTGGTGTGTACCTTTGCATTGTGAAGAGGTTAAAAAGAAAATTTTTAGAGGAGGGGCATTACACACCATATTCAGTACATCCAGGGAGCGACAAGCTATATAAGGACCTTAAACAACATTTTTGGTGGCCGAGGATGAAGAAAGAAGTGGCTGAATTTGTCTCTAGGTGTATGTCAGGCCAAAAGGTGAAAGCTGAGAGGAGCAAGCCTAAAGGGTTACTTAAGCCATTGGATATTCCATAACGGAGTTATCCGCGGCTTAGGAGCATTAAGTTTTTCCTTAAATCCTTGATGGGAAGAAAAAGAAGAAGGATACTCGTTCTTTTCATTCTTTCGATCTTGACGATGAGAGTTTTGTTCGATGACCATCATCCGATTCGCTAGGCCTTCTACCACACTCATAAGCATGGCAACAACATCTCGCAGTTTATGAACATCTTCTTTTAGACTTGACGAGTTTTCCCTGGTATTACCTAAGAAAACTTCTTCTTGAATGACCATTATTACGAACTTTTTTTTTTGCGTTGAACAAAGGTGTTCTTGATTAAACTCCCTTCTCTCCTTGACCAAGTACTGTGGAAGGAGAAACCATGGACACTCATTGTCAATTACTTGACTCAAACTTGATCATGCATAGATGGAGAAAGATCATAGTGTATGAGGGGAATGATATGTATGGGGGAGACATGAAAGATGAGAGAATGTGGAAAGTGTTATAAGGAGGAAAGTGTAAGGTATGTAATGATGTAAAAGGAAATAGTGTATTTGTAGGAAGTGTGGAAAAATCCAGGAATAGAATGGACCCTCAAATCAAATGACAAAAAGGACGACTCATGCATGGACCTAAGACATGGTCATGGTGTAAAAAAAAAATAAGTATGTACAAAGTGTGTGCAAAGACTTGTGAGTGAAAGTGATATGTTCAAGACTCGTGTAATGACCATGGGACTTAGACTCGAACAAAGACTAAAGTGAGACCTTGGTTATTATTGAAAATTAATTATTCATGTGAATTAGACTCGACATAAAGACTCGGAAAGAAACGACCGAACCATCGCGCAGCGATGGAACTATCGCGTTGCATCGGCTCCATCGCTGCGCGATATTTCTATCGCATCGCGATGAGAGCTGATGCTTCGCGTCACAAGCCAAACTTCGGCGCCAGAACTGGAACGTTAGTTTTAACTTGTTTTCGATATTTCTTTCGAAAGGGTAAGCTTATAGTCTTGCTAAGTTAAGTATATTTAGACTTTATTAATCCAAATTAATTAATTAATTAATTAAGCAAAGTCTTTTTTAGTCATTAGTTAGTTTGTTAAGACTTTATTTACAAACACAAGTCAACAAAAACGGTTAGTTTAATCAGATATATTTATGCACAATTAAGAGATGCACAAGTAGTCAAGTAGTCACAACATGATGCAATGAGTTTGCAACCTAACCGTGGCTCTAGTTCTCTAAAGTTCAAGGATTTTGGTAGTCAAAGAGGGTCCTTGGTTATGAGTCTGGATGCATCGCACGAAAGCCTTACCTATAAAAGGGTTGGCGCGTATGGATGGGACCCCACAAGTTAGACTTGCTTCCATGGTTTGGTGAATTCACAAACTCGGATGTACCCGTCGTTGCACGGAGTGTTCGATTGGATAGATGGAGCGTGAATTCCCAAGGTCTAAAACCATATGTAGAACACATATGGGTTCAGAAAATAAGGAAAAACTCAATCAGGAAGTAGAATCGGCGAAACAGTAGTAGAATTGGTCAAGAAGGCAGATTCCTAGCGCGATGTCGGAAGAACTCGACGCAAGAAAACAAAAGCCATCGTGCAGCGATAGCAATATCGCATCGCGATGGATCCTGTCGTCTCGCGACAGTTCCTACGTTTCGAGGCAGTTTTCTGTGTTCTTCGGATTTTTTTATTTTCATAGTATTTTTTCGATTCTAGTTGTGAAAGATATTTCCCAATTTTCCTACGTGTAAAAATTCTATGTTTTTGACGCATTTCGGATGGTTTTTCCAATGCGGACTTTTTTTATGTTTATGCCACAATGTTAATCAAAATTACGCACAATGAATATAAGAATTTTTCGAGTCTCATCCACTCATTGTAAAATCAATTGCCAAAATAAATTTTAGGAATCAAAATTAGAAATCCTCCTTAGTTTAGTCGCCAAAAAACTGTAGGGAATATTTCAACACTCAACTTTGAGCCCCACTGTGATCATGCACTTAAACATGGTGGCATCCAAAGGGAAAGAAGCTAGAGATAAAAGAGTCGCCAACAAGTTTTAGGATTTTGTAAACAGTTCACGGGTGTGAAGGTTACACCCATTCACGATCACTAAGATCGCTAACTCCATAGTGGTCTGGAACCATGACTGGATATTTGGGGATGATGGTATGAATCCAACCTAAAAGAGATTGAATACGACATAAATCGGCCTTTACTTAATTCTTATGATATTTATGTGCGCTTTTCGATCAATATACGTACAACAAGTTAGCCTTAAACCTGTGTAATCTATGTTGGTTGATTATTAATGCACAAATAAATCTATTATTGGTGATCAGTTGAATTAAAATCATATTACCATAAAATCAAATTATTAATTATCTTATTAGGAGTGATTTAAATACAAATTCCTTTTAAACTTACAGAAAAGGGTGTGATCAAGCAATAACAATAAACAATAAATAATTAAGTAATGTAATAATTATAATTGACACAGCAAATCATCATTAACATAATCATAATAAAGCAATATGTCCAAAATAATATTAGCAAGATCTTAGGCATGATACTAAACGGATTAATAACAAACCGTAGCATATCACTAAATAAAAAAAGATCAAAGCATTAGCTTAAACAAGATACTAGAAAGCAACATGATATTAGAAATATTAAGATAACATGTTAGGGGTGAAAGTGATATGGATAAAAACCGAAAACTAACTAGTTAATCAAAGATGTGAAAGGAACTCATCACTGGGTTTGGTTTTTGGGGAGACACAATCAGGTGTCTACAGTAGGTAAAAGAAGTTAGGGGTGAAAGTGATATGGATAAAAACCGAAAACCGAACCAAACCAAACCAAATTAACAATTTGGTTCCTTTTTTTCGTATTCGGTTCGGTTTCGGTGTTTATTATATAGTTATTAATATTTGATCTACACTTATATGTGATATGCATTTCCAAAAAGATGTGTTCCATCTACGTTTATTATATAGTTATTAATATTTGATCTACACTTATATGTAGACCACGTAGCGGAGGAAGATTACTACTAAATTAATTACATAATTGTGAACATACGAAAATTTGATCTACACTTATATGTAGACCACGTAGCGGAGGAAGTTGACTACTAAAAGATCTTGTGTTGTGCTTGAGCTTGATAAGAAACACCACTGCTCTTTGCCTCTCCAGTACTCTCCACTGCTCCGTGCCTCTGTCAACTCGCCTGGTCTTCTCGCCGGATGCCGGACACCAGATTCCACCAGTTCACCACCGTCGTCTACTCGTCTCTAACGCCGCTATTTGAGGTATTAAAAATTATTGCCTTTTAATTTTTCAATTTCATTCTATGATTTACAGTTTAATTTTTATACATGTGTCTCCAATTAAATTATTTCTTTGAATCATGGATGTTAATTTTCAATTAATTGCATAAATTTAATAAATTAAGGGCTATTAAGAATGTAGGTTTTGTAAATTGTAAGTTCACAAAGTGTCTAAGTTGCTAACAACAAATACATAATTAACCGAGACTCCCTCGAAAGAAAGGGCGCACCCCCTCGAATAAAGGCGAAACCTACCGCCGCAGCCACTGTGGTTTTTCTCCGGCAATGGCCGATGACTTAATCGAAAAATACTCTAATTTGAATCTAAAAGAAGATGAGAATGAAATTGTGGACTTTGGTACCGTGGATTCGACTGAACAGGATGCGGGGGTTTCCCTAATGCTTGTTGGGAAACTTTTGACTGATAGAGGGGTTAATGTGGAGGCCTTCAAACGCACAATAACTCAATCATGGACAATGAAGGGGAAGGTGATTATTCGAGGAATTGGAGCAAACTTGTTTGTATTCCAATTTTTCCAT
Organism: Chenopodium berlandieri; assembly: GCA_034703905.1. Taxonomy (NCBI): domain Eukaryota; kingdom Viridiplantae; phylum Streptophyta; class Magnoliopsida; order Caryophyllales; family Amaranthaceae; genus Chenopodium; species Chenopodium berlandieri. Next base: position 2,511,288 of record CM068277.1, read on the forward strand.
TAGAAAGACAAAGAGAAGGTCTTGATAAATCGTCCGTGGTGCTTTGAACAAAACCTATTACTTCTCAATAGTATCAATGGCAATGAACAACCTAACGAGGTGAGACTTACGCATTCTCCGCTTTGAGTTCGACTTGAGAACCTACCTTTCAATTGTAGAACTAATGAGCATGTTAGTAAGCCTTTAAGAAGGTTTCAGAATGTAAAATATAGGGAAGGAAATATTGTGAAAATTAATCTGAAATATGAGCGCCTTCCTTTTTTCTGCTTCTTATGCGGTGTTATGGACCATAGTGAAAAAGACTGCGTGAATGTGCCGGAAGAGTTGCAGGGGAAAGGTCTTGGTTAGGGGACTTGGTTGAAAGCCTCACCAAGGAGAGGCAGAAAACAGGAGGTGGATGAAGTGAAGGAGCTTAGTCATGCTAAGAAGCTCGAGTTTGTGACGAAGCAGTTGCAGGTGGAGAGTGGATCTAAGGAGTGTTCTGCTGACTCTGAGGAGACACGAATTGAGGGGATGTTTAGTGTTGGGCAGAGGGGCGGTATGGAGGGTTTTAGAGTGGTGAGTAATGGGGAAAGGAAGGAGGAGGGGAGCGGTTTGATCACTGGGATAGCAGCTTATGAAACAGATGGGGATTCACAATTGTCTTTGATGGAGTTGGAGGATACTAATGTTGGGGGAAAGGGGACTACTACTGCCACGGTGTTTAATATTGGGGTGGGGCATCCAAAGGTCACAATTCAAAAAAAAGAAAATTAAAGAAAAAAAGTAGACTCTCTATTGGGGTGGTGGAGGGGTCCAATGAGATGGTAGTAGATGACAGTGGGGGCCAGAAGAGGAACAACAAAATGCTTGGTGTTGAATTGGAGTTAGAAGAAGAGAAAGGAGGGGTGAAAAAGCTAAAGGGGTCGGGTGAACCAGAAAGTGTTGATCTCAATGATAAAGTAGCAGAAGTTGGTATTAACCAACCCAGCGAACGACAATGAAAACGTTAAGCTGGAACTGAAATGGGATTGGCAACCCATTGACAGTTACAGCCCTCCAAGATTGGTGTTGGAGGGATAGGCCAAATATTGTCTTTCTAATGGAGTCAAAAATTGATGCACGGAGACTTGAGTTAATTCGTAATAGATGTGGATATGTGAATAGGATTTGTTTGAGTAGCAATGGTAGATCGGGTGGTATGGGATTATGGTGGAGGGATGTTACTAGAAATGTTTTCTCCTTTTCGTCTCATCGTATAGAAGCCGAGGTTTGTAATGAAGTTGGCACTCCAATAAGGAAGCTAGCAGGTGTGTATGGATGGCCGGAGGCTACAAATTTCGTACTTGGGATCTTATGAGAAATATAAATAATGCAGGTAGCTCTCTTCCATTACTATTTTGTGGTGACTTCAATGAAATATTGGGGATGCATGAGAAAGAGGGTGGTGCGGTTTGTGAGGAAAGACAAATGGACGGTTTTAGGGAAGCTCTTGATGACTGTGGATTGAGGGATTCAGCTTCAAGGGTAACATTTACACTTAGGAATGAGGTTTGCTTCGGGAAAGGTTGGATAGGTATGTGGCTTTGGGGGGCTGGTGTTCTATGTTCCCGTATTCCGAAGTAATTCATTTCCCAATTTGTGACTCTGACCATGCGACAATTCTCTTGAAATTTGGTGAGAGATGAGATGGGGAAAAAACAGAAAATATTTAGATTTGAGGCTCTCTGGCTCTTAAATGATGATTGTGGTCGGGTGGTTTCGGAAGCTTGGCAGGAAGGTTTTAATGATCCCATGCACTGTAGAATTGCCAAATTTGCTAGTTGTCTTACTTCATGGGCAACTTCCACATTTGGTGATACTAAGAAAAAGATAGCGAAGGTTGAGGAGAAATTAAAACAAGCTCAAGGGGGTAGGCTCGATGGTCAGCGTCTGGCACAGTGTAATACTATAAAAGATGAGATCGATGAGCTACGAAGGTTGGAGGAGTCATATTGGTTTGCAAGATCAAGGGAAAATGAGCTTCGAAACAGTAATAAAAATACGACTTATATTCACCATAAAGCAAGTCAATGGAATAAAAAAAAATCATATTTCGGGTTTGTTTGATGATGATGATGTATGAAAGACCTCGAAGAAATATGTTGGCAAAGTGGTTGAGGGTTACTTTGGCGAGCTCTTTGCTACAGGGCACCCTGATGCTTTTGATGAGGCAACGGAGGGGATTTCTTCGCTTGTGGCTGATGATATGAGGGCGATGCTTGAGGTTAAGCCGATTGGGGAAGAAATTTGGATGGCACTCTTTCAAATGCATCCGAACAAGGTGCCGGGGCCAGATGGAATGCATATTTGCTTTGTTTTTTCAAAAATTCTGAAGTACGGTGGGGTGCGATATCATCAGTTTTGTGAAGAAATGGTGGCGTGGGGAAGTTGAGTTTGGGGAGGTGAATTGAACGTGTATTTTCTTGATCCGAAATGTGATGAGCCGAAAAGGATGTTGGAGTTTAGACCTATTAGTTTGTGCAATGTGTTGTACAAAATAATCTCTAAAACTCTTGCTAATAAAATGAAAAATCTCCTTGGATCGGTTATTTCTCCTAATCAGAGTGCTTTTGTGCCCAATCGACTAGTCACTGATAATGCTTTGACTGCTTTCGAGATTTTCCATTATTCGATGAAGAGGAGAGGAGAAGGGAAGGATGGTACGGTTGCCTTGAAGTTAGATATGAGCAAAACATATGATAAAGTGGAGTAGTGCTTTCTTGAAAGGTTGATGCAAAAGTTGGGTTTCCCACAATCATGGATTGATCGGATCATGAAATGTTTGGCTAGTGTGTCGTTCGCTTTCAAATATAATGGAGGCATATCCGACTCTTTGGTTCCTACGTGTGGTCTTCGTCAAGGTGACCCTATCTCCCATATTTATTTTTTATTTGCGTCGATGTTTTTTCTACTCTGATTTCGAAAGCGGTGAATGATAATTTAATTCATGGAGCTCGAATCTGTAGAGGGGCTCCGAGAATCTCTCATTTATTTTTTGCGGATGACAATATTCTGTTTGCAAAAGCTACATTGCAAGAATGCTCTAAAATTGTTGATATTATCAGTAGATATGAAAGGGCATCGGGTCAGAAAGTTAATCTTAGCAAATCCGAGGTGGCTTTTAGCAAATAGGTTTCTGCAGAGAGGAGGGAGGAGATTATTGCAACTCTTGGGGTTCGAGAGGTGGATAGGCATGAGAAGTATTTGGGATTATCAACTATCATAGGAAGAACAAAAAAAGCAATTTTTGCAGGATTGAAGGAGCGCTTTTGGAAGAAACTTCAAGGGTGGAAGGAGAAACTTTTGTCACGTCCGGGTAAAGAGGTACTAATTAAAGCAGTGGCGCAAGCTATTCCCACATATATGATGAGTATTTTTCGCATCCCTGATGGTTTAATTGATGAAATTCATTCAATTTTGGCTAGATTTTGGTGGGGGGCAAATAAGACGGGTAGAAAGATGCATTGGCAAAAATGGGAGTCCCTTTGCCTTCCAAAATCAATGGGAGGTATGGGCTTTCGTGATTTGAGATGCTTTAATCAAGAACTTCTTGCCAAACAAGGATAGCGCCTTTGTAATGACTCTAGCTCACTGCTATATGGCTGCCTCAAGGCTAAATATTTCAAGAATTCGGATTTTATTGGTGCGGCAAGAGGTTATGACCCGAGTTATAGTTGGAGAAGTTTGTGGGGTGCGAAATCACTACTCTTAGATGCCCTCAAATGGAGGGTGGGAAATGGATGCTCTATTCGAGTTTGGGTGATGCTTGGCTCAATGGGGAGGGTACACACTTTGTTCCTGCACCTAATGCTGACAACAATATGGATTTAAGGGTTGTGGATTTAATTGATGCGGAGAATAGCTGCTGGGATAAGGAGGTGGTAAATGCTACGTTTGCTGAGAATGAGAGGCGAATGCGATTTTTGATATCCCACTGTCAAAATCACTTCCTTGTGACCGACAATTTTGGTGGCCAACTTCTAATGGTATTTACACGATTAGAAGTGGGTATTGGTTGGGGAGATTGGGGTACTTACGTACTTGGGAATTGTATCAAGGGTCTAGTCCGAAGGATGTTTGGAGTGTAGTATGGAAGCTGGATGGGCCACCAAAACTTTGCCACTTCATTTGGCGTGCTTGCAAGGGTCAATTGGCGGTGATGGACGTCCTTTATCGGCGTCACATTCATCAGGAGCGTGGTTGCTTAGTATGTGGGTCTGAGGCTGAGACTACATTCACTGTTTGAATGTAAATTTGCTTCTGAGATATGGGGTTGCAGTGATTTCCGTGACATTATTGCAGAAGCTCCAAGCTCTTCTTTCTCTGATAGATTGTGCTGGATGGCGAGGAGAGTGAATAGCGAACAACTGCGGGTTTTTGCGACATTAGCATGGGCGGCGTGGCATTGCAGAAACAAATTCTTGTTTGGGAATGGAGAGGCTGTCTGTGCTGTGAATTTAGCTATGATGTTCGTCAAGCTGAATGCCGACTACTGCATCTATAATGTGAGGGTAAGGGGGGCTGTCCTGCAATATGCTAGCACCTCTCCATCGTCTTGGGCTGCTCCTCGAAGGGATATTGTTAAGGTGAATGTTGATGCTCACGTTATGAGTGGAAGAGGAGTCCAATTGGGTGTCGTATGCCGGGATGACCGTGGTAAGTTACTTGCAGCAGCTGTTAGGTGGATTGATGCGTGCAGGGGGGCTGACATTGAAGAAGCCGATGCTGCAAGGTTTGGTGTGGAGATTGCTAGCAGGTTGGGGTTCGAGAAAGTGCACCTTGAATATGATGCTCTTGTGGTAGTCCAAGTAATCCAAAGCAAGAAGTCTGGAGCTGCTCCAGTTTTTCTGATTTTTGATGATGTGTTGCGAATGTGTAATGATTTCTCATATTTCTCATGCTCTCATGTAATGCCCATTTTGTTGCAAGATGGGATACTAGTGTCTCACCGGAACAAATTTGTACAAACTCTTTCCCCCAAAGTCTTCAAACTTTGGCGGGCCTTGATTTAGCCTAATATATCCCCTCTTGGGTTCTCTCAAAAAAAAAAAAAAACAGAAAAAGTGTCTAAGTTGCTAAACTTGTTAATTTGTGTGAATTGTGATTTAGTTGCTTTGTTCTTCTTATGTTATTTGCTGCAGTAGATTAAGGCTATAAATTATGTTTTATAATGAAATACACTTTGAATTACAATTTTACATAATTACATTAACTTGAGCTAATTGCCTAAGCTGCCTAATTACTACTCCGTATTGACTAAGACTACTGCTTGAAATATTCAAATATTGGCAATTTTGAGTCTTGGATGAGAGAAATTTTGAAAGTAGATAATTGAAGAATGAAGTTAGAGATTTAGAAATTTGAAGAGTGTAAGTGAGCTTTCTGTAGGTGAACTGGCTTTTGAGATTAGTGTTAATTCTTCCCGTTGCAATGGCAAATGTAGAAAGAATATTTTCTGGAATGACTTAAGTGAAAGATAAATTGCGTAATAGTATGAGAGATCAATTGTTGAATGATAGCTTGGTTATTTATCTCGAATTAGAAGTTAGTATGGACGATATTGTACATCGATATCAAAACATGAAAACTCGTTGTAAACAATTGTAATAATTTTGAAACATTATTAGGTTGTAATTTAAATATTTATTTTTTTCTTGAATGGTTTATTTTATGGCCTTTTTTTACTTTATCAAGTGTTGTTATATGTGATTATTTGTTGTCGGTTATTAGTTTTTTAGTCGGTGGTGCCCAATCACTGTTGGTGAATCACTCTATGGAGATGAACAATGTGATGTTTGTTAATAGTTTTTTTTTTCTTCATTATTTTATAGATTTTGACTAGATAATTTGATCCATCTTTTGGTATCGTCAGTGGCGTATTCAAGAATTTAGATGTGTGGGTTTGGAATCGTTAAAAAAATATATAGATTCTCCGTTTTTTTAATTGCAACGTTGATGGTTTCACGCTTGGTAATGATTCTATAACTAAAATATCTTAAGTTATATTGTTGTAACAATTAGAAATAGTTGATATCATAAAATATTTTTCGAGACGAATCTAAGAAGATCTACTTGACTATATATAGTTTTCCAATATATGAAACACAAAAAACGATCAAAGGAGTGGGTACATACAAATGTTGCAATTTAAAAAGAATGTAGGAACTAGGAAATATAAATTAAATTTTAATAGATACATTCAAATTGGATTACAACAGATAACATATAACTTAATATAATAATAATAATAATAATAATAATAATAATAATAATAATAAGGTTCTACAAAAGCATTCGGGTTAAAAAATAAAGCATTTGGGTTTTCATATACTTTGGAGACGAAAGTTAGGGTAACAGGGTTTGATTTTTTTTAGTCTTTGATGAGTTTGTTCGGATATTGGGAGTTTAGAGAAGTAGTTAAAGTAAAAGGGAAAAAATAATTTTCTTAAAAAAAAAAAAAAAAAAAAAAAAAAGGAAATAGAAGAAGCTGGAAAAAATATTTAAAAGGCTAATAAATTAATGTACTTGGAATTAAGGCGCACAAATGTTAACATCAAAATACCACTAAGCCATGCTGCTTTTCCTCTTTCAATTAGGCAGACAAATTATAATTGTATATCCTTTCTTTTTCGTTTTTTCAAAAAAAAAAAAAAAAATAAATAAATAAATAAACTTTTTTTTTTCAAAAAAAAAAATCCTTGAGGTTAGGCTCAAGAATCACCCAATTCGGAGTTATATCAAAGGAGTTATGACATCTGCAAGTTCTGCCTATCCTTTCCAACGCAAATTCAATTTCCTTTAATCCTATTCCTTTATTTTCTTCATGGTTAATTTTCTAAAATATAATTACCTATTTCACAGTTATAATTTTATATTAAAGTATTATTTTTAAAAGAGTTTTATAGTCCATGCACATTAGATTTGGGTTTATGTCTAAAGATGTTGTGATAACCGTATGGTTATGTTAATTGCAAGGTGTATTCGTGATTGAACTTTGAAAGTGCGAAGTGTTGATTGATATTCGGAATTAAGGTACGTTATGTGGTTTGATACCTTCGAAAGTTGATTATGAAACTACATTTTATGATCGTATGAAATTATAATCTATTCCGTATGAAATTATATTTGTGAAACTATAAATTATGTTCCGTATGAAACTATGATTTATTATGAAACTATAAATTATTATGTTCCGTATCAAATCATATTTTATTACATTCCGTATGAAATCATGTTTTATGTTTCGTATGAATTTATGAAATTATGTTCCGTATTAAATTATGAAATTTTGTCGGATTGAATTAAATGATTTGGATTTAAATCAAAAGGGCCTTAAATTGTGATTGGAAATTATTGGAAATGATTTGCAAGATTGTTGTTATGCAAGTGTGATGGATTTTTAAAGACGAGTTTTTAAATAAATCAATCGATATGTTGAATCCCACTTAGGGAATGATTTAGAGAAGACTATGGACTTTGCATGACCTAGTCTTTCCTCAAATTTGGCCTTTGATTATAAAGTAAACCACTTGGGGGGTGTGCACACTTAGTGAGGAATTGGTTTTTGAACGTAATCGATTGAGTTTTTAAATTTGTCTTGAAAGAATTGAATTGGAAAAACTCTTACTTGAGTACGGCATTGGAATTCTTATGAATTAAATCTAAATGATTTAAATTATGTTTTACTTATCTTACACATAATCTACTTAGCATAATTTGCTAATACGTGCTTTTGTTTTGACTTTGCCCTGTTTACCATTTATGGTAAGCAGGTGAATGTTTCAGGTGGAAGTTGATTGATGCATACGGGAGTCCATGGGAATTTCACCTAGCTTAGGAAAAGTTGGAGTCGTTTTGTGTCACAAATTATGAACAAGTTTTATTTAAAGTTTTATTAATAAGAATAAAGATTTTCCGCTGCAAAAGTATTTTAAAGTATAAGCCTTGCGTTATCACGCGGCGGTAATACGCCCCAGTCTATCTCTACGGTATTTATATGTATTTTCTACATATTCCGTAGAGGGAGATTTGGGGGTGTTACATTTGATATGTCATTGATGCATCTTTGATTGTAGGGTATTCGATGTTTCGATTGATACTTTGATAGTGCTACAATGGTATTCTCACATTTTGGTTATAGATTAGCATATGTCTTTGGTTCAGCAATAACGATTAATGCTGAAACAGTAGCTTGTATTCCAATATAATTAATGGTCTGAATTATTACAACAGATGAATAATTTGCTGTTTTTTGTTCTCGGACAAATTTACACCAAAAGTTTAAAACAAATATTGCCTCGTATTTCTTGTTCTTTTTGGTTCTCAAATTTCTTGGGTTGAAATTTTTGTAGGATTTTGTTCATAAGTTTTTTGTTCTGCGCCGTCATAGATTTATTTAGATCTTTTTTGTTGGAATTTTTGTAGGAAGTATAATTATAAAGGTCATATAATAAAGGGTCGTGAGAGTCGTGTATTAAAAATGTTCAAGTGCGGAGAAGCCTAAATTGCCATTTAATAAGGGGTGTTAATTAATTTATGGTCAACAGATTAAGCTACTTTAAAAATTAGTGTTGTTTAAAGTCAAATTAGTTTTTGATGTAAAAAGCATATATACATATACATATACATATATATATATATATATATATATATATATATATATATATATATATATATATATATATATATTAAGATAATTGAAATCACATTAATAATAGTACTGATGAAAAGACACAAAATTATATTATCCTTGTCAATAAAATTAAAGCATCGTCATTAGAATAGTTTCTTAAACTAAAATTGTTTACAACATTATTGCTTATGAACTTTGCGTTAACTTAGTGATGTCATTTATATCATTGGGGTTTCAGTAAAAGAAAGAAAAGACCATTTGCAATAATAGTTAAGGCATATGAGTATATATTATCTCTTCATGGAGAAGTCAATTGAATCAGGAAAACAATTTCGTCCATATTAGCTTGTACTCAATTATTATAATAATATGTATAATTTGCAACCTAAAACACATGAGGTAAGGTATAAGAAACAATCTTCCTGCCATAAATCCTATAGATTTTTCTCGAAAAAAAATATCAATATAATATCACATGTATATTCTTTGATATTTAATTAATTTCATATCTCTAACACATTTAAACATCCTCTTTACCTGCGTTGCCATCATCACCATCATTTCACCGTTGTTATTACCGTCAATGTTGTTGTCCTCATCATCAACACCATCATCATTAGTACGAACTTGTTTCCGCTTAGCAACGATGTTGTTTCAAGTACCAAAAGCAATAACCGGCGAAAAAGTAGTAAAAGGCTTGAAATAAACACCGATTGAAGAGAGATATTCAGAATCACTGGTGCCATGAAATCCAGCAAATTGATTACGTAGCCCAATATATATGTGTCTCTCCCACTAAGGTTCACGATAAATTGTGCCAAACGGTCCGTAAAGTGGCTTTGTTTGTATGAATTGATAATCTATTCACGTAAGAGAAGCTGCATTCAACGGTAAGTCCAATTATCTTTTCTAATGGAAAATCAAGTTGCACCTAAATTTTCCAAAAAAAAATAAAAATTAAAAAGTATAAGAACAAGTGAAAGCAACTAACTATGTCATGCAATAGGGGGGGAAAAAAGGTATAATGTTCCTTCAAATTAAGGTTTTCATGTATGTCTAACTAATTTAATAAAGTGCGCTAGATGCAAAATAGAAATAAAAATAATATCATAAAAAAGGAAAAATTGTAAATAATAATCCCAACTTTGCTCCATTTTCTTTTAATAATCCTAATTTTGGATTATGCTAGAATAATCCCAACTTTGGGGGTGCTGTTTACTTTCTTCAATACCAAACCGGTCAACAAAAGTAAATGACTTGCTATCATAAGTTACGTGACACGTGTCACATTGTGATTGGTCCAAAACAGGAAAAAAATTAAAAAAAAAAACTAAAAAAAATGAAGCCCCTACCTAGCCCCTCCACCACCGCCCATCGGAATCCCAAACCCCAGCCGCCCCAATCCCCCTTACCCCACCGGAAAACCTACATACCCCAATCCCCTAGCCTTTACCCCACTGGCGAACCCACCCTAACCCTCCCGCCGGCCAGCTGCCACCTCCTCCTTTCCCGTAAACCCCCTGTCTCTCCTCGAAACAATTACTAAAAACCTCCCTCGCCTAGTGGTTGTTTCGAGGAGAGGGAGGGGGTTTACGGGGATGAGGATGGTGGTTCATTCAAGGGAAAGGAGGGGGAGGGTCTACGAGACGGGAGGAGGGGGTGGCTGGCTGGCGGGATGATTTGGGTGGTGAAGTTCTAGATAGCTACTACAAGAGGGGGGTGAATTGTAGTATGGGTGAAGTACTAAACTTTTGCGGAATTAAAACAATGTAAAACAATATAGAGAAATGATATAGGATTTTCGAAATTTCCACTATGTAAATCAAGCTATTTTACAAAGTGAATAATCAACCCAAACTAAGTTCCACAATAACGGAACTTGTTCCCAACTATGATCCCTCAACCGTAGCTACTCCCTCAAAAGTTTCAACTCACTATTGGTCCACAGTGCCCTTTCTTCAAATCAAACATAGCACTTCTATTAAATGTGGAAAACAAATTTTGATCATACATAAGCAAAACTTTAACTATGAATGCATAGTAAAATGGAAATAGAAAGGAATTTAATTTGGGTTTATGAACAATTAACCTCCCTTGAGGTAAAACATTGTTTTTGGTTTAGCTTTTCTATATTTATATATTTGAAAAGAAAAAAAATGAACCGACACTATATAAAATTCGAGAAGACTATTTTCTTTTGACAAAGGATTTTTAAAAACTGCTTAATTTAAACTTGTAATGCATGGGTTATATTTTTTTTGTTGAAAGGTGTTTATTATTGAAGGGTTGTTCAAGAAACCTTTGATTTAATAACTATTAAAAATTCAAGACTAGAAAAAAAAAAAAAAAAAAAGATCAACAACTTAAAGATAAACAATAAAACACAATTATTATAGTACTATTTCATTACAATTCCTATATCCAAAGCCATCTTTATTTATATTGTGCATTACCACAATTTTTTACAATCATTAAAACTTGTTAACTAAATATATTTGAGTTTCGTATACCTGTGTATGTATAGGAGCAATTAATTAAAAGTTTAAAACATTGAATTGGTATAGATTGAAGAATGACTTAAAATACTTGTACAAATGACATAGTATATGAATACATGTTATGAATGTAGAGAATCACCAACTTCGTAAAATAAATTCAAGAGAGGGAAATGTTATGAAAAGATTGAAAAGGGAAGAAAGAGAAAAAAAAAACAATTCTTTATGAAAGAGACACTTGATAATAAAATATAACAGAGCATATTATTCTAGCAAGAATATAATGAACATACAAGATTATATACAATGAATATTATATTTTGAGGATTAAATCAAGGTATACTCTTGATATTATCTTCCATAAATCTCACACATATTAAATTTGGGCTAAAAAAATTTATATAAAAAAAAAAAAAAACAACAAATCTTAATGAAAATTAACACTGAATTTCTCATCAATTTTTAGTAGTAGAGGAATAAACGATCAATAACCCTTCAAATCCAAAACTAAACATTGTCAACAAATTTTAAGAATATACCAATTTTAAGAAGAAAAATTGAAAAGAAGGAAACCCTTAAAACTAATGGGAAGAAACTTAATTGAAGACAAATTTGACTAAATTTCAACTTTAATTTCCATGAGCAAAAAATACAATTTAAAATTTACATTAGGAAAAAATCACTGATTGTAAAGAGAGGGGATTTGAGGAGAGCGAAGGATATGAGTTGTAAAATAAAAATATGTTTAGATGAGAGGATGAAGATTAAAGAAGATAGGAGAAATTGCCCTCATGAAACAACATGATACTATGATAAAGAGAACTATTTTTTTAAAGGTAAATTGTAAAAAAAAACCAATGGTGAAAAAAAAAAAAAGGAATATAAATATGGCCACGTAACTCTCTAATTTGTTTGCAAAAGTTCATGTTATTAAATATTAGTATTGATATTGATATTGATTAAAATCTAATAAAAATCCTGCACATGTATTTCGAAAAGGCATAATTAATAAATTTTAAGGCTTCAAAAAAAAAAAATTAATAAATTTTAAAATTTTGGATGGAAAAGATATTTTATTGAATTTATGTTTTAATAATTTATTTTTATTTTTTTTTTATGAAAAAAAATTATTTTCTTGAATAGGCATAATCAGGGGATTAGGATGGAAAAGATGTAAAAGAGATGTTTCATTGAATTTCTGTTGTAATTTTTTTTTTTTTTTTTTTTTGATTAAAAATATTATTTTGTTGAATGGGCATGATTAGGGATTGGGATGGAAGAGATGTATGATTGTTTTTGTTTTTTTTTTTTTTAATTAAAAAAATTACTTTAAAACAGGAAACATAGGAAGAGGACAAGTGTCCTTCCAACTTTTTGTTTTAAAATAATAATTGATTTGTTTGTGTAATTGAAAATTTATATAATGAAATTTAGTTAAACCCAAGAGACACAAATGAAAATTGATACTTATCTTTTCTAAGGGGATTGAATCGTTATAAAAAAAAACTCCTAAAAGAGCAAAAATCAGGAAAGTAGGAAGAGGATAAGTGTCTTTTAAATTTCATGTTTTAAAATATTAGTATAGATTTTTTTTTTTAAATGGGCATAATTAATTGATTAGGGGATTGGGATGGAAGAGGTGTCTTTTTTTTTTTTTCTTAACTAAAAAAAAATATTTTAAAATAGGAAAACACATGAGGAGGACAAGTGTCCCTCCAACTTCCCGTTTTAAAGTAATAGTATTGATTTATGACAATGTACTTTCTATATGTTTGATATGTATGTTTTATCAAATTTATTTGTTAGATATAATTAATTTTTAAAAAAATAGAATTACCGTGCATGGCACGGAGCCTAAAAATTAATTTTTTTTTTTCTTCACATTTGTCAATGTTCAAATTCAAAGATTAATATCTCTAATTATCAATTTATAAAAATTATTTTAATGCAATATGTAAAAACTAAATTCACAATTTGCAAAGTACTAAAAGGCAACCAACAATCAAAAAGTTCATTAATTCTCTACTCTACTAAGACAAGAAATATGCTTAAAAAATCAATTCATTAAGGGCTTTTAATTAAGACTTTTAGTGGCCAAGAGCGTATTCATATTTTCTTGCTTTTCTTTTCTTTCTTTTTTTTTTAAAAAAAAAATTCATTATTTTGATAACAGGTCAATTACACATGGCAACATCTTAGAGCCTAATCCACATCGAACTACATGGAAACAATGGTGTAACGCATAACATTAGATCCAATTAATACGAATTACGAAGTTTCTTACCATTAAAGTATTAAACTTAATCAGAAAAAAAAAAAAAAAAAAAAAAAAAACGGAAATAAACCTGAGGGCGGACATTTGAAAGCAGATCAGATATAACCGTTAGAGAAAGGGCACGAGCCCAAGATCAACGGTTCTGATTTACTAGCCGTTAGTTTCAAAAATTTATTCGCCGACATAATTTAATCAATTTGCCATATAATTCTGTTCGTCAATTTCATAGTAATTTTTTCTTCTTCCTTTTTTTAATTTTTTTTCTTTAATTTCCTCTCTTTTTTTTTTAACTTCTCGTTTATGAACCCTAAAATTTCGAAAGAGTCTTCCTTATTTGAAAGAGAGAATATAGAGAGAGAGAATAAGAATTACACCCCCCAATTTCTTCAATCTTAATTTGATTTTAAAATGGGGTTTGAATTTTTCTGACTCATTTCTTTCTCTCACTTCTTCAATCAAATCTGGGAAGAAAAAAAACGGACTATTTGATTTGAACATTAATTCTTGAACATCATTAAATTGTTGTTTTTGGGTGAGTAATTAATTTTCTTAATTTAAATTTTCTGGGGTTTTGGGATTTGTTTTAATTTTTTTCTTGATTGAATTTTTCTGCATTGATCCCATTTTTGCGATCATCATTTTGATTTGTTGGGCGGATTTTTTGCTGTAATAGAAGAAGAAGAAGAAGATGGCGGGATCAGATGAGAACAATCCGACAATAATCAATCACTCAATTATTCAAGGTATTCAATCAAGTTAAAATTTTGAACTTTACAATTTTATTTATTTTTAGTTAAATTCTTGTGATTTTGGAATTGAAAACCCTAAATTTGGCAATTGGGTTTTTCTTGTTCGATTATTTAAGGAGGGTTGCAAGCAAGAAGTGGAAAGGTAATGCCACCAATTGGGCATAATAGGAGGGCATTGAGGGACATTAATCGCAACATTATTGGAGCTCCATTTAATAATCCTTGTGCAATCAACAAAAGAACCATTTCTGAGTAATTAATTTCCTAAACCCTAACAATTTTTTATTTTTTATTTTGGGGTTTTAGCAATTGGGTTTGTGTTAGTTTCTTGTTTACTAAATTGGGTTTTCATCATTGGGGCAATGCAGGAAAGATGATGGTTTTGGAAAGATTCCGGCAATTCTCGGTCACCGCCCGGTTACTAGGTTGGTTTCTGACTTTTTAGTGCCTTTGTTTTGCCAATGTGGATTAATCATATTGTGTAAATATTGATGTTAGTGTTGGTTGTAAATTTTTGTATGTTTAGGAAGTTTGCAGCGGAGATGGCTAATACACAGCATTATGTGATTGAGGTGCCTATTTGTACATTTCATAATGGTAATTATAATTGAAGTGATATCTGAATTTGTGGTAATGATTTGTATTGATAAAGGAGATCGAGAAACCAATTGGATGTGAAACAAGTGCAAGAGAGGAGCTAAATGATTGTGAAAAAGATGTGGATGATTATAAGGTGAATAATGATACATCTGTACCAATGTTTGTGCAACACACTGAAGCAATGCTCGATGAAATTGATCGTATGGTATGATCCGACACTCATATTAGAACGCGATACTAGTCAACTTATACACTGTATGATCTGACTTTAGATTGATTGGCCTATTATTTGAACTGATATTAGGATGAAGAAGTTGAAATGGAGGATATTGATGGGCCGATGCTGGACATTGATGGGTCAATATTAGACATTGATAGTTGCGATCAGAGTAATCCGCTAGCAGTAACCGAATATGTTGATGATATCTATACCTATTACAAGAAAGTGGAGGTATACAGCATTACAGCCTGTTATACCATTCATTCATTCATTCTAGATCAGTTCTTCTCCGACTATTTTGAGATGTAAAAATTTGCTGTTAGGATGCTAATGTTGGTTTTAGATGCTCACAGATCATCGTGTGCTTGAAAGGATAAGGTCACTAAGGGGTCATTTGGTTGTATTATTTGGAATGGGTTGGAATGGAGTTAGAATCCATTCCATCAAATTTTTTGTTTGGTTGAGCTTTTTAGTCATGGAATCTCATACACAAGGGGTTCTAATTCCACCCATACCTATGGAATCCCATACCCATCCCTCCTCCTAAGATTCACAATCCATTCTATTAATGAATAAATAATCCATTCCAACATTAAAATCAAACAACTTTAGACTAGTCATGGAATCTCATACACAAGGGGTTCTAATTCCACCCATACCTATGGAATCCCATACCCATCCCTCCTCCTAAGATTCACAATCCATTCTATTAATGAATAAATAATCCATTCCAACATTAAAATCAAACAACTTTAGACTAGTATGGGTTTTAGAATCCATACTTCTCTACTATGATATTCCATATCAATCTATTCCAATATAATGAACCAAACACCCCACCTAAGGTTATTTATGATGTTTCCCTGAAATGCACATAGTTTATCATGTATGACCTGTTATTCGAACTACTTATTTCAAGTGATGGGATGGTTTATTGCTAGTGGAAATAAGGTCACTAGGTTCTTTCTGATATTTCCCTGAAATGCGCATAGCTTATCATGTATGTCCTGTTATTCGAACTACTTATTTCAAGTGATGGGATGGTTTAATATTGCTAGTGGAAATAAGGCAGTGATGTGAAGTTATCCTATGGAAAAATTAGCAATCCTATCTTGCACGAGTTCTGACTTAGTAGTTTCTTGCACAGGTTACAGCCTTAGTCAATCTGTTATTGTTATTCTGGGAAAGAACCAACTGATAGGGTGCAATTTGCAAGGAATATCTACTGAATTCTTCAATTTACTGATTAATTTAGAAATATTATGTGTTTAGGTGGAATAGCAATCTTGTGTTGGTTATGATCCAGCATTAATGTGTGTTTGACAAAGCTAGTATGCATTTTGTGCTTTCTGTTATTGATGACTGTATATCAGGCTTACTGTTATCTTCATTATGCAGAATACTAGTTTTGTTCCTTCAAACTATATGGACAGGCAACCTGACATTAACGAAAAGATGAGAGCCATTCTCATCGATTGGCTAATTGAGGTAATTTTGCAAAGCCTTACTTAGTTCCTTATAGTCCAGAGGGAGTTGACTATATCTATTGGCCCCACTAACTCTCTGATGTTGAACTAAAGGTCCATTACAAGTTTGAGCTCATGGAGGAGACGCTATATCTGACAGTCAACCTGATTGATCGCTTTTTAGCTCTTAAGCCGGTGGTGCGAAAGAAGCTCCAACTAGTAGGTGTAACAGCTATGCTTCTGGCAAGCAAATATGAAGAGGTATCAGTTCCAGTTGTTGAAGATCTTATACTGATATCTGACAAAGCTTACAGCAGGCAAGAAGTACTTGACATGGTAAGCATATGCAGATTGGTGCTATTGCTGCTGTACATTCTGTATTACAAGCAAATATATCATTGTTTTCTTCCATGTCCTGTAACAGGAGAGACTGATGATCAACTGCTTACAATTTAATTTGTCGATTCCAACCCCATATGTCTTCATGAAACGATACCTTAAAGCAGCTGAAGCAGACAAGAAGGTATTTTCCAAGTGGGGGGAACTCATGTTATTTATGAGCATCTTGCAATTTTTTTACTGGTGATTAATTTCTGACTCTTGGGTTTTTTTTCCTATGGGTGGACATTTAACCAGATCGAACTCCTGTCGTTCTTTTTGATCGAACTTTGCTTGGTGGAGCATGAAATGCTGAGATTTCCGCCTTCTCTTCTAGCAGCAGCTGCAGTATTCAGTGCTATGTGCACTCTGAGTGGGTCTAAGTATTGGAGTAAGACCTGTGAGTGGCACACTGGTTATCCTCTTGACCAATTGATGTAAGCATTTTTATTCCATTCCTGTTATCTCAATTCTCAAGTTACCAGAGTAAGCCGACAAAATTGTCATGTTTATTGTTTTCTTTTGGGTTACTGCAGGGAATGCTCCAGGCTGATGGTTACTTTCCATCAGAAATCTGCAACGGGAAAACTTACTGGTGTGCATCGGAAGTACAGCACATCCAAATATGGGTACACTGCAAAATGCAAACCTGCTCATTTTCTCTTAGAGATTGGATTCAGCGGGTGGACATAGGACCCTTGTGGTTGAGTTGAATAAATCCAACATTTTGTGGGAGTCTGGCGCAAGGGCTTCAAAGTCACTGAAGTTACGCCTCTCCTGCTTGAACATATTTCCTTGCTGGATCATTGTGTTAATTTCCCTGTCCCATATTAGGATCGAAATGCTTTCCTCTGAAAGCCATCTTTAAGACAAACTCATCATCTTGTAGTTTGTGTCAGTCATTCACTGTGATTATGTTATAAAATTGCTGCTTTGTTCCAAAAGTTCTCTGAATTCAGTTCTGCCTGTCTTTCCCGTTGCTAAATCTTCCATGACTTTGCAGTTTCCCATCTTACTCCTTCATCTAAGGCAATAACATAATGATTTAGAGGTGAAATGAACAATCACATAGGCTGCAAGAACATCATTTATATAAGAGACACCACCTGATTTATGAATAGGCCTGACTGGACCGGGTTACACTAGTCTTGACTTGACCCGGCCCATTGATGAGTCTATTTGTGATCCGCTTAAAACCATGGATTTGAAATGAGAAAATAATGAAGTATGAATCTGATACAAAATTACATATTGGAGGATTCTTCTCAATCCATTGACTTTGTTACATACATGAGGTTTTTTGAATTTAAATTGATGAAGGTGCCAAGGTATTTTTGCTATAACGGTGGAAATGTGAGATCATGAATACAGAGATGAAAAAAAAAATATAAACGAGTTATTATAAATGGATTATCGGTTGTAAACGATTTGGGTTAAATGATTCACGGGGTGTAATAATTTTGGTATGATAACTACAAGGTTTGAGTATTAAAGGTAACGAACATTTTAAAGTTAGAAAAATATGTTTTTGTTTATTTTATTGTACTTTATTAAATGTATTTTTCTTGTGAAAAATGAAGAGTTTAAAAGGAAGGAGTGACGATTGAAATGCACACATAAATAGTATTTGTATCAAGTTAGGGATATGAAGTAAACATTAAATATATATAGTGAATTACCCCTTTCGTATTTAGATAAGTGAAATATTTTGACTTTTTGCATTATTTATCTAATTTACATTGACTAATGTTTGTGATTTATACATAAGATAAATATAGTCTTGTGGGTCCTTATTGGATATGAAGTAAACATTAAATATATATATATAGTGAATTACCCCTTTAGTAATTAGATAAGTGAATATTTTGACTTTTTGCATTATTTATCTAATTTACATTGACTAATATTTGTGATTTATACATAAGATAAATATAGTCTTGTGAGTACTTGTTGGAATTCTCTTAACAAATATTTTACTAATATTCAATTGTTATATTATTTACTTATTGATAATTAAAGATATTATCAGTCAAAGTTTTACATTGATATATGTGCACAAGAGAAACGTTTTAGCTATTTAAATACGGAGGGAGTAGTAATAAGATTATGTTTTTTAAATATTAACAAAAACAATTGAGAGAAAGGGAAGTGGGACATATGTCATTTGTGGTTTGTGTTATTATGTACTTAGTATAGATAGATAGATAGATGAGTTGTTATGAGTTAATTTACAGGGGTTTTCCTCATGTTGAAATGAAAATATCTTTAATGATTATCCGGGTTTTCCTCATGTTGAAATGGGCATTCAATTTGGATCATTAACAGTATATGACATATTCAGCTAGATGTCAATCACGTGTCATGCAATTTGATATAGATGTTGTCAAGGATATTTTGTTTCATTTAATCGTGGTCTTAAATTTTTAAAATCATAAGACCAATTAAATCTAATTTGAGAACAAAAGGGGAGGGGGGAGGGGGGAGGGGGGGGGGGGGGGGGGGATTGTTGCTTCGGATACATAAAGGAAGAAATAACTTATGCCTTTACAAATTTTGTTCATAGGATCTTCTATCTTAAGTTCAAGAACATCATCGCGATGTTACCTTTGAAGAACAAGATTTTAATGAAAGTAAAACTCGTCTATAAAGAATCAAAAAGTATTCATAAGAGCAGTTAAATCTGATTCAAGAACAAAGAGGGATGTCATTGATTTGGATATAAATTATAAAAAGAGAAAACTTATGCTATTACAAATTTTGTTCATTGGATCTCCTAATCTAAAGGACATCATTGATACATTACCTTTAAAGAAAAAGATTTTAACGAAGTAAAACAATCGTCTATAAGATTGTAGAGAATCGAAAACTCTATAATTTTGCTTAGCTTTAGTCTTGTTAGGGCTTTAAAATTGTTTGCTCTGGCTAACTAAGTACATAACCATTTGTAGCTAAGTATCCAGATGACTTTTGATTTCAAATCAAACTCGTTTTAACCTAATTCAAACCAAATTAAACCGTCAATCTAAATTGACAATATAAACCAAATTGATAACATAAATTAAACCATAAATTTAAATCGATAACATTAATTCGTAACGTGTCACATGACATATATACTTCCTTACTGACAGATTGATCACATGGATGGGGGCAAAGTTGACCTAAATTCTAAATCATTTCAGTGGATATGGCCAATATGGGACAGAGAACCTTAAATAATGATCCATAATTCAATTCATTCCAAGGTGGATACACGCCAGATTTGATAGCTACTTCCTCTTTCCCTTTCATCCTTATTCGCCACGTTTCGCTTCGTTTACACAAAAAATCTCATTTCTTTCCAAGTTTCCAACTTTAGCCCATCTAATCTTTATACTTCAATTTTCATGCTATTTTCTCAAAAATGAAAAAAACCCAATTCACCCGTTTCTTCCTTCGTCAATTTCATTTCAGCCACTATTTTTAATTTTAACCCACCGATTTTCTTGGGCTTATTTAACCATCTCGAAAAAAAAGGGGTATTTCCCTGTCAATTTGGTAAGTCTTCAGATTTTGGATTTTTTATTTTATTTTGAGATGTCGCTGTTTTTATGTACAATACTTTAATTTGAGATTTACTTGGATTTTGTATTTGTATTTTCTTATGTGTATGGTAAATTATTGGATTCAGATATTTTTGATTTTACTGGATAAGAATATGGTGTATAATTGATACCAAGTTGCAAGGTTTGATTTTTATTCAAGCTGTTATTTGAGTGTCTAAATTGTCTTGTAGTGGGTTTTGTGATGCTAGAAGTTTCTGGGTTTTTTGTTAGCATCATAATTTCTTTATTCAGAATTGTATTCCATGTCTATTATGCACCCGGGTGTATCTAGAGTTAATTATATCGAACACCATATAAAATCGACGCTTAATTTGTACCTAAAGTTAACTATATCCATCATCCTATAAAATAGATACTCTTCATTTGTACTATAAAAGCCTTTTGGAAGCTTTCTGTTTTATGTATGCCCATAAATTTTCATTCTCCTTTGCCTTTATGCTCTCCTATACATGAAATTATTCTAGCTTATGTAGTGAGCTCAATTTAGTTTAATTTTCTCTCATATTTGATTGATTGCTTTGCATAATGTAGTTGACTCTGAGTGATACAAAGCTAGTGAATCCTAAGAGATGATTGAGAAAAGGCAGCACAAGTTCTTGACTGTTGCTCCCTTTGAGTGTGCTTGGCAAAAGGACTTTAAGTTTAAAGAGGCGGGGCGGGGCTGTGTGGTTTTCGAAGCATTTGCTCGGAATGATGTGACGGTTGTGTTTCGGGAGAATGTAGGGAGTCAACACTATCATTACAAAACTGACAGCAGTCCTCACTACACTGTTGTCTTGGGAAGCCATAGGAATAGGAGATTGAAGATTGAGGTGGACGGTAAAGCTGTGGTCGATGTCGAAGGTGTTGGACTTTGTTCTTCAGCTGCTTTCCAAAGCTATTGGATAAGTATTTATGATGGGTTGATTTGCATTGGAAATGGGAGATACCCATTTCAGAATGTTGTTTTTCAGTGGCTTGATTCGAACCCAAATTGTAATGTTCAATATGTCGGGCTGAGCAGTTGGGATAAACATGTTGGGTATAGGAATGTAAATGTATTGCCTCTGACACAGAACCATATATCCCTATGGAAGCAGCTGGATTCTAGAGCATATAATGAAGAAGAAGAAAATGAAGAGGATTATGAGGAATCTATGTGTAATGATGATAAGTGGGGATTAGCGAATTTTCTCGAGAGCTGGGAGCTTTCCGACGTGCTTTTCCTTGCAGGAATAGATGAAAGGCCTGTTCCAGCTCACAAGGTCATCTTGGCAGCAGCTGGTAACTTTCACTTTGCTCCAGATGAAGATATCATTCAGCTTCAAGAAGTTGGCTATCCAATCCTGCATGCATTTCTCCAGTATATCTATACTGGCCAGATCTGGGTATGTTTTAATTCCCTTTCTTATGTCTGTAGTCTGGTTAGAGAAGAATTGAGCATCTATGATAGTTTCTTTGAACCTTTATGATTATTAAACGATTAGTTTCAATATTCTTCTTTAGGAGCTAGCTCATGTTGATCATCATGATTTGCTTGAAAATTTTCCTGTGAAACAATATACTTCCTCTTCCTTTCGTAACTTTCGTTCTTTGATTATTACTCCATTTGGACTTAGCACTTTCATACAATTTCCTTTGACCATACTTCGTGATTTGTACGTAAGAATAATACATTTATGTGGGATCTTGTTAGATTTTTCTCAATATAGTCTTTCAAATTATCAACTATTTATAAATTTTATTAGAATATTATTAAAGATATTAATGATATAAGGCATGTATAAGCAAGCGTGAAACTCCAAATGGTGCAATTATAGAAAAAAAGAGGAAGTTTCACTTTCAACAACTATTAGAGAAGCTAAACATTTTCATTGATGCAGATTGTTCTGTTCCTGTGTGAAGATATATGTTGAAATTGTTGATCCATATAACCATGTCTCACTCCATCCTTTCACTGTCACAAGACTTAGTTGATTATGTCTCTCCATTTTGGGTGGAGCTTGATTTTTATACTTTTCATGATGATTGTTGCTATTGTTGTAGGTTTCAGAGTCACAACTTGGGCCTTTGAGGGATATCAGCTTACAATTTGAGGTCATGCCATTGGTGAAGCAATGTGAGCAGATTATGGAACGTTTCAAAGCAAATAAAAAATTGTTTGATTCCGGAAAAAATGTTGAAATTTGCTATCCAAATTGTCAATCCCTTCGTCCGACGGTGTTCCCCAATGGGCTGCCTCTCAATGTGAGTAGAATTAAGGAATTCTATTCAACTGGTAACTACAGTGACTTGGAGATTTATGTTGAGGATTATGGATTTGTTGCTGGCGCCCATAAGATAATAATCAGTTTGTGGAGTGTTCCGTTTCTGAAGGTTAGTGAAGCTTCATAGTTTCTTTTTGTTTGATTTATTCTGTTATGTAGCTTTTTATGAACGGTTAGCTCTTGAATTAAATCCAGAATAGATATCCTTACCAGAAGAGATTGAGCACCTCCCCTCCCCTCCCCCTGCCTCAAGAAAAAAAAAAAAAAAATTCATTTTGTGTTTCTCGGGTTATTTCTAATCAATTTTTACATTTCAAACTACTGTTTTGATCATGTGGCATGGTTATGTACCTCTTCCGATGTACTAAAGGGTAAGGTTGGAAAGGTGTAAGTTAGCATGATATCTATTTTTGTTTTTTTGTTTTTGAAGAGGTTGTGGTTCAATATTTCTGCCTGTTACAATATATGGGCCTCAGGGTTACGGTTTTTTGCACTGCAGTACTAATACTGTCTATAGATTGTTATAGAATGGATACGCAGAATTAATAGAGTTAAGGAAGAAGAAGAAATTTAGTTAAGGGGCTAAGGGTTGATAGTAGTTTGTATTCGATACAATTATATCACCAAACAATCCCAACTTAAGTTGCACTAAGATAAAGCTAACTAAGTAAAACTTCTCATTATTATTCATCATACTTCCTATCTCCCTAATTTTCTCTATTTATAAGATTCCTTCTCTAACTCACCCTCATGCCTTCCTCCTTAAGATACTAGTCAAACTGCACTAACTACCTATGAGCATTATGTATTCAAAAAAAGGTAACCAGATCTTTCATGCCTCTCCCCATTAACCTGATGCATTACGTAGACTTGGTACAGTAACTGTGTAAAGGTCCATAACTATGTATACTTTGGCCTCACCCCACCCCCCACCCCCCCCCCCCCGCCCCCCCCCCCCCCCCCCACCCGGGGTTCCTTCTGAATTTGGAAAAGGGATGAAAATAGAAAGAGAATGGTTTACATTGCTACTTTATTTGCGACTAATGAGAGAAGTGGAAGCTCCTAGGTAAAAAAGAGATGGATCTTATCTTGATATGAACTTTAAGAGATTATTTTGAGTCATAAAGATGTGGACTTCAAGAAAGAGGGGACGGTAAAGGAGGTACATAGTGTCCCTAGGACATGTCTCAATCAACCCAAGGGCTTCTATTATTGTGACTATATTATTGGTTTTTTTCCCCCTAGTTTCTCACTTTCTCTTATCTGTTGTTATGAATGTTGTAGTGACAAGTGATTACCAATTATCAGAGAAAATCTGATCTATGTATAAACAAGTAAACAACTTTTAGTATAGCATAGCAATCCAGTATATCTAGTCTGGGTCAAAGGGCTTATTGCTTTATATTTTTTATCCTTCATCCTCTTTTCTCTCCTTTGCTTTATTTCTTATGGAAATCGTGAATGATTCTTGATGCCTGAATATCTTCAGTGGTGTAGGAAGTGACCATTAACAAACTATTAGTATTCTCACTGAGTTTGCTAGCCTCTATAGACTTTCTAACTGTCTAATCTGTTTCGTTATAAATCTCAGTAGTGAGTCTATTGATTGTTTTCATCAATATTTGATTTCTCGTGTTTTCATTAAATTATTGATGAACCTAACTTCTGTTGGTAGATGTTCACAAATGGAATGAGAGAGAGTGCTTCCACAAATGTTCATCTGAGGGAGGCATCACCAGAAGCAATGAAAGCAATGCTCGATTACATGTATAGTGGGGAGCTTAATATGGAAGATATTAAAGATAATGACACCTTGTTACTCCATGTTCTTCTATTGGCTGACAAATTTGGCATCACACACCTCCAGCAAGAATGCTGCAAGATATTGCTAGAATGCCTCTATGAGGTAGCTCTTTATTACTTATCTTGTGTATACCTTGGTTTCATAATATAGTTGTTTTTCCTCAATACAACGAAGTTTTGTTTCATGACATTGTCCTAAAGAGCGGAGAAGTGACATGAAGTCTGGGACTTCTGAAAAACAAATGAAGAGGCACACCTATTACAATGAATTATTAGATATTAATACGTCTATCTATATATGAATGCAGGGATGGCGTCTTCTAATGGAAGCAGGTCATACAACAAGCGTTTTTCTTATCTCAAGTTTAATGGACGAGGAAACAGAGTTTTTGGCATAGTAGAATACTTCTGAAGCTAACCCTTTGAATTTGTTGCAGGATTCCGTGTGTCAAATACTTCAAGTCATTTCATCAGTTCCATCTTGTAAAGTAATTGAAGAGTTCTGTAAGAGGAAATTCTCAATGCAGTTTGATTATTGTACCACCGCAAGCATGGATTTTACTTCGTTAAATGAGGCCACATTCAGGAACATTCTACAGGTGGGTTTTGTTTTTAAAGCAGGATACTTATCCGACTGTATGCTTGGAGATTAGAGTTATTTAAATATATATTTGTATACCTGACAAAACAGATGATTGCTTGATATAGATCCATAGAGAGAAAAGGCCAAAATGGCGATACTTGGTGATAGAAATCATAGGATTGGAAAAGATTGATTAACGCGAAGTTTTTGATTTGCTGTAAAAGTGGTGATAAACCCATTTCTACCCTGCTTGGCTCTTCTCCTAAGCAAGTCATGAATTCCATTTGCCAGCAATGATTCATAGTATAGGGCTTTGATTCTTACTATAAATGTGTCTGACCGTCAATCCTAAAACTTTGAACACCTTTTGCACATCTATTGAATCCCCTGACTTCTTAATTGGATAATTTCTTCATCTTTTCCTCAATTTACAGCTGATCACAGAGTGGCTAGTTTGCTGTTATGTCCACAGTATTTTAGCAGTTGTTGTAACAGGACAATGTTATTTTTGCAGAATCGAGATTTGACAGTGACGTCAGAGGAGAGGGTTCTGAATGCAATCTTGTTATGGAGTATGAAAGCAAAGGAATATTATGGATGGGATGCTGTGGACGTGTTCTTGATTCATTCAACTCCAGAGGTTCTATTTGGCCAGAGGCTTGATTCATTGAACCACTTATTGCCACTTGTCCGGTTTCCTCTGATGCCATTTGAGCTGCTAAAGAAGGTGAGAATGCTTCTGTTGACTTGTAAATTCTGAATTTTTAGTAGTGAAGGTACGCAGAAGCTATCTATATATCATATTGAGTATTCACTATTGTTATTTGATATTGCAGTTGGAGAACTCTAACCTTATGATGTCAATCCCTGCTTTTGCAATTCTAGTAAGTAATGACCCTCCTATCTCTCACTCTCCCCACATTATAAATATATATACTTCCTCAGTTCTTTTTCAATCGCAATGTAATCTTTTTTGTGAAGTTGCAAATTAATTGCAACATTACTTTATTTGATCAATGGTTCTCTATCTCTCTCCTCATCACATGGGTTCACCTTTTTATCTCTCTGTCTCTCTCCTCTCCTATAAACTGTGCATCCCCCATGATGCGACTAAAAAAGAAAAAAGATGAACAGATTATGTTGTAATATCAAATTATGTTCATTTGTTTCAAACTTAAATAAGAACAAATTAAGTTTCAAATATAAAGTAAATGTTTTCTGTTAAATTTAAGGTGAAGGAAGCTATAGATTATGCAAACTTTGGTGTCACCTGGACGGATATTGAACCAAAGTAAGTCCATTGGCACTTCTCTTTCTTTCTTCCTTTTTTTTTTTTCTTCATTATATTCCCTAGAATCGGTTTTGTATTTGGATCTCATCATCACCAGATAGTAATTATCAATCAATAAAATTTATGTATCAAAGCACTTGATGAATGTTTTGGGATGCTGGGATATGTTGGTCTTGAATATATGTTGTAATTCCTATTTGTCAAAGTATTGCCATAACCATATTTTTTGTTCAAGTCAATTGTTAGAAGCCCCCTCCCACCCCAAACCCCCCCCCCCCCCCCCCCCCCCCTCTCTCCTCCTCCTCCTCAGTTCTCACCCCCTTACCTACTGTTTTTTACTAAAAGAATATTGCTGATTTGGGAGTCACTATTAATAGACATTTATAATTGTAGCCCGCGATTTCACCACCGGCGTTCTAGTTACAAAGACTTGCAATATATATGTGATGGCGATAGCAATGGGGTTCTATATTATGCGGGGACGTCATATGGGGAACACCGCTGGGTGAATCCAATGCTCTCCAAGGTGAGTCCTTCATTTTATGCACTCATTAGATGACAGTGGATGCTGTCAATTATGTCATTGTCTAATAATACTCCATAATTGATTGCTTAATTGTCTTTTGCAGAGGATTACCATAACTGCCAGCAGCCCTATGTCAAGGCTTAGTGACCCAAAGGTTCTGGCATCAAGGGCTTACCAGGTTCAATACACTGGACAAACAACTCTTACTGCTCATTCTACTTGTTTTTCTTACAGATTAAGGTGAAATTTTTTATTTTTTATTTATTTTTATTTTTATTTTTTCCCTCTAGGGTACCTCGTTTTCTGGACCTCGGTATGAGGATGGGAGGATTTGCTCTTGGTGGATGGTTGATGTTGGTGAAGATCATCAGGTTCCATCTCATCTTCTTTATTCAATGCGTATTGGTTAATGTATAATGACTAGCTTGGAGTGTTTCCCTCCCTCTTTCATTTTTGAAGCAAGGCTTTCCATGCGCCTTCATGGATTAGATAAAGCTGGAGGATTTCCTGCTTTTAGGAGAGGGGGGTGAGGGGGGGGGGGGGGGTGGTTGGGGGGACAAACCACAATATAACAGAAGCCTCAAACTTATTGTTCTTTGGAACTGGGATCTCAAGCTCAACTGTTGAGCTTATTGAGATCAGGATCGTGAAAGTGTTGCCTTAATTTTCTTGTATTTCAAAATCAAGCCTTAAAACAGCGTTGGCATTAAAAAATGTTGAGAGATTCTCCTTCAAATATTTAGCCACATCGTCTCAACCCTTTGTAATCAAATATATTACATAATTTGCCTTTAAAATAGTTGGATCATACCTTCATTTCAGTATATCTCCCATTACTTAATAAAGGTTTTATGGTTGAACCAATTACAAACCCCGACTATTTTAAGGAAGGAGGGAGTACTATCTCTGGATGGAAGGAGTGTATGTTTGCACTGAAAGAAAAAAATTTGTTGATGGACTGTAATTGAAAGGCAAGGAAGAAATTTTTTGTTATTAAGCTTGCTTTATTTCTTTTATTTGGCTCTAAACATGAACCAAGTATAGAACAAGCGAAGGTGTTGTGTTCTGTGTTGGCACTGACTGTCTATATATATGTTATCTGTAACCATCATCTTAATATCCCTCCTACATTTTTTTGATGCAGCTCATGTGCAACTACTATACATTAAGACAGGATGGTTCACGGACATTTATCAGGCACTGGAATCTTCAGGTACAAAGAATATTTCCCTTTTGTTTATTCAAGAAACGAATGAGAATTAGCTTTGCAGATTAGTACAGAGTTATATAATACTTTGAATAACATTTACAGGGCTCTTTGGATGGGAAGCACTGGACGAATCTACGGGAACACAACAATGACCAGAAAATATGCAAGCCTGGCCAGTTTGCATCATGGCCTGTGATTGGTCCCCAAGCTCTGCTTCCCTTCAGATTCTTTAGGGTATTCTTGACTGGCCCCACCACTGATCCCACAGAACCGTGGAAATTTTGCATTTGCTTCCTCGAACTTTATGGCTACTTCCGCTAGGTTTTACTGTTTTAGGATTCGTAGGATGTAGTTGTGCATCTCACCATGTATACCATGCTTTACAACGTCTTGTGTATTGAGATTGATCGTGCCTTCCTTGACATGTTTTTTGCTTACATGCCGTTGTGTGAAGTATGGAATAAGAATTAACCATTTCCGCTCTTATTAAGCGATGAGGGTCTTGAGAGAAGGTGCAAGGGCATTGTTGCCTTTCTTAGGGTGTTAGTTATCTCATGTCCTATGTATCATGGTTAAAGCCAGTGTCAACCTGCACCTATTTTCGTGTCATTTTGCTAGTTGAATTAATGTATTAAAATAGCATTATTTTTGCATATTTCTGTGATTACGGAGCACTTAGTAGATGAGTATGTTGATCTTTATCCTTCTTTTATATTTTTAGCATCCTCTTTTATAAAAGAGGTTGCATTTTAGTTTTGTGGTAAAGCTCAAAGTCCTCGTGACCATGAGTTTGTCAAAATTCGTGTGAAGTTTTCTAACATTGGCCACAAAAGTCTAAGCAGGGAAAACAAAAATGGAACTGGGTGGTATACATATGAATATATGATTATAAGATTACTGTTTTTAGGTACACATTGATGGCTCTTCTACTTCTATGTTTTTCTTACAGTGCTGCAATTTCACTATTCTGTTGTGTGTGTGTGTTTTTCTTGGGAAGGAGGGTTTAGATTGCTAGATTGCAGCCGTGATTACCATTATGATCTCTAAAACTCAAATCAGCATAGCATACCTCTAATTAAAGTGTACAAAAAAGGCCTATTACAACCCATCTCAACATGTAATTTTATATACTACCTCCGTTAAATGTTATGTGCAACTAAATGAGAGTTTGCGGAAACCAATGCAAAAGTTAAGGGGCAAAGATTAGAGAAAGTTAAGTAACTTGTGGCATGTAATTAAGGTGGAGAGAGAATGTAATTAAGTGGCAAAGACCAGCCAACACCGCCTTCACCAACACCACCGCCACCTTCACCACCACCACTACCAACCCCACAAAACCACTACCACCACCAGCCCTAACCACCTCCAACCCAGACCACCCCACCACCCAGACCCACCTCCAACCCAGACCACCCCACCACCCAGATCCACCTCCAACCCAGACCACCCCACCACCCAAACCCACCTCTAACCCAAACCACCCCACCACCCACGCCACCAAGACCCACCTCTAACCCAGACCACCCCACCACCCACGCCACCAAGACCCAACCCTAACTCATACCACCCCACCACCCATGTACCCAGACCCACCAACCACCCCACCCACCCACCACCGTAGAAACCCAGAAAATCAGACGAAGAACAGCAACTCAGAAAATCGAAATCACCAAGAAAATCGAAATCAAATCCTTGAAAATCAAAACCCAGAAAATCGAAACCAAAACCCAGAAAATCAAAATCAAAACCGAGAAATACGAAATCAAAACTAGAAAATCAAAACTCAGAAAATCGAAATTAAAATCCAGAAACTCGAAATAAAAAACCAGAAAATCGAAACTCAGAAAATCTAAAAAAACCCAGAAAATTCGAACATAAATCACAAAAAAAAAAAAAAAAAAAAAAGTACAAAATCGAAAAAAACGATATGGATCGTTAATCAACAATAAGCAGATCAAAAAAAAAAAACGGAAAAAATGATATGGATCGTTAATCGCACATCATCCAACGGTCGAAGAGAGAGAAAGCACATTATCGATCCGGCTAAAATTCAAGAACCAAGTTCCAAGCCCAAAGCAGATCTGGCTGAAAATTCGAAGAGAGAGACAACACAGTTCGTGGTGGTGGGAGGTAAGGGCCGTGGTCATAGGGAGGAGAAAGACGGTGGTGGGATGGAAGGTGGTCGTGAAGGAGGAGAGAGAATGGTGGTGGGAGGGGCGGTGGTCGTGAAGGAGGAGAGAGGATGGTGGCGGGAGGGGCGGTGGTCGTGACTGAGATGAAGAGGGTGAAGGTGAAAGAGATGATGAAGGTGAAAGAGACGAAGAGAGGTTGAAGAAAGAGATGAATGGGTGGTTAGAAGAGATGAGTAAATGGGGTGGGTAGAATTAGGTTAATGATTTTAGATTAGATTAAAAAGGTTATTGTGATTAAAATAAGATAAGGGTAAAATTAAGAAAATTAAAATTTTTAAGTAAGGGTAAATATGTAATTTTCAGGGTTTTTGTTTACTAAAAATAGAAAGAAAACAGAGAGTTGCACATAACCCTGATCATCCCAAAATAGCAAAAGTTGCACATAACATGTAACGGAGGTAGTACAAATTTTTATATGTGGCCACTTTACATTTAGCAATTAATTAAGTAATGGGTGTTATGGTAATGTTTAAATGAGGTTACCTTGACGGATAAGGAGTTAACGTTATGGGATAATGAATTACTCTTATAAACAAGAGGAAATAAAATCTTTTAAGTTTTAATAGTCAAACTAAAAGATTAGGAGTTGCTTGATAGAACAAATAAGATTACTTATTTTTTTATAATTGACGTTAGAGCAACTCCAATTAGTATAATAAATTGGGTTTACTCTTAGGCAGATTAAGGTTACACTTGAATAATTGAGGTTACTTATATTGATTGATGAATAATGATTATGTTTTTAAACAAACTAGTCTTAAACCCGTGCGATGCACGACGGTTTAATGTATTGTAATAATTTTTTTTGTATTTATATTTTTGCCTAGTATTTCAATTTCATATAAAAATAGTATAAAATATTTTAATAGTAGTGTTAAATTCGAAAACCCACTGGTTGCGAAATGAAACAAAACCATATGCGATTATACTAATATGGGAAATGTTTGTTTCATATGGTTATCGAATTTAATTGAACATCTATTTTCAATTTTCATAGAAATACTTACAACACTCTAAATCCATTATAATGCCAAATACTTCTATAGATATTTAAACTCAATTCATATAAACAAAACTTATATAAAAACTAATCAAAATTCTCATAACCATAAATTGATACATCCTATATCAAGCATCAAATTACAAGTTACTGATTAACTATAGTTTTTAAATTAGCTTGATTAATGAAGATATTTGACATCAAAATGAAAAATACAATATAAACCTAAAAAATCCAAAAAAAAAAAAAAAAACCAAAAAAAAAAACCAATAAAACGAAAAAGAAAAAAAAAACAAAAAACCAATGATTAATTAAAAACCAATGATAACTGATTATATTTCAAAATGCAATATAAATTAATTGATAAGTGAACCAAAACTTAAAAAGTACAAAGTATGGAACTTTCAACAGCGGCATGTACAATACTTGAATAAAAGAATCGATTTTAGCATAAAATACAATTTATTGAACAAAATAATTCCATCCGAAAGTATGATTAATACTACAAACAGAATCATCCATTAAAAAAGTATGAGTACACTAAGTGATGACCACAAATTAAATTTTCAATGCAACAATAGCATATGTGAACCATATTTTTTAAAGACCCAAACTTACCACCAACAAATTTGTCAGATTCAAATTTAATTTATAGTTAGTATCTGAATTGCAATATGAGAAATCATATAACAACGTCAACAAAAAAAATAACCTTTATCTTGACAAATAAGTTGAATAGGAACTTTGTCGCAATTGCTTTATGAAACTATAGAATTGCCTTAAGCACTTTGCAGGGAATAGTAATTTAGAATGTATCATGTGGTTTGATCGAAATTATAGAATTATTGAAGAGGAAGAGAAAGGAGAGGGCAAGAGGCAAGAGGGAAAGGAAGAGATTTCCAAATTGGAAAATGAGGATTATTGTTTGGAATGAAAATTGGAAATCAATACTATGTAGTACTCCGTACTATAAAAAAGAAACTGAAAATGAAAGTTATGTCTTTTATTTTTTATTTATTTTATTTTTTAAAAGTTATGTCTTTTAAAAAAAAAATAATTTTTTTTAAATACGGAGTAGAATATTTAGGAAAAGGCCATGTGGCACTCTAGATTTCTAGTAAATGATCCTGTTTTAAAATAGTACTAGTATTTAGCCCGTACAATGCACGGGTCAAACTTAATAATTAAATGTCTTTTTTAATTATTAACAAATTATTTTATTACATATTTGGATTGCTCTTATAATTAATTAAAATCAAAATACATGTAAACATAAATTGCATTAATGTGGTAAAATACATCACAAACATGCATTGGAGCTAAAGAAGGGAAGTTGTAAATTTGCCTCCTTAATTAAAATAATGGCCCTTTTCATTCAAATTTTTATTTAGCTGTTCTATTTAAAGTTGTTGCTACTGCGTGGTTTCATTTGGATGTAGTGGGGATTTACTCTCCTTTTTGTTGTTTAGCTTCTATGTAATTATTGAATCTTTTTGTAATGGCTTATGGTAGTCTTTTTGGCTTTGTATGACAAATTAAATTTAGGCTTTTAGACAATACATAAATCTACGTGGGATTTGAACCCACATCCTTTGTACAATTGCACAATGCTCTACCAATTGAGCTAATAGGCTACTGTTATTAGACCATTTAGCAAGAAAATATAGTCAACGCAGAGTAATGTTGGAGTAAAAGTAGTACACCAACGAAGCAAATTGAGAAAAGGTGCCAATCGATGAACATAAACAATTTAGCGACGTATTAACGGACTGTTCTCATTTGATCTGACCATTTTTCTTCAGTTTCTTATTTCCGTGAAATCCAAAGCTGTATATAAAACCATCAATTGGAGAAAATTAAATGTGAAACTAAACGTAAAAAGTAAATGCTGAAGCAAAATGATGCTGTGTAAACCAAATATAACTAATAGTAAAAGAGAATGAACTTATTTTGTAAAAGAGCCAAGGTTTCTTTCCGCTCGTTAAAATAACACCAAATAGTTTTTTTTGCAGACATAGCCTCTAATATAACAATGCATTAATCAAGTAAATAAGTTTGAAGACGTATTTAACCTGTTTCGGGGTTTTTTGATGTCCTGCGGGAGAGTTACAATTACGGGACTGGTTTCTGGACGCTTGTACCTACAAAATAACGGAGACTCCTGTGGGTGGGAGTTCCGCCTCCGATGATCAAGTTAGAACGTGTTTGGGGAGTAAAGTGTGGAAAGTAAAGTCCCTCTAGGATTCTAAGAGAGGATCTGCAATGTGTAATTGCTCAGTTTGAGGTGTCAGATGTCTGACTTTCTCTGATTGTGAGTTAATGTGAATTAGTTGTGTTCCCGAGGGGGAACATCTCCCTTTTATAGGGTGTTTGGAAAACGTGCCCAGTACTAGGTTTTAGTAAACCTAAGACTGACTGGGCTATGCCTAGGAATTTGGGCCGTTAGAGGCCAGTTTCCTGTTGGGCTATCTGTCTGCCACATGTCGTGGCCAGATTGTTCCACCTTGGACCTCTCACGAGGTGACACGTGGCGAGCTTTGGTTGGTCCACGTGGATGACACGTGGCAGCGTTTAATTGGTCCACGTGGCGGGAAAAATTCCCCTAATCATTTGCCCCTCATAGGGGTGACGTGGCTTGCCACGTGGCCCTGTAACAGATGTCACCTCCTGATTGGCCAAACGGTTTTTACCGTTTTTCTTTTTCTTTTTCTTTTTTTTTTTTTTTTTTTTTTTACTGTCTCTTGGAATTCACCCCCCTATAAATAGGGGATGTCCAAATCATTTGTTTGGACATTTTCCAAAAATTCTAGAGAGCTTTGTCTTTTTCTGAGAGAGAACTTCCGGCTGCACCAGACCGCCTGCTCTTACAGCCGCTGTAGATTTTCAAGCGCCCTCATCTTCACCAACTAAAGGTGGTGGCCTGTTTCTTTTTACTTTTTCGTGCTTTCTCTTTGTTTTTCTTCTGAAAATGGTTTCCCAAAAGCACACGGCATGACCTAGGTTAGTGATCAGCCGGTCACCGGGGACGGCTGAATCTAGAACTAGGAGTGCCGACTGCCCCTTGCTGGATTGCGAACTGCCCCAAGTCCAACTGTCTATGTGTCTGTGCAGGACACCATGGCCAGAACTAAAAGAACTGCAAGGGTGATAAATTCAGACGACTCTTCCTTCTATGCGCTTGTCAGCGAATTGTCTGACGTGCCGCCTGGTGCCCCAAGTACTCCTAGTGATTCCATTTTAGATGAATCAGGGGAGGAAGTTCAAAATGATATGCCAGCCTTTGTTGATCTGGCCCACCAAGCGGACACCAGGTCCGAGAGCTCAGACAACGAATCTGAGCCAAGTACCTCTAGCAAATTCTCAGATGAATCTGAGGAGAGGCACTCTCGGCTAGGGGCCGCGAGAGAGTCCCTCTCAGTTGAATTGGGAGCAGATTGGGCGGAGCCGTCTGTTACCCACCGAGAGCAATTTTCCGCCAACTACCATCATGTTCCTGCAGGCAGGCGGAAGATGATGGATAATAAAATAGGGAGCTTCAGAGCAGACCATGTCATAGGGCATGGTTACATTCTATGCGTGCCGGATGCTGAAGACACCGTAGTTTGGCCAGAGGGGTACAATTATAGGGATGAGTGTTTTGGCTGCTATGAGGTGGTTATTAAAGCTGGCCTTAGATTTCCTTTGCATCCGGCTGTGGAGCGAATTTTGGACGGATACCAGCTGGGTGTCTGGTAACTGGCCCCAAACTCTTGGTTCAATATATTGGGCTATGTTGCTGGCTGCGAAATGCATCAAGTGGAGCCCAGCTTCGAATCATTCGCCCACATGAATTACCTCAGCCGGACCCCAAAAGCAAGCGGGACCGGCTGGTTTCAGTTGTCTAGCCATAAGGGCTATATGATGAGTTTGGGGAAGGAGAGCAAGTGGAAGGATTGGAGAAACACCTTCTACATCATCTCTTGCCCTGACAAAGTCAGGAATAAAAAATTCAATAGGTGGAACAGGAACCGACCTTTCCTTACAAGTGGAATAGGAACCCACCTTTCCTTACAGGCGGTTCGGAGCTGCCGCCTGTTCCCCGCAAAGCAAAGGAAGAGATCCTTGACAGAGGACTCTTCAAAGTAGATATTCAAGCGAACTCCGAGACTGGGGCGAGGGAGTTCATTCCCCAAAATTATATTCCCAAGTATAACTGGTTATATGACGGGACATATTTGGCCGCCTGTGGCCTTAGTGAAGAAATGCCGAGAGGTAGTTGACCGCCTGTTCAAGTGTCTTCTAAACTTGATTATTTTTGCGTCAAACTAACCCTGATTTATCTTTTGCAGACAAAGCTATGGAAAAACTCTCGGCTTCAAAGAGAGCTGCTACCCAGTTACGCTTGGCCATATTGTGCAAGCGGTAAAACGAAGAGTCGCCTGCAGGCGCCCAAGGTGAGCTTTCGACTTAACATCTCATTTAGCTTTTCCTGCCGCCTGCTTCTTACTCATTGTGGTTATTTTGCAGGGCAACTTAGCAAAGCCTTCCTCTTCCTCCTAGCCGGATCCTAAAGTTAGGAAACAGACGGCTGGTGACGTAACGACCCCTGGGAGAGCCAGGAAACATGTGGCCTCAAGGCCAGGAAGCAACCCACCTCCAAAATCTCCAGCCGTCCTTGCTAGCAGTCGGCATGGGAAGGAGAAGGAGAAGGAGGCGGCTGCTGAAGGTATCCAAGACTTGTGTTCTTTCCCTTACCCCTTGAGGGTCAAATTCAATCAGCAGTCGTCTAGCACCTCTGAGCGCAGTCGGTCTATTGGCCGAATTTACACCAAGTACTTACAGGGTATTGATTGTGCGGATGTCTCTCAAAGGCCGGATCTAGTTCAGATGGCTAGGTCCATGCTGAAGGCCATCCCTGTCGAGGACAGGGAGTCTGTTAAGGGAGTCAACACCCTTAACCTTGAAGCCATCCTAGCTCTCCTGGACGAGGTATACTTAGTAAAAAATTCTTTTTATTGTTTAAATAGTTGCTTGGTTTTCTGTAACTGACGACTGTTTTTGGCCGAGTGCAGTATATGCTGCGAGTGTATGGTCTCCGCAAGCCCTTAAACAAAAAGAGCAAATATGTAAAGGCTGCGAAGGCCCGGACCGCCTCTGATTCTGACAAAGCTATGTTCCAGATTGCTCAAAATGAACTTCTGACTACTGACATACTGTATTATCAGGCGGCTGCCAACTTGCAGGTCAAATCGGACTTAGAGGAGGCCAAGAAGAGGATCTCAGAGATGGAGTCGTCTGTTAGGGACCTCAAGGCTGAGCTAAGGCCTCTTAATGATGCGGACAAAGAAGCAACCGGCCTCCGCACTCGGGTGGACAAACAGAAGCAGCGGCTTGCCAACCAGGAGACCCAGCTTGCCAACAAATACACTTCAAGGGCTAATGAAGAGAAGGAGGCCCTAGTCAAGGACATGATGGACGACTACAGCGCCATCATGAAGCGGACATGGGAAGTTCTCTTCCCAGAGACCAGTTATGACGAGTAGGAGAACCAATTTGCCGCCTCCACCAAGGAATACAATGATCTGATTCTGAACCAAGCCCAAGAGGGCGAGGAAGAGGAGGAGGAAGAGGCAACTGATTCTACTTCTGGGGAGACGGACCAGGAAGAGGAAAATAAGGGGGAGGTTGAGGAAACAGAACAGCGGTCGATTGGGGACCAGACGGATGCGGCTGTTGATGCTGATGTACCCCCTCCGGCTGCTTGAGCTTTCCTTCTTTTTATTTATCAACTTCTCTTCGGCCTGCGTGCCGTATGCTTTGTATCATTACTTGACCAAAAGGTCGGGATTTATTTGACAATTTCAACATTTCTGTCGGTCTTATGGCTGACTGTTTATATGAAACATCCGGCAGTTTTGCCGGATTTTCCAATTTTTACTTTGCTTTGAATTTTTGCCTTTCATGAATTTCGCTAAGTATAGCTTACCTTTTTATATGAATGCAAATTTTTCAAAATTGGAATACCGACTGTTCTTGCCCCTGGCCGGCTGTGCGCCTGGTTTTCTAAGGTTGATGGATTGACTTGGAAATCTTTGATACTCTTAGAGTATGACTTATTTCTAGGTCAATCAATCACTATGGTGATTGCCCCAAAACCAGGCGGACAGGCGGCCATTCGACAGACGGCCATACACTTGTTGATTATTTATAGTGTCGATGTGGAGCGCCCGCTCTACTGATTTATCGCGCTCGCGCTAGCTAGGCGCGACCTGCGATGAAACCGCGCCTAAACCACGATGAGTTTCTGGAAAATCTGACGGATTTCAGTGGCGTGTCCGCTCTTCTAAGTGGCGCGCCCGCGTCCTCGTATGGCGCGGCCCGCGCCTAGGGCGCAACAAAATCGCGTCAACTTTCTGGAAATCTGAAGTTTTTGGGCAAAGAAGAGTGGCACGCCCGCGCCAGAAGGTGACGCGCCCGCGTCGCTTCGCTCGCCCCCGCGCTTCTTGCCTGTTTTGCGGTTATTGCATCGGTCGAGTCTATTTTATATAGAGCTCTGGTTTTTCGAAAAGATATACAGAAGTTTATTCTCTAAAAACTCTCCCTAAGTATTCTCCATAATCTCTCTCAATTTTCTTGCAAACTATTGTGAGATATACTCTTGATTTTTAGCATTCTTTGTGATTCATTCATCTTGGTTTCGATTCTTTGTGCTATGAACGGAATTTCTGTCAATTGTATCTCAAAGAG
This sequence comes from Chenopodium berlandieri, assembly GCA_034703905.1. NCBI lineage: Eukaryota > Viridiplantae > Streptophyta > Magnoliopsida > Caryophyllales > Amaranthaceae > Chenopodium > Chenopodium berlandieri. Next base: position 2,549,306 of record CM068277.1, read on the forward strand.
GATTTCCGGTAAACCCAAGCACCGTGTGGGGAAAATAAACCTCTTTAGGAAAGTGTTTCACACGCCTTTGACAGAGTATCAAGGTCCAAGTCTCAAGGGACATTGCTATTCTCATGTTCATGTGTGCTTTGATCGGCTTGGAGTTAAGGCAAGTTTGTTAGTCTTCACATTAGTGTTTTCTTTAGAAATTTCTGTAATTTCTTAGACATTTTAATACATGATTGTAACACCTTTGTTGTGTTTGTTTTAATTACATTGCTTTGTTATTGTAATCACATTATCTAGGTTTTGTCCCACACATATTTAAGTATTTTGCTTGATTGCATTGACTGTAAAACCTAACAATCTAAAGAGGTTTAGTCTTAGAATTTGTCAAGTATGTCTTGTGTGAAAGAATTAACAACAAACTTTGTCAAACTCAAGAAGTTTGACGGTGTTGAATTTAGGAGGTGGAAGAAGAAAATGTATTTTCTTCTTACATCTCTTAATGTTGCCTATGTTATAAGTATTCCAAGGCCGGGTGAACATGAGAATGTGACCTTGGAGAACGTTTGGGAAAGATCGAAATGGGACAACGACGATTTCATTTGTCGTGGTCATATTTTGAATGGGATGGAGGATGATCTCTTTGATGTGTACTAAAATGTGGAGTCGGCTAAGGAGCTTTGGGAGTCCTTAGAAGGCAAGTACATGGCGGAAGATGCATCAAGTAAGAAATTCTTAGTTAGTAATTTTAATAATTTTAAGTTTGTTGATGGTCGGTCCATAATGGACCAATTTCATGAATTACAACGAATCTATGGGAACTTGAAACAACATGGAATATATATGGATGAATTGTTTGTTGTTTCAAGTATAGTTGACAAGTTACCTTCTAGTTGGAAAAGTGTTAAGCATGAGCTTAAACACAAGAAAGAGGACATGTCATTGTCCGATTTGGCCACCCATCTTCAAGTTGAAGAAGGGATAAGAGCCATGGAAAATGCTAAGGATGGGAATCCTAGCTCATCTACCATTAATTTGGTAGAGGAAGGAAAATCTGGTGCTTCCACTAGTGGAAAAAGGAAGAATAATAATTCTTCCAAGGGAAAGTCCAAAAGGCAAGCAAACAATACAAGTTTGCTTGTTGGGAATGCGGTAAGGTTGGACACCGCAAGAAGGACTGTTTTTCTTTTAAGAAAAGAATGGAGAAGGCCAAGGAGGGCCGTGCTAATGAAAGCAAGGACCCATCCACCAAAGGTAATCCAATTCATGAGGTTGAATTTAATTCCGGTTTGGATTTAAATGCAACGAATCCTAACATTTTTATGGTGCAGGATGATGACTCATGGTGGATTGATTCGGGGGCTTCTAGGCATGTATGTAAGATGAGGCATTGGTTCAAAACCTTTCACAAGGTTGGTGATGGAGAAGATCTCTTTATGGGGAACAATTCAACCATCAAGGTCCTTGGTAGAGGACAAGTAGAACTAATGTTTAGTTCGGGGAATGCAATCATTCTTAGGGATGTTTTGTATGCTCCGGATATTAGTAGGAATCTTGTATCGCGGCCTTCCCTGAATAGTCTTGGCTATAAACTAGTGTTTGAAGCTAATAGGTGTATTATTACTAGAGGAACAAATTTCATAGGTCGTTGTTATTTAAGTAATGGTTTGTTTAAACTCTCTTTGAGAGATAAGTATGTATTTGATGAAGTTTGTTTGAATGTTGATGGAAGTGATAATCATGTTGATTTGAATTTATTTGACTTGTGGCATTCTAGATTAGGACATGTTAATTATAATAAAATTCTTTTTATGTCCAAACAAGAATTAATTCCTTCTTGTGATATTTCTCCTAATAAATGTTCTACTTGCATGTTGAACAAGATCACTAGAACTCCTTTTAAGAGAGTTGAGAGAAGTTCTAATATTTTAGAACTAATCCATAGTGACTTGTGTGATTTTCATAGTACTCCTTCTTTGGGGAACAAAAGATACATGGTTACTTTTATAGATGATTATTCTATGTTTTGTTACGTGTATCTTTTGCATTCCAAAGATGAAGCTTTAACCAAGTTTGATGTTTATAAAAGAGAGGTAGAACTGCAAGTAGAATCATTTATTAAGAGAATTAGAACTGATAAGGGAGGGGAATATTATGATCCTGCTTAATTCCAATCTTTGGGTATAATTCATGAGACAACAGCGGGTTATGCACCACAATCAAATGATGTAGCTGAAAGGAAAAACAGAACTCTTGAAGAAATGGTTAATTCCATGTTATCTTACTCTGGTTTGAGTGAAGGGTTTTGGGGTGAAGCAATGTTGACAGCATGTCACCTTAACCGGGTTCCCACTAAGGGAAAAGAATCTACTCCTTATGAACTTTGGTATAAAAGAAAACCAAACTTGAAGTATGTCAAGGTTTGGGGTTGTAGGGCAATCATAAGAGTGCCCGGCAACAAGAAAAGAAAGCTCGGTGAAAGAGGTTTGGATTGCATTTTTATAGGTTATGCTGAGCATAGCAAAACCTATAGGTTCTATGTAATAGAACAAAATGACTATATATCGATTCATTCGGTTATTGAGTCAAGAAATGCAATTTTTGATGAAAATCTATTTTCTTCAATGAGTAGACCGAAAGATCTACAAATCAGTGCCAATTATAGGGAGATAGTAGAGTTGAATGATCAACTTGAAACTCATTAAAGTACATTCGATAATGAGAATGTTGAAACTCCTCAAGTGAGGAGAAGTACTAGGGAAAGGAAAATTAGGAATCCTCTAGATGACTTCATAATTTATTTGGTTGAAGGATCTAGGGATACTACTCCATATTGTTTCAATGTGGATAGTGACCCAAAGACTTATAGTGAGGCAATATCTAGTCAAGATAGTGCATTTTGGAAAGAAGCTATAAATGATGAGATGGATTCCATCATGGGAAATAATACTTGGGTCATAGAGGATTTACCTCCCGGTTGCAAACCTCTTGGTTGCAAGTGGATTTTCACTAGGAAAAGGAGACCGGATGGCTCCATAGTGAAATTTAAAGCCAGATTGGTTATCCAAGGCTTTAGGCAAAAGCATGGTGTTGATTATTTCGATACCTATGCACCGGTTGCAAGAATTACCTTCATAAGGTTATTGATTGCAATGGCTTCGGTATATAATCTAGTGATTCATCAAATGGATGTCAAACGACATTCCTTTATGGAGATCTAGAGGAAGAAGTGTACATGAAACAACCCGAAGGGTTTGTTTTGGAAGGACAAGAAGATAAGGTGTGAAAATTGGTTAAGTCTTTGTATGGACTAAAACAAGCACCAAAACAGTGGCATCGGAAATTTAATGACACGATTTTGTCCTTTGGATTCAAAGTGAATTAAGCTGATAAGTGTATATATAGCAAATTTGATGACAAAGGTCATGGTGTCATCATTTGTCTATATGTTGATGATATGCTTATCTTTGGTACAAGTCTACAACAAGTAGAATTGATCAAGGAATTCTTATCCTCATCTTTTCAGATGTAGGATTTGGGGGAGGCGGATGTCATTTTGGGAATCAAGATTATAAGGGACAATGGAAGACTTATCTTAAGTCAATCTCATTATATTGAGAAAATGATCAAACGGTTTAATATGTTTGATAAGTGTCCCGTGAACACCCCCATGGAACCTAATGTTAAATTGGTTAAGAATTCAGGGAAAACGGTTTCCCAATTGGAATATTCAAGGATAAATGGATCCTTGATGTATGCCATGACTTGTACAAGACCGGATATTGCATTGGCTGTGGGAAAACTAAGTAGATTTACTAGTAACCTGGGTGCACAACATTGGTTTGCAATTCGGAGGGTCTTGAGGTACCTTAAGGGTACGTTAGACTATGGTCTAACTTATAGTGGATTTCCTTCAGTTTTAGAAGGATATTCTGATGCAAGTTGGATCACTTACAAAGAGGATGACTCTTCTGTAAGTGGTTGGGTATTCATGTTTGGGGGAGGTGCCATTTCATGGTCTTCCAAGAAACAAACTTTCATTGCGGATTCCACTATGGCAGCGGAGTTTATAGCTCTTGCTTCATCTAGTAAGGAAGCTGAGTGGTTGAGGAATCTCATAATAGAGTTGCCTTTATTGCCAAAGCCAATGCCACCGGTGGCAATCCATTGTGATTCTAATTCGGCGTTGATAAAGGCTTATAGTCAAGTGTACAATGGTAAGTCTCGGCATATTTCACTTAGGCATAGCCTAGTGAAAGAGCTTATCAATGATGGGGTCATAAGTCTTGACTATGTTCCAACAAAGTTAAATTTAGCGGATTGCTTTACAAAGGCTATGCCAAAGCATTCCATCATATTTGCCATGAATGGAATGGGTTTATGTCCAAAAACACGAATTTGTGAAACCCAATCTAACGCTTAAAGAAGCATTAAGTCTTAGATTCAATGTAGTTGAATTGCATTTTTGTTGTTTGATAGCAATGTATGATGACCCATATTGCTATGTTACTTGTGATGTGTTAGGTAGCGTCTATTTAAAGTTCTCAAAGATTTAGAGTTGAGAAGCTCTAAATGAAAGTGTCTTGTCACAAGGGCACATTTACGTATATGAGAACCTACCTATACGAGTTCGAAATTTACCCGCTTCAAGAAGTCTAGATGGACATATAGACTTTGATGAACTTATGAAAGATACGGACACATGGCTGTTTAAAAGTGTCAAGTGATGATTGACTCGATTTATCTTGTGTGTACTTCACCTTCGAATGGTTAGATATATCCGCGTGATTCAATCCATATGGAAATCATGGGATATGATCATTGTTAAGTGTGTTGTACTAGGTATCAATTCAATCCGTAGGGACATTGACATTGATGCATGAGATGTGGCTAAATTGATAGAATTGGAGAATGTTTAAAGAAGACACTCTAAATGGGGGAGGATTGTTGATTATTTAGAATGTCGATGTGGAGCGCCCACTCTACTGATTTATCGCGCTCGCGCTAGCTAGGCGCGACCCGCGATGAAACCGCGCCTAAACCGCGATGAGTTTCTGGAAAATCTGACGGATTTCGGTGGCGCGCCCGCTCTTCTGAGTGGCGCGCCCGCGTCCCCGTATGGCGCAGCCCGCGCCTAGGGCGCGACAAAATCGCGTCAACTTTCTGGAAATCTGAAGTTTTTGGGCAAAGAAGAGTGGCGCGCCCACGCGAGCAGGTGGCGCGCCCGCGCTTCTTGCCTGATTTGCGGTTATTGCGTCGGTCGAGTCTATTTTATATAGAACTCCGGTCTTCGAAAAGATATACAGAAGTTTATTCTCTAAAAACTCTCCCTAAGTATTCTCCATAATCTCTCTCAATTTTCTTGCAAACTATTGTGAGATATACTCTTGATTTTAGCCTTCTTTGTGATTCATTCATCTTGGTTTCGATTCTTTGTGCTAAGAACGGAATTTCTGTCAATTGTATCTCAAAGAGGATTTTCGGTAAACCCAAGCACCGTGTGGGGAAAATAAACCTCTTTAGGAAAGTGTTTCACACGCCTTTGACAGAGTATCAAGGTCCAAGTCTCAAGGGACATTGCTATTCTCATGTTCATGTGTGCTTTGATCGGCTTGGAGTTAAGGCAAGTTTGTTAGTCTTCACATTAGTGTTTTCTTTAGAAATTTCTGTAATTTCTTAGACATTTTAATACTTGATTGTAACACCTTTGTTGTGTTTGTTTTAATTACATTGCTTTGTTATTGTAATCACATTATCTAGGTTTTGTCCCACACATATTTAAGTATTTTGCTTGATTGCATTGACTGTAAAACCTAACAACACTCAGCATTATCCGGCCCTCGGCCTCAATATAGTTCTGTATACGAACCATGCTTTGCCACTAAGTTTTGTACTTAGTTTATTTTATTGATTGTAAATAGTCCGTCGGTTTGGTACTTGTACAGAACAGGCGCCAAACTGGATGTTTTTAATCGAAGTTGCAACCGCCTATTCGTTGTCAGGCAGTATCTTTAATAGTGTTTGCTACCTAAACAGGACTAGTACCCGAATGCCGTCTATTTATAGGTTCCACAGGTTGGTTGAGTGACTATGAGTTAACCTTTTGAGGTTAATAAGTCTCCGTCACTTAAACTTAAGTAAACAGAAGAAACAGTCGGCTGTGGCCGCATGGTACCTCTGTTTTCTCAATTTACAAAGTTTTATAGCTTGCAAACCATTTTAGAGGGATAGTGGCTGAATGTCGTCTGTTTGCCAAAAAACAGGCGGTTTGGTTCGCACCGTTTAGGTTCCATCCCAAGTTTGCTGGAATGACTGAGTTAACCCTTGGGGTTAATTAATCTCTGTCTTTTAGATTTGAGTGAGTAGAAGAAACAGACGACTTTGGCCGCATGGAACCTCTTTATTCGCCAAGTTTTGCTTAGCTATTTACTCAAATTATGCCGACTATATTGTCCCAAGCAATAACAGGCGGTTTCTGACTTAGATTTTAACTGTCTACCGCGTGTTCGTAGTAAAGCGATACGTTTATCTTTGTCTCATGTAAAACGACTACGAGGCTGTCTGGGGACATTCGGTAGGGTCGTTTGTTATAGGTTTATAGAGCAATGTGCCACCCAGATGGGAGTTGCTCTCTGCGACGAATTCACCCGGATGGATGTCACCGGACGCCTGCTCTTGTTTGGGACAGGCGTATTAGTTTAATATAGTAAGATCATCCGGCCTTAAGCCTCAAGGTGATCATCCGGCCATGAGCCTCAAGTTGATCATCCGACCATGGGCCTCAAGGTTGTTCAGAAAAGAACATAGTTGCTAAGTTGTCTAGACTTAGCATTTTTACTCATGTGAGAGTAGGTGATTAAAAGAAATAAGGCCAACTGTGTATTGTACAGGCGGCTTGCCCCACTGAGGAGACTTGCAAAAAACTGAAAAAATAAAATGCAAATTTTATTGATATGCTTTCATGTACAAATAATTTATAAATCTCAGAAGTAATACTTTTTCAAGTTGTCTACGTTCCAAGTTCTGGCTAGCTGCCTGCCGTCTGGTGTTTCCAGGTGGTAGGTGCCGCCTCTAACTTCTTCATAGATTTGGTAGGGGCCATCCTAGTTAGGAGTCAGCTTTCCTTGTTCATTGGCCTTACGACTGCTTCCATTTTTCGTAACACAAAGTCCCCTACTTTCAGGGGGCGCTTGTGCACTTTCTTTATTGTAAACTCTTATCATTCTCAGACGGTAGATCTCATGGCGCAAGGCTGCATTGCCCCTGGGTTCTGGAAGTGAATCCAATGCTAGTCGCATGGCCTCCCAGTTAGCCTCTTCGTCATAAAGCATGACTCGAAGAGTGGGCTCATGGTGCTCAATAGGCAGAACAGCCTCTGCACCATAAACCATGAGAAATGGGGTTTCACCAGTCGCCCCTTTTTCAGTCGTCCTGATGGCCCACAGAACATGCGGTAGCTCGTCAGCCCATAGGCCGCCAACTCTTTCAATTTTCTTTTTGATGCCATCAGAGATTAACTTGTTGAAGGCTTCTACCTGGCCGTTTGCTTGGGGGCGACCAACTGATGCAAAACAGTGAGAGATCCCTTGGTCTCCCAACCAGTTCTTGAGAGCAGGCGTCTCAAATTGAGGACCATTGTCAAAGACCATAGACATGGGTACCCTATACTGGGTGATGACATTTCTCCAAATGAAGGAGATAACATCTTTGGTTTTAATGCCTTTGACTGCCTCTGCCTGTACCCATTTGGTGAAGTAGTCGACAGCAACTAAAATGTATCTTCGTCCGCCTGTAGCAGGCGTATACGGACCCAGAATGTCCATGCCCCATTTAGCTAATGGTACTAGGCTATGGATTGCTGTCAGGTTAGTGGCCGGACGATGGATGAGCTTGTCAAACCTTTGACACTTGTCACATTTTTTTACCATCTCCATGGCGTCTGCTTCTAGGGTAGGCCAGAAGTAGCCTTGCCGCCTGACTCTCTTTGCTAGGGTCCTACCGCCTATGTGGGAGGCACAGAACCCTGAATGCAAGTCTTCGAGGACCTCTCGGCCCTTTTCTGGGGTAACACACTTCAAAAGAGGTTGAAGATAGCCTTTCTTGAAAAGTTCCCCTTTATGAATTTCAAAGTTGGACGCACGCCTTTTCATTATGATCATCTCTAGGTAAGTATCCGGCAAGGTGTCGTCTGTTAAGTATGCCCGGATGCCATCCATCCAGGTTGAGCTTCGATCAAGGACTCCAATGGGTTCCTCCTCAATGCTCCTTTTATCCATCACTTCCCAGAAAACAGACCTTGGTGTGTCACAAGAGGCGGATGATGCCAATTTGGAGAGGGCATCCGCCTGGTTATTCTCGGACCTAGGCACTTGACTCAGGTGGAATTCTTCAAGTGTCTCAGTCTCCTCTTTAACCGCCTGTAGATACTTGATCATAGCTGGATGTGTGGCTTCAGTCACCATGGTATTGGCTAACAATCAATTGTGAATCTGAACAGGAGTCCACTTTCTTTGCCCCAGCCGCCTTACACATGCAGATTTTGGCTAGTATGGCTTCGTATTCTGCCTCATTGTTCGAGGCTTGGAACTTGAAACGTAGTGCATACTCATACTTGTCTCCCTCAGGAGACTGACATATGACGCCTGCACCACAGCCATGCCATTCATTGTGGAGCTCCCGTCCACATATACCTTCCAGACTTGGTTAGGATTTTCTGGATCAGCCGGCCTAATCATTTCAACAATGAAGTCGGCAAGTGCCTGCCCCTTCACTGCTTTCCTTGGCTCAAAAGTAATTTCTAGGCTTTGCATTTCAATTTCCCATTTAATCATTCGGCTGGATGATTCCATGGTTGTCAGTGGCTGCTTGATTGGTTGGTCAGTGTAAACCACGACCGGATGTGCTAAGAAGTAAGGTTTCAGCTTCTTAACTGCCATGAAGAGGGCCAGGCCAAATTTTTCAACCATGGGGTACCGTAACTCAGCATTCTTCAGGACGTGGCTGATGAAATAGACGGGGAGCTGGCAGCCGTCTCTTTCAGCAAGGAGAACGACACTGAGAGCATGATTAGAGACGGCCAAGTACATGTATAACACTTCCTTTGACAGAGGGCTGATGAGCCTTGGCAAAGAGTGCAAGTGTTACCTCAACTTTTGGAAGGCCGCCTCTACATCCGTCCCCCATTCAAACATAGTCTTCTTCTTGGTTGCTTGGAAGAAATAGAGGCACTTGTCGCCTGATCGACTGAGGAATCTCCCCAATGCCGCCGGACAACCTGTTAATTTTTTAACTTCCTTTACAGTGCGGGGCGATTGCATGTCTATGACCGCCTGTATTTTTTCCGGGTTGGCCCCTATCCCCCTTTGATCAATCAGAAATCCAAGGAACTTCCCAGAATCAACACCAAAAACACACTTCTTGGGATTGAGCATGACCTGGTGCCGCCTGAGTGTGGCGAATGTTTCTCGAAGATCTGTAAGATGGTCCGTCTGAAGTTTGGATTTGAATATCATATCATCAATGTACGCCTCCACATTCCTTCCAATTTGATTAATGAAGACTGTATTAATCATTCTCTTGAAGGTAGCAGGTGCATTCTTCAAACCAAACGGCATCACTGTATAGTAGAATAACCCCTGATCAGTGATGAATGCCGTCTTTTCTTGATCTTTCTTCCACAGGGGTATCTGGTGAAAGCTTGAATAGGCATCCATGAAGCTCATCAAGGCATGGCCGGCTGTAGAGTCGACCTGACTGTCGATCTTTGGGAGAGGATAGCTATCCTTCGAACATGCCTTGTTCAAGTCTGTGTAGTCAACACACATGCGCTAGGTACCATTCGACTTCTTTACGAGCACAACATTGGCAACCCAATCAGGGAAGTAACACTGCTGAATGAACCCAGCATCTAAAAGCTTTTTCACCTCGACGGCTGTCACCTGGCTTCTTTCCTCACCATGGTTCCTCTTCTTTTGCCTTACCGGCTTTTTTTTGGGATCCACAGCAAGCTTGTGGACGGCTAGATCCGGGCTGATTTCTGGCATCTTGTGCACTTCAAAGGCAAAGATGTCTTTGAATTCTTTTAACAAGTGGTGCAAGTCTGCACCGAGTTCACCAAAAGTAGTCGTCCCAACCTTAACAGTTCGGTCAGGACGAGAGTCATCTAAGACAATGTTCATGTGTTCACCAGCCGGCTGGGGACGGAGTTCATCCGGCCTTTGACCAGTCAGTGATTGCTATTGCCTGTCTTTTTTCTCGGCCACCATTTTGCTGGCCTTTCTCTTCCTACCGGCTGCAGTAGCAGCAGGCGCGACTCCCTTGACTTGATCAAGGTCAGTAATTTCTCCACTAGGGCCGGATACGACCATGGTGGGTTTGACATCAGAGAGGTAACACTCCCTGGCAATTTTTTGGTCTCCCCGTAGGGAGTCGACTGTTCCATCATCCCTCTCAAACTTGAGAAGCATAAGAGAAGGAATGATAACAGCCTTGGATTCATTTAGGGTGGGACGCCCCAAAATCATGTTATAGGCCGTCAGCTCTTCAACAACTAAGAACCGGACCACCATGTGGTGTCCCTCCCCTTTTTCGCCCAGACGAATGGGTAGGTCTATTCAACTTACCGGATGTACCACACCACCTCCAAATCCCACTAAGGGATGAGAGACCTGGTGCATGTTCTCGGGCATGTACCTGAGCTTGGCCAAGCACCTGTGACTGATGAGATCAGATGAGCTCCCAATATCAATGAGGATCCGGCCAACCCTTTGGTTGGCCACTTTGCATTCGATGACAATAGGGTCATCATACGTCCTCCTGATTTTGCCCCTGTCATCCTCAGTAACTACAACTTCGGGGAAGGAGTCTTTGGACGCCTGCCCCTCGTCGACCGAGTTGACGTCGAGCCGTCTGATGTAGTCCTTGTTACCCCGGATCGTTGGGCCGCCTCCAGCAAAGCCGCCTGCTATTGTATAGATCGGAGTTTCATCAGTGTCCGAACTATTAGCAGAGTGAGCCTTCTTCTTAGACGACTGCCCAGGGTTAGTTTACAGGGTAACCTTAGACTTTAAAATATAAGACTTGAGAACTCCTTTATCAGCCAGACGGTCCAACAGCCGCTTGAGACTAAAGCATTCGTTAGTTTCATGGCCAATATCCTCATGGTAGTGGCAATATTTATTTTTGTTCCAATTTTTGGCGGAACCTTTCATAGGAGTCGGCTTTTCAATGGAGACCCGGTCCTTAATTTCCATGAGGATGGAGTGACTGTCTTTATTGAAATCGTACTTCGAAGAGTACGTTTTTGCTTCTTTCTTTTTCTTCTGGGATGGCTGTTCAGTAGTATCAGCCACCTAGACCTCCTTTCTTTTCTTTTCTTTTCTCTTAGCCAGCTGTGATGACCGACTCTCTCTCTTGTCAAACCTCTTTGAGTCCGACTGTTTACTAATGTTGCAGAGCTCAGTAGTCTTTATATAGGTGTCTGCCTCAATCAGTGCCTCTTGAAGGGTAGCAACCCTCTTTCTGACGAGGTCGAACTTAAAGGCCGACCCGTCCTTCAGACCTTTGAAAAAGTCTGTGTAGGCTACCTCATCTGACAGTCCTTGAATCTGAATTCTCATCAGATTGAACCGCCTGATGTGGAGCGTAGCCCTTTCTTCTCACCCTGCTGTATGGCTCCCAAGTCAAGAGTTTTCTTGGCAGGGATATTCATTGAGAAGTTTGATGCGAACAAGTATGTAAGCGTCTTAAAGTTATTTATGCACCCGGCTGGCAGGTTGCCAAACCATTGTTAGGCGATGCCCTTCAATGTGGCCGGGAAACATCTACACCATGCGGCATCATCCAACCCTTGAAGATACATAAGGTTGGTGTACGCCATCAGGTGGTCTTCTAGGTTGGTGGTACCGTCATAAGTGCCTACCAACACATTCTTCACCTTGGCCGGCTGTGCGACCTCAGTTATTTCCTTGGAGAAAGCTGAAGGTTGTTCCCCAAGTCTTAGCAGTCGGAGCTGCCAGTCCAAGGGCTGGACATTATGTGTCGCCTGCCCCGAAGAGGGTAGGCTGCATATATGGTTGTCCATACGGCATGTATGGATGTTGAGGTGCATACGGGGCCGCTTGGAACATCTGAGGACTAGAGTGGGCGGACAGGCCGCTTGTCCGGTCTTCTCGGTTTGATTGAGAATACCTCATTGAGGTATTCTGAAAGTTGTCATTAAAGTTCGACGTTGAGGCCAACTCTGACAGTTGCATATTCTTCTTTTGCTAACATCCGAGCATCTGAATATGTTTTCTTGGAACCATCCGGCTGCACATGTGATAGGCCGTCGTCGAGCCTACCAAAGATAATAATTCCTATCTTGGTCTCACTAACAATAGTAAGGGTAAGAAAGGGTCGAACCCAAGAGAGGCGTTGAATCAACCACCGAGTACTACCGTTTAAATAAGCTAAACGAATTCTAAATTGGGTTGGTTTTGAGTAACTTCTTCTAACACAATTCAACTAAGCTAAGAGGAGGTTAACAATATTTAGAGGAATCTAGGGCTTGGGTTATACCACTCAACTTCATCACAAATCACAATTAGCAAGCAACAATCAAGGTAAATTAATGGGATAAATTAGGGGAAGTCATCTAAAGCACCCAACTACTCTCTCAAGCTAGAGGGATTACTTGAATCATGAATACAACCTACTCTCGTGGTTACATAGCATAAAACAAGTGTTAAAGCATAATCATGATGACATAAACATTCCCTTGACCGGTAATCCCTATTCTCATGGCATTTCGGGTCAATCAAGCATAAGGGAGCTAACTCAAGTTCATCTCTCGATCCTTCGTTGAGAAAGCTTGGATAAATAGTTCTAGCAATGGCCATATACAAGAACTAAGCAATTAAACCACTTAAGCTCAACTAATTAACATCCCACAACAACCAAATTAGCACATGCAACAAGTAATTAGTGACTACATTGAGGGTTTTGCCCAAACCCTAGAATTTAGACTACTCACAATCCATGGGGGTTAAAACAATTAAAGATTTCAAGCAATTCATGAACAAATTCAAACTAAGGATTAAGCTAATTAACAATCCAAAACATGCAAGAACTAGCAAATAATCAACAACAAAGTAAAGAGAAGTAGAAAAGATAAGTAAGAAATGGTTACTATGAAGCTTCAAGGTGAGCAACAATGGTGGATTTGTCTTCTACAATGATTGAATTTGAATAATTCCAAGCTAATAATTGAGAACTAACTAATGATTTGAGAATTTAATGTTCTAAGACTACAAACTAAGAGAAAAGCTCTGAAAAACTGCCTCCCCCGTACAAATGGGCTCTAAAGGGGTATTTATATGACCCCCAAATGAAAAGGACGGAGAAAACGAGGAAAGAGTTCGACTGCAGGTCTGCACGGACGTGCCAGATTTGGCACGGACGTGCAAGGCTCTACACGGCCGTGCAAAGTTTGGCACGGACGTGCAGAAGGGCCAAAAAGTGAGCAGTAGCTACTGCCAAGGTTAGCACGGACGTGCAGCTTTTGGCACGGACGTGCATACTCGCACGGACGTGCCAAATCTTGCACGTCCGTGCAGGATGCCCTGCCTAGACAGCTTAACTTTGGAAGGCTGTAACTTCTTCGTTTCTTGCCGGAAATGGACTTGTGACCAGTCGTTGGAAAGCTCTTGAAACGAACTTTAATCTCCCTATTGAATCGCTTCAAAAGGTTGAGTAGATCAAAAGTTATGGTCGGTTGAAGTTGACGCTTACGCAAACAACCTTTCAAGGTTCTCCAAAAGCTTTTCATTTCCCTTTAAGGCATTCCTCCTTCTTCCTCCATGGCTCTATCAACCAAGCTTTCCCTTATCCTTGCTCACTCATGCTTGATCACATCCATAGTGCTAAAAATAGCTACATTACATCAAAAATACAAACAACCCGTGAAGCATGGATAGTACAAAAAATGCATAAAAATAGGATAAATAGTGAACTTTGATGCCGATTAATAACGAAAACAAGGTTCATAAGTACCCTAAAATCATACCAAATAACAAGTTATCAAATCCCCCCAAGCTAGGCTTTTGCTCGTCCTCGAGCAAAACAAATATGTCGAATCAAAGGAGGAAAACAACTTGCTAACATCAATCCAAGGAGAGGCAACAAGGAGGAAGCATAAATATACAAATCCGCATGGTGACAACCATAATCACTTTTAGCACAAGTGAGAAGCAATTTAAACCTCCAAGTCGCCTTAGAGGACGAGTTTTTATCTCGTGAGGGTTTCCAATGAGCTTGCCCCACAACTCACGCAATCCACAATACATCGTCAAAAATCACACAATCTCAATTTTTCGCCCAAGTCAACTCATCGGGATATGAGACACAAGCAAGACAAGTGAACAACTTTCAAGAATTACCAATCATATAAATGTACACATGAGTTGGGGGTAGAGAGGAGAACTAAGCAAGGTTGCACTAGGATACTTCCTTAGGCCTTTTACTAGTTCATTAGAGCACACCTAGATATTCCAAAGTTTCAACAAGCCCTCTTTCGGTTACAAAATCTCAAAATGCTAGTCCACCTCCCAAAATGCACACCCAAGGCCCCTTAATTACACTCTAACTCGGGAATTTCACAAGGAACAACATAGTAGACAATGTGTGGGAGGCATCCACAAGTTGACCTCTAAAGAAAAGAAAATCCAAATTTTGAGAATATTGGGGGAGTTTTTTGTCCTCCCTTCTTTTCTATGTATTTTTTTTCTTTTTTTTTTTCTTTTTTTCTTTCTTTTCAACATTCATTGCCCTCGCCTCTTTTAACTGTGAGCGGCTCTTTCTTTATTCGAAACGTGTGGCTTATTATGCCACTTATTACACATATTACAAGTAGAGCTAATTCCCTAATAGAGTTTCATTTTGGGGAGGAGAGGAGGCACATTAAGGGCACAAGGGACCGCAATTCGATTCAAACATATCCTACTTTGGGCAAATTTGACAATATCTTATGCTAGACGTGCAATTGAGCATTCATTGACTTTTATTTCATATACACTAATGCAACCAGGATTAATAGACCTCTAAATGACCCCAACTCTTGCACACACCCTTCTTCAAGAACTTTTACTCATCACTCAAGAGTCAAGCAAGCAAAACATATAAGCATCGTCATTTGAGTCTCATCCATGGGCAATTTTTTCATTTTTCAATTTTTTCATCATTTTTTTTTTGAAGAGAAAGCGAAAATATTCACATTACTAACTAGAGAGGGAACACTAATATACACATGACAAGAGGTTTGGATTTCAAGGAAGCTAAATTGGATTAAGGGCCTTGGATATTAGGGAAATGAAACAACCAAAACAAACGCAACCAAAACAAACCAACATGTCAAGAAGGCATGCAAATGACTCCCCCCCAAGCTATCATAAACATTGTCCTCAATGTTAAGCAATAAAAGCACATTAAAAAAAAAGAGAAAGAAGACTAACTCAAGGATCGGGTCTTCTTCGACGCTTGAACCTCCTTGGTACCTTTGTTCCTGTTGGTTGTTGTTGGAAGACATGCACTTCGTGCTGTTTTTTTTTTTTTTTTTTTTTTTTTTTTTTTTTTTTTTTAAGTTAATCCACTACAAAAATACTCGGGTTGCCTCCCGGAAGCGCTTCTTTAACGTCACTAGCTTGACGACATTGCGTTATCCATAATTAAGGAGGGTCAAGGCACACCTTTTTGACCCATCTCATTGTTTCCACACACTTGCCATTCTCCTTAGGCAAGATAATGACATTGCTATCATCATTGGAAATGCAACCAAACAACTTGTCCATCAACTTGATCTTGTTTTTCTTTTTCTTCTTGGCCCTCTCTTGCTTTTTCACCTCCGGAGCATGAGTCAATTCATCTTGTGACTCCTCCATGTCTTCTTTCAAAATATTAACCAAACCATCAACCCGATGAACTTGTTTAACCATAGGGTCATTCAACGTTTCCGGAAATGAGAAAGAGATTCTTTCATCCCCAACATTTAAGGTAAGCCGCCCTTGTTTCATGTCAATATTAACACCCGCGGTTTTCAAAAAGGGCCTACCCAATATGAGAGGAATTTTGAAATCCTCATCCATCTCCATGATTACAAAATCACAAGGCACAAGAACTTTCCCCACTTGAATTGGGATGTCCTTTAAGACTCCCAATGGAACTCTAACCGAGCGGTCGGCTAGTTGGATTGACATTTTGGTGGGGCTAATCTCCCCAAGATTCAATCTTTTTGCCATAGAGAGAGGCATAAGGCTAATACTAGCCCCAAGATCACACAAAGCATTTGTTGATTCAAGATCCCCAACCTTCACCGGTATAGCAAAACTACCGGGGTCACCAAACTTCTCGGGAAGCTCATTTTGAGGAATAGCACTTATCTCCGTTGGAAGGGAGATAGAATCGCTCTCCTCAAGCCTACTCTTGTTAGAAAGAGTATATTTCAAAAACTTTGCATATGTAGGCATTTGTGACAAAGCATGAAGAAGTGGAATGTTTGATTGAAGTCCTTTCATTTCATCAAGGAACTTGGAAAGTTTCTCATTTAGCTTCTTCTCTATCATTCTATGAGGGAATGGAATACGAGGCTCATATGCTTTCAATGGAGCTTGACTCTTCACTTCTCCCTCATCTCTCTTTGAGACACCCTCATCACTCCTTTTTGACCTTTTTCTCGCCTCCTCACTCACTTCATTTTCAAAATCACTTTCATCTACCCAACTATCTCCCTCATCTCCCTTTTTGGCAACATTTTCTCTCATAATTGGAGCTTCATACCCCCCTTCCATAATCAAGGTGATTGATTTCACATGCTCTTTTGGATTCATTACCGTTGTGCTTGGAAAGTGACCACTAGGATTGGAGGATGAACTTCCAACTTGTTGTGCAATTTGAGCCAATTGGCCCTCCATTATCTTATTATGTGCTTGGAGTTGTTGGATGTTTGCATTCATCTCCGCATTGTTCCTTATTTGTTGAGTCATGAAAGTTTCAAGAACGGACTCAAGGCTAGTCTTTTGAGGAGGTGGAGGAGGAGGAGCGGGTTGGTTATATTGTGATCTTTGGTGGTTTTGATCCCTTTGGTTGGGATGGCGGTATGGAGCTTGTTGGTTTTGTGATTGAGGTTGGTTGTAGTGGTTTTGAGGTTGGGTTTGATTTTGGTTGTAGTTATTTTGTGGGGGGCCTTGGTTGTATTGCTTCCATCCCGTGTTATGTTGGGGCTTCCAACTTTGATTGTGGGATTGGGAGTATTGTTCATTCCTTTGCCCAATTGCCGCCGCTTGCTCTTGATTCGTTGAGTTGCAATAAGAGGATAAGTGATCATTTCCTCCACAAGTCTCACAAGACATGACTTGCGAGGAAGAGCTTGAGGGTGTGAGGGTGGCTTGATCTAGCTTGTGAGCTAGCATATCAAACTTTGATGCAATAAGATCTATTGCACTAAGATCATGAATTCCGCCCTTCTTTGTTTGAGGTTGCCTTCTATCACCTCCATATGCATAATGCTTGGCCACTTCTTCAATCATCTTGTATGCATCGTCCACCGATAGCTTTTTGAGGCTACCACCGGCCCCGGAATCAAGGTTGGCCCTTGAAATAGGAGTAAGACCGTCATAGAAGCTTTGTACAATGATCCATGATGTAAAACCATGGTGGGGGCATTTCCTTGTGTAATCTTTGAAACGCTCCCAAGCTTCACTCAATGTTTCATCAATGTCTTGATTGAAATTGGTGATCTTTCTTCTTAATTCGGCGGTCTTTTCCGGAGGACAATACTTTCCAAGAAAGGCTCTAGTGACTTCGTCCCATGTACTCAATGATCCCTCTTCAACCGTTCTCAACCAATGTTTTGCTTTATCACGGAGGGAGAATTGAAACATGTGCATACAGATGAACTCTTCCGAAATGTTGTTTTGCTTGATGGTTGTACACAACTCAAGAAAGTTGTCCAAATGAGCAAAAGGACACTCATGAGGACTACCTCCGAATTGATCGCTTTGAATCATACGGATGAGTTGAGGTGAAAGTTCAAAGTTGTTTGCATTTGTGGTGGGAAGACGTATGCCACTCCGAAGTTGGAATGCGTTGGGGTGGTCATAGTCTCTTAACAGTGGTTGAGGAGGATTCTCTCCCATGTTATCTTCTTCGTTAGTTCCAAAAAGCTCTTCCGGATCGGAATCCGAATATACAATGGAAAACTCGGGTGTGCCTTGCAAGAGTCTCCTCACGTTTCTCAAAGTCCTATTTAGCTCTGGATCAACGGGAATAAGCGGTGATTGCTTACTCTTTCGTGTCATGCAAAGTCAAACAAAGCTAAGAAAAACGTTAGCAATGACTATCACAAGTTAAAAACACATAAACAAAAATTAAGGTAAGAAAACTACTATACATATACACACATCTAGTCTCATTCAACAATAATACATTCAATGTGACTTTGCCTCCCCGGCAACGGCGCCAAAATTTGATAGGCCGTCGTCGAGCCTACCAAAGATAATAATTCCTATCTTGGTCTCACTAACAATAGTAAGGGTAAGAAAGGGTCGAACCCAAGAGAGGCGTTGAATCAACCACCGAGTACTACCGTTTAAATAAGCTAAACGAATTCTAAATTGGGTTGGTTTTGAGTAACTTCTTCTAACACAATTCAACTAAGCTAAGAGGAGGTTAACAATATTTAGAGGAATCTAGGGCTTGGGTTATACCACTCAACTTCATCACAAATCACAATTAGCAAGCAACAATCAAGGTAAATTAATGGGATAAATTAGGGGAAGTCATCTAAAGCACCCAACTACTCTCTCAAGCTAGAGGGATTACTTGAATCATGAATACAACCTACTCTCGTGGTTACATAGCATAAAACAAGTGTTAAAGCATAATCATGATGACATAAACATTCCCTTGACCGGTAATCCCTATTCTCATGGCATTTCGGGTCAATCAAGCATAAGGGAGCTAACTCAAGTTCATCTCTCGATCCTTCGTTGAGAAAGCTTGGATAAATAGTTCTAGCAATGGCCATATACAAGAACTAAGCAATTAAACCACTTAAGCTCAACTAATTAACATCCCACAACAACCAAATTAGCACATGCAACAAGTAATTAGTGACTACATTGAGGGTTTTGCCCAAACCCTAGAATTTAGACTACTCACAATCCATGGGGGTTAAAGCAATTAAAGATTTCAAGCAATTCATGAACAAATTCAAACTAAGGATTAAGCTAATTAACAATCCAAAACATGCAAGAACTAGCAAATAATCAACAACAAAGTAAAGAGAAGTAGAAAAGATAAGTAAGAAATGGTTACTATGAAGCTTCAAGGTGAGCAACAATGGTGGATTTGTCTTCTACAATGATTGAATTTGAATAATTCCAAGCTAATAATTGAGAACTAACTAATGATTTGAGAATTTAATGTTCTAAGACTACAAACTAAGAGAAAAGCTCTGAAAAACTGCCTCCCCCGTACAAATGGGCTCTAAAGGGGTATTTATATGACCCCCAAATGAAAAGGACGGAGAAAACGAGGAAAGAGTTCGACTGCAGGTCTGCACGGACGTGTCAGATTTGGCACGGTCGTGCAAGGCTCTGCACGGCCGTGCAAAGTTTGGCACGGACGTGCAGAAGGGCCAAAAAGTGAGCAGTAGCTACTGCCAAGGTTTGCACGGACGTGCAGCTTTTGGCACGGACGTGCATACTCGCACGGACGTGCCAAATCTTGCACGTCCGTGCAGGATGCCCTGCCTAGACAGCTTAACTTTGGAAGGCTGTAACTTCTTCGTTTCTTGCCGGAAATGGACTTGTGACCAATCGTTGGAAAGCTCTTGAGACGAACTTTAATCTCCAATTTGAATCGCTTCAAAAGGTTGAGTAGATCAAAAGTTATGGTTGGTTGAAGTTGACGCTTACGCAAACAACCTTTCAAGGTTCTCCAAAAGCTTTTCATTTCCCTTTAAGGCATTCCTCCTTCTTCCTCCATGGCTCTATCAACCAAGCTTTCCCTTATCCTTGCTCACTCATGCTTGATCACATCCATAGTGCTAAAAATAGCTACATTACATCAAAAATACAAACAACCCGTGAAGCATGGATAGTACAAAAAATGCATAAAAATAGGATAAATAGTGAACTTTGATGCCGATTAATAACGAAAAAAAGGTTCATAAGTACCCTAAAATCATACCAAATAACAAGTTATCAACATGCCGGATGACCTTCCTTTTCCCTGGCTCAGGGAACCGAAGTCTGGCCAGGTTTATCAAGGGCTTCTGTCGCTCCCTTGGTTTGGGGTAAGGAGTGGCCTCTCGATCTTTGACCGACTTGTTCCTCCCTGATTGGGAGGGCTTTTTGGCCGACTGTTCCTTGGTGGAAACAGCCGTCCGTTTATCAATTAGATCCTTTATCTTCCCTTTGAAACTTGTCATGAGAGTCATGAGCTCGTTTCTAGTGATGGGAGTGGATCCTTCGGTCACCTAGAGCTGACCAGCTGGCTGGCCGACTGTTAAACTAGGCCCTTCTTGGTCGATGTTCCGCTCCCTCCTTTCGGTGGGACGGATGCGCCATGTTCTTAGGGACCCATCAGGGGCCGAATGAGTATCAACTTTGTAGTCGTCATCAGTGTCCTGGTCTGAGTAGACTTGGACGTCGGCCATAGGCCGTTTCTCATTTGAAGGTGGTACAGGTTGTGAAGCCATCTCGAAAGTACTCTCCCCAAAGACGGCGCCAAATGTTTTTGGGTGTTTTTATGTCGTGCGGGAGAGTTACAATTCCGGGACTGGTTTCTGGACGCCTGTACCTGCAAAACAACGGAGACTCTTGTGGATGGGAGTTCCGCCTCCGACGATCAAGGTAGAACGTGTTTGGGGAGTAAAGTGCGGAAAGTAAAGTCCCTCTCGGATTCCAAGAGAGAATCTGCAATGAGTAATTGCTCAGTTCGAGGTGTCAGATGTCTGACTTTCTCTGATTGTGAGTTAATGTGAATTAGTTGTGTGTTCCCGAGGGGGAACATCTCCCTTTTATAGGGTGTTTGGAAAACGTGCCTAGTACTAGGTTTCAGTAAAACTAAGACTGACAGGGCTATGCCTAGGAATTTGGGCCGTTAGAGGCCAGTTTCCTGTTGGGCTATCTGCCTGCCACGTGTCGTGGCCAGATTGGTCCACCTTGGACCTCTCACGAGGTGACACGTTGGTAGGCGTGTCGCGTACCTATCAAAAATAACCTAACAGACCGATACTAATGTAGACTGGCAAGTAAGGGTCGGATCCCAAGAGACTAAGGTTCAGAAATAATTAAATAGACTCGAATTTCTACTAAGCAAGAATCAATTACAATCAATTATCTAAGGAACTAAGTATGAGAAGAATTCGAAAATAAACTAAATAAGATGATTAAATCAAGTACTTAAAACATCCAAGATCTAGTTTCACCACAATTATTATCGATGCAATTGTAATTCTACCCTTAACATACGATTTCAATTGAACGGGGAAAAGTAAACCCTAATAAATACCAAGGACCTCTCTCGAGTATCAATGGCTTCCCTAACATACAATCAATCCTATTCTTATGGTATCATGCATATTAGAGACATTAAACACATTACTCTCACTTCCCAATTATCAAACCCAACTACTCTCGTGTTGAGAATCAAACCCTAAATTGATCTACTCAAATCCGTTTAAACCCAACTCTCGCTGTGATAGAAACAATGGAATAATCGCAATACTAAAGTTACGTCTAACCTAGCATTGGCATAATCACAATCAATTTAGCAATTCAATTGTCAAAGTTATCAAAGAATTTAAAGATTTAATTCATGCATCAATAATGATAGGGCTACACTAGATCTTGAATTAAAGAATCTACTCACACATGATTAAAGAAACAAAAACAATAATAAATAATGAAAACATAATTAAATAACAAAGGATGAAAAAATACCAAATTTTGAATAAAATTGAAAGTAGAAAGCTTGAATCTTGAATCTTGAATTACAAAAACTTGGAAAATAATAATGGAGAACTAGTTCTTAAGGAGAGAATAATAAAAAAATAATAAAAAAAAGGCTCAATGAATTAATTGCAAAGAAAAACAACGCTAAAGAATATATACAAGCCTAAAAAGATGAGAAAAATCGACTAAGCTTGGTGCACAAGATTCCCAGGAGGCACGGACGTGCCTCTCCATAGGCACGGACGTGCCTCTATGGCAGAAACTTTGGACTAATTCTTTCGCGATGAGGCACGGACGTGCTTCAACGGGGCACGGACGTGCCTCCTCTGCTGCGCGTATCACTCATCTTAAATCAGTCATAACTTCATATCCGAAGCTCCGTTTGAGGCTTGTAATATATCGTTGGAAAGGTCTTCAAGTCTACTTTCCAATGCAATTTGAATCACTCCATTATCATTTGTATATCAAAAGTTATGAGCATAATAGTGAAAAGGTGTCATATTTGTCAAGTATTTCATCAACGTTTTGCTTCATTTTCACTCAATTAGCTCCGTTAATCCTGAAATACATCAAAAACAACGAAACTACCCATAAAAGCATCGAATCATCGAAACTAAACCAAATTACACCAAAATGGACTAAAACACTCGACTAAACTAACAAAACTAACTAAAAATAAGCTAACAAATATGCACAAAACACGACTTATCACACGTGGCGAGCTCTGGTTGGTCCACGTGGATGACACGTGGCAGCGTTTAATTGGCCCATGTGGCGGGAAAATTCCCCTAATCATAGCCCAACCCAACTAATAAAACAGATAGTATTATAAATATGCTAAGTTTGGTGTACTGTATAAATCTTCTACATTGATAACTCTTGGCTTTCTTACAATTGACTAAAAATGCAATATAAATTTCTAGTTCTGATAATACTAAATTAGAAGCATAATTCTCCATATAACCATTTGAACTAAAACAAATATCAGATAAACATAATACTAGGATAAGTAAATTAACATCATTTCAATAATTTGATCAGTATGTTTAAAACCATTAACTATTAATCATGATTACTTGCATCTATGTATACCATGATTTGCATCTGTGAATATATTGAAATGTGGCTTTAGGAGCATAGAAAGGAAAATGACTACATGCATATATGTAAGAGAGTATAAGGAGGAGACAAAAGAATAATATCATATATAGTACAGTAGAGCTTGCTTAAGAATAGGATAAGTTATCCACTTGGAAAATTTTCACCATAATTTTTCTTCAATTCTTCTCTACCAATGGAATTGAGAACCTTAATAACAGGTGTCATCAGTAGACCTGGCAAATGGGTCATTCGGGTCGGGTATTAATCGGGTCATTTTGGGTCGGGTCAAGTTTGGGTCAAAAAGTTATCAGGTTAGGTTCGGATCGGGTCGGGTCATTTCAGGTTTTGGGTTGATTTCGGGTCGACTGATAATCAGGTCGGGTATCGAGTCAACACTTCGGGTCTAGTTCGGATCGGCTCGAGTTCGGGTCGGGTCAATTTTCGGGTGCAATTTTCGGGTCAACTTCAGGTCGAGTAAACTTCAGGTCAGGTCATACTCGGGTCGATGCATTGGGTTAAATTCAACTCTGTATATATATTTATTTATTTTTTGACGAGAAAATAACTATATTTATTAAGGCTACTTTTTTCATGGAATATAGTAATTGTTAGACTTTTATTGACCTTGTTTTTTTTTTGTGTTAGATTGAGAATCAATTTCAGGATCTCCTGAAACTAAGAGGGATGCTCTAACTAATTAAGTTATACCTCACTCTCTTATTGACCTTAGTTTTAATACTCTTATTATCATTGTCACTGTTCACTGTTGTAATAATTTCTTTGTATTATTCTTATAATAATCTATAATATAATCTATGTTTTTTAAGTGCTCCATTAATTTTAACTGAACATACATTGATACATGTATGCAGGCATGCCAGGAAATTGATCAGTAATAGACTTCCTATTATAATTATCAGTAATTTACATTATGGAAATTTACCAATTGAATATTCTTAAAATATTTATTGTGGTGGCGATTTCAACAAGTACACACAATGACACAAGAGTGACAAGACTATATTTTTTCTAATAAAGACTTAAAGAGTAGTAGCGTGGATGGACGTCAAGTACACTTACTCACGCTGTGAATTTTTCTTAACCGATTCGATCAGATATATGTTATGACATGTTTCGTTTGAAATTAAATTTACTGCTAAATTGCAAATTAGGAGGTCAAACCAGCCAACATATACTCAATTTTATTTTTGTGACCGATTCAATCAAAAATAGGTTATAACATGCTTCGTTTGATAAAAAAATTATTGTTAATTAGGAATTCAAACAAGTCAACTTAAACTTAGTTGTAATTAGTTCTTAAAATTACATGCTTGAATGTATAATAATATATGTGATGAAGTACTTAAACATAAGGGTGGAAAACGACACAAAATTTTATTATAAATTTGATTAACAACATTATTGTAAACCTATCCGATTCCAATCAATTTTTTTCAAACGAAACTCATAACAAGGTTTTTCCTGTTTAAGGTAATTTGATCTCAAATTCAAACTTGATAA
Organism: Chenopodium berlandieri; assembly: GCA_034703905.1. Lineage (NCBI taxonomy): Eukaryota > Viridiplantae > Streptophyta > Magnoliopsida > Caryophyllales > Amaranthaceae > Chenopodium > Chenopodium berlandieri. The sequence continues at coordinate 2,573,905 of CM068277.1, forward strand.
GATTAGATTAAACCTTTTTCGGGCTACTTAATAGCTCAGTCTCCGACTCTCCGGTCTAAATTACTTCACAGGATGTCTCATCACTATTAGTCTAGTATGAACTAATGAATTATGAAGTATTGCAGCTATGCTTCTCTCTATCTACTAGTCTACTACTCAATTAAACAACTAAACTAACGTAATAAATGAATATTACTTATTGATTGAATATAAGATCATTATCGTGCATTATATATTGGTGTTTATATTTATAAAAACAAAAATTAATTTAGTTTTAAACTTATAATGACTGAGTGTTGGGTAATTGGTGCACAGTTGGCCAGTTACACACAATATGATACTTCCTCCGTTTCTTTTTAGTTAACACATTTCTTTAGTCACATTTGCTGATGCATAACTTCAACCATTTATATCCTTAATCACCAATAATAAAAAATTATGAAAGTTGATATTTTGAAAATAAATATCGTGACGAATGTTACAAGATCTCACATGACTATATTTTTCATTACATATAAAACACAAAATACGGTCAAAAGGTGTGTGAATAAAGTCAAAACGTGTCAACTAAAAAAACGGAGGTATTATTAATTAAGTGAAATATTCTCATATTCAGATGTAAGATTACGGACACACTTGTTGATCAATTAAAAATTTTCAAAATTTCAATTTTAACAAAGTTACAACTTAAAAGTGAAAATTTAAGAGGGAAACAAAAATAAAACGTTTAACTTGGTTAAAAATTGTGGGAAATTCTTCCCCTCGCCCCCCCCCCCCCCCCCCCCCCCCCCAAATGGCTAAAACTCCAAAAGTATTTCATTATGAGGATAAGAGGTAAATTATTAGCAGGAATACTCCCTCCAAATTTCCACGAGTAAAAGTAAAGTGACTAAATTCTAAATACAAAAAACAAAAATAAAAGTAAAACAATAAGGAAAAAAAAAAATCTACAGCCCTAGAATCTTCCTTAGCCGTTTTCATTTTTTCATTCCATCCATTACTCCATTGAAGTCCAATCTCTCTCTTTTGTCTTCACTCTTCTCTAATCTCTACACACTTCATCTCATTTTCCATTGAAGCGTTTTTTACTCAATTGGCCTAGAAGATTTTGTATTCCCAGAATCTCAGGTAATTTACTTCTATTTCTTAGATCTGATATATGTTATCTATCTAAAATCAGTTATTTAAAAAAATAAATCAATTGGTGGTTTCTATGGGATAAATCTTAATGCTGCATTAGATAAATTCTGACGGTATTTCTTTCTTATTCTACATTTATTGAGTTGTATAAGAATGAATCATATTAATTTGTATTGCATCTTGTTGATTATATATAAATTTGTGCTTTATTTTTTAGGGTTAACTTATTTTTCCGTTAGATCTGTTTTAGAGTGATTAATGAGATAGAAATTGATGTTATGATTGATGGGGTTTTGAGCTTATTTCAATTGTCCATTATGTGGTTTGGTATGCAAATGGAAGAGTCCATTCGATTGATTAAACAACTAAACTAATGTAATCTATCTGCCTTATATAGTTATATTTGATAGGATACTCAATTTAGTGTACCATGTAGGCTGTTGCTGGGTTGTGGCAATCGCTAATAATTACATTCAATTTCGATTGCTATTTCTTTTTGCACCTTTGGCAAGGGTTTTATTATGCGTATTTTACTACTTCCTGTATTGTGGTTAACTACTCTTATATGTTATTTGGGCATGGCACTTTACCTTTGTTTGCATCGTTTGACTAGACGTTATACTTATATGCTTTGTATGGGCTAATTTAGATTTTTAGTTACATGTTGTTAACTGTTAAGGTGACCACTTTTCGAATTTTCATTCTTTGATTATCTGTTAGTTCAAGCAAGCTGCATTCTAACAAACAAATATCTTTTATAAGTGTGTTGACATGGCCTTAATTTGAATGTATATAAAAACAGAAGGTTGATTTTCCCTTTTTGATTGGTTTAGATATTATTATTTTTTCTCTACTGCAACATTTCAAATTGTGTGTGGATATTAGTTTTAGAATTATGATTCAGATATTTGAACATTATTGGATAAGAGATGCTACACCTTATCTTAATATGATAATAACTAATGATATTATTCTTGCTTTTTTTTGCAGCAATGGATGATCATATGATTTATGACGAGCCTATTATTTCACCAGAGGGAACAAAGGATGATTGTACACCAAAGGAAGAAGCCAATGTTCGTACACAAAAGGAAGAAGTCGGTGATCCTGAACTTACAGTTGAAAACAACAATGTGAGCACTATGGAATCTGGATTTCAAGCTGTAGATCGAAAAGAAACGGAGTCCAGTTTGGCCGGAATTCCTCACGTTTGACAAGACGGAATCTAGTGATGGGAAACATAGGTCAATTTGCAAACATTGCCAAAAAGCATCCTTCATAACCGACCCCCATTATGGAACCCAAAATATGCAAAGACATCTAAGAAAATGCAGTGCATATGAAAAATATATGAAAAACCAAGGAGGAAACGGTTCAAACAAAGGTAAAATTTTTAACCAAATTATGTACAGAAATCTGGTAGATAAAGCCATAATAAAACATGGCTATGTTTTCTCTTGGGTTGAGCATGATGGTAATAGAGAAATTCATGCATATTTAAGTGATGATGTAAAATTCATTTGTAGGAACACTACTAAAGCTGATTGTTTAAAAATGCATAAAACTTTGAAGACTCAGTTAAAGAAAACACTAAGTAAAGTCTCTAGTCGTATCTCATTAACGTGTGATATGTGGATAATAATTGGAAATTAATTAGTACAATGCTTAACTTTAGTCATATTAATTCACCACACATTGGAAAGACCATGTATGCTGCTGTGTTGTCCATGCTTCAAGATTGGAGTATTGATGATAAGATTGTTTGCTTCACATTAGACAATGCCTCTAGTAATGATAGAATGATGCAAGATTATTTGAAGGAAACTCTACTTGCACGAGATGTTTTGTTGTATAATGGTGAGTTTTTTCATGTACGATGTGCTGCACATGTATTAAATCTCATTGTTAAAGATGGACTTAAGGTCATTGAACATATAGTTGAGAAAGTAAGACATTGTGTGAAGAAGGTAAAATATTCTGAAATAAGAAAAAACACTTTTCGATCTTGTGTAAGTCTAGCTAAGATAAAAGAAACAAAATTATTGTGGCTTGATGTTCCTACGAGGTGGAACTCTATGTACATGATGCTTGATAGGGCTATCTTATATCATGAGGCTTTTAGGGAGATGTCTGAAGTTCAAAAATGGTGTCCTACCTTTGAAGAGTGGGATGTTCTTGAGAAGATTCGAGATGTTTTAGAACCCTTCTATGAGATAACTAATTAAGATGTTTTCGGGAAGTGAGTATCCTACCTCAAATTTTTATTTTGGGAATGTTGGAAGATTCTCATGCTTTTGATAGAGTTGGAGCACGATGATGATGATGTTTTGAGGACAATGGCAATAGAAATGAAGAGTAAGTTTGATAAGTATTGATTTAACTCATATGCATAACAAGATGATTATGGCATGTTATTTGCATTTGCTATGATTCTTGATCCTCGTTGCAAATTATCAGTGCTAAAGTTTTGTTATGAAAACATATTTGGAGTTGTTGAGGCTACCTTGAGAGTTAGTGATCTCCATCTTAAGTTGGAGAAATTTCATAAGCTATATGCCCAAACTGGAACATCATCAACATTGAACAACAACACTGATATGGCACATGCCTCACATTCCAGAGCCTCCATAACCAGCACTTTAACTGGAAACTACAAGCGAAAATTCGACTATTTTGCGGTAATTGTTAATCTGTTATTTTAATCCTTTTGATTATCCTTCATTCTTAATCTATTTATTAGACTGTTTTTTTTTTACATATTTGCTTTCTGTTTTTCTTGTGTCCACTTTATTTTTTCTGTCAATTATAATCTTTATGATTATCCTTCATTCTTAATCTATTGATTATACTGTTTTTTACATATTTGCCTTCTGTTTTTCTTGTGCTTACTTTATTTTTTCTGCCAATTATAATCCTTTTGATTCTCCTTCATTCTTAATCTATTGATTAGACTGTTTTTTTACATATTTGCCTTCTGTTTTTCTTGTGTTTACTTTATTTTTTCTGTCAATTACTGGTTTTTGATTAAGATTATAAGTTAAGTTTATGTTATAAGTTAAGTAGTTGTTATTAAGATTATAAGTTAAGTTTATGTTATAAGTTAAGTAGTTGTTATTAAGATTATAAGTTAAGTTTATGTTATAAGTTAAGTAGTTGTTATTAAGATTATATTATAAGTTAAGTTTATGTTGTTTTGTTTGGTGATGTGTTTTATGGTTTGTCGTTGACTCGTCGTGTTGAATTCAAGAATATGACGATAAAGATGCCTCATCTTCTTTTAGTGAGAGCACTAGGCGAAAAATACAAATGGGCACCGGTTCAAAACCCCCATTTAGCACTGGTTTTGAACAGGTCCTTATTTGAGGGATGCCAAAAACCAAAAGATTTCGCATCAGTTCAAAACCTTGAAGAACCTAAACTAGATCGTTGACATATTAGCTTTTTTGGAAAGAAAATGAGCATCAATATAAAGGCCTTTCTCATTTGGCCAGAGATATTTTGGCCGTGCCCCTGACAACCGTCGCTTCCGAATCAACTTTCAATATTGGGAGTCGAGTTTTGAATAGATGGAAAAGTTCATCAATTCCTAAAAATGTGGAGGCTTTAATAACAACTCCTAGTTGGATGTACTCTTTTGAAAGTAAGTATTTTATTATATTTTTTAAAAATATGTATATTCATATTCCTACATTTTTTAGACATGTACATTCTTGTTTCTTTATTTTTGCATTTATAGTGTATTTGCTTATATTATTGTTTTTATATTTATGTAGCAAATGAGAATGATGGATTTTTTGGTTCTTATGTGGATTGGGCGGCGGCTCCAAGTGTTAAATGTCAACAATTTTAAGAGTCGAATATTGGAGTATAATTGTTTAGAATATTTTGTAATTTCATTTGGTATTGAACATTATATTATGTATGCATTATCATTGTACTATTTTTTTTTCTAGACTTGTGAGCATTGTGACTTTTATTTCAAGCTTTAGTAAATTTTTTCTTAATCTTATGGACAAACTCCGTAGAATAGTCGTTAAATTTCAATCTTTTTAAGAATTTTTAATATTTTATAAAAAGAAAGGCCGAAGAAATCGAGAAAAGTAATGCCCAAAATATGTAAATTACTTACACTGTTACACATTACAAATTAATAAAAAAAAAATTAAGTCAGTTTGATTGCGGTTATTTTCTGTTTTGGTTTGCTCAGGTCAAATCGTTAGCTTAAATAGATTCTTGTCATTTCAGGTATAAGGTAATCTTAGTTCGGGTCACTTTGGGTTCTAAGTCTATTTGGGTCAATTAATTCAAGTTAAAGGTCGGTTCACTTTGGGTATCTGGTCAACTTCGGGTCGGGTCAACTTCGGGTCTCAGGTCACTTCGGGTCTCCGATCAACTTCGGGTCGGGTCGTTTCGGGTCTCCGATCAACTTCGGGTCGGGTCATTTCGGGTCTCGGGTCAACTTCGGGTCAGGTCATTTCGGGTTTCGGGTCAAGGTCGGGTCAATTCCACTCCGGATCGGGTATGGGTCGGGTCGGGTTGATTTCGGGTTTCGGGTCATTCAGGTCAGGTCATGGGTCGGGTCATCGGGTTTGGGTCAGGATTGCCAGGTCTAGTCATCAGATACTATAAACCAAATTTTTATGCATGCAAATTAGAATTTCAAAATCCTAAATTTCTTAAACTCAAATTTCCAAATTAGACAAAACAATCCCACAAACTTGACGATCCAAAACTTCTTAAAAGAATTCTGAAAATTTATTTGGGAAAAATAAAACACAAAATTCATATTATCACATTTTAATTAAAATTATAAACTCAACAAATTCAACACTTTGATCGTGAAATTGACATCTTAATTAAAATTTGTAGATCATTCCAAAAAATAAATGTAAATTTTAGAGAAAAATACCTTTAATTTTCTGCGACTTATCACAAAAAATACGAAATTAGTACAAATTGTTGCAAAAAAAAAAAAAAAAAAAAAAATCAAAAACAAAAAAAAAATGTTGAATTCATTTCCAATGATTCGTTTATAGTTCGCTCAAAGCAAAAAAGAGAGAAGTAAATTCAAAATATGCTAATATCTGGTTCTAATATGTAGAAATGGAGAAGATAAATTAATTTGGTGAGGAACAAAGAAGGAAAGAGAATTATGAGAGGTTGTTTAATAAAAACTGAAATTAAGGGTAGTAAGGAGAAAATGAAAATTAAATTCATACCTTAATTTGAATTGGGGAAGAAAAATGAAAATCATTACCAATCAATGGGAGCATAAACTTCGCCACAAAAAAATCATATATTATAGTCCTGCACCCTTAAACCATCTTTTAATCAATAAATTGAAGAATCGTAGCCTCAACATCATCAAAGTTTGGACAAAATTAAAACACAAAAACTGATCAAATATGAGAAATTAAGGGGAAGGGAAATAACAAACTTACAACTAACCTTGAGATATCAGACATATTGTGAGAAGAAAGAAAGAGGATTGGTAAGGATTTGGAATTGGGATATTGGAATCAATTAATTTGAGAATCTACGGAGAACCTTAACAAAAAAAAGAAGAAGAAAAAAAAATACAGAGAAGATAATATTGAATGAAGTTGAAGAACATACGAAAGATGAGATTCAAACCTTAAATTGAAATGTAGTAGAGACAAACTGAAAATTTTCAACGGAGGAGATGTATATATGAACTAACGAAGTGACGAAGTGTCGTGTGAATGAAACTGAAGAAAGATTGTTTCAAAAAGAAGTTGAAGAACATACGAAAGATGAGATTCAGACCTTAAATTGAAATGTAGAAGAGATAAACTGAAATTGTTCAACGGAGGAGATGTATATATGAACTAACAAAGTGACAAAGCGTCGTGTGAATGAAACTGAAGAAAGATTGTTTCAAAAAAGAAGTTGAAGAACATACGAAAGATGAGATTCAGACCTTAAATTGAAATGTAGAAGAGACAAACTGAAATTGTTCGACGAAGGAGATGTATATATGAACTAACGAAGTGACGAAATGTAGAAGAGACAAACTGAAATTGTTCAACGAAGGAGATGTACATATGAACTAATGAAGTGACGAAGCGTCGTGTGAATGAAACTGAAGAAAGATTGTTTCAAAAAAGAAGTTGAAGAACATACGAAAGATGAGATTCAGACCTTAAAATTAAAATGTAGAAGAGACAAACTGAAATTGTTCAACGGAGGAGATGTATATATGAACTAACGAAGTGACGAAGCGTCGTGTGAATGAAACTGAAGAAAGATTGTTTCAAAAAAGAAGTTGAAGAACATCCGAAAGATGAGATTCAGACCTCAAATTGAAATGAGAAGAGACAAATTGAATTTGTTCAATGGAGGAGATGTATATATAAACTAACGAAGTGACGAAGCGTCGTGTGAATGAAACTGAAGAAAGATTGTTTCAAAAAAGAAGTTGAAGAACATCCGCACGATGAGATTCAGACCTCAAATTGAAATGAGAAGAGACAAATTGAATTTGTTCAATGGAGGAGATGTATATATGAACTAACGAAGTGACGAAGCGTCGCGTGAATGAAACTGAAGAAAGATTGTTTCAAAAAAATAAATTGAAGATTAAGGAGGATAACTGCTTCCTCAAAAAAAAAAAAAAAAGTGATGGTGTGACACTCTAGATTTCTTTTAAATTTTCATGTTTTAAAGTAATAGTATTGATGTGATCACATTGTGTGACTCATTGATTGGCCTGTTGGCCACACACAAGACTTGTTAAATCTTATAATATCAATTATTTATAATCTTTGTTAATATTTAATTAAAGTTATTGATAATCAAATATACTCCAACTTTTAAAATCTAATCATGAATATATGCCTACATTATAAGCCTTGAAGGCTAACCTAGTGTATGTTCCTTAATTTTCGAAAAAATATTAAAAGCATCACAAAATTAACAAATAAATAAAAGCGGGAATACGTAGACGGCACTCACTCACTAGTCACTAGTGAAGTGAATCGTGAGTCAGGTGGGAAGATCCTATAACCTCGTCACACGAAATCTTTACACTTTTTTAAGAAAAAAAGCGATATTTTTTCAAGAATTTCCACGTTTACAACCCCAAATACAGTCACTGTCTTAGTAAGTGAATTAGACACTAATTCAGTAATTTGAGCAATCTTTATTGAATAATTCTGATTATTCTGATTTATATATATATATATATAGTACTTATAATTGTTCCACATAATTATATGATTTTTTTTTGTATGATCAAATATTTTCAGAAAAATGGCATGTGAGCAAATGATATAATAAGAATTGGCAGAAATTTTGGGTGGAGAAGACGAAGATGAACGTTGCAGTGGGTGTTCAAGCAACAAATTCAGTTGAGTCACTTCTATTTTCAGCCAATAGGGTAATTTAATGCCTTTTAAAACTTATTTATTTATTATTTAATTTTTATAATTTGGCAATATTTGTTGAATTTTGGTGAAAAATGACAAATTGTTGAATGATTCTTTAATTTCTGCCAACAGTTTCAAATGGGTAATTTTTGATACCTGAAAGATTGTTTATTTCATTGAATTTGACATTTTTAGGTGAAAATTGAGAAGTTTTGTTGAATTATTGAAGGAATTTCAGTGGGAAATCATTTATTTTGGGGGAATTTGATGGTTAGATATTGCAGGAATTCGAGGTCTGCATAATTGCTTGAAAATGATGATATGATGAATGCTATAGCTATTAATCTGAATTGTGGAATTGAAATCAATTAGTAGCACTCACAAATTTTGCTGAAAATGAATTGTTTGCATTCTTTGTTTGTTGTATGTAACTGAAAAAGGAATTGTATAGATGGACTTGTTTCCCTTGCAAAACTTGATTTTGTAAGACTTGTAAGGCCTTCAAATGTCGGTCGTTGATTATTGGCGTTGGCCTATGTGAAGAAACATATGACCGTTTACTATTTTACAACATCCATCATTTGATTTTTGCACCAGCCATAAAAGTTAACTCATTTTTAATGACAACTTAAGCAAATTTACAGATATTGCTCTGTGAGTTTAAGGCAAGTAATATCCCTTTTAAATGGGTGTGTTCTGACTGTCCTTTGTGGTGCAAATAAGACCGGTGGATGATAACAATTACTTGTTCACAATTGTATCGGTATATTGACATAATGAGCGGCTGTTTTGATGGAATTGTGTGTTAGTGCATGACATGATTTGCCTTACATTTAAAAAAAAAATTAAAAATTTAGATCTTGCATTTTAAGCTTATAAGTTTTGTATTGCAGCTGGGTGTGCACAAAGCTAACTAAGAAAGAAAGAAATGAGTATGGCTGTATGTGTAAACTAGTAATCAGCTTGGAGATCTTGAATTGAGCTATTTCCCATGCACTATAGCTCATCGTGCAAAGATAATGGACTGGCTATTGTGTGAGGAAATGTAAGGGTGATTAGAAAGTGAGATGATTGTGGAAGGGCTTTGTCATATTGCTAAACATCAAATATTGTTCTTTCCCATTCCTCCCACCATCATTTAAATTTAGCAGCAAGAAGTGAAGAGTATAATGAGTTTCCTAACATCCCTCTGTCTGTCATTTTATCATTTTCTTACACTAATTTGATTTTGTGCCTCTCCCTTCATTTTGTATCTTTTGATTTTGGTGACTAAGTACTTAATGTTCTTGCACTGATATAAATAAAATTGTTGGCCTTACTTTTAACTTGATATAACATCCTGTCAAGGTTTATGGTGGAGTATTCTTTTTTGATGTGGTCTTTCTTATTTTCTTATAATGTCAATTCATATTTTACATGCAAATGCTAGGATCTTGTTGTCGGTTGTTCCACTAAAGACTGCTAGCTATTTTACAGGGCTCAACAAGCAAAGAATTAATGTTGGCGCAGACATCAGCATTGTACTGCGGTTCAAAAAATCTGTTCAGGCGCAATACCTTGCATTCTAAGTCAAAAGTTGACGTAGTGCAGAGAGTATGTTTTCAATACTGAGATGCAACTTTTTGGATCCCATGAGTATTTTATGATGCTTGAAGTAATCATCTGTATATTAGGTAGTTGAAGAGGTTACTGAAATGATTTTCATCAGATTTTCATCTCCAAAGTTGAAGATCTCATCGACATCTTGCAATAACTGAGTAGTGCTGAAAATTTAATTGTTTTTATCGATGTCCCAATATTTCCTGTAAACCCTCACTGTACTGAAAATTTGTCTAGATGCAGTAGCTTACAAATGCCCATTTTCTTTGATAGATGAAGTATTGTCCTGCAATCTCAGCCAGTGCAACTGAAAGCAGTCAAACAATGGAAAATGCTGAAGTAGAGACAGAAAATCTGGGAATCCTGGATGTGGATCCTTCCTTGGAACCCTACAAAGATCATTTCGAATACAGAGTGAAGAGATATGTGGATCAAACTCAGCTCATTGAAAATTACGAAGGTGGTCTTGAGCAATTTTCTCAAGGTGATATTCTTATCTGCACTGACATCGCTGTTTAAACACTAATCTTTTAATTAGTTCGAAGTATCCAGTCAATGCATCAACCGTAAATGATGTCTCTGTGTTGTATTAAGTCAAGAATGTATGGTTCTTGCCTATAGCCTGTCTATGCTGCCACCATTTGTCACCATGTAGCTTGGCATGTGGGAATATTAGTTATATATTCATCTTATTTATGATAATTGTATAGGATACTTGAAATTTGGTTTCAATCGTGAAGAAGGGAGCATTGTTTATCGAGAATGGGCTCCTGCTGCTCAGTAAGTTTGTTACAGGTTTAAACGGCTTTAATTTGTTTAAGCTGAGATCTCTGGTTTTTCTAAATCTCTAAAATATCATAACTTTTCTCATTGATCTAGGGAGGCTCAACTTATCGGGGACTTCAATGGGTGGGATGGTTCCAACTGCAAGATGGAAAAGAACCAGTTTGGTGTTTGGAGCATTAGAATACCAGATTCAGGTGGAAAATCCATTATTCCTCACAATTCAAGAGTTAAGTTTCGGTTTAAGCATGGAAATGGAATTTGGGTTGACCGAATTCCGGCATGGATCAAATATGCCACGGTGGATCCCTCACGATTTGCAGCACCATATGATGGGGTATACTGGGAGCCTCCTCCTGAAGAAAGGTACTGGTTAAATCCACACAGAACTGCATTATATATAATGGAGTGAGATTTGCTAACTCAGTTTATTTTTCATAATGCAAGCTACCAATTTCAGCATCCTCGTCCTCCAAAACCAAAAGCTCCTCGAATATATGAGGCCCATGTTGGAATGAGTAGCTCAGAGCCACGTGTAAATTCATATAGGGAATTTGCAGATGACGTTTTGCCTCGCATTAAGGCAAACAATTATAATACAGTGCAGTTGATGGCCGTCATGGAGCATTCCTACTATGCTTCATTTGGATATCATGTGACAAACTTCTTTGCCGTGAGCAGTAGATCTGGAAACCCTGAGGACCTTAAGTATCTGATTGACAAGGCTCACAGCTTAGGTTTACGAGTATTGATGGATGTTGTTCACAGCCATGCCAGCAACAATGTTACCGACGGTTTGAATGGTTTCGATGTTGGACAAAGCTCACAGGAATCATACTTTCATACTGGAGACCGTGGTTATCATAAGCTTTGGGATAGCAGGTTGTTCAATTATGCAAACTGGGAAGTTCTTCGGTTCCTTTTATCCAACGTAAGGTGGTGGCTTGAAGAGTATAGATTTGATGGTTTTCGTTTCGATGGAGTAACCTCCATGCTATATCACCATCGTGGAATTAACATGGGTTTCTCTGGAAATTATAATGAGTATTTCAGTGAGGCAACAGATGTTGACGCAGTGGTTTATCTGATGCTGGCCAATCGTTTGATTTACAATATTTTTCCTGATGCTACAGTTATTGCAGAAGATGTTTCTGGTATGCCTGGATTATGTCGCCCTGTTTCTGAAGGGGGAGTTGGGTTTAACTATCGCCTAGCAATGGCTATTCCTGACAAGTGGATTGACTACCTGAAAAATAAGAAGGATGAAGAATGGTCCATGAATGAAATCATGTTAAGCTTGACTAATAGAAGATACACTGAGAAGTGTGTAGCTTATGCTGAAAGTCATGATCAGGTCCATGTTCTTTTTTTTCTGTGAAATGGATGCCTCTTTGCAGCTTATTTAGTTAAAATACTATTGTCTTGAAAATAATCTTCACTTCGCTTCATAATTCAAGAATTACAAAAAGCACTTCCTTTCACTTTTGGACTACTGAATACGAATAAAGAGTACATGTTTGTATTTCTTGTAAAGTCAATATATATATTTTTTTTATCTGTCGTTTTCCTTTATTATATCCTTTAATTATACATGTCTGATGATTTTAATTTCATTTTCTGCAGGGAATAGTTGGAGATAAAACAATGGCTTTTTTGCTAATGGATCAAGAAATGTATACTGGAATGTCCTGCCTGACAGAAGCTTCTCCCATAGTTGACAGAGGGATTGCACTTCATAAGGTTTGCTTTCTGTCACTTTTTTTTTTTCTACATAATAATCTAAATTAATTAAGGGTAAATTTTTCTTAAATTTCTTATCCTGAAGGCTAGATTTGGATATTATTCTAAGAATCATTCAACTGTTCTGCAGATGATACATTTTATTACAATGGCCCTTGGAGGGGAAGGTTACCTTAACTTCATGGGTAATGAGGTAAGCAGTTGAGGCTGAGTCGCTGAGATCTTGTTAAAATGTTGGATCTAGGGCCTACAGGATTCCATTCTTTCTAAGAAAGTGTTGTGATGTCTAAAGGGATAAAACTACATGTCTACATACCTTCTACAATGTATGGAAAACCTGTTTGAGTTCAGAGTAATGTAATGCATCAATTAATAACTTAATCAGAACATAATGTTTTTGTATAATTTATGTTTTTCTTCTTGGGTTGTAATGCATCCTCTATTGATTGCCAGTTTGGCCATCCTGAATGGATTGACTTCCCCAGAGAAGGAAATGGTTGGAATTATGACATGTGCAGACGTCAGTGGAACCTGCTTGATACAGATCACCTGAGATACAAGGTATTAAAATCCACACCTGTCTTCATTTAAAAAAAAAAAAAAAAAAAAAAAAAAAGAGAGAGAGAGAGAAAAAGCACACACACCTGTTGAAACACAAAAGACATTTTACCATTTTGAAGCGATCAAGCTTCAAACTGTGTTCTTGAGTGCTCTAGAGTTAGACATAAAACATGAGAGCTGGCTGGTCATCTACTCTCTGAGTTTCTGATTGTCATTAACATCAAATGATGTTTTTAGAAATGAGGTCTTAATCACAGTTTTTGGTTTTCTTCTGTCCAGTTCCTGAATGCATTCAATCGTGCCATGAATTTGTTGGATGAGAAATTTTCGTTTCTTTCTTCATCAAAACAAATAGTCAGCAGTACAAATGAAGAAGATAAGGTACTGGGTACTTGAAGCAAACTTCAATTCTCATATTTGCAGCCTTTAGCTGATGTCTATGCAATTCATTAATTTGCAGCAAAAGTACTCACATCGTTGACATAATAATGATGACAATTCCCTGTACAATATATGACATATATTCAAAATTTTACAGGTTATTGTGTTTGAGAGAGGCGATTTGGTCTTTGTCTTCAACTTCCATCCAGAGAATACATACGAAGGGTAAATAAATTCTCATGTGATATTTATGTTGTGAGAATTTTAATGCTTCTAATCATTTTTGTAATAAATCTTTCATAAGTTATTTAACTATTTTGCTGATGATTTTCCCACAAATTTCCCTTTCTAGAATTATTTTATGTGTGATTTTCATATGCAGTTACAAAATTGGGTGTGATCTGCCTGGAAAGTATCGTGTTGCACTTGATAGTGATGCTTTGGACTTCAGTGGAAGAGGAAGGGTAAGGACTAAGGATGTAGCTGGTTGTACACCATATTGTATTGGCTTCTCAAACAAGAAGATTTCATATAACTTAAAACTCAATTAAATTTTAACCTTTGTTTGACCATGGATGAGCAATTGTGTGCAATATTTTTTTTATATGCAGGTGGGTCATGACGTTGATCATTTCACAAATCCTGAAGGAATACCAGGAGTTCCTGAAACAAATTTCAACAACCGTCCTAATTCCTTTAAAGTCCTATCACCAGCTCGTACATGTGTGGTATGCATCTACACATTTTACTCTCTTGCTACATTGGATGAAAACAAACATAGTTCATCTGCTAGCTTTTTTTTTTTTTTTTTTTTTTTTTTTTTTTTTTTTTTTTTTTGACGGGTAGTTCATCTGCTAGCTTAAAATAAACTTTATGCTGTCAGACATCTATGATTTTGCCTGTTTCCAAAGTTAACATAGTAGCTGTGTTTTAAAATCCTCAAGTCTCGGCCAGAATCAAGAAATGTGATTATGTGGTGCTCTTGGTTTTGATTAATGCATAAATTTTTTTTCTTTAGGGCCATAAATTCAGATGATTTCACATTACTCTTTCAGTTCTATCTGCCTAATAATAAAAAAATTTACTACTGATTCATTAATGAACCAAACTTGAGTATCTTTTGGTTAAATAGAACAGAAAGGAGAGAAGTTGAGGGCTGCCAATCGGAATGATGATCTTTGCTTCTTGTTGGTTGCCCAGCTGTTAAGAATCAGCTTGACTTCAGATAATCCCATTAATCGCCAACCCACAATATTTTGAAGTCCTATTGGGGGAGGAGGAGGATGGGGGTGAACAGGATTGTGCACACGACACAAACACCTCTAGTGAGACTGCCTTGTTTTTCCACTAACCTATGAATTCTATACACATCAAGAGCTAGTCATATCTCTGCCAAATAAATGGTTGTGTTGCACAATCAAGTTCTTGCTACATTAATTAGCAGTACAACAATCTCACGATGCCTAAATGATTGGGCGGTTGTGATTTTGAGAATCGATAATGAGAAATTTAGTTTTCTAATTGTTGAGTGGTTGGAAGATAATCAATGCACCACGTCAATGGTGCAACTGTCAAGCTGGTTATGTTGTTTTCCTTGCCCTGGTCTTATTGAGTAACAAAGTATATGTTCATTCCTATAAGTACAGCCATTTTTTAACTATCTCCTTTGTTCCATAGGCATATTACAGAGTAGAAGATTATCCAGATGAGACTGTCGCAACCACTACCATTGTTGCTGATAGTCTAGAAGAAGAGACTGATGGAGCCGAGGATGTTAGCCCTGTACTAAAAATATCAGCTCCCGTGGAAAAAAGTGCTGCTCCAAGCATAGAGGATATTCCATCAACAGAAAAGATCATGGTTAGTGGACGGCCCGGTGACTCAGATTGTAATCCCTCCACAGCAAGTGACTTTAAAATCAGTGTACCTCTTCTGTCATCCACGCACTTTCCTTTTGTTCGTGGCTACCTCTTAGTGTAAATAAGTAGCTAGATTGCTTACATGGTTATGTAATTGCAGTTTCATCATGTAATCATGGGAGAGAACGAATAAATCAAATCGAAGAGTTTTGTTACCAATATGTAATTGTGAAAGTAAAATTTCAGCAAGGAGCTATGCCAAAAAGTCAAGACGCTCACAAGTTCCAATTTAATATGTTAATTTGAGTATTTAGGCCAAGTTGGGTCAGGTCAATTTAGGTTGCGAGTCAAACTTGGATTAAGTCATGTTTAGTCAATCTAGCCTCTAGCTCGGGTTTAGGTTCGGGTCAGGTCAAGTTGGGTCATGTTATGTTAGGTAATTGACTCTTTTGAAAGTAAGCTGACTTCGATTCAAGTCAAATTCAGGTTGGGCTTAATTACCCTGAGTTGTATCGAGTCAAGTTTGGGTGGTTTCCTAGCTAGTAAATTTGAGTCCAGGTCATCTTTGAATTTAAGTCACATTCAAGTTGAATCAATATTAATTTGTTCAAGTTTTCTATAATTCAAATAATTCAACTGTTATGATAAGAACAAAATGTAACAATGTGTTGTTAAGCCAAAATCAAAGCCTATGTTAGTAAAACAATTTTGTAGTTTTATCACAGTAATCAAATTAAACTTGAGCTCTTTTTTTTTTTTTTTTTTTTTTTTTTTGGGGACAAAACTTGAGCTTAATTTTGATTGAACTTGTTTCAGAATTAAGTAAAAAATAAGTTGGGTTGATATTTACCAATCTATTTAATATTAAGATGAGTTAACAATGATGAGTCGAATTAGATCGAGTTACAAATCAATGGATCACCTTGGGTCGATATACAAATTACCAATAATAACAACGTACTAAAAAGCAAATATGGAGTAGCTTAATGGATATTGCCTTAAAATTGGCCTTTGTAGAACTAAACACAGTACAGAGTACATCCCTTTTTCCTTTTTCTTTTTCTTTCTTTTTATTTTTATTTTTTATATTTTTTTATTGTTTTTAATATTTGGTCTTCTAGCCGATGACGTGGATCGTAGCTCTTTCTTTTCTTTTCTTTTCTTTTTTTCTTTTTAAATATCATCCTAAACATGGAAGGTGATAATCCATCCGTCCAAAAAAACTTAAAATAATCCCAAGCCGTCGGATTGACTTGACCGTTACACGCTCCTACACCTTTAAAAATTTCAAACAGCCGCCCGTTGTCACTGTAATTCCATTACAATAATATTTCTCAAACGTCCACAATCATCAAACCAAAAACCCAAAACTAGAACCCTAATTTCAGAATCAGTAAAACTTGTTAGACCAAGTTCTTCAAATTTTTCAAGGTCAAAATTAATTAAAAATTCTATCTTTCATACTTAGCTACTTTATTTTCCATTATTTTTCTCATTTACAAGTCTTGGAATTATATTTATTAATACCCATTTTGTTGCTCTTTTTTTTTTCTCTGTATGTTTTGTTGTTTCAGGATGAAATCTGATCGGAAACCACCGCTTGCAAGATCTCCGATGACGCTTCGCGGCCGTCGTCCTCTTCAACCACCCAATTCCAATATCATCGCCAACACCCCTCTTCGAACACCAGGTTAATTTCAATTCAAAGTTTTCTTTTTTTTTTTTTTTTTTTTTTGTTGGTGGGTTGATGATATATATAATTGATGAAATGTAATTTAGTACAAGAAAATTGATGATACCGTTTGTTTATTTGTAATCATTAATTAATAACACCAATCGACGTGTGTAGTTAGACACTTAGACTATAAGGTTGTGTATGTGAAGTATGTCAAAATTATATCTGACTTGGAATGTATCCAAGAAAATCTGATGGATTTTTTCTTTATTTTGGGTGTTCTTGATATTTGTTTTTCTTTAATTGTTGTTAATCAGAAATGAACCTACATAATTTTTTGATTGTTTTTCTGGGTTCTAATTATATTTAAAAACTTTGGAATTAAAAAGAAAATGAATTAATTTATTGTTAATCAGAAATGAAACCGTATAATTTGATAAGGTATGCTTTTCAGGGCTCTGATTATTATTATACTCTGTTTTTCAACAGAATATGTATTATATGCTTTAATATGGGCTAATTTTGTTATTTTTTAAAAAAAAATATCTGTAATTGCAGCTATGATGAACAAATCCCAGATGAAAGGATCAGAAAATATGCCAGAAAACAACACAGTTTCTTGTGAATTGAGGGCATTAGCAAAGATGGTTCAAGACGAGCTCAGCGCAATCAACACGAAAAATACTGAATTTGGCAGTCATTCATCAATTGGAGGTACTAATCAGTTTGAGAGGGGTCGATTTTACAATGCTTATTCAGAGAGAAGGAATGAAAGGCTAAGGAAGAAACAGAGTGAAACAGGGGATGATGAGCCTAAACCTGCTTATAATTTGGGTGTTAAACTTGATTCTACTACTAAGAAGAAGGATACTAGGAAGAAGGCTGACAGTCTTAGAAAGACGATGATGGCGGCGGCTACTTACTCTTCTGTGGATCGTAGCGAGCACCCAAGGTATGCTTTGAGGAGCACCGCCAAGAAGCCTCCACTTCCGGTGGCACCGATGAATGTCGATGAGACGGCGAGGAAGGCTCCTAGTACAAGAACTAGGAGGAAGTAAGGGGAAAGGAATATAGATTTTAGACAAAATTGAGGAAAGATTTATTGATATGTAACATTTCATTTCTATGGGTGGTAGAATTGCTATGTCAAAGTTGCTGATGGATGAGCTTTACTCATGGAACATTATAATGGTAGATGTTTTGCTTGTATGTTGTAGTCCATCTATGGTGGACATCATAAAATTTTTATCAAGTCTTGGAACAATTAATTCGGTGATTTTCAAATTGAATCTTCTATTGGTAGGCGTGTTGCGTACCTAACAAAAATAACTTACAAAGACCACTACTATCGAATCCCGAGAGACTTATGGTTTGACTAATTAGACAGACTCAAATAAATACTAAGCAAGTAACCAAAGTAATAGTGAGAATTAATAACTAAAAATAATTAAAACGATTAAAGCTAAATAATATGACAAATCAAATGCTAAAAACATCCAAGATCAAGCATCACCACAAATACAATTAACGCAATAGTCGTTCAATGAGGAAAAGTAATCCCTAAATAGTATCAATGGTCTCTCCTGAGTTATCAATGGCTTCTCTAATCACAATCAAGCCTACTTCCGTGGAATCATGTAAATTAAAGACTTTGAGCACATTACTCTAACTTCCTAATCATCCATTCAACTACTCTCGTGATGAACTTCAAACCCTTAATTGATTTATTCAAACCCGTTAAAACCCAACTCCCGTTGCGATAAAAACAATGGATTAATAACAATACTAATTATCCCTAATCTAGTATTGGCATGAGCACAATCGGTTAAGCATATCAATTGCAATTATCATTAGAGAATTTAAAGAATTAAATCATGCATTAATCATATTCGGCTTCCACTAGATCTTGGAATAAAGAAACTACTTACACATAGTAATGAAAACAATAACAAGAATTAAGAAAAACATAATTAACAATCAAAGGAATTAAAGAGAATAAGAAAATACCGAATCTTGAATTACGAGAGATAAATGAAGAATCTTGAGTGCATATTCTTAAATTACGATGAAAATAAAGTCTAGAGAGAAAACTAGGGTTCTAAGATGATAGATAATGAAATTATAATGCTAAAGAGTATTTATAATAAAGCTAAAAGATAGGATAAAATAAGGAAGAAATCGGATGAAAATCGATCAAATTCGTCTGGGCATGGGCGTGCCACACAGGACATGCCCATGCCTAAAGTCAGAAACAATTTTTCTTCAACTTCCAGCGAGACATGGGCGTGTCTAATTCTGACATGGGCGCATCTCGCTGGAATGGCACCCACTGCAGCTACATCACTCGTAAAGACATGGGCGTGTCACATCTTGGCATGGGCGTGTCTCGCTGGGACAACTCCACTCGACGAGGCATGGGCATGCCTCAAATAAAACTTCAAACATTGGCCTTCTAAGCGAATTGCAAGTGATCAAGATCCGCAACTTCGTAAAACTTTCAAATAGCTTCGTTAAATCCTGAAATACATCAAAAACAACAAATCTACCCATAAAAGCATCATATGATCACAACCAAACCAAATCAAGCCAAAACAAGCTATGAAAAACTAATCTAGACTTGAAAACTACCTAAAAAGACCCTAAAATCATGCACAATACACGACTTATCAAACTCTCCCAAGTTAGACCAATGCTTGTCCTCAAGCATTGAACCGTGGAACACAAGAAGAGTTGGATTTCCCCTCAAGCAAGAATACATGTGCCAACGAATTAAAACCAAGTGAAAAACAAGAAATGTAAGTCATTGATTATAGAACCACCATAAACTTCAAGCACTCGGAATTGACAACCAATCTTACCACACATCTCCCCTAACCAACTCAGTCATATATGAATAGCATATTACTTTAGTTGTGCAAAATAAAACAAACAAGGCACTCATGTCTTTACAAGGGTTAGAATAAGAAATCACTCATCCTAATTGCAATTATGCACGTCGACTTCATGGAATTATCCTCTTTAGATTTGCTAATAGATTCTCTCCACTTGTAAAAAGAAGACGCAACCACGGAAATCAAGAATTTCTTAAAAAGGGTAGGCATGGTTAGTAGCAAGATTGGATGATGTTATTTGGAATGTGGTGCTAAAAAAAACAATAAAAAATTCTATTCCCACTACATAATCCAATGACGAGTTCAACCTAATCTTATTTCCTCCGAACTTCATATACAAAGTTGCCCTTTTATTTCACACCTTTTTTTTTTTTTCCTTTTTCTTTTCTTTTGAGACTCATTTTTCTCTTGGAACTCTCATTTGAATTTTTTGTTTTTATTTCTTTTTTTGAGAATTCCTTCTGACATAGTAGCACGAATGAGACTATAATTGTTCCCTTTTTCTTCTTTTGCTGCTATATTTCTTCAACTAAATTTTTCCTAAACTCAATTTTTTTCTCTTTTTCAGAGTTCTTTTTTTTTTCCTCTGTTTTTTCTTGCACTGAACACTTCATTCCACACGTCACTCAATAGGGCTTGAAATATACAATAATTCACCTTCAAAATAAAACTTACAAAAAGGCTCTATGGCTTTAACGTAAGGCATCAAGAAAAGAGTAATCACGGCTCAAAGTGGCTTAACCTAAGAGAAGAGGTGATCATTGGACGGGCCGGGCCGGAGCTAAAAAAATTTGCCCACTTCTCGGGCCGGAATTTTTGTGCCCAAACCTGCCCCAAATGGTCGGGCCATGTGGGCTTTACGGGCCATTTTCGGGTCGGGCCTAAAAAATCAACTAAATATGCATAAAAACGCATTCCCAAATCCGGCCAAAAAAATTAAAAAATTGGGCCGGGCCAGGCCCAACCCGATTTCGGGCCGAAAAATTATATCCAAAACCCGCCCAAAATCGGGCCGGGCCATACTTGATCAGGTCTACCTAAGAGTGAATATAAAGAACAAATAAAATTTTGTAGACCCAAGAAATCGAGGCTCTAAATATCTATGAAGGACATTCAATCATTTTTCTGCAATATGCATCACTAAGTCTCAAATAGTCAACAAGCAAACCCAAGACTCAAATCACATGAAGGACAACTAATCACACATGAAAAAGAATAAGATTGAAATAGAGTGAAATCAGTCGAACATGGCTCAAGCATCTCACTGGGTACACAAGCTATTCACATAAGTAGAGCGGGGAGACCATCCTAGCCACAAACAAGTTCAATTCCAAGCCAATCAGTGAATGGGTTTTCAAAAGCAAGTTTTTCGATTTTTAGAATCACACATATGTTACATATTATCATTGAGGCATAGTCGTATAAAGACGCTAAAAATCAAGCCAAAGAAAACTAACTACTATATGCGAAGCAAAAAAAGTAATTCCTCCCCCAAGCTAAACTTCACATTGTCCTCAATGTGAACATGTATCGAATAAGAATAAGCAAGGGAAAGAGAAAACTAGGCCCTATTGGCTGGAGGAGGGATCATACCTAGGGGCGGAGCTAGGACTGCCCTCAAAATAAAGCCACATCATATCCCCAAGTCACTTAAAAAAACAAGAATTAAGAAAATAAAAAGAAAAGGAAGGAAGGAAGAAAAAAAAAATTACAATGGGTTGCCTCCCATTTAGCACTTGTTTATATGTTCATAAGCTCGACCACCTTTAGTAGCTCAACCTGGGTCACCACACAGAAGATATTCCGTAGTATTGCTCATTAATATATCCACCTCCAAACGACTCTTTTAGATTAATGTTGAAATGCCTTGTATCTGAATTTACCTTCATGTAACTAAACCCATCATGTTGTGGAATATTCTCCTTTTTGCTTACAGGATTTCTATTTGAAACATACTTATCAACTAAAGGGTTAGTATCATTTAAAAGCTTAAACACAACTTGTTTATCCTGAGCTTTAATGGTCACTTGTCCTTTAGGAACATCTATTAAAGCTTGACTTGTAGCAAGGAAAGGACGGCCAAAGAAAAGTGGGATCTTATGGTCTTCTTTCATATCCACTACAACAAAGTCAGCAGGTAAAACAAGTTCGCCAATCCCAACTAATACATCTTCAACTACACCCTTAGGGAGTCTAACACTCCCATTAGCCATTTGAAGTGATATGGGAAAGGGTTTAAGTTTTTTCAAACCTAATTTTTCATACAGAGAAGAAGGCATTAAACACTAGTAGAAAAAACTAAATGGGAAGCGGTTCAACCCCCCTAATTGGAAGCGGTTTTGAACCGCTTCCTTTTGGGGGGCTTAACATTCTATAATTAAATTGGAAGCGGTTCAAACCGCTTCCAATTTATGGAGAATTGGAAGCGGTTTTGGCCCAAACCGCTTCCAATTCCCATTTTTCACATGAAAAAAAATGGAGAATTGGAAGCGATTTTGGCGTCAAACCGCTTCCAATTCTCCATTTTTTTTATTATTAATATAATAATATTATAAGTGACCTTTCACAATAATTTTAGTATTATTAATTAATAATAAATTAATATTATTAATCGATATAAAATTATTATTATTAATTAATAATAATATTAATATTACAAACAATAATACAATGATATATATAACACGAAATGTAATCCCCCGTATTTTTAAATATTTTATAAATGAAATTTTATTTTATTTATAATATTTGTATTTTTCCATAATTTAATTTTCAAATTATTAATTTGGGTCAAAAATTATTTTACGCTAAATTATTTTATGTACCTATATCTTACAATCCATTACTATAAAAATAAAGCCTAACCCATTTGTTTATTTAATTGGCCCATTATTTTCATGAGGCCCAATTTTACCCTACAATTCTCGTGAATCGCTAAACATCGCCCGCAAATTACTATATAAAGCTCACAAATATGACTTAGTTTGACATTTATGCCCATTTTCCAAAATTGAACAAATCTCTAAAAATAAAAAATGTGGAGCCGTACTGGGTCGTCGGGGGAGACCGGAGGGGAGGCCGGAGATGCGGGGGACGCCGGAGGTACATCGTCGTCGACGGAAAACGAGGTAATTCACCGTGAAATTTGACGTTTTACGTGCCGGCGTCTGAAATAGGTGGCCGTGCAGTGGCGCAGGCGCGTAGTTTGGACGCCAAAACCGTAGGATGGACGTCCAAGCCAGACGCCTTAACCACCACCCTTTTTTTTTTTGTTTTTTTTTCTTTTTTTTTTTTATTGTTGTTTTATTTTATTTATTTTTTTTTTTAATTTGAAAAATCGAAAATGAATTTTTAGAAAAATTCGAAATTGTTTTATATTTGAAAATTCGAAATGGGTTATTTTAAAATTAATTTTGAAAATTTGAAATGGTTTTTTTTTTAAATTAAGTATGAATATTCGAAATGGGTTTTTTAAAAAATTAAGTATGAATATTCGAAATGGTTTTTTTTAAAATTAAGTTTGACAATTCGAAATTGAATTAAAAAAAAATTGGAAATGGTTTTATATATATATATTTTTTAATTTATTTCAAATTGAAAATTGAAAACGGTTTTTTTTTAAATTAAGTTTAGTAATTTAATGTTTTTATTTATGTTGTGAGTAGATTTGTGTTAATGTATATCAAAATATTTAATTGTTTATGTAAATGTTATAATTGATTGTGTTTAAAATTTGTATGTGTATGTGTATGAATAATATTATACATAATTATGTTTTTAATTATGTGTTAATTCTGTGCAAATATAGAAATTAAATGTATTATCCGTTAAACGTATTTATTATAATATATAATTGATGCTGGATTATGGTGGAGACGGAAATGATTACAGTGGGATATTTGGACATGATGGTCCATTCGAAGATGCTCAGCAAGCGATTGATTGGGCAAAACAGGTTGCAATTACAGCTGGATTTTGCTTGGTAGTAGTAACTCATAAATCTCAACGGGATGGTAGAATGGATCGCATTTTGAGATGCGACCGTTATCGCAAAAGAGAAGAAAGAGATTTCCGTACAGCCACTCGGTTTGATACAAAGCGGAAAGGTTGTGGGTGTGAGTTCAGAGTAAAGGTTCGACAACTCCGCAGTCGTGACGGTTGGGAAGTGATTAGTTACTCTAAATGGGGGTATCACAACCATGAGATGATAGTATATGAAGAGGGTCATCGACAGTTGAGCGGCTTAAGTCCTGGTGCAAAATTAGTTGTGAAAGAAATGAGTGATGCTCAAGTCAAGCCTGCTAAAATATTAGCATCTGTGTTAGAGAAATTTCCAGAAGACCATCCAAACCGAAGACACATCTACAACGTCAGACAACAACTCAGGTTTGAACGGTCAGAGGGAAGGAACCCTATACAGCAGCTGCTACACCAGGCACAATCACGTGGTTACCTGTTCTGGTTTGATTCTGATGAAGATACAGCGGAGGTGACTCATCTTTTCCTTGTGCATCCTGATTGTGCCGATATGATCAAGTCTTGGCCATTTGTGGTTTTGATCGACTCAACGTACAAGACAAACAAGTACAAGTTCCCACTGGTTGAGATCATGGGGATGACTCCAACGAACCAGAACTTTCTGATTGGTCATGCAATCATGAAGGATGAGACGGCTCCAAGTTATTATTGGGTCTTGGAGAAACTGAGAAACTACATCGGGCCTAATGTTCATCCAGCAGCCATCGTCAGTGACTGTGAGGGAGGTCTCTTTGCCCCCATTAGGGAGCTGTTTTCAGAGTCGAAGCACCTATTGTGCACATGGCACATCAACAACTGCGTGAAAGTGAAAGCCTACAACCTTTTCAACAAGAACTTGGAAAGGGCAGAGAGATTGGTGAATGGTAAGTGGCGGAAAATCCTACAGGCTACCACAGAGGAAGCGTACGAGCGAGAATTGGCTAACTTCAGGGATTCGTACCAGTGGTGTCCGGCACTGGTGGACTATGTGATGCAGCAATGGGTCCCTCACAGGGAAAAGTTTGTCAAATATTGGACAAACCAGGTACTGCATTTCGGGAACACTACAACATGTAGAGTTGAGAGCGCTCACAGAGCTACCAAGGACTGGATTGATTCATCGACCGCTGCTTTGGATACACTGTTCGATAGACTTAACAAGTCAATTGAAACTCAGAAGAACGGCATCAGGAACTCTCTAGAGGACTCCAGACGACGACATGGTACGATGTATAGCCATTTCATATTTAAGATTCTCCATGGTCGTGTGTCGCACTACTGCTTGGGGTTAATTCTCACTGAGTTGAACAGGATGAGGGACTTGGCTGACGAAGTGTATGCTCGGTGCGGGTGTGCTATTTCAGTAACTCATGGATTACCTTGCGCATGCACCATTCACCGCGTTATTACAGAAGACAAGGCGTCGTTACATGTTGATCAGGTTCATTCATTCTGACGGACGCTCGTTATTGGTGAGCATGCAGATACTGAAACGCCCGACCGTGAACAGGAGGAGCGTGAGCAGTTTCGTTCGATGTACGACCGAGTGTCCTCCAGCCATCCTTCTATTATTCGTGACGCTACGCATGTACTTCATGACATGTTCCACACGTCTACCTTAGATTTCGAGGAACCCGAAGGAGTTGACCGTCCTCGAGGTCGGCAACGGCGGAACAGGAGTGCGTTTGAGTATATCCGTGGTCTTGGTCGTGGTCGTGGTCGTGCTCGTGGCCGGACATCGTCATCTAGTCGTAGTCAATCTTCATCGTCTGTGAATATGCCCTTGAGAACTGGTACGGTTGCTTACTTTATTTTGGATTGTACATTGTTTTTGTTACGTTACTTCTGCCTTGGTAACTGGGTTTAGTTATATGTTGAATAGGAAGAAACGATGTTGATCAGTTTCCGTACAAGGACAGGATACCTAACATCATCATGCCGTACTTGGAAGGGTGGAACGATGTAGTCGGAGATGGTAACTGCGGATTCCGGGTCGTGGCTGATGTTTTTCAAATGGGCGAAGAAAACTACGGTTTGGTGCGTCAGTTGATGTACAGCGAAATTGCCTCTAACCGGGCACCTCACTCCTAACAACCCAAGAATCATTAACGGCCCTCGACCGTTTCCTGCTTGCCCCAGATACAGTGGACGCAGATGATGTGCCAGATCTGCTAACAAACCTACCACCCCTACCCTTACGCACCTCCACCATATGTGCCTCGTACATGTCATCAACCCTCTGACTGAATGGACCGTAATCATCATACGGTCCACTCCCATCGTCCACATCCTCATCCTCATATGCGCCCTCCTCCTGCTCCTCCTCCTGGTCACCCTCCTCCTGGTCACCCTCCTCAGCATCATCATCGTCATCGTCGTCCTCATCCCGACGGTGGATTCGTTCTCTACAAGCCGAGGCCGAAATAAAACGGGATCTAACATGTCTATCCCCCGACCACTCCACTGAATAGCTTCTACTAAGAATGGCTAGATTCTTCCCCGCACCTTGACGACCCAGTGAATTCTACAAAAAATTATAAAATATATAAACATACAAACTTTTTTAAAAAAAATAAATAACTACCTACAAATACAAAGTACCAAAACTTTCAACATATCGTCATTTTTATAAACATAAAATTAATAAAGATTATAAAAAATCAAACACATAATAAATAAATAGGAAATGTTACAAAAATTTCAAATTATTTCAACTAATTAAACATAGAAAAATATTATACGGCATACACAAATACACACATAATACCCTAATATATTACAAAATTTAGGATTTCAAAAAAGAATAAAAATTATTTCAAATAATTAAACATAAATACACACAAAAAAATAAATAAAAAAAACAATTACACATTAACACAAACAATTTCCACATACTACATCAATTAAGGCATAAAAAATGTTTAGTCATCAAACATAAAACAAAAAAAACATACACACAAAAAAAAAACTGATAATAAAATATACACGACTTATTAATAAAAACACATAAAGTTGATAAATATTTAAAAAAAAATTAAACACAATAACGAAAAAAAAATTAGACATAGCACAAAATTATTTTAAATAAAAATAAATTTCTGATTTTGCGAAATAAAAAAAAAAATAAAAAAACCAAAACAAAAAAATAAAAAAAAAAATCAGAAAAAACAAAAACAAAATAAAAAAAAAATTAAAACCAAAATACACAAAAACAAAATTACAAAAAAAAAAAAAAAATAAAATAAAAAGGAGGTGGGGCGTCTGGTCTGGCTGCCACAGCCACTTGCGTGGCGTTTGGCTTGGAAGCCCAGCCACCAGGCCAGGCGTCCAAACCAGAAGCCACGCCAATGGCCCAGGCGCCAGGTCTGGCCGCCACAGCCAATGGCGTGGCTTCTGGTTTGGACGCCTGGCCTGGTGGCTGGGCTTCCAAGCCAGACGCCACGCCAGTGGCTGTGGCGGCCAGACCAGACGCCCCACCACCAGACACCGTTTTCTTATTTATTTTTTTTTTTTTTAAAAAAAATATTAAATAATTACCTTGCCACCAGGTCGCCGCCTTTCCTCCGCCGTCGTCGCTGCTACCTCCTTCCCTTGCCGCCTAGACATTGTCGTATTTAGGAGTGGTAGATTTTCTTTTTTTTTAGAAAGAAGTAGAGAGTGTTTTTTTTTAAAAAATGATAAGGGCAATAATGTCTCACCAAGTCATATTTGTGGGCTTTATATAGTAATTTGCGGGCGATGTTTAACAAATCCCCAATTCTCTCCTATAAATACTCCATGAATCCCCAAATTTTCCCCACACAAAAAGGTTAGTCTTATTTTCTTCCTCCCTCTTGTTTTCTCTTCTTTTGTTAATTCAACCCAAGTTTAAATCTTTATCAATTTTTGTTATTTAATTGTTATTGTTATGATTTGATTATGTATATGAATTATAAAAGATTATAAATTTATAAGTTTTATTATGTTTAAATTATGCATCAAAATTTCAGATTTATTTAGTCAAGAAATTAGGGTTTAAAACTTGATTTTCATGGTTTTAGGGCTTAAAAACGTGTTGCTAAAGTTATTCAATTTAAGCATGATTAAATTGTGATTCTACTATGATTATGATGATGTTTAATTCAAAAGAAATTTTTCAATTTTTCGTAGTTAATTTATGATTTCCGTTCTTAATTTCTCTTAATCATGTTCTAATCACGTTTTGACTCTAACTCGTCTGATTTTTGCAAAAACATAGTGTTTTTCATGTGTAAATGACGTTTTAATCAAATCTCACTACATTGGTAGTGAGCACCACCCTCTCGTGGCCAAATTCGGCCTCTAAATATGGTTTTCGAGCAGTTTTTGATTTTTAACGAAGGTTTAATGTTTAAAATAAATTTTCAGATTTTTATAAAGCTCTAAACTTGCTGTAATTTTATGAATAAGTATGTATTTTAATGTTTTTATGTAGGAAATTTTAAGAATAATATATAAGCTTTTAATTCTAGCAAAAAGGAAGGTTTTAAAGTGTTGTTTAATTGAATTTTGAAGGTTTGATTGAGTTTTTATGAAACTAGTTGAATTCTAATTACATATTTTAAGTTTAGATTGTTGTATTCATACATTCTACTATTAAATTAAATTTTCAGATTTTTAATCTTGGTTTTAAAGGTTTTAAATCATGATTTTATGATGGATTTTTAAGTTTTTAACATACTAACCTACTGTATAATGATTATTTCAAGTAGAGATGTTTATGAGGTTGTTTTATATTGTTAAACTAAATTTCCAGATTATAATCCTTACTTTAAAGTTGCTGGAATTTTATGTTATAAGCTATATTTTCATGATTTTAACATATAAACTTATACTTGAACTATTGAATTATTAACTTTGACTATTGTGAGTAATTTAAAAGCATTATTTCAATGGTTTAAGGGGTTTTAAAGTAAGTTAATATTGCTGTAAATTATATTGCTTGGGTATTGATTGAACCATTATTGTTTGGTTTAGGAGAGGGCTTTGTAGAAGGCGATTTTTAGTTCCGTAAATGGCCAACCAACTCGTGTACTCAAGGTATGTACAAGGATACGAAAACCTTGACTTTAGAAGCATGTTTAAGGACTTGGAAAACCTTAGAATCATGTTAGGAAACTTGTAGATTGGTTGGAATTGTATGGTAGTAAGTTTGATTGGTGATTAATGTGGTGATTGGCTTTGTTTCATGTATGAGAATTGCGTATTAATTTATGTTGTAAGTATTATTTATGCATTAACATGCAAGATGAGCTTAGAGGCAAAGGTACGTGAATATGTGGAATGAATTATTGTATTACTCGTTCATGATTAATGAAATGGAATGAGTAAAGGGAGATTTAAAGTCTTATAAGACGAGGTTGAGGATTGAGGTGCCTTATGCACTTAAGGTGTTTATACACCGAGTTAGTTGAAGGATTCAATACTAAATATTGTTTGTCACTAATAAATCAAGAATTGAATTGGAAATTTGAATTGTTTGAATGATGCATGTATGATTGATTGTATTGTTTTGTATTTGAGTCATCACCAAGTTTAAACTGGTAAATCACGTAAAGTGCAAGATGGATGAGCAATAAAACTCTGGATTTGTGCACATCTGGAGTATTGACAAACAGGGGTTGGGGTACACGGGGTATTAGCCGTGTACTTTTCAGAAGCCGTATGATCTACGAGTCTCTTGTTTTCAAATACTTTTAAAATTATAATGAGTTAGATGAGATCTCATACTAGCTATCGCCACGGAGTCGCGCCCGTCTGCCATTGAATGTTTATTAATGTTTCCGAAAGGAGGCATAGGGTTTTCTTTTATTAATGTTCCAAAATGGAGCATAGGGGGACAACCTGGTCTATTGCTTAATCCAATCAATGAATGAATTTGATTATTTATAATTAATTAGTGAAGTCTTAGTAATGTTAACCATTGAGTCATGTGTTCGAGTCAATGATTATGTTGTGTGTGTGCAGATTGATTTTTAGTAACATGCTAGGGCTCTTTGCTATATTTCGTAGCTTGTATGTACTCAGCGTTGCTGATTGGGTGCTTTTGTGTGTCGTTTCTTGGTCATGGCCTTCGCCTTTCAATGACCCTGTAATGATCCAATTTTTACACTTGTAATATTGGGGAGCACACTAATCACAGGTCTTACCTAATCAGAACTTACATCAAGGTGATGGGATTTTGAGTGGAGTGTTGGTTAATCTCACGGTTTATTACATTTCATAAGTTTGGATTTAATTAAACTTTGGTTTGATTTATTTACTATTTTTAACGGGTTTTGAATAAGGGTCATAATGGTTCCAGCTTGTAAGACTAAATTTGGTTTTGATTATTGGTTTTGAAACTTATTTAAAACTGAGTTAGTTTTTCCGCTGCTAATTTCTGAACTAGTCGTAACGTTTAAACATGTGGCGATAGCACGTTAGTAATTCTCTTGTAAATTGTTAAAGGTATTTACAGGTTTTTAAAGAGAGAATTATTGGGGTGTTACACGAAATAATTATATATATTAACATCATTAATATATTTAATTAACAATAATATTTAATTACACCAAAATATTAAACACACTCTGTAAGAATGGCAAACGTCCATGTTAGTCAAGGGCAAAAAAAAAAAAAAAAAAAAAAAGGAAGCCCAGGTAGGCTGCACAGCCAAGTCAGGCAGCTGCACAGCCAGCCAGGCAGCTGCACAGTCAGCCCAGGCAAGCTGCACAGCCAGCCCAGGCAGCTGCCCAGCCAGCCCAGTGGCCCTTGTTCTTGGTCGTGGTTCCTCTGGGTTATGAGGTTGCAGAGTTCCGCAAATAACTGAGCTTGGGTTGTGTTGTTCACCGTCATTTGTGCATCTTGCTGTTGACGGAATAGCTCGAAAAAACCTTCGATTTTCTGCTTCAAAAACAAAGCTGCTGTGATGGAACCACCTTGACGACCCCCTGTGTTAACCATATCAGCAACTCCTGATTTCATTGAGTCCCAGTAACTTTCTTCCAAAGGCATCCTCCAGAGTTTCTCTCCAGTAGCTCCTGATGTAGAAAACACCTCTTTGGCAAGTGCATCATTGGGTGTAAAGACACCTGGAAAACAAGCAGGGGATGAATAAAAAAGCCAGTAGGATGGGAGAAACTCTTCTATTTTTTCAAGATACAATTAATTAATGAAAGCATATTTAACTCATATCCTCACATTATCAGGCTAAACAATAAAAATCTTGATGCACTATGATGACAACATCAACCACAATAGGCAAATTAGCTACCGTTAGGGAAAGATCATAAGTATGCACTTAACCTGCTATGGAAGGTCGCAGAGCAACAACACGGCTCCAGTTAATGTTGCGAGGTCAATTATCTGCCAAAGAATCATGATGATTAGTGCATCTCTTAGATATAAATTTTACACAAAGATAAAGGTTTGTCAAAGATAAGTTTTTCAGTACTACTGTATAAAAAAAGTCCATTAATATCTCATTATAATTACACTATTTGATCATCGACGAAAACATATTTTCATGTACTGCATGATAAACTTTGCCTTTAAGAAGCTTAACAGCTCTATGACCTATATATACATCAACCGTCAAAATTTAGTTGGATTACTTTTTTGCAGCGAATAATCAAAGTCACTCACCTAGAATTAAAGCTCATCTAATTTTGAATGAGATACATAAAATTTCAACAAAGAATAAACTCTGAAGACAATATTCTACTTCGTGAGCATGCATTGAAAAATGCTCGGTGCACTGGGAATTACCATCGGAAGTTTTCTAGGCTAGATAGGTTTATTTTTTCCAAGGACATC
Source organism: Chenopodium berlandieri (assembly GCA_034703905.1). Lineage (NCBI taxonomy): Eukaryota > Viridiplantae > Streptophyta > Magnoliopsida > Caryophyllales > Amaranthaceae > Chenopodium > Chenopodium berlandieri. The sequence goes on from CM068277.1 coordinate 2,605,754, forward strand.
AATGTAACAAACTACAACAGACCACTTGTGAGTCTGTGACCCTCACTAACAAGAGGCGGCAAGACAAGCACCAGCAACAACCAACCAAACAACAGCCAGGCAGGAGGCCAAACAAGCACTTTGTAGTGGGTAGAATAATTGTTTTTTTATAAGGTACACCCACCCGGTAATATACAATCTACTAAGCTCCGGCTAATCTGAAATCCATCCTGACCATGTCCTAAATGAGGGAATCACTTTGTTTACAGGATAACTACAGAGTATCATAACAGTAGTGTTTAGAGCAAAATGATATCTAATCATTGATTTTCAGCAGGACATGTTGAAAAAGTAGTATTATACTAGTAATTATCCATATTTTTGTTCTACCCACAAAGCAAAATCATAATAAACAGCCATTTTACAGATTAACAATAAATTAAACAGCACAATTTGTCTCTTCACTTTGTCAGAATCTTCAGCAATACTCACTTGTTAAAAGAGAAACAAAATGCCAAAAGTGTTTCCCTAAATCCTTAAAAACACCAAAAATTAAGATTTTTCATACATTAAAGAAGGAAGAGTAGGAAAGAATCATCATGAATTTCTCGTACACCCTTCAATTAATAAGGAAACTACATCAAATGACCACTAAATTGACTAGATCAATAACAACAATAGAGCCACTTCACAGAAGCATTTTTATCATATATACATAAAAATATTGCAACTATATAATGCCAATTATCATAACCTCAAACCACTTCATTCAGCTTTAGTCATTTACCAAACATTGAACATTATTCCCTAACCTACATAATTAAACACCATAACAACTACATCAACAGCCTTTCACTGACCACATCACACTAATAACCAATTTTACACACCATTAAGAAATAGTTCATTTACTTTAAATCATCAAATACCATTCAGATGAACTGAAACTTTTCCAAATCCTTAAGGCCAATTTTTCCATCCTAACTATGAACAACTGAAATAATATGTCACATTTTTTTTTAAGGCCAATCAAGTTCTTAATTACCAAATTAACACAACAAACCAATTGAGATAATACTACCCTTACCAATTGCAAACATCCAGAGAAATTAAAAATTGCAAGCAACTGCCTACCCCTTCTCACAAATTCACAATTAGCTATTACATAAAAATAACAAAACAACTGACCTTTTCAGCAGGATTACGGGCCCGTCCACAGCTTCTACCACCCCTTCTTTTCCCCTCTGACCGCTTATGGCACAAACAACAGGAATTTTAGAGAATTATGCAAAGAAACCTTAAATTTGAAATCTAAAGGGGAAAGTTTTAAAGAAGCTCATACCATGAACACCAATAAAAACCCAAGAAATCAAACCACAACGTCGTTATCTCTCGTGACCACCGTGACCATATATTAGTGAATGAGGAGGGAGAAGAAAGAGAGAATTTAATTTGTGAGCGGCGGTGGTTATGGATGTGGTTGCAGCTGCGGCAATGGTTGCCTTCATCTTTGAGGAGAAGGAGAGTGAAAGGAGAACGCGAAATGAAGGGAAAGTGGGGAAGGGTTCATATTTTATTTTGGATCCCGCTATTTTTTTTAGAAAGGGCAGCGGTTTGGAGTTTGAACCGCTTCCCATTACATTTTTGGGAGCGGTTCAACCCAAACCGCTTCCAATTCTATCCCTTTTTTTTTTTGGCCGGGTTTTTGTGGCTTCCCATTACCTTTTTTCTTCTAGTGAAATTAACACTAGCACCTAAATCACACAAGACCCTATCAAAAGATGTTTCGTTTATCTTGCAGGGGATAGTAAAACTACCAGGATCATGCAACTTTGGTGGTAGACTCTCTTGCAAAAGACTAAAGCATTGCTCATTTAGTACCATACTTTCTAATTCCTTATCATTATGGTTATGATCTAGAATTCCTTTCAAAAAATTTTCAAACTGAGGCATTTGAATTAAAGATAAAAAAAAAGGAATGGTAGCATATACCTTCAAAAGTGTCTCAAAATATTTCCCAAAATGCTTATCGAGCACGGCTTTTGATAACCTTTGCGGGAAAGGCATTGGTTCCTCATAGGCCTGTGGTGAAACATATTTGGGACCTTCTTTTTCACGTTTCTCTATTCTTGACTCCACATTGCACACTTTCTCTTGTAATCCTCCCGTAGTCAATTCATCTCTCTTCACGAAAATTGCATTGCATTGTTTCGTTTGGACTTTTGCTTGATCTTGAAGAGTTGTTAGATGACTCACTTGTTGTGAAAGTTGAGAAAGATGAGTTTCTATCCTCTTGTTTTGAGCGGTGAGCAATTGATTGAGTTTTCAAAGTATTCATTTTGCTTTGCCTGTAGCTCAAATTGCTTTGATATAAGCTCTTGTTGTTGAAGTTGGGAAGTAGTAAAAGCCTTCATAATGGATTCAAGATCATATGTTGAGGTTTGGGGTGGTGTTTGTTGTGTGGGTTGATGATTGAAAGGTGCCCTTGCTTGAAAAGCAGGTGGTGGTTGTGGATTCATTTGAGCCTGATTGTTCATGTATGAGAACCCTCGATGATTTCTCCACCCTTCATCAAATGGCCTTGTGGAGGTTGTGTTATAGAAAGCATTCGCTTTCTCAATTGTCATTCCATCATAATTGAGTTGACATTCTCTTGCAGTATGGCCCTGCGTTTCACACATTTGACAAGTTTCCATCGAGGGTCGAGGAGACCCGACTTGGAGTTAATCGAATTTATGAGTTAATGCCTGCACCGAATTTGTCAAAAGAGTTAGAGCATCAACATCATGTTTACCTCCTCTATTAGTAGCATTTCTTCCTCCTGGATGGTAATTATCATTTGCCGCCATCTTCTCAATCAAATCCTTCGCATCCGTTGGGTTCTTAGTCATGATAGAACCTCCGGATGCAGCATCAATGTATATGCGGAACTCACAGGTCAAACCATTATAGAACGTTTGGATCAACATCCACTTTGGAATACCATGATGAGGGTATTGTCTCTGCAATCGCTTAAACCTTCTCCATGCCTCATATAGGGATTCGTCATTAGATTGATGGAAGGTAGATAACTCGTTCCTTAATTTTTTTTGTTTTCTCTTGCCCCAAGAATTTTACTATGAAGGCCTTGGCAAGCTTATCTCATGTATCGAAGGAACCTATACCTTCATCTCTTAACCACTCCCTTGCTTTATCCCGTAGTGAGAAAGGGAAAAAGGCGTAGTCTAATAGCATCATCAGTGACACCATTGAGCTTCATAGTGTCACACTTCTCCAAAAAACTGTCTATGTGAGTCACAAGGCAATCATTCGGTTAGCCATCAAAAGAATCATTGGAGATGAATTGTATGAATTGGGGCTTCAACTCAAAACTTTGAGCGCTGACGGGTGGTCTAACAATACTAGAGAGGAATCCGGTAGTTGTATCAGGAATACTATATTCCAAAAGAGATTTTGTTCCTGGGTCGACCACGTTTCTCGTATTTTGATTTCTCCTTCTTCTACCTCTTCGTCTTCTTGCAATAGCTTCTATCTCAGAATCAAAAGATGTTAAATCATCTGAACCTTAACTTCGAGTTTGCATGCAACAAAGAAACTAAAACGGGAAATCAAAGACACAAGGGACAATAGCCGAAGCAAGAAAATATATGCTTAGTAAAGACGAATCACGAATAACTAGAATGAAACCATTAGTCCCCGGCAACGACGCCAAAATTTAGTAGGCATGTCGCGTAACTAACAAAAATAACTTAACAAGACCACTACTATGTAGATAGGCAAGTAAGGATCGAATCCCAAGAGACTATGGTTTGACTAATTAGACAGACTCAAATAAATACTAAGCAAGTAACCAAAGTAATAGTGAGAATTAATAACTAAAAATAATTAAAACGATTAAATCTAAGTAATATGACAAATCAAATGCTAAAAATATCGAAGATCAAGCATCACCACAAATACAATTAACGCAATAGTCGTTCTACCCCTAACATATAATTCAATTGATTAATAAGGAAAAGTAATCCTTAAATAGTATCAATAGTCTCTCCCGAGTTATCAATGGCTTCTCTAATCACAATTAAGCCTACTTCCGTGGAATCATGTAAATTAAAGACTTTGAGCACATTACTCTAACTTCCTAATCATCCATTCAACTACTCTCGTGATGAACTTCAAACCCTTAATTGATTTATTCAAACCCGTTAAAACCCAAATCCCGTTGCGATAAAAACAATGGATTAATAACAATACTAATTATCCCTAATCTAGTATTGGCATGAGCACAATCAGTAAAGCATATCAATTGCAATTATCATTAGAGAATTTAAAGAATTAAATCATGCATTAATCATATTCGGCTTCCACTAGATATTGGAATAAAGAAACTACTTACACATAGTAATGAAAACAATAACAAGAATTAAGAAAAACATAATTAACAATCAAAGGAATTAAAGAGAATAAGAAAATACCGAATCTTGAATTACGAGAGATAAATGAAGAATCTTGAGAGCATATTCTTAAATTACAATGAAAATAAAGTCTAGAGAGAAAACTAGGGTTCTGAGATGATAGATAATGAAATTGTAATGCTAAAGAGTATTTATAATAAAGCTAAAAGATAGGATAAAATAAGGAAAGAAATCGGATGAAAATCGATCAAATTCGTCCAGGCATGGGCGTGCCACACAGGACATGCCCGTGCCTAAAGTCAGAAACAATTTTTCTTCAACTTCCAGCGAGACATAGGCATGTCTAATTCTGACATGGGCACGTCTCGCTGGAATGACACCCACAACAGCTACATCATTCATAAAGACATGGGCGTGTCACATCTTGGCATGGGCGTGTCTCGCTGGGCCAACTCCACTCGACGAGGCATGCCCATGCCTCAAATAAAACTTCAAATATTGGCCTTCTAAGTGAATTGCAAGCTATGATCAAGATCCTCAACTTCGTAAAACCTTCAAATAGCTTCGTTAAATCCTGAAATACATCAAAAACAATTAATCTACCCATAAAAGCATCATATGATCACAACCAAACCAAATCAAATCAAGCCAAAATAAGCTATGAACAACTAATCTAGACTCAAAAACTACCTACAATGACCCTAAAATCATGCACAATACACAACTTATCATCTATAATGTTGATCATTCCCTCCTTATTCATTGATAGGCGCCATTATTATCAAATTCGGTTAAGCTCGGGTCAATTCAAGTAGTGTCAAATATATATACAATGAAATCATATGGAGTACTATAAAAAGGGTTCGTGCAAGTGACAAAAATTAGGTTATTTAATTTAAAAGGGCACTTTTCATTAAAATGAATTTTCCTAGTATAAAAATGACAATTGTCATTACAAGCTATTTAACGAACTTGTTTATCACAAGTAGTTCGGTGATTGATTAGCCAAACTATTGACTAAACATGAATTATTGCATTACAAGTTTACAACTTAAAATTGACTTTAAAATGAATTATTGCATTACAAATTAAAATTGACCAAAACATGAATTAGAGTTTTAATTAAACAATCCATCTTTTAACGGCTTAAGCCTCTATTTAAAGAATCTCTCTTCTTTCCACCCATAAAAATAAAGTCAAGACTTTACTAAATTCACAATAAAGCTTTAGAACCCAACAATGGAGGGATTAATTCGTTGCTCGGCAAATTATGTTCCATTGTCTCCAATAAGTTTTTTGGAGGGATCAGCACTTGTTTATGGAGATCAGACTACTGTTGTTTATGGGAATGTTAAGTATACTTGGAGAGAAACTCTTATTAGGTGTACTAAACTTGCTTCTGCTCTCACCCAATAGTCTATCTCTTATGGCGATGTTGTAAGTTCTTAATATTTATTTAGATTATGCTCGATTATCATAGCGCATAATTTTAGGTGATAAGTTGCTCTTTGGTTCTCAATTTGAGTTTTTCTTAAATTTGACTTAACTCGTTCAAGTTTATGTTTGTATATATTCTTAAATACTTGTAACAGTTTGACTGACACACTTGATGCGTAAATTTTTTTTTGTATTCGTAGAATAAAAAAAAAAAAAAAAATTGATACTTGAAAATATACACTTTGAGACTAATTTAAGAACATATTACATAGTAACTTTTTATTTTTATGTATTGTGATCAAAACTAATGTATGAATGATGTATAAACTTAAGTGTTGCAATAAGTTGCATGTATTTAGGAACGGAAAATATACTATGATTCTTTTTTCTGTGTGTTGTTAATTGGATGGTATGTTTATATATGACTATTTTTGTCATGATTTCTAGTACTCATATTAAAGTGTGGACTCTTGCTGATCAACTCCATGTTTGGTATATTCTGTGCACTTTGATGCTGTTCGTTTGTTTTGATGTATAGGAATGTATCGAATGATATCCTGTTTTATGATGTCCGTTTTTGTGGCTATACTTCCAAGTAATTAAGTGATCATGTTAAAAGATGAACTTACATGTGATATAACTAATTCGTCATCCCACATTGAATTACAAGATGGATGATGGATGATGGATGATGGCTGATGTATAACCCCATGGGACGTACTAATTCTCATATTTCCAATTGATTTTGGTATATATGTGGTCAATTTTACAAAATAATTTGAAGTGATCAAGGGAAGTTTGACTTTTTGACTTAACAAAAATTGTGTGACATACTCCTAAGTCCTAACATTACATTAGATACCAGTGTTATATAGGCAATTAGAAGCCATTTAAAGAAGTGAATAATGGTCTAAGGCTCGAAGTACGAAGCTACTAGCCAAAGGAAGAAAAATGATTGTTTAGCTGATTGTTGAAAATATAGCAGGTGATCAAAGGGAGAGTGTTGGTTATGTTGGTAAAACATACTTCGTATTTCGCATCTAAACCCCTGCTAGGCCTAACCTATTTCTTGTCAGCCTGTCATTTGATCAATGAAAATACGGATGTAAAATGGCCTTTGTTTATTTTTGATGTACAATGTAAAATACGGATGCAATGCACAATATTTTAACTTTGTTTATTACTAATGGAGGTTGAAAATGGTGTAATAAAAAAAATATGTGCTTGTACATACATTATTATTATTTTTGTTTTTGTTTGTTTGTTTCGGCTTAGGTACATCTGGTTGCCCATTTCCTCCGAACCAGATTAAGTTAATGACTTATTCTAACATTTCCTCTTTTCTCTTGTTCGTTGACTTGCTAACATTAGGTTGCTGCTTTTCTCCCCAACACTCCAGCAATGTATGAGTTGCACTTTGCAGTTCCAATGGCCGGAGCAGTCCTTTGCTCCTTGAATATCCGTCATGATTCTGCAATGGTGTCTGTCTTGCTAAAACATTCAAAGGCAAAACTCATCTTTGTAGATTATCAGTTTTTGGATACTGTACGGGGAGCATTGGACAACATGTCCAAGTCAAGCTCTAGCCTTCCTGTTATAGTCCTAGTTCTCGATGAACAGTTGATGTCAGTTGGAAATGACATGCTTCTAACTAAAACCTTTGAGTACGAGAATCTTTTAAGGACTGAAATCCTGAATTTGAGATCCGAAAGCCAAAAGATGAATGGGATCCAATTGCATTGAACTATACTTCTGGGACAACTTCAAGTCCTAAAGGCGTCGTTTAAAGCCACAGAGGTGCATATCTGAACTCCTTGGCTACAGTTCTGGTGAATGAAATACTTACAAGACCTGTCTTTCTGTGGACTGTCCCTATGTTTCATTGCAATGGCTGGTGCTTTACATGGGTATAGCAGCTCAAGGTGGGATAAACATCTTCCTGCGCAATGTTGTTGCAAAGGATATATTCAGTAGCATTGCTGAGTATAAAGTTACCCACATGGGTGGTGCACCAACGGTTCTTAACATGATCATAAATTCTCCTGATGGTGATAAGAAGCCTCTTCCAGGAAAGGTGGTTGCGATAACAGGTGGTGCTCCACCAGCCCCACAAGTACTCTTCAAAATGGAGGAGATTGGGCTTGCAGTAACACACGGATATGAGTTGACAGAAGCCTACGGGCCTGCTACAGTTTGTGTTTGGAAGCCTGAGTGGGATGCTTTACCTCCAAATGAAAGGCAAAAAATTAAGGCGCGACAAGTAGTGCTCCATCTTGGACTTGAGGAAGTGGATGTAAAAGATCCTATAACTATGAAAAGTGTGCCTACTGATGCAAAGACAATTGGCGAGGTTATTCTTAGAGGAAACACCATTATGACAGGGTACTTGAGCGATGAGAAGGCTACTCAAGAGGCTTTTGAGAATGGATGGTATCATAGCGGAGACTTAGCTGTCAAATACCCTGATGTTTATATTCAGATAAAAGACCGAGCAAAGGACATAATAATATCTGGGGGAGAGAATATAAGCTCAATTGAGGTAGAAGATGTAATATCTAGTCATCCGGTTGTTCTAGAAGTTGCTGTTGTGGCTCGTCCTGATGATCACTGGGGGGAGACACCCTGCGCGTTTGTAAAGCTGAAGGATGGGTGTAATGATGTTACATCTGCAGATATAATTAAGTTTTGTAGAGATCGGTTACCACATTATATGGCTCCTCGGACAGTTGTTTTTGAGGATCTGCAGCGCACAATAACTGGGAAGGCACAGAAATACATACTCAGGGAGAAAGCAAAAGCCTTGGGAAGTCTGACGAAAACCAGTAAACTTTAAGTTATGATGGCCTTATTTCTTCGTCGATTCCTGTCATAGTAATATCTTTCCTCGTGCTTTCTGCAAAATGATGATGACCATATGCTAGCAGTACCAGAGTCAATTCACATTCATCCATCCCTTTTTCTATCAGAAGCATTTCAGATTCTGACAATTCAAATGCCTCTCTGGAAACATGCATTAAGTCTTTGAAGCTTTCATATCCTTTATTTATACAAAACATTCTGTGATCGTTCCTCGTATGTTTTTATATATGTGGGTGTGACTGTGTGAGTTCATGCAAGAACATTTGTCCTCACTCACCAAGTCACCATGTGATCTGCTGTTTATTTCTGATTTTCATGATTTAGAATGTACATTCAACAATGAAGTTGTGACAAAATTGTGCATTAATTTCAAGTACTCATCAATGACCTGTAATTGCATTCCTCAAGTTTGTGGTTTTATTGATGTCCATTCTTTCTGTTTAATCAAAGAAACAACCTTATCCCTAAGTTTTTATGCATATTATGTGTAATATTTGAAACTTGTGCTGAAGAGGCCAAAAGACTAGGTAGAGTTGATGAATTTGTAAGGTGGTTTGGCCAAAGTAGGTTGTGTCTTTGAGGTGAAAATTCATAAAAAATGTGAGAGGTCTGAAAAGTTTAAGCAACGTAGGTAATAAGCACCTTGACGAGGCATAGGGAGCGGGATTGGAGTTTAGGGAACAGAAGATGAAAGGTAGAGCAAACTTATGATTTAATTGCTTTCTTTTCTGTGGCAAATATTAAACAGATATTGTATTAACAGCTCAATAAACTTTTTCAATACTTTATAGATAAGTTATTCATTTATTTTTGTAAAATTTTAACAAATAAACAGTGGTATTAGAAAATAAAAACATCTGCAAACATAATGAAATCAATAATTGATCACTCTGCACCACATAGTTCAGTCTGTTCCCAGTCAGGAAGTAATCAGTTAGAACTTGGACTGAATGTACTTGATGACATTAGCATCAAGCTGAAAGGCCTTGGAAAGGACATCAACCGAGATAGGTGCTTCAGAGCCAAAAACAGCGTTACCAACAGTGACCACACCTGGATTCTGGCTACTCAAGGCAGAAATGGCAAAAGCAGGAGTTTTGCCAACATTGAGCTGAAAGTGAACGAGTCCTTGTGGGAAAACAAAGACGTCTCCCTTTTTGAGAACCTTGGTAAAGAGCTTGTTTGCACTATTATCTGCTGGGTTAGAGGTCACAAAACCAACATAAATGGTACCCTCCATCACTGTGAAAACCTCAGTGGCACGGGGGTGTGTGTGGGGAGCAACAAGGCCATATGGGGCAAAGTCGAGCCTAGCGAGTGATATGCCAAGGGTGTTGAGTCCTGGCAGTTGTGCTGCTGCCACTGGAGTCACTGCTGAGCCTAGCTTATTGTTGGTGTTACCAGGTTTGTCTAGCCCATTGGTGAAGAAATCTTCTGCTGTAACTGCCATTTGATTCTTGCAGAATAGCCCATTTACAAACACTGCAGATAACAAGAGATCATAATTTAGTATTAGTGCTTAGTAAAAAATAATTAACTACTTGCCTACAAACACTGCTGCCATTGGAGTATCATGCAGTTATAACAAGAAATAATTCTTACATGCATTTTTCGGGTCATTTGTGGCGACACAAAAATCTTGGAGCTGTGTAGGATCGGTGGCATAGGCTACACTAGATGTTAGAGCTAATAGAGTCAAGCACGTAAAGAATCTGTAAGCTGCCATGGTTTCTGATGTCTAATTTATCGCGTAGTTTCTGCTGTAATGAACTTTTATTTCTTTTGTATGAGTTTGAGCACTTGTAAGTTGTGATGGTTTCTTGCTTGGGAACACACCCTTTTTATAGGTTTCAATGGTGGATTGTTTTGGAGTTATTGAATTGGTCAAATTTTTCTAGAGCACGAAAATTTGTCAAGAAAGATTACCATGTCATGTTAACTAAGTCTTTAAGGTAGTTGATTTATAACTTATATTACTCTTTTGAACAGGTACTGGCTTGGTATTGCCTGCCAATTTCTGTGCTCACAAACAATCCTTAGGAGTATTTGCTGTTTTAAAGCTATGAAATCAGTGTAAGACGGCGTGAATTGGTAAAAATCAAATATATTTGAGACTCTTTCTCAAATTAATATTCAGTCCTCTTTTGATAATATGTTAATATTTTTTCACTAAGTAACACTTCGTATGTAACTATGACTTAGCCAAAAGTAGGGATTTTAAATTATTATTATAGAATTTATAGTCAACAAATTGTCTTTAGTGATGATGTATCTAATGTATTTTACCTCATAAGCTTGATGCATACTAGACTTATCATGTTAAGCTAGGTATTATTTTGGTCTTAAGCCAAATAAAAACCGAACTCTCAAATCTCTAACTAAGGAATACTTCAACCATGAAGGATATGTAGTGTAATTTAATGTTAACATTGGGGAATTCCTTGTTCCTCATTGTGAGGAACAGGTTTTGTTTCTCATGGAGTACGTGTCAAGATTTGAGTTTCATAATGAGGAAATTGGGCTCCCTCACTAACATTCGTCTTTCAGATTCATATCATTTTAAACAGAGTGCTTTATTGACAGTAATAATGTAGAATTTGTGCCAGACTTCTCTATCTGTGGACTGATTGAACTTTCCTATGTTTGATTGCAATTGTTAAATATATATACTTCGTATAAATTATACTTATATATAAGTATAATTTATACGAAGTATATATTTTATTCTTATTGGATATGAGATCCAATGAGAATGATCTTAAAATGAGAAGGATGAGAAGAAATCTTAGCCATTCACACAAAACTATCCAACGGCTGGTATTAAAAAAAAAATTAAATAAATAAATAAATAAATAAAAATCCTTTGTTTCATCTCTCTCGCCAAACCTTTACGTACTGCATTTCACTATCTCATTAGATGCCCTCTTTCGTCTTTAATTTTTCACTCTCCTGCAATTTCAACTACACTTTTGTGCTTTTCTCTCTCTTCTTTTCACAAGCTTTCTCTCTAAAAATTATGGAGTCTATGTTTTATTCACCAATTAATTGCAGTATAATCACTTGAAATTGATTATATATTACAACATATGATTGCACAATTTTAGTCACTTGAAATTGATTATATATTACAACATATGATTGCACAATTTTAGTGAGTTATGAAGACATTAAAGGTCCTAAGTGAATTAGATAGCTGCAAATATTTTCGTCGAGGTTATGCATGCTTAGTTTAGATCTAATTTGCATCAGGCACTACTCAAATCGTTTATTAGCTTTTTGTTCAACCAATCAAAATATATGCACATTCTATATAAACATAATGCACATTTGATATAAAAATTATGCATATTCAAAAAAAAAAAAAAATGCAAATTTAGCCATGAAAATAAGCACATAGTCGAAAAAATATGAACATATTATTGCCAGACAAGTATATTTGTAAGGCGTTGGATTGCATTGGATTAAGAATGATATGATATATATATGATACTCTGGAAAAACAAATATTATGCACATGGAATTTGATGAGGTTTTTTTTTTTTTTTTTTGACATTTTCTTAAAAAAATATGCATATATATATATATATATATATATATATATATATATATATATATATATATATATATATATATATATATATATATATTGAGTTGGATCATGTGAAAACAAGTGGTAAAGTAAAAACTGAAAACTGTTAATCTGGGTCGTACATCAAATCTGATGGCTGAGATTTTTCCCCTTATTTTCAGACATCTTTAATCTCTTAATTCACACATTAATTGATATAGTTATCTTATTTTTATATATAGTGACCTTTGTGTAAATGTTGTCAAATTGATATAATTACCTTAATTTTATATATAGTGACCTTTTTGTAAATGTTGTAAAATTTGATATAGTTACTCTTTTTTTGTATATAGTGACCTCTCTTTCAGGTTTTCACCATAAGCCCTATTTTCATCATACATATATATAGAAATGGGATCATGTGAGAACCCATGGCTTAGGTGAGAACCAATATAAAATGAGAACCAATCTAAGACCATTCATTTTTATTAGATGAATGGTTCAGATTTATTAGTAACTATAGTGGGAATTCACGTGGGCCAGCTTGAAAAGGTAACGATTGTTTGTAACTTTTTTTTTTTTTATTTTTGTGCATTGGAAGACGTTGTATTCCATTGGAATACATTATGGGTCAGTCATTGGAAGACGTTATCTCAGCCATTGGAATAGATTCAGCCATTAGAATACATTATCAAAGGTTAGAGCTCAATTTTTTTTTTTCTGTAGTTATATTAAGCATGGATTTGTCTGTTGAATTTGGTACGTCTAATGTTCTTCATGCTTTTACCCCTGGTGGAACGAAGATATGGATTCCATGTTGTGATAGTGAAATTAGACCAACTATAGGTATGAAATTTTCAAAACTTGATGAAGGTTTGCGTTTTTATGAGTCCTACACAGCTGTTGTAGGATTTATTACTAGAAAGTCGACGGTCAAAAAAAGAAAAAATGGTATTATTTCTTTTCAAATTATTGTATGTAATAAAGCTGGGTTTAAAGAAAAACGAAATAATGTGGTGACAGAGAAAGTTGATAGTATCGGGGAAGAAGATGATAATTTTGTAGATGATATGAATGTTGAAGAAGTGGTTGTTGGTCAAGATAAAGAAGACTATGATTGTCAAGAAGCGAATACTCCTATGGTTAAAAGAAGATTGTCTACTCGAGTTGGTTGTAAGGCAAAGATGATTTTAAAGTATTGCGAAGATGGAGGTTACATTGTTTCTAATTTTGAAGAAGGGCATACTCATCATATGTATTCATCCGAGAACTCTCATTTTCAGAAGTCCAAAAGAAAGCTGACAATGTTTCATAAGAAAATGATAATTGATAATTCAAAGATATTTGAATATGGTTTTGTTTAAAATGATTAAATTTTAAATGTGAAGTAACAATTGTGTACATATATGAAACATTGGTACTGTAATATGAAATATATATTGTTTTGGATGGAACAATCGTATTTGAATATGGTTTTGTTTAAAATGATTAAATTTTAAATGTGAAGTAACAATTGTGTACATATATGAAACATTAGTACTGTAATATGAAATATATATTGTTTTTGATGGAACAATTGTTTGTAATGTATATACTCAAGTAGGTGTAAGTACAACTGTATGGAACAATGGTTTTGATAAATGGAACAATATTACGTATAATTGAAACATAGTTGGAGCGATTGGTTGTAAAGGTTTAAAATTATTTCGTTATTATAACAAATGTAACAATAGGGTAATGCGTAGGAACAGTAGGTCAGATATATGGAACAATAAAGTGCATTTTTGGAACAGGTGGTCAGATATATGGAACAATAAAGTGCATTTTTGTTTCATATAATATGTCATCATCGAATTTCGCACTATCCATCAAGAATAACGTATACCGTTATTTGTTATTAAATGTGTACCTTTTTGTTTTTTGTTCACATCTATATTTAGAATCTTTGAAATCTTTTTTGCCTTTTTTCATAAAATTAAATATGCACTGTTAGATCTGTTTCCATATATATCATGGTCCTCAAACAGTCTAGTCTTTTTACATTTTGTCTCCACAGGTGAATATTGGTCCTGTCAAGACATACAGAATGGTGAAGGAATATGTTGGTGGGTATGAGAATATAGGCGCTAGTAGGAATGACTTCAAAAATTTTCATAGAGATTTGAAGGCGTATATTGAAGGATCGGACGCCCAAATGTTTGTTGATAATTTTAAGAGGAAAAAGTTGATGTGGTCGGCTTATTTTTTTGATTACGAAATGGATGAAGACGACTGTCTATGTAGAGCTTTATGGGCAGATCCTATTTGCCGGAGAAATTATGCCGTATTTGGTGATATGCTCTCGTTTGATACAACCTACCAAAGCAACAGGTATCATAGTGTTATTTTTAAAGTTTTTTGAATTTTTTTTTGGGTTTTACAATTTGATGTAACATTTGTTTTAATTTTTGGAACATTGGAATAATATTACGAAACAGTACACATAAATATGGAATCGTAATTTCAGCGTATGTTTCATGTTTTCCAGATATAATATGGTATTTGGTCCATTCACGGGAGTCGATCACCACAAGAAATGTGTCACTTTTGCTGCTGGTTTTATTGCAAAGGAAGATGTTGCTTCATTCGAATGGCTATTTAGAACATTTGTTAAGGCAATGGGTGGTAGGGAGCCCAATTGTTTAATTACGGATCAAGATCCAGCTATGAAAATTGCTGTAAATTCTGTTTTCCAACAATGTGAGAACAGGTATTTATTTTATTGTACTGCAACTAGAATGATTCATTTGTGAATACTATTGTTTCAAAATATGTGTCTGATGTTTCATATTAGTTTATTCATGTTTCCAGCTTTTGTTATGATGTTAAATATTATTGTTTCAAATTTATTGGTTCAGATTAGTATTTATTTTATTGTACTGCAACTAGAATGATTCATTTGTGAATACTATTGTTTCATATTATTGTTTCAAATTAATGATGTTAAATATTATTGTTAAAAAAAAAATTCTTGTTCCTAAATAGTGTTTTATTGTTTCAAATTTATGTTCTGATGTTCCATTAGGTTAATCAATTGTTACGAGAATTTGCCTAATTATTCCAATTATTTTTTTTATTATTTCAAATCTTCAAGATAATGTTCCGGAATTTTACTACAATGTTACAGTATTAAAAGCTAATGTTCCTAAATAGTGGTCTAATGTCCCATAATTAATGTCATTGATTCATTTGTGAATACTATTGTTTCAAAATACGTGTCTGATGTTTCATATTAGTTGATTGATGTTTCCAGCTGTTGTGATGATGTTAAATATTATTATTCTGAATTTTTTTTAAAAAAAAAACATTGTTCCTATATAGTGTTTTATTGTTTCAAATTTATGTTCTGACGTTCCATTAGGTTAATCAATTGTTACGAGAATTCGCCTAGTTATTCCAATTATTTATTTTATTATTTCAAATCTTCAAGATGATGTTCCGGAATTTTACTATAATGTTACAGTTTTAAAAGATAATGTTTCAAAATAGTGGTCTAATGTCCCATAATTAATGTCCTTCAGATTTTGTATGTGGCACATAATGAAAAAGCTGCCTGATAAAGTTGGAAGGAATATCATTCAGGATACTGAATTTTTGAAGGAACTCAGTAAGTGTGTTTGGAATTTAGAAATTGAGGCACCTGAATTTGAAGAGAAGTGGAACAATGTTCTTGTTGAGTTTAAATTACAAGATCATGATTGGTTGAATTTGATGTTTGAGATGAGATCTATGTGGGTTCCAGCGTATTTTAGAGATGTCTTTATGGGTGGTATTATGAGAACTACCTCAAGGTCAGAGAGTGAGAATAATTTTTTTACATCCGTTGTAAATCCTCACGTGTCTCTTGTGGAGTTTTTCATGAGGTATGAAACTGCGTTGGATGCACAGAGACATTGTCAGGCAGAGAATGACAATGAATCACAGGAGAAATTCCCTCAATGTAAGACAGAATTGTTGATTGAGAGGCATGGTTCTGAGGTGTACACCGTTTCTGTATTTTATGAATTTGAAGATGAAGTTCATAGTGCTTTTTATTGTTGTGGTGTAGATGAATTGAGGAAGAAAGATGGTATTGATGTAGCAATTGTTACTGAGGCAAATAGGAGAAGGAAATTTAAAGTTTTGTTTGAGTGCTTTAGTCATGACACTACCTGCTCTTGTAAGAAGTTTTATAGGATAAGAATCCTATGCAGACATATGATATGGATGTGGAAGGCAAAGAATTTAAAAAGCATTCCAAAGCAATATATCTTAGATCGTTGGACAATAAATGCTACTCAGAAACCAGTGTTAGATATAAGTTGTTTAGACACCGAAGATGATAGGCGGGTGGTTATAAATGAAATGTGGTCGGAGATATTTTCTTGTGTGAGTTGGGTTAAAGGTCATGAGGAGGACTTTATTAAGAATATTCGAGAGTTCAAGGATAAAATTGAAGCGACAAAAAATGTTACTTTGGAAGATACTCAGAATGTAAGATCTAGTGAACATGATATTGAGATGTTAATATGATGTAGCATTCCTGATGAAATACTTGTTCAGCCTCCTAAAGTGTCGAAGAATAAAGGTACAGGTGTTCACGATGGCTCTGGAACTAGTGGATCTAAAAGATTAAAGGGTGCCAAAGAAATAGCGGTTGAACAATCTAAAAAGAAAACGAAGAGGAAATGCAGTGGTTGTGGCGAGCTAGCATATCATGATATTCGGAATTGTCCTCACAAAGCATGATGATTTGTGCAGCTGTTGTTCCTTCTTATGGGAATGTTTTACTCATTTTTATGTTTGTTGTAATGGAACAATTAGTTACATTTGAGAAACATAAGTTTTAATATATGTTACATCAGTTTTGAGAAGCATCAGTTTTAAGAAACACTAGTTCTAATATATGTAACAATTGTTTCATTTATGGGAACAGTAGGAACATTCCCTGAAACATTAAGATTCGTTTTAGCATGTTTTGTAAGCATGATTTATATAAAAAAGTTACGGAGTATATAATATTTTTCACAAAGTGTGCAAATTGATTTTATGTGGCAGCGTGTATTGATTTGACTAGTCATCTTTTTTTAAAAGTACTGGTGTGGTATTGTTGCTTTGGGAACATATTTATTGTAAAGTTTAAAAGCAACCTTACACTTGTCAGTTTCATGTGGAAACGTGTTCAGTTGTGACAGTGCATGGTTTAAATTTATTTCTTACCGTTGACAATGCATGTTGTTTCATATTTTTTCATATTACGTTACCGTTGTTTCATTTTATCTATTTATAGTTTCATTTAATAATTCTAATTATGGGAAAATAATCCAGAACATGTTTAGCTAAACCTATAATCACATTGTTTCATATTACCTAGCTGTTGTTTCATTTTATATATTTAAAGTTTCATTTAATACTTCTAATGTGTCATATTAATAGTTCACAATTGACAATAATATACGCACATCTTTACATACGAAACATAAAAAGATGTTTACCTAAATTATCCAGGACATGCATAAAAATTATGTATCTTACAACTAATGTGGAAACATTATAAACATTGTTTACTGATTAACATGACGAAGCTGCTCTAATGCCCAGGTCTTTGATTTGGCTATAACTTCATCTTGTAGTACGTTTGCAGGGCTTGTCAATATTTTCCCACAATACTCAATCCTCAGCTTCTTCATTATATCAGGCTGAAATATATTAACAATTCAAAATAAATACCGGAACAATGAACCATAAATTATGTATAAATTAATATAAGAATTACACAAAAACTCACATCTTTTGGGTCGAATCCAATATCCCAACATTCATCTAGCTGCCCCATGTAAGTTTCCATGTGTTTGAGAGCGTATACACCGCAGTCATTATAATTCTCATTATTCTTCCATCTCATTTCCTTCATAGTGGTGTTGAATCTAGACACTCCCCGTCCATTCCCAACTTTCTTTTCATTTAGAAATTTAGTAAATGCCTTGATCTGTGTAATATGAAACAATTAGATGTACCAAGGAACAATGGCACAACAAATATATACAATGAAACAATTGATATATAATATGAAACAGCGTAAATGAAAAATGAAACATCAGATGTATGAATATGAAATAACATATTATATGTACAATGAAACCTATTTAATTTAATATGAATCAGCAGTAATGAAAAAATGGAACATAAAATGTATTATTTGAAACCATATATATATATTGAAACAAATTCTATATAATCAGAAACACCAGAAATCAACAATGAAACACCAGATATACTAATTGAAACATCAAAAAATAAAAAATGGAATACCAGTGATGTTTAGTGAAACAGTGTCATATTTTTACCATGGTAGTTGGGAAATTGCCGTACTTTGCATCCATTTCAACACCTTCTTCTAGAAATCTGTTGTCTATAATTTGCAGTTGCTTGCGTGAAAAATTGAAACAGAACAGATAATAGTGTTCAAATGCTGGGACGAGAAAGAAAACCTATAATGAAACAATAAGTAAGTTATATGTAACATTAAGTATGTCTTTTTAAGCAAATATATATGCTAAGAATCAGTACTAGTTTAGTATTTAACCAAATCTACTTTGTCAAAAGAAGTTATTTTAGAATGATTCATCTCGTCCACCATCCTGCTCTTGAAAGCGTTGTATCTCTCTGCAAACTTGGTATTTGGCGTAAAGTACTTGTTACCGCACAGCATATTCTATTTTTTTCCAGGTAATTAATCATTGTTGTAGTTGTTAGTGTATCAGGAATATTATAATGTATCAATACTATAAAACTGAAGTATTTTATACGGAGCATAATATATTAAAAATGAAACATTGGCACTATATAGTGGAACATTGGCACTATATAGTGAAACATTGGCACTATATACAAAGAAACAATTGATATATAATATGAAACAACATAAATGAAAAATGAAACATCAAATGTATGAAACATTGGCACTATATAGTCAAACATTGGCACTGTATACAATGAAATAATTGATATATAATATGAAACAGCATAAATGAAAAATGAAACATCAGATGTATGAAACATTGGCACTATATAGTGAAACATTGGCAATGTATACAATTAAACATATTGTATGTACAATGAAATATATTTTATTTAATATGAAACAAAAGTAATGAAAAATGGAACAATATGTTAATGAAACAAATTATATGATAAATGAAACATTAGAACTTAAAAGTGAAACTGTAAAATAATTTTAGACATAATTACCCAACATTCAGAGGAGCAGAAAAAACGGTTGATAGCGCCTGGTTGCCTTCTTTTGTTTGCCATGTTAAGGATGTGGCCCAGGAGTCTATTATATTGTTGACCACATAGTTGTCTCCTTGTAGTCCTAAAATGTCTTCCCTACTGATGAAGTTAAGCCCGTCATTGTACAGCTGCTCACTGAAATTGATGGGACAGGAAAACAATTTAATGAAACAATATGTATATAATATGAAACAATATAAAATTGTATATACTATGAAACAATATGTATATAATATGAGACAAAGCATTCCAGGAAATTCTCACGATTTTGGGCCTGCACAAAAGGCATATTCGGCGGCTGTTCTTTGTAGGGCATCAATTTTTGCTGAAATTTTTTCATTCTGCACCATGAATGGGGATCGAAGGTGCACAGGAAGATTTTGTGTGATTCTTTTTTCTCTTTTCATACCAGTCACTGGCTCCTCACAATGTTCCATTGTTATCTTATGAACGATGGATTCAGTGAGTGACTCCAAGTGTTGCTCCGTTGGAGATTCTTCCTGCTCTGGTGACTTTCCTTTTGCTGTGGGTGTTGGAGGCAACGCCTGTGAACCTACAAACAGATTATAGTTTGGCTGGAATTCAGATAATGGAACAATGTCCTGAACGAAATCATTGTGGGGTGTAGCTTGTGGGGGTACAACATTCTCAGGGGGGGTTCATCTTGTTGTTCATCTTGTGGGGCCTGAAAATTTTCCCATGCTTTGTTCATCACATCACTGAGCTCAGATAAAAACGCTGGCTCATGAAATAAGTTCTCATCTTGAGATAGAAAACCCGGGGTCTTGATTCCTTGGGAACTCATAGTGGGCTGTACTGATGTGTACTTGCCCCATACATTTCTTATGAGCTCCTTCATCTCATCTGGGATCTCCACCTCCTCAATCAATTTGTATGCCTTGTCAATCAGTGCATACATTGACTGGACATGGCCAGCAAGTTCCTTGGAAATGTTGTTGAATTCATCAAGTATAAATCCCTATAACAAACCAACAATAGCATGTGGCCAATATGAAACATCAGATTTATTATATGAAACAGCGTAGACAAAACATTAAACACCCGAAATGTATGAAGCAATAGGTATATAAAATGAAACGATAGGCATATAAAATGAATCAACATACATCTAAATCATATACATTATTTTGAACCAACAATAATATGTAATGAAACAAATTATATTTAATATGAAACAATAAAACATCATGTATATTAATTGTCATGTTTTTTTGTTTTTCTTTTTTTTTACCTTAACATCTTCAGGAGCAGAGGACGACGAAGGCCCTTGATTTTCTTCACCAGAATTTGTGTGTTATAGCAGTTAACCTGTCGAGGACTTTACCTTGTCCAAATCCTCTCTTCTTCTCCACCTTCATTCGTTCTTGTATCATCTGCTTGTTCCAAACGGCTATTAGGGGTATTTTCCTTCGTGGTTGAGCTGTACCACGCTTCAGTCTATCAAAGTACATAACCTGTTTGAGCAAGTATGAAAAACTGTTGGTTGAAATTTTGAAACAACAGGCATATAAAATGAAACAGCATACATCTTAAATATATTGTGAAACAGAACATACATTTGATATCACATATTTTGAATATATGTTGTTACATATTTAACAGATGGTGTTTCATTTTATAATAAATGTGATTTCAAATGTATGTTTTGTTTCACAATAAAATGAAACACCATCTGTTAAATATGTAACAACAGTTATATGAAACAACAGTAATATGTAATGAAACAAATGACATATAATGTGAAACAGCATAAGTAACAATGAAACATCAGGTATATGAAACAACAGTAATATGTAATGAAACAAATGGCATATAATATGAAACAACATAAGTAACAATGAAACATCAGGTATATATATGTTGTTCCATTTTATATGCCAACTGTTTCATATTTTAAACCAACATTTTTCCATATTTTAGACAGGTTATGTACTTTGACAGAAGATATCAAAGTACAAATACTACCAGTTCGTTTATCATATGTAACAACAAATAAACAATATGAAACAGTTGATTTTAAATATGAATATGTAACAACAGACGTTTATTATGAAACTGCATATTTATTATAAGAAACATAATATATTTAACATGAAACAACTTACATAAAATATGAAACAGCTAATAGTAAAGCAAGTACTCAAATTAACAGTCTAACAGTAAGGATTATTTTAGTAACATTGTAATTCTTCAGTGAAACAGTTTATTTAGATTCTGAAACAATATCTGAATTCCAGATCTGAATTCTAGCATCTGCACAACTTACATCAGCAACTTACATTGTGTTGCTAATACTGAAACATTATATATTTAACATGAAACAACTTACATAAAATATGAAATAGCTAATAGTAAAGCAAGTACTCAAATTAAATGTGTAACAGTAAGGATTATTTTAGTAACATTGTAGTTATTCAGTGAAACAGTTTATTAGGATTCTGAAACAATATCTGAATTCCAGTATCTGAACAAGTTACATAAGCAACTTACATTGTGTTGCTAATACTGAAACATTATGTATTTAACATGAAACAACTTACATAAAATATGAAACAGCTAATACTAAAGCAAGTACTCAAATTAACAGTGTAACAGTAAGGATTATTTTCGTAACATTGTAATTATTCAGTGAAACAGTTTATTAAGATTCTGAAACAATATATTTACCATCAAGAATGGCAAAGGTCCTTTGAAGTATGCAGCTCCTTCCTTCCATTCTGCTACGGAGTTTATCAGATTCTCAAATGTGTATGTACACCAGTCGTAAGTCTTAATTTGTGAGACATTCTCACAGCAATACAAAAATTTAAAATTTAATGTTGAACGAGATGTAGATCGTACACAACAATTTATGGCAGCCACAATGAAATTTCAGATGAATTCATTGGTTACATCTTCATCTTTTTAGGTCTCAATCAGCTGTATTAATGAGGTATTGGTTGGACTTCCATCATCAAATTGATCTCTCCATTTTTGCAGGAAAACCCACGATTCTTCATCCTCTTCAATCCACTTATTGTCTTTAATTTCTCTCCCTCCAATTGGAAGACCAAATACAGCATGGACGTCTTCCGGGAGGACTTCTATCTCCTCTCTATTTGGCAATTGAAGGGAGGCTCTGTCGGGGTTGAACCTTGCCACAAGCTCGTGACAAAAACTGTTTTTGTTAGAATCCAGGTCCAATAGTAGGAAGGACCTAAAGCCTACATCCCTTACAGCTTGCTTGTGAGCTTCCGGAAGTCCTACAATAACATGTTTCATGAATTTGGCTGGTGGAATACGTTGTCTAAATGCCACTTGTTCCTCCTCATCACTGTCTTCTTGCACATGTCTGATTTTTTTCCCCTTCGCAGACTGTACATTTGCTGGAGTTTCCTTCCTTTTTTTTTGGCACGGGTACCACTTTTTCCTTATCAGCGACCCTAATATAAAATATGAAACAAAATAGATTTAATGCATGAAACAATGTAATTAGTATATGAAACAATACATGTATTTTATGGAACATAATTAGTATAAAATGAAACAGAATTGTTATTATTCCGGAAAATGGAAAACTGAATTAATTTATATATTATATGAAACATTTATATGAAAAACTGAAACAATTTACATATTTTATGAATCATCATTAAAAAACAATTCAACTACATTTTAACATAACGTTGACAACACAATTGTTTGGAACATATACATAAATAAATGAAACATATGGTGTGATTTTTTGAAACATAATGTATAACATATCACTACACCTAGTTCATATGGAACCCAACTATATGAAACAAGCAATATAATATATGAAACATTAATCTGAAACAATTGAGACATCTAACAAACAAAACGAACGCATATCACTACATCTAGTTCATAAAGAACCCAACTATATGAAACAAGCAATATAATATATGAATCATTGATATGAAAATATGAACCATCTTACAAACAAAACGAAACCATATTACTACATCTAGTTCATAAAGGACCAAACTATATGAAACAAGCAATATAATAAATGAAACATTGATTTGAACAATTATAACACTTTATATATTTTATGAAACATCATTAAATTACAATTAATCTACATTATAACAACACAATTGACTGTGACATTAGTTTATTTAATTTTGAAACAATAACAACAACTTATGGAACAAATCAAAATTACTCTTATAATTCAAAACATAACAACGTTCAGAAACAATGGTTCATTTTTTCGTTACAATAATTCCAAATACAGAAACACTATAACAAAATTATGGAACAAAATTAATTTGATACTAATTTTAAATCCCTAGTTGCACTAATTTGAAAAATGCCAAAACACAATCTATATAATTTTTGAAACCCTAAGTATAATTCGCGCGACATTAACAATAAAATTGGAAACATTACTTTGTCAATTGAGCTTCCGTCGTTGGTGGTTGTACGTTTTCCGTCGCTTGTTCGGCTGCAGCGGGAACGCCGGCCTCCTCCGTAGGGTTTTCCCCCTCCACTCCATCCAACTCTCTTCGCAACCTTTCTCTGTTAAAAACCAAACATTTTGAAAATTTAAAACCCTAACTGTTTACATTATCTTATTTTCATCATAATTTACTGAATTATAAAAAACTTACTGAAATTTCTTGAAACTCTCCTTGCTTCGGTAGTCCTTTTTCTGCGTTTTTTCTTTCATTTTGCTAACAAAATCGAGAATGGGTATTTTTGGGTAGTTTTTGGGGTTTTTATAGAACAATGTAGCAATTACTTCCGTTTTTTTCCCAATGGAAGTTATGGGCGCGAACAAAATTGAAGTAAGATAATTGGTTTTTGAAATGATGTAAATTTGTAAGAATAATCGGTGTGTAAGGGAAGCAAACCAACCGTCAGTTTTGATTAGACATTAAAATTGCAGTTTTAAATTTTCGAGGGAAAAGTGTTCATTGTCTCAATAAATGCACAATGGGTATACATGTGCATATGTCTAATCTCAGCCGTTAGTTTCATAATTTTTAATGGCATAAGATTGGTTCTCATTTTAACTTGGTTCTCATATAAGGCTTGGTTCTCACATGATCCCTCCCCCATATATATATATATATATATATATATATATATATATATATATATATATATATATATATATATATATATATATATACATACATATATATATATATATATATATATACATACATATATATACATACATATATATATATATACATATATATATATATATATATATATATATATATATATATATATATATATATATATATGAGGGATGCAGTGAAAATAGGTCTATATGTGAGAACTCTATTATATATGAGAACAAATCTCAACCATTGGATACCTCATGATCCAACTGTTGAGATTGCTCACATAGTAATGGCAAAAATGTAATTTATATATTTTTTTTTTGCTCATTTTTAGCAATAATTTTTTTGTTCATTTATCAAATGAGCAAAAATTCTTTGTTCATTTATCAAATGAGCAAAAACAAATTTTTTTTGTAATTATTTTTTTCCCCTCATTTATCAAATGAACAACATTTATTTGTTCATTTATCAAATGAGCAAATAATTTTTGTTCATTTGATAAATGAGCAAATAATATTTACTCAGTTGATAAATGAGCAATTATTCTTTGTTCATTTATTAAATGAGTAAATAATATTTTTTTTGTTTTGTTTGCTCATTTTTCCAAATTAGCAACTATTTTTTGTTCATTTACCAAATGAGCAACAATTCTAAAACATTCAAACTAATATGAAACCTTGAACTTACTTACTATATCTAAAAATGTAAACAATTGTTGAACCATAAGAGACCAACCATATACTAGTTTATATTATGCACTTTGTTTTCTACCTATTTTTGAAGTAGATAGTTCACAAGCTTAATTTAATACATGTTGTTCTGCTCATATCCTTCACAAATGAGCAAACTGAAATTAAAATGAGCAAACTAAATTAAAATGAGCAAAAACACATACAATAAAAATGTATAAAGGAAAATGAACAAATTTATTAGAATCTCATAAAATTGCTCCTTACTATCATCACATAATACAAACTCAAATAACTCAATTTTGATCGACGAAATCTTTCAATTTCACCGGAACGCGCGACCATAATCGTCGTTGAGTGGAGATTGAAAATGACATAATTGGTCTGAATTTTGAGCTTGATTTCTCTGTTATTGATGTTGCAAAGTTAAAATCACTAACGTTAATGGCGATGTTGTTGATGGAAAACATAATCGTCGTCGATTGGAGCTCGAAGACACAATTATCGACCTGAATTCGAGCTTAATTTCCTTATTTATTGGGATTTGTTAAACATCGCCCGCAAATTACCATATAAAGCCCACAAATATGACTTGGTATGACAATTATGCCCATTTTCTAAAATTGAACAAATCTCGATTTAAAAAATGTGGAGCCGTACTGGCTCGCCGGGAGAGACCGGAGGGCAGGTCGGAGATGCGGGGGACGCCGGAGGTACGTCGTCGTCGACGGAAAACGAGGTAAGTCACCGTTAAAATTCACGGTTTACGTAACGGCGTCTGAAAGAGGTGGTCGTGCAGTGGCGCCGGCGCCTAGGATGGACGCCAGTACCATAGCATGGACGTCCAAGCCAGACGCCAGAACCACCGCACCGGCGTCCAGCCCAGACGCCCAGACCACCAGACAGGCGTCCTGGCCAGGCGCCAGTCCAGTGGCTGTGGCGGCCATGGCAGACGCCACTCTTTTTTTTTTTTTTTTCTTTTTTGATTTTGTTGTTTTTTTTTTTTTTAAATTTGAAAAATCGAAAATGATTTTTTAAAAAAATTCGAAATTGTTTTTTATTTGAAAAATCGAAATGGGTTTTTTTTAAATTAAGTTTGAAAATTCGAAATAGCTTTTTTTAAAATTAAGTTTGAAAATTCGAAATGGGTTTTTTTAAAAATTAAGTTTGATTGTTGAGAATGGTTTTTTTTTTAAATTAAGTTTGACAATTCGAAATTGTATTAAAAAAAAATTGAAAATGGTTTTTTTTTTTTTAATTTATTTCAAATTGAAAATTCAAAACGGTTTTTTTTAAATTATGTTTAATAATTTAATGTTTTTATTTATGTAGTGAGTAGATTTGTGTTAATGTATACCAAAATATTTAATTGTTTATGTGACTTTTATAAATGATTGTGTTTAAAATTTTTATGTGTAGGTGTATGAATAATATTATACATAATTATGTTTTTAATTTTGTGTTAATTCTGTGTAAATATAGAAATTAAATGTATTATCCGTTAAATGTATTTATTATAATATATAATTGATGCAGGATTATGGTGGAGACGGAAATGATTACAGTGGGGTATTTGGACATGATGGTCCATTCGAAGAAGCTCAACAAGCGATTGATTGGGCAAAACAGGTTGCAAGGTTGCAATACAGCTGGATTTTGCTTGGTAGTAGTAACTCATAAATCTCAACGGGATGGTAGAATGGATCGCATTTTGAGATGTGACCGTTATCGCAAAAGAGAAGAAAGAGATTTTCGTACAGCCACTCGGTTTGATACAAAGCGAAAAGGTTGTGGGTGTGAGTTCAGAGTAAAGGTTCGACAACTACGGAGTCGTGACGGTTGGGAAGTGATTGGTTACTCTAAATGGGGGTATCACAACCATGAGATGATAGTATATGAAGAGGGTCATCGACAGCTGAGCGGCTTAAGTCCTGCTGCGAAACTAGTTGTGAAAGAAATGAGTGATGCTCAAGTCAAGCCTGCTAAAATATTAGCATCTGTGTTAGAGAAATTTCCAGAAGACCATCCAAATCGACGACAAGTCTACAACGTCAGACAGCAACTCAGGTTTGAACGGTTAGAGGGAAGGAACCCTATACAGCAGCTGCTACACCAGGCACAATCACGTGGTTACCTGTTCTGGTTTGATTCTGATGAAGATACAGCGGAGGTGACTCATCTTTTCCTTGTGCATCCTAATTGTGCTGATATGATCAAGTCTTGGCCATTTGTGATTTTGATCGATTCAACGTACAAGACAAACAAGTACAAGTTCCCACTGGTTTAGATCATGGGGATGACTCCAACGAACCAGAACTTTCTGATTGGTCATGCAATCATCAAGGATGAGACGGCTCCAAGTTATTATTGGGTCTTGGAGAAGCTGAGAAACTACATCGGGCCTAATGTTCATCCAGCAGCCATCGTCAGTGGCTGTGAGGGAGGTCTCTTTGCCCCCATTAGGGAGTTGTTTCCAGAGTCGAAGCACTTGTTGTGCACATGGCACATCAACAACTGCGTGAAAGTGAAAGCCTACAACCTTTTCAACAAGAATTTGGAAATGGCAGAGAGATTGGTGAATGGTAAGTGGCGGAAGATCCTACAGGCTACCACAGAGGAAGTGTACGAGCGAGAATTGGCTAACTTCAGGGATTTGTACCAGTGGTGTCCGGCACTGGTGGACTATGTGATGCAGCAATGGGTCCCTCACAGGGAAAAGTTTGTCAAATATTGGACAAACCAGGTACTTCATTTCGGGAACACTACAACATGTAGAGTTGAGAGCGCTCATAGAGCTACCAAGGACTGGATTGATTCATCGACCGCTGCTTTGGATACACTGTTCGATAGACTTAACAAGTCCATTGAAACTCAGAAGAACGGCATCAGGAACTCTCTAGAGGACTCCAGACGACTACATGGTACGATGTATAGCCATTTCATATTTAAGATTCTCCATGGTCGTGTGTCGCACTACTGCTTGGGGTTGATTCTCACTAAGCTGAACAGGATGAGGGACTTGGCTGACGAAGTGTATGCTCGGTGCGGGTGTGCTATTTCAGTAACTCATGGATTACCTTGCGCATGCACCATTCACCGTGTTATTACAGAAGAAAGGGCTTCGTTACATGTTGATCAGGTTCATTCATTCTGGCGGACGCTCGTTATTGGTGAGCATGCAGATACTCAAACGGCCGACCGTGAACATGAGGAGTTGGAGCAGTTTCGTTCGATGTACGACCGAGTGTCCTCCAGTCATCCTTCTATTATTCGTGACGCTACTCATGTACTTCATGACATGTTCCACACGTCTACCTTAGATTTTGAGGAACCCGAAGGAGTTGACCGTCCTCGAGGTCGCCAACGGCGAAACAGGAGTGCGTTTGAGTATATTCGTGGTCTTGGTCGTGGTCGTGCTCGTGGTCGGACATCGTCATCTAGTCGTAGCCAATCTTCATTGTCTGTGAATATGCCCCTGAGAACTGGTACGTTTGGTTTTTTAAATTGCACATTGTTTATAAGGTTACTTCTGCCTTCTTAACTATGTTTAATTATATGGTGAATAGGAAGAAACGATGTTGATCAGTTTCCGTACAAGGACAGGATACCTAACATCATCATGCCGTACTTGGAAGGGTGGAATGATGTAGTCGGAGATGGTAATTGTGGATTCCGGGTCGTGGCTGATGTTTTTCAAATGGGCGAAAACAACTACGGTTTGGTGCGTCAGTTGATGTACAGCGAAATTGCCTCTAACCGAAATGTTTATCGTCATGTGTACCAAGATGACTTGGATGGCGCTCTGCGGCGTATCCGGTGGGGAGGTGGACCTTGCGGTCAAAATCATTATTTTGACGCGCCCCTAGATCTGTTTGCCGTTGCAAACATTTACAAGTGCACAGTCATGCATTTCGGGCTGGGATTGCATAGTCAAGCTTATTATCCTTGTACCACGGTTCTCCCTTGGTGTTCGCGTGAGACTGTCAATACACCGGTCAGAGAGGTAGCTATTGCGTTTCTTGGGTCGTCATACAGACATTTCATCCGACTAGACAAGTCATCCGATTTTCCAGTGCCACCGATTATACCTCGGTGGTACACCATTCGCACAGCGAGCGTAGAGGGTTGGGATGCGCTATATCATGACCGGATCCACGAATGGAACACCCTAGCTGCATTTTAGTTTTTCATGTTTACATTCTTCCTATGTAACCTTATTTGTACGTTGCTCTTTTAATGAGAACATTAATTTTTTATATTGTATTGCTTACTACATTTATATGTTGCATGGGTAAGTTGCGCGGATCCACGAACGGTTATGTCAAAATTTAAAAAAAGCAATGATAATATGTCAAACTTGAAAGCTAAAACAACAATCTAAAATGTTACAAACTTAAAAAATAATGTCCAATTTAAAAAATTAAAACGATAATATTTAAAGTGCTCTATAAATAACATGCCAAAACCATCAGTAATCCCTCTTCGACGCCGACTCCCAATGCGCAAGGGTCTGTTCCAGACTATCAATAGCAGCTCTCACTGTTGCACTCATGTTGTCCTTCTCCAGAGAGAGTTTCTGTACGTCTTGCATTATCTTTCCCATCCACTGCATACAACAAAAACTAAAACATGAAATACAATAACAACATATAAAAATTAATTAAAAAACAACGATAAATATTTTATGAGACATACCGCTTCCATGGCAGTAGGCGGTGGAATATAATCATCATCGCTGTGGTCGAGATCTGCGATCAACCTCGGGTGCGAATACCGGTTGAACCATTCCATGTAGTAGTGGTCACACATGGGAGGAACCCCAGATGGCGGCCTCTGCTACTCCGCAGTCCATAAGAGGGCCACCATCGAAAACTGGTCCCACGTCCCAGTCATGATATCCGGCCAATGCACGACGTAGTCCCTCGACGATGCAGATCGGACCGCCTTCATCGGGCATGCCGGGGGAGGAGGGACAACTTGGACAAATCCAAGCTGGCGAAGACAACGCTGGGGCATGTACGCCTCCACGATCTCACGATACTGAATGAGTCCCGTGTACAGGGTCCTGGGTACCCTAACACTAGGGTTCGGGCCGAAAGGCATCCAGTTCACCTGCACATAGTTTTAAAATTTAATAACATGAATATAATAAGTGCATATAATAAATTGTAGAAACAATTTATAAACGTTACCTCTAAGGGGGACAGCCTGTCAAGCAATACCGTATCGATCGGAGGCGGTCAACGGACTTCTTCTCCGAGCGCGGACTCCACGCACAAGCACGCGGCATCCCCTCATCAATAGGAACCAGGTCACAATGTGGTCGCAATGCAGGAAAGTACTCGTATATCCAGGTCTGCAATAAAGTCAGACACCCAGTGATACCTGCCGCGTCAGCCCGACTCGCAAATCCTAGTTGGCGATACAAATACGCCAACGTAGCCGATCCCCAAGAAAACTGGCCTACACTGTCGGGGTCACACGCCTCTACTATGTCGCGTGGCCTGAGCTTGTTTCCGCCGCTCTTATCTGGAAACAAGGTACATCCGAGGAGTGGAAAAACATAAGCAGCCAGCTGTGCGTCGTGCGTCCTACGTGTACTAGGGTACAAACAT
Organism: Chenopodium berlandieri; assembly: GCA_034703905.1. Lineage (NCBI taxonomy): Eukaryota > Viridiplantae > Streptophyta > Magnoliopsida > Caryophyllales > Amaranthaceae > Chenopodium > Chenopodium berlandieri. Next base: position 2,636,729 of record CM068277.1, read on the forward strand.
CGCTGCAACACGGATGCGATCTTCACACCGCCGTGTTCCCAAACACCAAGCGCCTCAGTGTACAGTGCAGCCCTGTCCACCGCCAACAACTCCGCCAGCAAATCTGCCTGATCCGCCTCAGTCACAGCACAAAGTCGTTTACCCTCAACACGAATCCCCATAATGGCCTCGACGTCATGTAACATGATCGTCATCTCACCGAACGGAAGGTGGAAAGAGTTTGTATCCGGCTACCATCGCTCAACGAAAGCCGTGATCAGCGTAGTGTCAATCTTATCGTGCATGGTGGCAGGAACGTGATTCACCCCAGTGCCCTCTAGTCGCTCGAACATCTCGCTCTCCGCCGGCCAAGCCTCAGCCCATGTACGCAAAAAGCTACAAGTCTTTTCCCGGGTATGACATTTCAACAACCCCGTAACTGAAGGCCTCTCCTGGTCCTCCCAAATACGGGTAGCTATGTGTCCTAGAAAGCTAGGAATCACACTCCCGTCAACAGGCCCACCGGGCACCTCACTCCTAACAACCCAAGAATCATTAACGGCCCTCGACTGTTTCCTGATTGCCCCAGACACAGTGGACGTGCCAGATCTACTAACAAACCTACCACCCCTACCCTTACGCACCTCTACCATATGTGTCTCGTACATGTCATCAACCCTCTGACTGAATGGACCGTAATCATCATACGGTCCACTCCCATCGTCCACATCCTCATCCTCATATGCTTCCTCCTCCTGGTCACCCTCCTCAGCATCATCATCGTCATCGTCATCCTCATCCCGACGGTGGATCCGTTCTCTACGAGCCGAGGACGAAATACCACGGGATCTAACATGTCTATGCCCCGACCTCTCCACTAAATAGCTTCTACTAAGAAGCTCTACATTCTTCCCCGCACCATGACGACCCAGTGAACTCTACAAATAATTAAAAAATATATAAACATACAAAAGTTTTTTAGAAAAATAAATAACTACCTACACATACAAAATACCAACACTTCCAACATATCGTCATGTTTATAAACATAAAATTAATAAAGTTTATAAAAAAATCAAAGACATAATAAATAAATAGGAAACAAAACAAAAATTTCAAATTATTTCAACTAATTAAACATAGAAAAATATTATACGGCATACACAAATACACACATAATACCTAATGCATACACAAATACACACATAATACCCTAATATATTACAAAATTTCTGATTTCCAAAAAAAAAAAAAAATTATTTCAAATAATTAAACATAAAAAATAAAAAACAAATATATTACACATACACAAATACACACATAATACCCTAATGTATTACACATTTTAAATAAAAAAAAAACAATTACACATTAACACAAACAATTTCCACATACTACATCAATTAAGGCATAAAAAATGTTTAAACATCAAACATAAAAAAATTAAACATTAACACAAAAAAAAAAAAAATCTGATTTTATAAAAATAAAATATACACGATTTATAAAAAAAAACACATAAAGTTGATAAATATTTAAAAAAAATAAAAAAAACACATTAACAAAAAAAAATTAGACATAAAACAAAATTATTTTAAATATAACTAAATTTCTGATTTTGCAAAATAAAAAAAAAAAAAAAAAAAAAACAGGTGGGGCGCCTGGCCAGGACGCCCACCCACTGGCGGTGGCGCCAGCTCCGACAGCCATAGCCAGTGGGCAGGCGCCTGAACTGGACGCCCACCCATAGGCACAGGCGCCAGATCTGGCCGCCACAGCCAATGGTCTGGCGTCTGGTTTGGACGCCTGTCCGGTGGCTGGGCTTCCAAGCCAGACGCCACGCCACCGGCGTTGGCTGCCAGACCTGACGCCCCGCCACGCGCCACCTTCGCCCTTTTTTTTTTAAAAAAAATATTTAAATAATTACCTTGCCACCAGGTCGCCGCCTTTCCTCCGCCGTCGCCGCCGCCACCTCTTTCCCTTGCCGCCTCGACATTGTCGTAATTAATTTTTTTTAGAGAGGTAGATTTTTTGATTTTTTTTCAGAGAGATGTAGAGAGTGTTTTTTTTTTAAAAAAGAAAAGGGCAATAAAGTCACTTCAACACATATTTGTGGGCTTTATGTGGAGATTTGCGGGCGATGTTTAGCGATTCACTATTTTTAATGGCGCGAAAATGATGGTGATATGAGTACAATACAAAGACGCCATGGTTGATTAGAGGTTGAGATTAATTTCTTTGAAATTAATGGCGTGAAGTTGATGATGTATACTGAATAATAGGTGAGAGGAGAGAGAAAGAGAAGGTGAGGAGCGAGAAAGAAAGAAATGTGGAGGTGAAAGAGAGAAATAAGGGAGTTGGTTTAAATATTCTTTTGGTTTTGATTGTTTAGGGAATAATCACAGCCCTTAGATTAAAAAAATTCAAAGGTCTAGATTTATTCTTACATAAGTTGGGATTCTCACATAAGGGATGTGTTCTTACATGATCTCATATATATATATATATATATATATATATATATATATATATATATATATACTTCCTTTATTCTTTTTTACTTGACCTGTTTCATTTATCACGTTTGCCAATGCAGAACTTTAGCCATCAATAACTTCAATTGTCCTTAAGTAAAAATTATAAAAGTTATATATTATGATAGTATTTATTGTGACGATTCTAATAAGATCTCACATGAACATGTTTATCCTTGCAAATAATTCACAAAAGACGGTCAAAGTAGAGATGGTGAATAGTGTAAAAGTCAAAGCGGATCATGTTAAAAAGAGCGGAGAAAGTATATATATATATGTATATAAATTAAGAGATTTTGTGAAATATGCAAAAACTTATAACTAACCCACGCATAAGTTTATATCAACCCATTGAGGCCCCGTTCACTTCACCTTAATTTTGCTGAACTGAAATTATTTTTACAAACTAAAATTATATTTACTGATTAAAACTGAATTTTACTAATTAAAACCGAATTTTACTAACTCTTTTTTACTAAACTGAACTTATATTTATTGCAGTGAACTTATTTTTACTAAACTGAAATTATTTTTACTGAACTGAACTTATTTTTACTGATTAATATATATATATATATATATATATATATACTAGGTAAAATAATCTATTTTTGTGATTTATATAGTTGGCATATATCACGATAATATATTATGCCAACCATATAAATTTACATAATATCGTATATAAAAATGGTTGGCCTATAACGATAATGTATATGAACAATTTAAGAGTTTTGCAAAGAATTATCGTATATAAAAATGGTTGGCCTATAACGATAATGTATACGATTGTCAAATGAAATATATCAACTCTGACATGCATGCATATATATATGAGACTATTAAAATATATAGACCTTGTTACAAATAGTTGATCGTTTAAATAGTTTCAAAAGCAGCGAGTTGGAGTTAACGATCTCAAACCTAAAGACTTTAGCACAATTTATGACATGCATCAAAAAAAATCTGGTTAGTTAAATTTTTTTGATTTGAATTGTGAGTCAATTTTTTACTACGTATATGTTGGTTAACTGCATGGAATTTACAAACAATTATAGCAAATATTGGTAATTTGATTTATCATATCAAGGCATGTGATATTTAAGCAATAAAAATATAACGACATATTGGTAGTATTGCATAGATCATGTATATATAATCATATATGAATATCATATTTCAAATCTTACTGAATTTATTGTAAATGATTAGGTATCCTATTACGATGAATTTTGTTACCCTTTTATAAAATATAGTACTTGTATTTACCAAATATAACCGACTACAATATTATCAATAAGACATAATAATTTATACTTGACAAAAAAAAAGATATTATATTTTATAACTACACAATATGTGATAAAAGTGTAGACGAAAGTGATGCATAAAAAAAAATGTGAAGTATAAAAAAAAAATATTGTACGACAATATTTTGCAATATATGGAAAAAATAATTTACATAAAAAAATCCTAGTAAAAAAAACATCAATGTACATGAACTTAAATTAATTCTTCTGAAATTATATTTGCTGAATATAAATTATTTTTACTGAACTAAAATTATTTTTGTTGAACTGAAATTAATTTTGCTGAATTGAAATTATTTTTGCTGAACTGAAATTATTTTTACTGAACTTAAATTATTTTTAGGGCCTTACTCTTAACCGATCCCCATGTACCATAATTACTATAACAGTATAACATACAATCAAATATCAACCATTTTAATTAAAAATAATGTTTCATTCTATCCATTAGGCTAAAGAAAGTCATTATGCCAAAAGTCAGTTTTATTTATTTATTTTATTTATTTTTTATTAATTTTTTTAATTCTATTTTTTGAGGACTAAAGTCAGTTAATCTAATTATTATTATTTTTTTTTGAAAGAAACGGTTAATATAATTATTTATTATTGACAATGCTTATTATTTCACGTACAATGTCGCGTGCGAAAAAAAAAAAAAAGGAAAAAGGTATAAAGTAGCTATACCATAATGTTACATCCTACTCGGCTGGTCATATGGCCCAACGCGTGTGTGATACCCTAGTACGATCAAAATTAAAAGTCATTACAATTTACAAGTAGTCTATAAAAAATAAAATATTTCCTTTGTTCATTTATACTTGACTCGTTTTTACTTATACATTATTTACTAACCCTCCTTTGATTGTCTTTTGTAAATTATATTTAAGAAAAACATATTTATGTGAAATCTTGTTAGCTTCGCATTAATAAGTAGTATAAAAATATATAACTTTTATAATCCTTCTTTATCTATGGAGAATTAAAGTTATTGATGACTAAAGTTGTGCATTAAGAATCGTGATAAATAAAACAGATCAAGTAAAAACAAATGGAGGAAGTAGAATTCTATATATCTTTTAAAATTGGTTGAATACTAAAGCAATGATTTCCTCACTTAATCAACAATGTACTTTCATGCATCTTCTGCATGGTATCAGCTTTCAATTATTACAATGGATCATCAATCTCTTTTCCTATTGCCAATCAATCTTTACATACATACATACCAAAACAATCAATACTCCATCCAAAACACTCTAATTCCCACCATCAATTAGACTATCTTTTACAAGAATTATAAGGAAAAAAGAAGTTACAATTAAAAGAATCAAAGAAAGAACTCAAAACCCCATAAAGTAAGAAGTCTAAAACGCATAGTTTTCAAGCACCTTTCTCTCTAGAAAACGGACCCAAGAATTTTGTGATCTCTAAAAAATTAGTACCGAAAATGCCCCTGCTAGAGTTAGACGCTGACAGAAGAAGACCTGAGCAAGAAAACACTGAGCTCTTGAGGCGGGCCGTCATCCGGGCTGATTAAATGAAAGGACTGAGAATGAGCACCTCCAACAACCCATTCATAATTGGCCCTCATATACATCAATTCTTCTTCTCCTTCAACAATTACACCAGCACCCACTGTAATACTCTCCATCTTCTTCAACATTTGTCGGGTTTCTTGATTGGGCTTTCGTCGGGCCGCAAACCCGACCCGTCTTCCATTGCAGAAAACGGTCCAAACAGGGACTAGATGAAGAGGGCAAGAACTGAATTCCAAGCTACTGCACTCCAAAGCAATACGAAGGAGTCCGCATCGCATTTCTTGAACGAGGTTTCGAGTGGAGAGAGAAAGTTCTAGAAGGAGAGATGGTTTTGGAGAGAGACGGTTGAGTTGGACGCAAAACCAGACGTTGGAGTGGGACCCACCTCGGTGCCCGAAGAAGGTGCAAATTACCATCGATTTCGAGGGGCGCGGTGGTGCCATTTGGGAAATGACAATGTTGTTAGCGGCGTCGTCGTCGAAAGAATCATGAGTTTTGTACAAAGAGTCGAAGAGAATGTCGTCTCTTAAAGAGGTGCTCAGGCGTTTCTTGGTGGTGGTGGTGGTGGTTGTGGTGGTGGCGGCGGTGGTGGCGGCGGTGGTGGGTGCGGTGGTCACGGTGAAGCAGCCGAGGAGCATACGACGGAGGAAATCTATTTTTGACATTTTTTGGTTGAGGAGAGAGAATTTGGGTACAATTTTGAGTTTGGGAAATAGAGGAATGAATAGTAAGTTAGTAACTACGACCTCAGTTTATTTAGGTGTATATAGAACAAAGGGCGGGAAAGTTTTGCACTCAGGTGTGGCTAGTTTACTGTATAGAATTTGTAGTCAACGATTTGGGTTTAGTATTTGTTTGGACCAAGTCAATTGTCCTAAGCCCAGTGATCCGAAATAACAAAAATACCCCTTTATGATCCAGCTCATCATTAGTCATGGCAAAGTACAGATTTACCCCTAATATCTCCACTCAAGTACAACTTTGCCACCTGAAAAGTACAACTATAAATAGCTCATCATTCATTAATGACTGCAATTTTTTGCTAATTCTCTCTTCTTCTCTCTCTACCTTCTCTCTCTAGAAAGTACACTCGCTGACTTAATCATCGGAGGGGCTTTCCCGGGTCACACCCCCGGGGCAACTAACCTTCTCTGTTTTGCACGCCTAGCTCTCAAACATACCTGTGCAAGGCGGAGCTCTCGGACACACCCTTGCTAGGCGGAGTCGAAAAACATTTGTACAATACATGGATTTAGTTTCTAGGACATCTTGATACCCTACCCTAACACTTCGAGGAGTAGTCTGTTTCCGGAAACAGGTGGCGCCGTCTTGGGGATAACAAACTAAAAGCCATGGTGAACGCTAGGTGTCCCCGAAAGTCTCAAGATGCTATTAGACAAGCTCCAATTCTCTCGGCTCGGCATGCTCATATAATCGAAGAGATTGTACCCCAAGCTCGGAGCGAGCTCGTAGGAGAGGTGACTAGCCCCCATGTAGTCACTCGTTGGGACTTGGAGCAGCTTGTAGCCCAAATCAACCAAAACCTTGAAGAGAGCCTAAGGGCACTTGTCAACCAGGTCGGGGGGCAAGGAAGGTTGGGGGACGCTCCTCAGCTTAACCCTCAACCTCACTTGTCCCTACTTCATCAAGGATCGTCTAGGCCTCAGCACCAAGAGTCCCATCGTTTGCGACCACGTCCATCTCCTGTAGCCCGGCGGGAGTCAGGACAGCCAAGCCGACCAAGAGATGCTAGAGAGATAATCAATGACCGAAGGCTGAGGGAAGGAACTTTGGATGCCCGTGACATAATCAACTCAAGGCAGGAAAACACTAAGGAGGAAGATGATCTGCCCCAGAGAGTCAAACTAGAGTTCTCTCTCATCATGACTCAACCAGATACTGTGATAGCTTAGCTAACACTTCAAGGCAAAGAAGAAGGACCTCCGCTCGGCTTGCTCGCTCTGCAAGTTGAAGTCCTGGACGTTCTCCCTCCCCGAGCCGGGGAGGCTTGGAACTGTTAAGAACATCACTCCCTTCATCCAAGAGATCATGAATACCCCGATTCCTCTGAAGGTCAAGATACCTACTTTGGAGCCCTATGATGGTAAAACTGACCCGATAGACCATTTGAACGCTTACAAGGCACAAATGGGCGTCCAAACTGGGTGTGAGGCATCATGGTGTAGGTTCTTTCCTACTACCCTCAAGGGCATTGCGCAGACTTGGTTCAATAACCTCGCCTCGGGGAGCATCAAGACATTTGAGAAGCTATCCACCTTGTTCAAGAAGCATTTCATCGCTAGCTCCAGGCAGACAAAGACCAGCGTTCACTTTATGATTGCAAAACAAGGGGAGAATGAAAGTTCGAAAGATTATATCAAAAGATTCAACACCGAGTCTCAGCTCATACCAGGCCTCCGAGATAACGTTGCCTTCACGACCCTTCTCTTTGGGCTCAGGTCTAACAAGCTGAAGTTCAAGCTTGTTCATGATAAAGTCACCTCCTTCTCCGAGGCCATGGAGAGAGCCGAGAGGATCATCGAGGCCAGAGATGTGTGCAAGACTCCCTCGGTTAAGGATAAAGGGAAGAGGAAGCACGATGATAACTACCAATAAAACAAAAACAGAAAGCCCAAGAAGGTCGAGAGCAATGATGAAGGGCTTAGATACAATGCTGATAGGCGTGAGATCTATATGGACATAAAAAACAACGCTATCCTCCCCAAGCCGAATCCAATGAACACGCCAATAGAACAAAGAAACAAAAGGCTGTGGTGCGAGTACCATCGAGAATGTGGTCATACCACCCGGAATTGTCGTGAACTCAAGAGAGCACTTGATAAGTTAGCAGATGAAGGCAAGCTTAACCGATACCTCAAGGATCCTCCAAGAGACAAACAGAAAAACAAAGCTTCCAGAGTCGGACAAGAGGTTCATAGCTCAGCCAACACCAACATAAGCATCAATATTATAGCTGGAGGATGTGCCTCTGGGGGCTTGTCTAATAGAGCACGCAAGAGCCATTTGCAGTGGCTTGAGGAGCCTATCTATGACATCGACACCCTCTCGTCCACCCCTAAGGACCCTCTCATGGTTTTTGGGGATGATGTTGCAAAGAAGATCCAAAGGCCCCATGACGACCCTTTAATGATTCATATGAAGGTAGCCAATGCCAATGTTAAGAAGATCTTGGTGGATAATGGGAGCTCAGTTGACATAATTACTTGGAAGTGCCTTGAACAGATGCATTTTGGTAGAGGAGACCTCACACCCCTTGACAAGCCATTAGTTGGCTTCGGGGGGCAACATGTTTCTCCCTTGGGGACGATCAAGCTACCAATCCGCCTAGGGGAGAAGAGGAAAGGGAGAATCTTGGTACTCACATTTCTAGTTGTTGACACCCCCCTGCCATACAACATGATCATCGGTCGGCCCTTACTCAACAAGGTCAAAGCCGCCATCTCCACCTATCATCTACTTCTCCAATTCAAAACTTATGATGGCTCCGTTGGGAAGTTATACAAAGATCAATATGAAGGGAGGAAATGTTACGTTGACCGCTTGCGGCAACCCAAAACCTCGGTCAATCAAGAGGACAAGGGGTCCAAGCGGAAGGCAATGGAGGTAGATGAGTCTCCATATCCCGTAATGAGTATATACATGGCTAAGAACCCTAAGCAGTATGGCAGACCTAAGCCTATCAAAGAGGATGAAAGCATACCCCTAGGGGATGACCCCGCTTGGACTGTGAGAGTGGGAAAGAACTTAGACCCCCAGCTTAGAGAGAAAATCATTGAAACACTTAGAGAATTTCAAGATGTCTTCGCTTTTACAGCAGACGAGATGTCGGGCATAGACCCTGAGGTCATGACTCATGAGTTGAACATCAAGGAAGGCTATAAGCCAGTCAAGCAAAATCTAAGGCATGCCGGGTCGGAAAGAAACCAAGCAGCAGCAGCAGAGGTCAAAAAGCTTCTCGAAGCAGGTTTCATACGAGAATGCCAATACACTGAGTGGTTATCCAATAATGTGCTTGTAAAAAAGCCAAATGGCTCTTGGCGTATGCGTGTAGACTTTATAGACTTGAACAAAGCCCGCCTGAAGGATGATCACCTTCTGATGAAGATTGATAGGTTGGTGGATTCGACTGCTGGTCACGCCCTCCTAAGTATTATGGATGCCAATGCCGGGTATCATCAAATTCCCATGTCCAAGAAAGATCAAGCCCACATAGCTTTCATCACAAGCCAAGGGGTGTATTGCTATAATGTCATGGCCTTCGGCTTGAAAAACGCTAGGGCTACATAGCAACGCTTGATGAACAAGATCTTTGAAGGACAACTGTGCCGAAATATTAAAGCTTATTATTGATGACATGATAGTTAAAAGCAAAGAAAGCTCAGATCACATAGTAGACCTAAAGGAGACATTCACCATAGAAAATATAAAATGAAGCTCAACTCCAGCAAATGTGTCTTCAGGGTACAAGGGGGGAAGTGCCTCGGCTTTATGGTGGATCAGTGTGGCATTAATGCTAACCCAAACAAAATTCAAGCAATCCTTGACATGGAATCCCCTCAAAACGTTAAAGAAGTGCAACGCCTTACAGATTGCTTAGCTGCGCTTGGAAGGTTCCTATCTCGTTCAGCTGACAAAAGCTTATTATTTTTCAAGGCTCTTAAGCAGCCTAAGTTCATGTTGGATGAGCAAGCCGAAAAGGCCTTCCAGTAATTGAAAGATCACTTAATGAATACCCCGAAGCTTGTTAGCCCCCTGCCTGGGGAGACATTGTTTGTGTACTTGACCATATCTAACTATGCCTTAAGTGCGGTCCTTGTGGCTGAGAGGGAAGAAGGCCAAATTCCCGTCTATTTTGTCAGCCATGCCCTACAGGGGGCTGAGACGAGGTACACTCTTATTGAAAAGGTGGTGTATGCTTTAGTGATGGCTAGTAGGAAGTTGAAGCCATACTTTCAAGCCCATTACACCCTATCAAAGTTCTTACCAGCCAGCCAATCAAGAAAGTGCTAGAGAGAAGAAATCACTCCGCTCGGATGACAGATTGGTCAGACCAACTAGCTGACTTCGGAATTAAATTCGAGCCCCGTAAGGCCATAAAAGGACAAGCCCTAGCCGACTTCATAGCAAAATGCTCCCACAGGCCTACCCCAATGGACACCTCAACCCCCTAGACTCTTTATGTTGATGGGTCGTCTAATAAGGCCGGGAGTGGGGCTAGGCTAGTCATCACCTCCCCGGAGGGAGAGAAATTTGAATATGCCATCAAGTTTGCTTTTCATGCATCCAATAATGAAGCCGAATATGCAGCTCTTATCTTGGGGCTTAATTTGTGTCAATTCATGAAGATTAAGTCAGTTCAAGTATGCTCAGACTCCCAGCTCATTGTTAGGCCCATGACGAAAGAATTTGAAGTAAAAGAAGAGAATATGAAGGCCTGTTTTGAAAAGGCTGAGAAGCTTGCAAAGACGTTTGAAAGTTTTGAGATAAAGCACATTCCCCGCTCGAAAAATCAGCAAGCTGATGCTCTCGTTCGTTTGGCAAGTTCAGCCGAGGGAACAGCCCCTCGAACCATCATGTGGGAAGTCTTAGAAAAACCAAGTACCCATGAGCCTGTCATCATGGAAATCGATAGAGGGGACACTTGGGTGGACCAAATCATTCTTTACTTGAAAGGAGAATTGCTAACTGATACCCCCAGCTATCAGACAATCAAGAAGCGTGCTGGGTGGTTCATATTACATGATGGGATCCTTTACAATAAATCCTTCACTCACCCTTTGCTCAAGTGCATCACCCCAGAGGAAGGGAATTATGTTCTAAGAGAAATTCATGAAGAGGCATGCAGTAACCATCAGGGTGGAAGAACCATAGCAGGAAAAGCGCTAAGGGCCGGGTTTTATTGGCCAACCCTGAGGCACGATGCCATGAAACTTGTCAAGAAATGTGATAGATGCCAAATATTTGCTGACGTCCCCCACCTCCCAGCTAACGCCGTCACGAGCATTCAATCAGTCTTACCCTTTGATCGGTGGGGCATGGATATCCTAGGGCCTTACCCTGTGGCCTTGGACAAAGGAAGTTTTTGATAGTAGCTGCTGATTGTTTTACTAAGTGGGTTGAGCCTGAGCCGGTGGCAACAATCACTGATAAGCAAATTCAGAAGTTCATATGGAGAAACATTATCACTCGCTTTGGGGTAACCCGGATATTGATCTCAGACAATGGCCGACAATTCAACAACAAGCCAACCAGAGAGTATTGTTGGCGATTTGGAATTCAAATAAGGTTATCAGCTGTATGCCGACCCCAAACCAATGGTTAAGCTGAGGTAACTAACAAAACGATCTTGAAGGGGTTAAGACAATGCTTGAAGGTACGAAGGGTTCTTGGGTTGATGACCTTCCCGGAATCTTGTGGTCCATTTGTACCACTACCAAGGAAGCTACGGGGCAAAATCCTTTTGCCTTAGTATATGGAATTGATGCTGTGCTTCCGGTGGAAGTTGGGATCCCATCCCCCAGGGTCACCTTCTATAATTATGCCCAAAACGATGAGTTGAAGCCCTTGGCCCCAGACTTACTCCCAGAGATAAGGGAAGATGCCTTGCTTCGCTCCATAGCATACAAGTAAAGGGTCACTCGTTACTACAACAATAGGGTCAAGGCTAAACCCCTAGATGAGGGTGATTGGGTACTCAGAAAATGTGAAGCTGCTGGAAAACCCCCCACATTGGGAAAGTTGAGCCCAAATTGGGAGGGACCTTACAAGATAAAGGAAGTCATTCGCCCGGGGACCTTTCACTTACAGACTCCTAATGGCAAGGATCTCCCTCAGCCATGGAATGCAGATAACCGACGAAGGTTCTATATTTGAGCATGTCTTTCTCTTACAATGATTCCCTAGGGGCAATAAGAACCGATACGAGGAGGTCAATTTTTTAATAGTGCTTCATTGTAATATTTTTTGCTTTATTATGTTAATATAATGAAAAACCCCCTCAGCTGGGATGTTAGCCCCCTACTTTTTGCATTCTTTGTTGTTTTGTTACTTGTAATTTATTCTTCATTTTATATCTCTTATTAGCATAACCAACATACAAGTTTGTTCCAATGTTTGGGGCAAGATGCTAGCCTATACTCAAATACTTGAGATAGCGTCCTAACAAAGTCATTAATATAACTTAGGGCTCGTTTAGCCCTTAGACTATCCCAAGAAAGGGATAGCACAGCTCTCACACACTCAATAACTAAGGACTCATTTAGCACAGCAAATCAAATACAAGGAGCCAAGCTGGGGTAACTACTCATCAGGCTGGCCAGGATGACCCTGCTCAGCTAAAGCCCTCCTCTGTGCCTCCGCCTTGGCCTTCGCAATGAGAGCTTTTACCTTATCTCGCACCGCAAGATAAGACTCCTGTAACCTCGGAGCCTCAAAGGACGTCTCCAGATGGCTCTGAGCATCAGCAACACCAGCCTCAAAGGCCTTATACCCCAGGCTGACCTTAAGTTCATCAAAAGCCGGGGTCGCCTTCCATGCAGCAATCACCTCCTCCTGAGTCTTCTCTTGGGCCTGGGTGATGCTGCTCACCTTCTCCTGAGCCTCGACCAACTCCTTCCTCACTTTTATCAGCTCAGTCCTCTTCTTTTTAAGCTCTTTAGTCGCCTTGTCCTTCTCCTTGGTTGCGGCATCGACATTGGCCTCAAGGGTCCTGATTCGAGCACCCCCAGCCTCATTGGCATCAGCATGGCCTTTCCTAGTCTTATCCAACTCCACCTTGTCCAAGTTGAGGTCCTCCTTCAACTGATGAATCTCATTTCTAGCCCCCGAAAGCTCGGTTCGAAGCTGTTCAACATCCTGCTGAGCGCTCCTCTGATATTCCCCAGCCAACACCGCTATAGTCACGTCGGCATATGTTAAAGACAAACAGTTAACTCAAGCTACCCGAAGGAAGGGAAAGTAATTGCGACATATACCATCTAAGAACGGCCATGCACCACCACCCATAGAATCAAGAAAGAGCTCTCAGTCTGTCAATCCTTACTATGTATGGACCTAGTAAGTTTCCCCGTGTTGAGTCAAATTAAGCCGCAGGCTCCACTCCTGGTGGTGCCCTTCCGTCAATTCCTTTAAGTTTCAGCCTTGCGACCATACTCCCCCCGGAACCCAAAAACTTTGATTTCTCATAAGGTGCCGGCGGCGTCCTAAAAGTAACATCCGCCGATCCCTGGTCGGCATCGTTTATGGTTGAGACTAGGACGGTATCTGATCGTCTTCGAGCCCCCAACTTTCGTTCTTGATTAATGAAAACATCCTTGGCAAATGCTTTCGCAGTTGTTCGTCTTTCATAAATCCAAGAATTTCACCTCTGCTAGGTTGACCTTTGGTGAAGGAAGATAATCCGATGCTTGAGACTCAGCGACATCTGATGCAGGTAAACATTGCTTTTTGATTTGTATTTAAGCATTTCTTTTAGAAGTTTTTTCTTTTCTTTCTTCTTCTTCTTTTTTTTTCTTTCTTTTTAAGCTCACTTCGCTCGACTGTTCTGCCTTCAATTTCTGCAGGCTGTTCAGAGCCACACTTTGGCTGTTGAGATGAACGAAGAACTGAGGTAGCAGTATGAGGAGACTGAGGCTGAGCTGAGGGTAGCCAATGCCTAAGTTCATGCTCATGAAGCTAGTTTGAAGGAACACAAAGGTAGACGCTGATAAAGCTTACAATGCGTTGAAAAATGAGCTACTTCCCATCATTGATATAGGAGCTCAGAGCTTGCTGAAGTATGAGAACAAGATTGTTCCTGAACTGGAGGCCAAGGTTCAACAGCTTCAGGAGAATCTGTTGATGCAAAGTGAGATTTTCGGCAGAAGTCTATTATCACCGAGGAAGAGTCATTGGATGCAAGGGGTAGGTTTGCTGATGCCTACTACCACCTAAAGTCTATGATAGAATGCTCCGGGATTCACCTTAAGCGTCGAACTCTCACCGAGGAAGATTACCAAGTTGGATATGATCTCGGCTTTGACATGGCTAGCCGATTAGCGTTCCACGTTGATCCCAACATCAACTGGGAACATGTGGAGCTTGGGCTTCGGATAGTACAGACGAGCACTTGGTTTATCCCAGCCAAGCTAAGGTGGAATATTTGGCTCACCAAGCCGAGGCTGATGCTGAAGAAGGGGGGTGAGAAGAAGGAGGCAGAGAAGGAAGAGGCTCCCTTAGTGCATCCTATTCAGTTTCCGCTGCCACTAGAGGCTAAGATGGCGCTGCTTGATAACTTGTTATTTGATATGCTTTTAGGGTGGTGTTGAACCTTGTTTTTGTTATTATTCGGCATTAAAATTCACTATTTATTTTTATGCAATTTTTATACCATCCATGCTTCACGGGTTGTTTGTGTTTTTGATGTAATGTAGCGCTTTTTAGCACTATGGAGGTGATCAAGAATGGGTGAGCAAGGAGAAGGGCAAGCTTGGTTGATAGTTATATGAAAGAAGAAGGATGAATGCCTTAAAAAGAATTGAAAAGCCTTTGGAAAGCCTTGAAGGATTGTTTGTGCAAGGGCCAACTTCAATTGACCATAACTTTTGATCTATTGAACATTTAGAAGTGATTAAAATTGGAGATTAAATTTCATCTTAAGATCTTTCCAACAAGTGGTCACATTCCTTTTTTCGATGAATAATGAAGAAGTTATGACTGTTTGAAGATTCTGTTCAAGTGCTGATGCGCTAGAGGAGAGGCCGCAAAACTTGGCGCGGCCGCGGCCTTCCTTTGCAGAGGCCGCGCCTATCTAGAACTACATATTCTGCCCGTCACCTGTTTTAAGGTGGCGCGGCTGCTCCAGTCATTTGGAGAGGCTGCGTCTCTACTTTTCTACGAGTTTTTTTACGGAGCTTTTTATGTAATTTGGGGGTAATATAAATAACCCCTTAACCCGATTGTAGAACTCAGATCTGGTTAGAGTAGTTTTAGCTTAGGTTAGGGTTTTTAGAGAGAGAAACTCTTATTTTCTATAGAGAAAAAGTGAGAAAAACTTGTTAAAAGCTTGGAATATGAAGAATTGAAGGAAGGAGACTTCAAGATTTGATTACTCCTTGCAATATCAATGAGAATTTCTTACTCTCTGGCATGCTTAAGCTTGTCCTGAGCCTTTGAGGATTCCACCTATTTAGCCTCCAACTAGCTTCAGGCATTATTCAGCTTAGCTTGGGCCTGGGAAAGCTCGGCATCTTTGCCTTTCAGCTCATCCCTCAGCCGCAGAATCTCGGCCTCAAGCTCAGACTGCTTCTTTTTAGTTTCGGCTTCGGCCTGGGCAGCCTTCCCTTTGAAGTCCTCGACCATCAAACGCCGAGTCTCAACCTCCCGTTGCACCCTTTGCTCAATGCGGGCCTTGAGGTTGGGAATGTCTGCAGCCCCGTACTCATGGATCAGCGCATGACCCTCGTCTAACCAAGGGAAGACGGTCTGCTCCAAATCCTGGCACAAGGTATGGAAACTGGCAGTCATGGACTCTAGGTCAGTTGTGAGGGCAGTAGCAGCCTCTTCAGCATCTAGCCTCTTCAGCTCAGCAATCTTGGCTCGGTACTCAGCTTCCTCGACCTTCTCTACCTTGGTTTTTAGCTTGTCGTTCATCTCCACAACCAAGAATTGGTTATGAACGACCTACAGAGATGAGGAGCAATGATCAATCGAAGTAAAAAAAAAAAAAAAAAACGATGAGAAGAAGAAGAAGAAGCTTAAACTTAAGTGAAAAAAGCTTAAGTGCCGAAGGGTTTACCTACATCAAAAACCTCTAGTTTTCATCAAAGGGGTCCTGGACCCTAGCAAGTGGCTCGGAGGCCCCAGCGGCAGCCTCAACGGTCCAGGCCCTGGCCCTCTCCAGCTCAGACATGCTAGAGAGGTTGCCAAAGTATTCCACGGCCGAGTTACGCCTAGACTCGAAGATGTTCCTGGCATGGTCGGGAACAGGCACCAAAGGGGCAGACTCAAACCCCATCTCAACAGATTGGAAAGTCTTGTCTTGAAGGAGTTGCTTGCCAAAGTCGAAGGCATGTCGAAGTTCTTTGCATCCTCAACTTTCTCCTCAGTCTCCTTCAGACCCTTAGCATTAAAATCCTTGGGCTCCTCACCCAAAGTCTGCACATCGTCATCCTCGGGATGGATAATCAACACATCAGCTTCCTTCAGAACCTCATCAGCAAAAGGTTCGGCCACGTGCCGAGGATGGTGGAGGAGTTAAGTTTGTGGGCTGAACCTCATGGGTTTCAGCCAGTTGCCTAGGAGGGGGAGTCTTTAGCTACACTTCCTCGTCCTGAGTCTCGGGAAGAGGAGAAGTTTTCTCTTTGCTCGGCTCCTCGATCCGAGGCTTCTTCGCAGGAATTGGGGCAGCTTGAAACTGCCCATGCAGAACAACAACCCTTCTCTTCCTCGGACCCGACATTTCTTCGTCTGAAGATGATTCGTCCGAAGTTGACTCTACTTGAGCAACCTCGACCAGTTCTCCTGTGTTCTCTTCTTCTTTGTCGGACTGTAGAAGAAAGAACAAGGGGCAAAGAGTCACATAGGTTCAAAAAAAAAAAAACAAACAAAACAAACAAAGAAAGAAGGAAGAAGCAAATTCAGACAAGTCCAAGGGCTCATTGAAGTCTTCAGCAGACGAGCGTCCTCGGAATCTTCTTCTTCTTCGACTCTTGGCTCAACAGCAGAAGTAGAAGACCCAGCTCCACTTCTGAAGGCAATAGTTGCAGCTGCTTGCTCTTCAGCTGAACGGAGAAAGTAGGGGTTGACCTTCTCAAACCAAGGTCTCTACGCCTAATATTCAACAGCACTGACCACCTGAAGCCTCTTCCGGTGAAGGGAAAGGGCCCGATCCTTGGAATCAGTTTGGGGGCGTTGGTGATCAGGTTCCTCTCCTAACTGATCCCGAGCACTTCGTAATCAAAGTCTGAGTTCTCTTCGTACAGCTCTGGAAAACCAAGGGACAACGGTTAGCTTGGCCGATAGAAATAAGCGTCAGAAAGCAGAAAATAACAAAATAAAATAAAGTTTTCGGCCACAGCCGAGCCCCTTACCGCCTTGGTACTTTCGGCTGAGGCCGACAACGGCAAGTATCTTCTCCTGGAAGATATAGTGGTAGCAAGGCAGCCAGATGGTAAGCACATTTTCCATTCGGCCTGTGGCTCCTGCCGAAGAGCTCCATATGTTTCAAATCGGTGTCGGAGAACTCATCAGGCCCGATGCTGAACATCTTAAGATCGGGTTTCCTCAAGTATCCGGGGCCACCGAAGAAATTTGGATGATCCTCGTCTGAAGGGGACCGAACCCATATCCATTGACCTCTCCAGTCTTTATCCGAAGTATCATTCGGATAAGTAGAAAGGAATTCCCTCTCATCTTCGATTTGCCACCAACCAGGGCGGTGCCATTTGTTGGACTGCTTATTCGGCATCAGCTTGTGCATGCAGCGGAAGCAGTGCACACTCGGCACAAGCCTGTAATACAGGCAGACCCAAAGATAAGTCATTATTCTTCAGATACTGACGGGGGTCAACTGAGACAGCGAAATGTTGTACCCATTCAGCACTTTGATTACAAAGGAATGGACAGGAAACCGAAGCCCGTACTGCAGCTATCGAGTATAAACCCCAATATATCTAGGTGGGGGGTGATGGATTCTATCCTCGGCAGTAGGCATTCGGCACCAGTACCCATCCTCCTCCATTATGCCGTAGAGGATTTCAATTTGTTCGGCGTATCGATAGATGGCGTTATTTTCGACCCACCATGAATAATATTCAGCCGTCATGATGCCCTTTATTTTCATCCACATCAATCCACTCCCTTTCCTCGGGAGTCAATGGCCTAGATGCCGAGGTCGCGCCTTGGCCAGAGGTGCTAGCGCCCTCTGAGACCTTGGGGGGGCATCCTGGAGATCGACACAACCTGATTGCGGCCCCACTCGAGGTAGCAACAGCCCCAACGTTAGGGTTCTGGCCGTTGATAGGCGGCATCATTGCCAAAGGACGATTCCGCTGCGGAATCAATTGCGGTGTCTCCTCCTCCTCTTCCTCAATAACCGGTTCAGCCTCCATAGGCCTCTTTCCCCGGTTACCGGCCATTTTCGAACAGTGGAAGTGCGAGAAAACAGAAAGGGGGGTACTTGAAAAAGCAAATAAAACCGAAGAAACTTCGAAGAAAATTACCTTTGTCAGATGCGAAATTTGCTGATATGTGAGTTCGGAGCAACAAATTCTAATTTAAAGCTTCGGATTGCTGAGTATAAGCGGAAAAAGGAAAATGGGTTAGTAGCAAAGATTAGCGAGAAGCAAATGTGAATTAGCGAAAGGAAATAAAAGGAAATGTGGGACGAATGGCTTAAATACCTTGTAGAAACGGGAATTTTGGGAGTCTGTGCCACTAAAATCCCCACTAATGCCACTTCAATGTTCAGCTGCACATATTCTCCTCTCATTAACTGCCCACTAAACCATCCAACTCCCCCATTACTTCAAGAAATAACCGTTATTGCCTCAATAACCTCCAAATTTAAATGCTAATTAAACCATTTACTTCCCTCCATTTTGCAAGTCAAAACCCGATCCGTCATTCCTCCAAGTCGGGTTTGGGGGCCAAGTTATTTGGGTCCAATTTACTCCAATTGGGTTGGACCGGTCCACAAATATTTTAATTACAAAGCCCAAAGCAAGGTTCAACTCTCCAAACTATTGCCAAGTCAGTCAAGGCTCAGTTAAGGTGGCAAGCCCACTTTATTTAAAGTCCATTTATCCATTGAGCAAAGGTATAAAAGCCTTCAATCTTCTCTCTTTACATTCATTCAATTCCAGCCTCAAGCAATTAATACTCTTGCATAGTTTTCTCTCTCTAAACAATGTATTGACTTCGGCATCGGAGGGGCCTTCCTCGGCACAACCCCCGAGGCCAGTTTACGTGTGTTTGTTGTGCAGGTTACCCTCGCCCCAGTCATCACTCGGACCGAGATCAGTCTTTAGCCCCCAGAAAAGGGCCTTGCCGAAGGTCCTATTGTTTTCACCCAAAACACCATGTATGTCTTGCCCGTTTTTGAAGAAATCATCTGCTGTGACTGCCATTGGATTCTTGCAGAATAGCCCATTTACAAACACTGCAGATATTTACAGAATGATAAGTAATTGTGTTAATGCTAATTTGAACAGACATAAGAACTACTAGTCCTGCATGATAGGAATTAAAACTGAATCTTACAAGCATTATTCATGTCGTTAGTGGCGACGCAAAAATCCTGGAGCCGTGTAGGATCAGTGGCATATGCAACAGAGAAAGTAAGGGCCGCAAGGGTTAAGTACGCGAACAATCTGTAAGCTGCCATGGCTTCCAATTCTAATTCTGCTGCAATGATGAGCTTTTTTCTCTGTAAAGAATGTCTGTGTGAGTTGTGAGTTGTTATGGTTTTTAAGCATTGGAAAGGTCCCTTTTTATAGTTAAGGTTATAGATAATGCATTATTTAGGAGTTGAATTGGTCCTAAATCATACGTATACATACTTCTACAGTATGTGATTATGTGAAAGTGGTCGAAATGTATGGTCATTTAATTATGTTAGTTAAGTCATAGGCATGGTTTGACTTTTGATTGTGTTATCTTTTTAACAGGTAAGACTTGGTAATTAATATACGGTATATACCCAATGTTCATGTTCATGTTCATGCATATATATTACTCCACCAAGTAGTACTAGAAGTTTGACCTTTTTGTTTACCTACCTAAGAAGGAAAAGTAAAAATAGAATAGGAAAGAAGTACCTAAGCAATGAAATCAGTATATAGGTAAATGTCAATAAAAGATACACTTCTTACTTGCATAAATCCTTTCATTTTTTTTTTCATTCAAAAAAAATTAAATAAAAATCTTTCTGTGTGCACTAAATGTTTAAAAGGGATTTTTGAAATATGTACCTAAGTTTTAGTGTTATTCACTTATTCTCATTGATATCCTTGAGTAGAATTTAAAAGACAGATTTGATACGAGAATTCAATATGAGACGACAATGACCTACACCTGAACATATACTGTGTGAAGCTAGTGACCTGTTATTCAAACACGAACCTTATTTATGCATCATTTAATCATTATTAGTTATTTCATTTATTTCTTATTATATTATATATGTTTGCTTAGTTATGCATTATTTATTATCCCCTCTACTCCCAAGTGTCTAGCTTGCAAATACTGGACCAAAAAAACCGTAAAGGTTGAGGTCTGATCAAGACCCCTTTACTACTTTAAAATAAAAAAATAAAAAAAAAAAGTTTATGCATCAATGATGTTCCATTGTTCCTTAATAGCTCCACAATAATCAAATATAATTGACAATTCAACTTTTTAATTGAATCCATATTTGTCAAGTTTTTAAATTGTTGAATATTAAAACTAAATAAAAGTACAATATTCTCCTCAGTACATTAAATAGTCATTATTCATCAGCTAGTTCTCTATGATATATCTTTGTCTAAAATGACCTTTCTGCAAAGGCAAATATGAAATTACTTATACAATTATTAGTTGTCAATTTAGAAATATAAATAAGTACTCCGTATTAATTATTAAGATATGAATATGTTTTGTTTCGCCATATGTGATTAAACAGTGGCCACTTTACTATAAGGTAGTTAATTGATAATATAGGTTAATGGATGTGGAGTTACTGCAATAGAAAAAATGAGGTTATTTTAGTGAAGTTTTTCTTTGATTAGTAAAAAGACTTAACACAAAAGAATATGATTACCCGAATAAACTAAAGTGGTTTTTAAAGATGTCCATAGTTAAAACCGATAACAAATTTCCATGGTTTTTAAAGAAGGTGCCAACAAACATGGTATCGAACAATCTTGCATTGTACATGTAAACTTGTACAACTAGATAATTTTTTTAAAAAAACGGACAAAAATAGAAAAGGAATCAAAACAACAATGAAGATTATCAACAAAATAGGGGTTTCTTAAAATTGCATACATATCCAATTGACAGACTAAAATCCCTGACGGCTGTTCATATCCAATTTAACCCAAATTTTACCTGTCTCATATCAATTTTCATTATCTAGGTAACAACAAATTCGAATAATTTATTCAATACCCATTATAATATAAGCTTGGATTAGTATTTTATTTCATGAAAAAAATGGAGGGATTAATTCGATGTTCTGCAAATTATGTACCATTATCTCCAATAAGTTTTCTGGAAAGAGCAGCAATCGTTTACAGAGACGATTTCTCTGTTGTTTATGGAAATGTCAAGTTTACATGGAGAGAGACTCTCATTCGCTGCACTAAACTCGCTTCTGCTCTTACCCATCTCGGCATTTCTTATGGCGATGTTGTAAGTTTTTTTTTTTTTTTTTTTTTTTTTTGTTTGATAAAAATTTGATTTTGATGATTTTGTTTGTTCTGTATATTCTGGGATTTTTTTTATTGCTGAATTTGATTCCAATATTTCTTTATTGTTTTGGTATGATGTTATTTATTTGGGTGTTATTTGCATAATATACTGTTATTGTTGTTGAATGTAACAGTCTTGGTTTCTAATGATTAATATCAAAAGTGAGGGACCCTTAATTTGGTGTTTGCTGATCAAACGTGCATGGAATTTTTTTTTTTTTTTTTTTTGGTATCCTTTTTGGTCATCTTTATATCAAGAAGCAGGATAAAGTAGGGGTGTAAATTCGGCTTTCGGTTTAGACGATTCTACCTACAATCTGAAATAATTTGTTTGTGAATTTTGAGTCTTGTTGATTCTATATCCAATCTGAATTTCGAACAACTGGTAATCCTAGTTTAGCCTTGTTGGTTTGGATTCAATCAATAGTTTAAATTCTTTATCTCAATTTAATAGGATATTAGCAATCGAGGAAAATTCGTAAATTTCCATAAAGCCTATAGTTTGGTCCACAAATTCATCATCATCATACTGTATTGTTTAAGAAAGATGTTGAGTGAGAGTGATTGACTATTAGTTAGCAAGTAGTACCTTCTTTGCCACTTAGGATTACTAATTTGGTTTGGTTTGGTTTAAGGACTTTGCCAATTTAGATTTTTCTTAATAGATTAAACCCATAGAAAAAGTTGATTATCTTGGACTAGTGACAATGTTTTGTTACATCTAGACCTCCAATGAGAAAAATTTTGTTTTGCTATGATTGTTCTTGTAATGCTGGTTGCATCTAACTTGAGCTTAAGTCATAACGATGTGGCTCATTGGACACTAACCGAGTCTTGTAGAATAATTTCTGTATTGCAGCTCTATAATTGACAATGTGCTTAAACCTTTCAGTGCATTGGTTGCTATTGAGTCAAAACAGCTTAGCGGACTATTATGGCAGAACAACTTTGTATCAGTGTTTGCTTTTCGTTTGATCTGCTAAGATGTTACTGGTGAGAGACAGTGTGATTGCAATAACCCTATGTTTAAAGCATTCATCAACTTTTGCTGAATTGCTTTCAATTGGATTCGTAATCCCTAGTGCTTTTCACTTTGTATATCTCTCCAAGCTATGTTGATAGTGGTGTTATATAAATTTTGGCACACTACTAAGTCCTAGCATAATAAATTAGGCGTAAGAAAGGCAATTAAAGACCAAATTAATAAGAGAAAGTTGGTGCAAGCTAGGAGCCAAAGGAAAAAATTATTCAGGGTCTCTTATGGTTTGTTTGGGAGGTTATAGATAACAAAGGACAAAAAGAGATAGAGTGCGAGAGGAGGCTGTGGATTTAGCATTCTCCATTTATCCAATTTTGTAATAATTCCAACAAGTTGTCTGAAAGTGAGGTCTACAAGAGATTTCTGATCCTCTTTCTCCTTCTTCCATTATTTTTGATTGTCAAAATAAGGGAGTGCTCATTGTTTTATCGCTTGTTACCCAACCTAAAATGGGTACAGAGATAAAGATTTGAAGGACTTTTGTACAAGCTGCTTTCTTTCGTATCTTGGAATGCATGATTTATTTAATAAAAAATTGATTGAATATAGGTTGACCTTTCATCTTTTTTCTGGAAAATAAAATTCTAGTACCTTTTGAAATTGTAATGGGCTGTATCAAATGTTTAGTTGAACTATTTCCTATTGTAGTAAAGTAGGAGGGTACCAGGGAGACAACTCCTCTACGTATCATTGGGGCTATGTTTAACATCTGGTCACCCTGCAGACCTTCCTAAAGCTGAATACTTATGCATTAGTATGATTTTTAGCAGGCGATCTGTGTGAATGGGTTTGTTGTGCTGGTAATACATATGTCACATCTGCTTGTCTTGTCTGACCTAACCTGTATGCTGTCAGCCTGTTACATAGAGTCTACTGAGAACAGGCATCAATGAAATGCAAATGTAAATGGCCTTTGATTTAGATGTGCAAAGTTGCTATTGATGGTGTATATGTGAAAGCATATCGATGAAATATATTAGTTCTTGTGGATGGTGATCCTATAAGCTAAGCCTTTCATTATTACAACTTTTTGTTTCTCTGTTGCTTTTTTGTGGATCTGGCTGTCTAGATTATATCTATTTCACCTTGCTACCCTAAGCAACACTGTATCTTTGAAAATCAGAATGAGATGATCAATTTCTCTAACAACTCTGCTTTTTATATTCCTCGACTTTCCAATGTCAGGTTGCTGCTTTGATCCCTAACATTCCAGCAATGTATGAGTTGCACTTTGCGGTTCCTATGGCTGGGGCAATCCTTTGTGCCTTTAATATCCGTCACGACTCTGCAATGTTGTCTGTTTTGCTAAAGCATTCAGAAGCAAAAGTCATCTTTGTAGATTTTCAATTTTTTAATGTTGTACGAGGTGCATTGGGTATTTTGTCGAAGTCAAGTTCAAGGCTTCCTCAAATTGTCATAGTTATTGATGAACAGTTGATGCCAGTTGGAAATGTCACGTCCCCTTCTGGAACCTTGGAATATGAGAATCTTTTAGCAACAGGGAAACCTGAATTTGAGATCCGAAGGCCAAAAGATGAATGTGATCCTATTGCATTAAATTATACTTCGGGGACAACTTCGAGCCCTAAAGGTGTAGTTTACAGCCACAGAGGTGCATATCTGAACTCTTTCGCTACAGTTCTAATAAATGAAATGCTTACAAGGCCTGTATATCTGTGGACTGTTCCTATGTTTCATTGCAATGGTTGGTGCTTTACATGGGGTGTAGCAGCTCAAGGTGGGACAAACGTCTGCCTACGCAATGTTATTCCAAAGGATATATTCAGTAGTATTGCTGAGCATAAAGTTACCCACATGAGTGGTGCACCAACAGTTTTAAACATGATCATAAATTCTCCTGATGATAATAAGAAGCCTCTTCCGAACAAGGTGGTAATGGTGACAGGTGGTGCCCCACCTCCTCCACAAGTAGTCTTCAAAATGGAAGAACTTGGATTTACTGTAATACATGGTTATGGGTTGACAGAAACTTACGGCCCTGCTACAGTTTGTGGTTGGAAGCCCGAGTGGGATACCTTACCTCCGAATGAGAGAGCAAAATTAAAGGCCCGGCAAGGAGTGCTTACTTCTGGGCTTGAGGAAGTTGATATAAAAGATCCCATTACTATGAAAAGTGTTCCTGCTGATGCAAAAACAGTGGGTGAGGTTATGATTAGAGGAAATACCGTCATGAATGGATATTTGAGAGATCAGAAGGCTTCCCAGGAGGCTTTGAAGGATGGATGGTTTCATAGTGGAGACTTGGGTGTCAAACACCCTGATGGTTATATTGAGTTAAAGGACCGGTCAAAGGATATTATAATTTCTGGGGGTGAGAATATTAGCACAATTGAGGTAGAGTCTGTATTATTTAGTCATCCTGCTGTCCTAGAAGCTGCTGTAGTGGGACGTCCTGATGTTCATTGGGGGGAGACACCCTGCGCATTTGTGAAACTAAAGGATGGGTGTGGTAATGTTACTGCTGCAGATATAATTAAGTTCTGTAGAGATCACTTACCACATTATATGGCTCCTCGCTCTGTTGTTTTTGAGGATCTACCGAAAACCTCTACTGGAAAGACGCAGAAGTTCATTCTCAGGGATAAAGCAAAGGCCATGGGGAGCCTTTTTCACAATAAAACCAGCAAACTTTGAGATATGATGACCTAAACACCTACAGTAATTGCTTGGTCAACATCTTTGTAATTTCTTTCCTTACACAATTTGTACAAATTGTTATTTTTTCCAATATTTTACTTACATATAACATTTATTATAATAGCAGGGCAAAATTGTTAGAAAATACCCGTATCTTGTTTTTAAGTCAATTTGTGAACTAGTACCATACTTTATTTTTTATGTCAACTAATACCCACATGTTTAAGAGTTTTACAACCTGATTGAAGATTACAAATACAAAATAATATAGATAGTTACAAGTTTAATTTCAAAATACTTAGTTTGTAATAATCTGAGCAAGTTCAAGACACAGAAGACTTTCACAATAAACCACGAGCACAAGCTCGACTGGACCACATATCGCCCCGCCAAGTGCCCCATGATGACCACGACCAGTTTGTCAAAAGGCCACAATAAACTCTAAGAGATACACTTTGATTAAGGTCATACCTTACTAGTTATCGACCTTACGCTCGCATCGCGTGCGGTCCGATTGACAGAACGTGATGGAATGCATAGTTGGAAACTAAGAAAAGGGTGTAGTTATTTTGCCTAGTATTTAGATAATTTTTAATTGCACGAATCCTAAATTTAGCTTTTGTATATGATTCAGTGATTAACAAAGTATATTGTCTTATATTATGATGTATAGTACTGTAAATTTATAGGAAACTTAGGAAGGATATGGAATTTGTAAATATTGCATTAGATAAATTGATAGTTGATATTCATAATGTGTGATGATTCTAGTTAGTTGGCTAAAATAGTTTTTGATTGTTCAACATGTTTATTTATTGGGAGCCCAAAAGAGATTGGCTACTTTTGAAAAGGTAACATCTTTTCCATAAGTCATATAATTTAATGGGTTGGGTAAATGATTTTGGAATGGGCCTTGAATCAAACTTTGTTGAATTAGCAATGGAGGGAATACTTGGTAATCAAGTAAGAGAAAAATTCAAGTTGATCTCGGTGATAAACTAGGATTATTTACCTTGTGGCAAAATTGTAATAAAACTGCATTGATGTGCGTGCCCAAGCAATAAAAAATTGCTTTTGAACAAAAGTATTGACATGTTGCAAGTTGGCAAGAAAAAGTAACATAATGTTTATTTCAAACATTATCTTGGGAGCCATTTGTGCTTAACTCACGTTAACTGAACGTGAGTTAAGGTTTTCCCTCAACTAAATCTGACCGGTAAAATTAACTTCATCTTGTTCATGAGAGAGATCCAGAAAAGCAAGCTCATGAGAGAGACATGAACATGCAATTGCAGTGAAAAATTCCCAAGAACAATACTAAAACCCCTAATTTAATTAAAAACTTCAACTGCTCACAAATTTTATGATACATTATGCAAATAACAGTCAAATTCAATCGCACACATTATCGACATCATATGCAAAACACAAGCCAATTCCTTCCTCCTTCAACCACCAAAGACGACCATAACCACCATCTCCTTCCTCCTTCAACCCACAATCGGAAATAAACCGACCACCATCTTACCTTCTTCTTGCAAACCAGCCAGGAGCTTAAATGGTAGAAAGGAAAGCTCAGAGCTTTAATGTAGGGGTGGCAATTCGGGTCAGCAGGTCAAGTTTGGGTTAGATTTCGGATTGTGCTTAGAAACTATAAAAAATAGTGTAAAACAGGATATTATTACAAAATATGAAATTTAGGTCAAATCGGGTCGAATTCGGGTTGTTCGGGTTCGGGTTGGGTCGGGTCAGGTTTGGGTTTCTCTCATTAACTTCGGATCGGGTTATCGGGTTAGGTTAGGAATTGCCAGCCCTGCTTTAATGATAGAAAAAAATTAATAAACATTAACTTTAAGCTTTTAATGGAAAATTCAATTAAAGAAGAAAAACTCTGTTACCCTTTGGGATTTACCCATCCCTGAATTTCTCCATTTTTCTGTAGGGTTTTCGTTTAATTTTGCGGCGAAGTCGCCATTAACATTGGTGTTGGTAACGACAGATGAAGATGGTGGTTGGTTCGAGGAAGAAGATGATATTGGTAGTTGGTTTTCGGCTATGGGTTGAAAGAGGAAAGTGATGAAGGAAGAAGATGGAGGTGGTGATGATGGTTGGTTCCGATGGTCTGGTTCAAAGATGGAGATGAAAGAGGTATAAAAAATAAAATAAATAGCTGAATTCAAGAAGAAACACTTGAAAATTTTCGCTTACGTGTCGCTGAATTTAATGATGTTGGGTTTGGGTAGGTGACAGCAACTAATCATAGTTAGTTTTGTGGACTTAACGCCACCTTAACAGCAGAAATCCGTGAACATTATCTTGACATTAACACCCTTACTATTCCACGCGAAAAGACGTTTTTACCCCGAGATAAACAATCCATATTTTTCTCCGAGATCAACCTGGGCCGGCTCATCAAGTAAGATGTGTTATATTTTGTATATTATTTAGATTACCTTTATTTGTAGGTAGCAATCAAAATTTTATTGTTGTTTATCTAATAAAAGTGGGTTCATAATGATACATATGTTTTCTTTTTAATTTTGAGAGAAAATGGGCCATGTGTTAATATCTTCATATATTTGATTTAATGTAGTGGATTGGATAAGGGATCTAGAATGGGCTTGAATTAGATATATTGTATTACAATTTTATTTTTTTTAGTTGAGTTGTATATTATAATGTTATTAATGTTACCAATCCTTTAAATAGTCCTTTGGGCAATGTGTATATGCACTTATAATTAGTAATGCAAATGTAAATTTTTTTTTTAAGTGATTACATATAGCTATATAAACGATAATCATATGGTTTTTTTTTTTTATGAAATGTATGTTTTTTTTTTTTTTTGTTTTTTTTTTTGGAAAAGAACATTAAAATGAAATTTTAATTAAAAAAAAAAAATTTAATGGTACCCATTGACATTAGAACTGTGTTGATTGTAATTAGTAGTGTAGGAAGGGTATAAACAACTTTTCAATAATTATACGAGGTAGTAATAAATATTTGATGTAATAGTAAGAGTAAAAATGAAACTGTGATTATTTAGTCAGGTTTAGAGTAAAAAGCTATCCGAAAAATCCTGAGACATTTAATTTTATAATCTAGCTTTGCGAAGTAAATAATGGTGTAATAATTTTAATGAAAG
Organism: Chenopodium berlandieri; assembly: GCA_034703905.1. Taxonomy (NCBI): domain Eukaryota; kingdom Viridiplantae; phylum Streptophyta; class Magnoliopsida; order Caryophyllales; family Amaranthaceae; genus Chenopodium; species Chenopodium berlandieri. The sequence continues at coordinate 2,665,383 of CM068277.1, forward strand.
ACTAGATTATCAAGAAAGACTTAGAGTTAAAAGATGTGAAAAATAAAACGATCGAATAAATTTATGTTAAAGCGTTTTTTACTTTGTTATTTTGATAACGCATATAACTTTTTCTTCGATGTCATTTAATAATGTTTCCAAAAATGGAAAATTATATAGAGTAGCAAATTTTAAAATTTTTTAATAACCCCAAAAAAGGCAATTAAAAATATAGGCATTGATGACGTTTTACATTAAAGTCGGTTTTATTCCTGGGTGAAATTGCCACGCGATTCAAACAGTACATATAATTTCTTTTCTATTTTGGGAATGTTCTTATGTAGTACTTATATAACCAGCTTTTAACTATTGGACAATGTGAATTGAAGTGCTTTCTCGGTCAATGTGTATTGTGTTAACCGATGTAACCTTCTCTCTTTTGCAATAAGGTGCTGGCAGAGTAATTCGAATTGACATGGAAGTGAAAGTGGACGTTTTGCTTGTTATAAAACTTGAAGTAGCATCATTTTTTGGGTATCCAAAAACCTTTCTTTGCTAAGTTTCTGCTACTTCAAAAGTTCTTCTTTTTTTCCATTACAACTGTTTGGGTACAATTTCTCCTTTAATGGGTCTAGTTTGCAAATGATGTAATTCAAAGCCCAAAAGCAAGGTTTAACCTTCCAACCCAAATGTCAAGTCAGTCAATAGTCCGGTCAACGTGGCAAGCCCACTTGACTTCAAGGGCCCAAGCCCTCTAATTGAGCAAAGGTATAAAAGCTATTACTCACATCATTTTACATTCATTCACAATCAGCCTTAAGCACTAAATTCTCTTGTATAGCTCTTTCTCTCTACACTGTATTGACTTCGGCATCGGAGGGGCCTTTCTCGGCACAACCCCAAGGGCCAGTTTACGTGTGTTTGATGTGCAGGATACCCTCGGTCCAGTCATCACTTGGACCGAGATTCATCTTCCCCCATCAAAAAGGGCTTGTCGAAGGTCCTATTGTTTTCATCCGAAACAATTTGGCGCCGTCTGTGGGGAAGATACACGAAACTTTAAGCAAAAAATCTACCAATCTTAGGAATAAGCATGACTAAGAGTGGAAAGAGCACCAAGGGTGCTAAGAAGAAAAATGTTCCCACCTCTTCGAGGAGGGACGAAGACATGATCACAGTGAGGGAACATCGGCAGATTTCCACTTCACCGGAACCGGCTTCTTCATTCTCAAAAGCTCCCTATTCTCCGGAAGGGGACGCTTCGAAGGGTTCTCCGTCTCACCACACCCGCCAGCCGGTAAGCTCGTCTAGGCCGAGTGGGTCTAATGCAAAGAGCCCTCCACCGTAGAGTTTACACTCTCGATCCTAGCAAAAATATTCAAAAGAGACCCCCCTATCGGGGCCCTCTACTGAGGAAGTGGCAAGGGCCGTAGCGGTCTGCATGGAGTTTCTCAAAGCCCAAGGAGGATAACTCCCATTAACGCCCCGCGAGTCTTCACCTCTTCAGACGAGATACCTGAGAAGGAGAATCGGTCGAGAGGAGGATGGACAAGTTCCATCCTACAAGGAGCTCGGGGAGAAGTGGCAGGAAGACACTTAGAGGACCAAGCGGGAAAGGAAAAAGAATCCCCAGTTTTTCCACCATTCCAAGAGCCGAGACTCCATGAGCTTCCGGAGCAGCAATACCACCTCTGTGTGGCAAGAACCTGCTCGCCAAAGCGTCCACAAACGCCTAGGCCCAAGGAAAGTAGACGTACGTAGCCGTCTCACTTACCCAAAGGGAACCACGACTTACCCCGAATCATCACAGCCAGGGACGAAAACCACTTCCACCTCTCTGAGGGGAGGAGCGAGGTCCCTTTGGCTAAGCAGAAGGGGAAAGCCGTAATGGTTCCTACAAGCTCGCCCTTCCAAAGTTGGATATTGGAAGAGCATGTGCCGACGGTAAAAATACCAGCGCACATTACTTACGATGGTACCTCAGGCCTGAAAGATCACATTACCTCTTACGAGGGGCACATGTATCTTAACCCCAAGTCCGAGGCTACCTAGTGTAAATATTTTCCAACCACCCTCAAAGGCGTTGCACAATCGTGGATCACCTAGGGGGTGAAAGAAGGATCTATAACAGGTTAGAATGACCTTGCCAACAAATTCAAGAGCAAGTTTTCTACGGTGAACCGCCGAGAGAAAACGACTGCAGAGTTGATGAGTCTATAGCAAACGGAGGGCGAAAGCCTCCGAGATTACTTGACTCGCCTCAGCAACGAGTCGTCCAGAATCACAAGTTTAGACCAAGGCCTTGCCGTATTTGCGCTACAGAACGGCCTGCAAGCTGGAAAGTTCTTAGACTTCATGGTCCTGCATCCCCCGCAGACCTTGGAGGAAGCTTTGGATGCCTCGGATAAGTTTATTCCAGCCGAAGAATGGAATAAAGCAAAATCTCAGTCCCAAGCAGGGGTCGTGAAAGTGAAGGGCCATGCGCCTAAAGGCCAAGGGTCTAGGAAAGGGAAGGCGAAAGCCTCGGAACCGTCCTCGGCACCCGAGCCGAAGAAAGATAAGACCCCCTATACGGGGAGGTTTGAGTCTTATACTCCTCTTGCTCTTCCGCGTGCTAAAATTTTTAGCACGACCAAAGATGAGGGGAGATTCAAGAAGCCAAGGCCATTTCCATCATGGCATCAGAAAAAGGGGAAGGACCAATGGTGCGAGTTCCATGAATCTACTGGACATCGCACCAAGGACTGCCTCCAGCTAAAAGACCAGATCGAGGATTTGGTCCAAAAAGGCTATTTGAAAAAGTATGTCGTGGACCGCCGCGAAGAGAAGAAAGCCGAGAGAGATTCTCGGCAGGATCTGGACTTTCTCCGGAAAAGAGACAAGCCGAATGACAAGGAAAACCTTGACATTCTCACTATTTCCGGTGGGGTTTCTCAAAATGTGCTGAAACGCCACTGAGGGGCTTGACCCAGCTTGTACATAATGTTGAGTTCCGAGTACCTTAGTCTTCGGTGCCGAACATGCTGTTCACAGCCAAAGACTGTCGCAGGGGGGTGGTGTACCCCCATGATGACCCGTTAGTGATTATGACGGGCATTGCAAACCACAACGTCTATCGAACCCTCGTGGACGGTGGCAGCGGGGTGAATATCCTCTTTTGAAAGGCATTCGACCAGTTGAAGTTGGAGAGCAAACACCTAACTCCAGTGCCCTTTCCGGTAACTGGATTCAATGGCTCTTTATCGTACCCAGATGGGAAGATTCTTCTTCCTATCTCCCTAGGCCGAAGCCTAGCACAACGGAACATTATGGCCGAGTTCTTGGTCGTCGATGTTCCATCTGTGTACAACGTGATCATGGGGAGACCCCTCATTCATGACGTTCAAGGAGTTGTCTCGACGTACCATCAAACAATGATTTACGTTTCGGAAAAGGGACGCTCCGAAAAAATCTTGGGCAGCCAAAAGGAGGCCGGAAGATGCAACCACCTCAAACCGTCCAAGAGTCGCCGCAGTGACAAGGATGATGAGGAGGAAAAAGAAAAGGACCGGGGTACAAAAAGGCATAAGGGTTTAAGTGCCTCGGCTCAAGGATTCCCAGGAAACATCTTTAGGGAAAGAAATGGTTAGTTCCTCGTCTGAGCCGAAAGACTTAGGAGATCAGCCGAAGTCTGGGAAGCTCGCTGATATTGACAGCAGGCAGAAGAATCCAGTGCCAAAGTAATGGAACTGGATAATCAAACAGAATCAATACTATTGACAGAAGTAGATAACGAAAAATGTGTCAGCATCGGACTAGGACTAGTTCCGAGCTTTCGTGTTGAATTAATCCAACTTCTTCGGGACAATAGAGATGTGTTCGCTTTCTCGGCTGTAGACATGCCCGGGATCGACCCGAACCTCATATCCCATAAGCTTAATGTCGACCCTTCATGTCGACCCATTAAGTAGAAGAAGCGGAACTACTCTGCTTAAAAGAACCTAGACATCGCGGTCGAAGTCAAAAAGCTTATGGATGCAGGGTTCATTAAACCTTGCCAATGTCCGGAATGGTTGGCTAACGTGGTGATGGTTCAGAAGACAAATGGCACCTAGAGAATGTGCGTTGACTTCACGGACCTAAATAGGGCCTGTCCGAAGGACTTTAACCCCTTGCCGAGGATCGATCAGCTAGTCGACTCGACAAGTGGCCATGCCTTACTTAGTTTCATGGACGCATTTTCTGGGTACCATTAGATCATCATGCACCCTGATGACCGAGCAAAAACGGCCTTCGTTACAAGTTCTGGGGTGTACAATTACAAAATGATGCCCTTCGGATTGAAAAATGCGGGGGCAACATATCAAAGGCTGGTTGATTAGGTATTCACCAAGCAAAAAGGCCGAAACATGGAAGTCTACGTTGGCAATTCTATCGTCAAAAGCAAGGAAGAAAAAGATCATGTTGCGGACCTGGCCGAAACCTTCGCCACCCTTCACAAACGTCAAATAAAATTGAATTAGAAGAAGTGTGTCTTCGGCGTGAAGTCGGGAAAGTTCCTTGGCTTCATGGTCAGTAAAAAGGGGATTAATGCCAATCCCGCCAAAGTACAAGCAACTCTTGATCTTCCCAAGCCGAAAATAAAGAGGGATGTTCAGCGCCTCACAGGCAGAATGGCTGCCCTGTCTAGGTTTATCTCTATAGCCTCGGATAAAGGGTTACTGTTATTCAAGGCGCTTAAACTCCTGAAATCTAAGGAGCTCATCTGGGAAGATGAACAGAAAGAAGCCTTCAAGAAACTACGCGAACATCTGGCCCAACTCCCAACTCTGGCAAGGCCAGCTGAAGGAGAAAACTTATACTTTACGTGGCGGTTAGCCCAGCCACTATAAGCGCGGTGTTGTTCAGGGAGGAAGAAAAGGTTCAGCAGCCGATCTACTTCGTCAGTCATACTCTGACAGATGTTGAGACATGCTACCCCCTACTCAAAAAAGTTGCTTATATGGTAATGGTAGCCGCTCGTAAGTTGAGGCCCTATTTTGACTGTCATCAAATAGTAATCTTAACGGACCAGCCGCTAGAAAAAGTCCTCAGCAAAGTAGAAAAATCTAGTAGACTAGCAAAGTGGGATTTCGAGCTCACCGAGTTCAGTATCAGCTACCAGCCGAGGGCAGTAATCAAGGCCCAGGCCTTACCTAGCCGAATGTTCTTATCAAGAGATACTTGACGAGGATAAGAAAATCTGGACTTTTTCACGGATGGATCCTCCACCGTGAATGGTTCGGGGGCAGGGGTAGTCATAACCTCTCCCGAAGGCAAATCCTTTGAATATGCACTAAAATTCTCATTCAAAGCTTCAAACAACGAAGCAGAACACGAAGCAGCAGTCGCTGGCTTGGAATTGTGCATAATTGGAAGCCAAGCATGTCTGTTTGAAGACAGACTCTCAGCTTGTTGCAAACCAGATCCGAGGTGAATACGAGGCCAAAGAGCCCTTGATGATAGCTTATCTCGCCAAGATCAAATCAGTCATTGCAAAGCTGAGAACTTTTGAGGTCGAGCTAATCCCAAGGGGTCAGAATGCTCAAGCCGACGCACTCTCCAAACTTGCAAGTTTAACTATAACCGAGCTGAACCGCTCTGTATACATGGAAGTGCGCCGAGAAAAAAGTGTGGACCAAGAACCTCAGGTTTCCTGCGTTGCACACGAGCCGAGCTGGATGGATCCCATCCTAGCTTACAAACATCGGGGAGAGGTTCCCAAAGATAGAAACTTAGCCTCTAAGATAAAAAGAATCAGCTCAAGGTTCATTATCTTCAGAGAAGAGCTTCTGAAAAAGTCCTTTTCAGCCCCACTATTGAAGTATGTGGGTCCAACAAATGCTCATTACATTCTTCGAGAAATTCATCTTGGCATCTACGGAAACCACATCGCGGGACGAGCCCTAAGCCCACAAAGCATTAAGGGTTAGGTATTATTGGCCCACTATGATCATAGATAGCAAGGAATTGGTGAAAAAGTGCGAAAAATGTCAAAAGTTTGCACCAGTCATCCATTGGCTGCCGCGAGATTTTCAGCCAGTCTTGAATCCTCTTCCATTTGCCCAATAGGGGTTGGATATTTTAGGGCCGTTTCTTGATGCTCCTTATCAAAAAAGATGGTTAATAGTCGGAATAGACTATTTCAGCAAATGGATCGAGGCCGAAGCAACTTCGAACATTACATAGTAAACAATCAGGAAATTCATTTGGCAAAACATCTTTTACTCGCTTCGGGATTCTGTTGTCTTTAATCATGGAAGGCAATTTGATAATCTGCCGCTGAAGCGGTACACAGATCAGTTCCGCATTAAACTGGCATATTCTACGATGTGTCATCCGCAAAGTAACGGTCAAGCCGAAGCTGCTAATAAACAAATCCTTAACGCTCTCAAGAAGAGAGTTGAAGATCAAAAGTCCAAGTGGATAAAGGAACTTCCGGAAACCCTCTGGTCACTTCGGACAACTGAACAAGAAGCAACGGGACATTCACCTTTTGAGCTGGTGTATGGGTCCGAGGCTATCCTTCCAGTGGAAACAGGCTCAAAAAGTCTACGAGTGAATCTCTTCTCAGCTGAGGAAAATGAGCAACTCTTGAAAGAATCCCTTGACTTCTTAGACGAGATCAGAGCTTTAGCTCGAGATAAAATGGTCGCAAACAAGCAGAGAATCGACAAATTTTACAACCGAAGAGTTCGTGCGAGGCTTCTCAAAATTGGGGACCTTGTTCTTCGGAATGCTGCTTTGGTGCAAAAAGGCCGCATTCAAGGGAAACTCTCAGCCACTTGGGAGGGACCCTATGAGATATATGATGAGCTTCAACCAGGTACGTACCGACTTTGGCAGTTGGATGGTACTAAGTTGAAGAACCACTGGAATGCCGATGTACTTAAAAGATATCACGTGTAGAGCCCCTTGGGAGAAGAACAATCTATGTAAGTACACATCTTACATTAATGAAAGGCCTTTGAGCCACCATTTGTTCAAATTCAGCGAAGTTGCTATTTTTTCTATCTTCCATGGTTTTTACAAATTCAAGGTTTTTGTCCGGCACTGTCCGAGGTATTGCCTAATAAGGCATTGTACTTCGCCAAGTCGCAAAACTAGCCAAGACGAGGATAAATGATAAAATCCCGAAGTATTTCCTAATGAGGCCCTGTACTTCGGATGAATCAGTTCCTCCGGGCAAAGAGGTTATAGGCGCATCAGAAGCACTGCCTGAAAAATAGGAATTGATAAAGCCCCGAGGTATTGCCTAGTGAGGCCCTGTACTTCGGATGAATCAGTTCCGGGTGATGGTTGCATTTCCGAAGTATTGCTTAAGTGAAGCACTGTACTTCGGATAGACCATTGCCCCGGCATCTTGTTTCGGTTAGTCGTTCCCTCGAATGAATTAAAAGGATCACAAGAGTATTGCTCTCAGAGTCTACGACTCTTGAGCAATAAATCAAACCTTTTGAGAACAAAATAGAAGAGAAAAGAAAAATGAGTAGAAACTTCAGAATCAGGATTGCTGCAAAAATTTTACCAAGGCAGAGTTCTCGGCTGTGCCGAAAAATTCAAAGCAATTGTCTCAGAAACCTGAAGACCCCATCTTCAGACTTCGAAGGGGGACAAGAGGCACTCCTTTAGCAAGTCCCTAGCCGAAGCGTAGCACTTGGAAAAATTTTCACAAGTTGAAAAATCTGAGTAAAAAGAGCGAGATAAAAGGAATGTAAGCAAAAATAGTGCACTCTCAGCAAATAAAGAAGTCCCCAATCAGTAATATCTCCAAGACGAAGTTCTACACTTAGACAAATTTTGAAGAAATTCAGAAAAACAACTAAAGTGCAAGAATCAGAAGAACAGGCAATGGAAAAGCAAAGCTGAGAAGAACTTCAAATATATTAAAAGGGATTCAAATGTCAAGAGCAGAAGACATCCTAAAATCGGCAGCCGCCCACAAGCGGAAAACACAGCTGCCGAACTTAGTACAAAGCAAACAAAAAAACAAAGAGTTTGTACAAATTCAAGGCAAGCTGAAAGCAAAAAACAAAGGCAAAAGCAGATACAACATTTATCGATTAAGCGCAAGTCAAACCGCAAGATTCTGAAGGCGGCTGCCCGAGTTCCTATGCTTCAGCATCAGCAGGATCGGTTTTCGGAGCCTGGGAAGCCCCAGCGTCAGCAGAAAACGAAGCAGGCAGAGCAGTATCTTGTGCCTTCCTCGCAGCCTCTTCTTCTTTCTGGGCCTCGGCTGCAGCTTAGTGAACCAGGAAAACCACTTCAGCTGGGATGGCCTCGGTCATATGGGCATCATCAGGATCCATGGACCAAGCCTTGACTTAAATCCCAGGTAATCGCAGGGTCAACGTGGAAAGTCAGCCGATGAGCAGCTTTAAAGCCATTCTCAAAGCCCTCAGCATACTCCTCCTCGGTATACATCCGAGTCTCCAACAGCCTTTGAGCAGCTTCAAGTTCATCCTTGGTCTTGGCAGCTTCCTCTTTCTGGACCTTCAGCTCGTCCCTTAGCTTCTGGTTCTCGGCTTCCATCTAAGACTGCTTTTCCTTAGCCTCAGTTTCAGCACGAGCAGTCTGGCCCTTGAAATCCTGAAATATCAAGCGCACTCGCTGCTCGCTACGAGCTTTGAAGTCAGAAATGGTCTCGGCTCCATACTCTTGGATCAGAGCGTGACCTTTATCCAACCATGGAAAGACGGTATGCTCCAAGTCCTGGCAGAAAATGCGAAAGTTGAGGTTCAGAGAGTCGATCTCAGCCCTAAGAGTCGAGGCAGCATCCTCGGCATCCAGCCTCTTCAGCTCAGCAACTCTGGCTTGGCATTTTGCTTCTTCGGCCTTATCAGCCTTTGCTCTCAGTTCATCGTTCATTTCCATAACCAAAAAGTGGTTATGAACGACCTGCAAAAATAGAGATGAATGGCTCAGTTGAAGTTCAATACTCAGAGGATTTTTGCAAAAAATTAGAAGCTCGGTGCAGAAATGAAAGAAAAGCTTAAAGAAGCTTGAGTGCAAAGAGTTCACCTACATCAGCAGCCTTTTGTTCTCCAAAAACGGGTCTGGCACTTTCTCAAGTGGCTCAGATGCCCCGGATGCCGCACCCACAGTCTAAGCTCGGGCTCTGTGTAACTCCGGCATACTGGAGAGATCACCGAAGTACTTGGTCGCCGAGCTCCACTTGGATTCAAAAAGGTTCCGAGCATGCTCAGGAACAGGCACTAGGGGGGCAGAGTCGAACCCCATCTCAGTAAACTGGAAAGTCCTAAAGGAGCCAGCAGCCGAGGTTGATGGTACTTCAGTATTTTTTGCTTCTTCAGCTTCCTTTTTAACCTCGGCCTCCTTCGGACCTTCCTCGCTCAAAGCTTGCGCTTCGCCCTCAACATTGACGAACAGCGCATCGACTTCCCTTCGAACTTCCTTGGAGAAAGCTTTAGCCACATGGCTTGGGGCTGAAGGAGGGGTTTTCAGCAAAGTAACCTCCTCAGCAGGGATTTTTGGAGGAGGAGAAGTCATCTCCTTCTGCTCTTCCGGCCTCTCCTCCTCAAGCCGAGGCCTTTTCTCCGAAAGAGGTGAGGCCCGAAATTGTCCAAGCAGGACAAGTTGTCTCTTTCTACTCTGGCCCGCCAACCCTTCGTCTGAAGAGTATTCAGGAGCAGGGTATGATTTTACTGGATCTCCTCTATTCCCTTCTCCTTCGTCAGACTGCAGCAGAAGGAATAGGGGGGCAAAGACCAGTGTGAGCATAAAAAAAAAAACAAAAAAAAAGAGAAAAGACTTCAAGTCGAAGCTTAGTACTTAGACAATTTTCACAAGTTGAAAAGTCCAGGTAGAAGGAGCAAAGCAACCGAAGTCCTATACTTAGACAATTTTCGCAAATTGAAAGAGCATTAAAAACTCACAGAAGTCTCCAATAGACGCTCGTCTTCAGAATTCTCTTCCTCTGCAGCAACTTCTTCCCTCGGCCCAACAGTTGATGTAGAAGGCTCGACTCCGCTTCGAGAGACCGTAGCAACAATAGTAGCAGCGGCGTCTTCTTCAGCAGAGTGAAGGAAGAAAGGGTCAATCTTCCCGAACCAGGGGTTCTTGGATGCAGAAAAAGGGCCCGATCCTTCAAATCAGTTATCTTCGGGGTATTTGTGATCGGATTCCTCTCTTGGCTGATCCCGAGCACTTCGTAATCAATGCCCGAATTTTCTTCGCACAGCTCTGAAAAAGTCAAGAAAGCAAAGATTAACTTAGCTGAAATAGTTAAGTGTTAGAAATCAGGAAGCAATGAAGAATAAAAAGTCTTGGCCCCAGCTGAATCCCTTACCGCCTTGGTATCTTCGGCTGAGGTCGACAACAGCAAGAATCTTCTCTTGGAAGATATAATGGCAGCAAGGCAGCCAGATGGTTGGCACATTAGCCATTCGGCCGGTGGCCCCAGGCATATGACTTCGGCCAAATAATTCCATCTGCTTATGATCAGCATCGGTAAATTCATCAGGACCGATGATGTGCATTTTAGGGTCTGGCTTCCTTAAATATCGAGGATCGTCGAAGTAATTCGGATGATCTTCGTCTGAAGGCCCTCTGATCCAGATCCATTTCCCTCTCTAATCCTTGTCCGAAGTATCGTTCAGATAAGATGAAAGAAACCCTCTCTCGTCCTCAATCTGCCATCAGCCAGGTCCATGCCACTTATTGGACTGGGTGTTTGGAATCAACTTGTGTGTGCAGCGGAAACAGTGCACACTCGGCTCTAGCCCGTAAAATAATCAGACCTATAGATAGGTCATTATTTTATGGATGCTCACGGGAGTCAGCTGGACCAGTAAAATGTTGTATCCATTCAACAGCTTCACAACAAAGGGATAGACGGGAAACCGAAGCCCATATTACAGCTGCCGAGTATAAACCCCGATATACCCTGGCGGAGGACGATGAATTCTTTCATCGGCCAAAGACATTCTGCACCAATAACCGTTCTCCTCCATTATCTCATAGAAAATCTCAAGCTGTTCGGCGAAGCAGTACTTGGCGTCATTCTCGATCCACCACGAGTAAGGCGTCGTAGTCATTAGGCCCTCGTTTAATCGAACATCAGTCTACTCCCTTTCTTCGGGAGTCGGCGACCTAGGCGCCGAAGTCTCCCTTCGGCCAGAAGTACAGGCTTCTTCAGAATCTCCTAGGGGTACGCTAGTGAGGGGCACAACCCTTAACGCATCTCCCCTCAGTATAGCAGCAAGCCCAGTCCTAGCGTTAGGGTTTTGGCCGCTGAGGAAAGGCTTCATCGCCAAAGGTCGATTCTGCCTCAGAATCAGCTGCGGCAACTCTTCCTCTTCTTCCCCGACACTCGATTCGGACTCAACTGGCCTATTTCCCCGGTCACCGGACATTTTTAATCGACGGAAGTTCGAGAAAGCGAAAAGAGAAGGGTGTTCAAAAAGCAAAGAAAACCGAAGAAATTTCAAAGAAATCACCTTTATCAAGTGCGGAATTCGCCGATTTCTAAGTTCGGGGCAATGAATTTCGCTTTAAAGCTTCGGATTGCAGGGAACAAGTGGGAAATGAATTCGGGTTAAGGGAAAGATTTAGAGAGAAACTGGGTTTCCATGCGCGAAAAATGATTAAAGTGAGCAAGGATTGTGGTGCGAGTGGCTTAAGTATCCTCCAGAATAGGATTTTGGGAGTAAACGCCACTAATAACCCCACTAATCCCACTTTAATTACTGGCTGTTCGTGTCCCTCTCTAATTAATTACCTGCTAAATTCTCTCCACTTCCCCATTACTCCATGATTAAGCAGTTATTAGCATCAATAACACCTCCACTTCTCTAAGTTCAAATTATCATCATTTACTTCCCTCCAATTTTGCAAGTCAAAACCCGACCCGTCATTCTTCCAATTCGGGTCTTGGGGGCAAGTTGTTTGGGTCCAATTTCTCCTTTAATGGCCTGGTTTGCAAATGAAGTAATTCAAAGCCCAAAAGCAAAGTTCAACCTTCCAACCCAAGTGTCAAGTCAGTCAATAGTCTGGTCAACGTGGCAAGCCCACTTAACTTCAAGGGCCTAAGCCTTCTGATTAAGCAAAGGTATAAAAGCCATTACTCATATCATTTTACATTCATTCACAATCATCCTTAAGCACTAAATTCTCTTGCATAACTCTTTCTCTCTACATTGTACTGACTTCGGCATCGGAGGGGCCTTCCTCGGCACAACCCCCGGGGCCAGTTTACGTGTGTTTGCTGTGTAGGATACCCTCGGCCCAGTCATCACTTGGACCGAGATTCATCTTCCCCCATCAAAAAGGGCCTATCGAAGGTCCTATTGTTTTCATCCGAACAACAACTTTCCAATTTAAGCTTTATAATGGCCGGAAATAATGGCAACCCTTTATTTCAGCGCACATACCGTCAATTTCTTGAAAACAGGAAAGTGAACCTCCAAGGTCAATTAACGGCAACCATTGATGTTCGAATGGAGGCATCACGGAAGTGTGATGAGTTCCTAAAGGAACTTGATGAGATTGAGGGTCAGCTATCAAAGTGCAACAAGGTTGATGAAAATCAAAGAGGTGGTAAAAGGGCTAGAATTGACAGGGATTTAAATTTAAATTTAAATTGACAGTGACAACGATGATGGTACTGTCGGAGTGATTAAGGCGCAGATAGCTGTGGTTAAATCGTCCAAAATGCAAGCTGAGCTTGGTGATGTAGGTGGGGTTGAGGGAGGCGAGGCTGACATGGAAATTAGTGATGAGGAGGGGAAAGTTAAAGTTGCTGATGAGGATGAAGAAGTCCAAGTGAAAGAGGTTGTTTATGAGGTGATAGCAGTTCAGGTTACTCAGGTGCAGGAGCAACCTCCAGCTCATCAGATCAGGAAGGGCAACCAGAAGAAGAAGAGGAGGAGGAAGAGGAGGAGAAGGAGGAGGAGGAAGACGAAGAGGATGTGGAACTAGGGCGGTGGGATATCAGCTCTGAAGAGGATAATGGGTACTCGTATCACCATAGGACCTACCCTTGAATCCGATGAAGACTCCAGTGCGTACGGATTTGATTCAGATTAGAAGTAGTAATTTTCAGCTATTAAGTAGTAATATTTGAATCAGTTTATGTGGTTCTTGATTATTTAAGTTTCTAAGTCAGTTTCATTTTATTAGTTTATTGAGTATTGTTAATATGATCATAGAACTAACTTAGAGTATTAGGCTTGTAGTTAAGTTATTTCCAATGTAATCTAGTTTGGAATATATGAATATATATAAATATTTTAGTTCAAATTGTTGGTTGTTTAAGTTTTTTCCTTTTTTGATATTAAATATGTTAATGCTATTATTGTAATTATGTGCAATAGATTTAGATCTTTGAAAGTAAGTGTTGAATGGATTGTGTTCCGGGTGTAGTTCCGGAGCTAGGTAGGCGGTTAGATCTGGACTTCGGCTAGGTTAACCTGCATAATGAACGGCGGTTATTGCCCTCGGAGGTGGTTTCGAGGAATTCCCCTCCGATGCTTAAGTTAGAATAGTTTTAGGTTAAAATGTGAATAATAGAAGGTAAGTGATGAAATGTGATTGTCTAACCTTTTCTCCGGTGTACTTGGCTTGCTATTTATAGTTGTACTATTCCTTGTGCTGCGGGCTGGAGGCCGCTAAGTTCAGCCATGAGGCTGAGCCCCTGGGAGATTACCCATGACTTCGGGCTGAACTAGCGTGAGTGTACACTTCTCAGATGGTGCTGGAGTGTGGGTCAGCTCTACGGGAGCTACCTGATACACCTAGCCCCGTAAGAGGTGTTTTGAGGCACTCAAGCCAGCTCTTGTTGAGTGAAGATGTTCTTCCGAGCTGGAGTTTAGAGCATGGGGAAAGCTCAGTCGGAGCTACCCCATACAACTAGTCCACCAAGAGGTGGTACGGGGGACTCGTGCCAGCCTTTTCAAGTGTCTGACCTTTGCTGGTTCATTTCTTGCTTGGATTGGCTGATCGAGATCGCCCTCATACAACTAGCCACCCTGAGTCTCATATCTGCGCTCAGCTCATACGAGGCTTAGGAAGTTTTGTCAGTGAATGACGTCATGCGAAAGTGATGAGGTGAGGAGCTTTGATTACTCCCGCTGAAGTTACTCAAAGCGATGAGCTGGGATAAGCGATGAGCTTTGATTACTCCCATTGAAGTTACTTAAAGTGACGAGTTGGGCTGAGCGAAGAGCTTTGATTACTCCAGCTGAAGTTACTCAAAGCAACGAGCTGGTCTGAGAGAGGAGCTTTGATTACTCCCGCTGATGTTACTCAAAGTGACGAGTAGGGCTGAGCGAGGAGGTTTGATTACTCCCGCTAAAGTTACTCAAAGGGACGAGCTGGGCTGAGCGAGGAGCTTTGATTACTCTCGCTGAAAAAAATATTTTTTTTTATACACGTAGTGGCCTTGTGAGTGGGAAGTTTTTCCTTTGTTGAGTAGGTAACTACCATTTATTGCCCCTTTAATTCTTATTGTCTTTCTTTTCATCTTCTTCTTACATTCTTAATAGAAAATTTTCTCTTGCTTATTTCATTCTCCACACTCTATTGCGGTTTTCACACTTTCTCTCTTCGCGATTTTTCAACTTCTCTCCCTTCTTTTGCTTTGAACCCAAAGCGATTTTTCTTTTTGGGACTTGTTTGCTGTGAGTTTGTCGCGAATTACCCATTGCTTACCCAGTTCTTGTTGCTCGCCCTTCAAAAGGTATCGTCTTTTTAACCTTGCCCCGCCATTTTTGTATTCAACATGTAAAATTAGGTATATTTCTCTCGAAATTTGTGCTTTTTGCTTCATGTTTCTGTTAATTAGCCCTTGTATACTAGTGTTCTTGGTCAAAGGCTAATTCTTTTCCTGTTGTTGTTGTATTTCCACTCGCCACTGATGTTTTAATGTTCAATTTTGAGTTGAATTTCCCTTTTCTTAACTTAAATCCTCTATTTGGGGTTTTTATTTTCTCTCTTTTTCGTCAAGTTCTGATCTTTCGGCTATGTCGGACGCCTCTGATAGTCAAAACATTTCCTCTCGCTCTAACGGCGGTGGTAGCAAGTCTGAGTCTACTTCTTCTTTCGAGTCGACTCGTTAGGCTCAGGCTATCTGTCCCTTTTTCCTCTCCTGTTTCTTGTACTCGTCTTCAAGTTTTGTACCCCCTTGGTTGTGATACCCTTGCAGGAAGTGCTTCTGCCGCTGGTGCTTCTAACCGTGCAGAGGAGCCTAGCGGCGGTCGCACTACCTTCGTGGTAGGGTCCGCAATGATACTTTTGACCCTTATTGTGAGAGGGTCTAAATGACTATGGGGGTTGTAATGCCTAATCTCCTCCGTCTACAGCTGCGTGCTGCTCGCCATGCACGATTAGAAGCGGAGGTCAAGGCTAACCCTCATGCTAATGCTCCCATAAGCCTTTTTCTTGATGTACTTCCTTTGCGTGAGTTTTCTTGGTTGGATGATAATGCACCGTTTTGATCATTATGTAGTGCGGCAGTTCGACTCCTGTTTCTACTTCGATGGCTACCCCTTAGTCTCAGTCTCCTAGTGATGTTGCTCTGCATGTTTGTCAGTCGTGGCTGGTAAACGAGGTTGTTCCACCAGGTGATGCCTCGTTTTACTTGGATAAGAAGGTTGAAGGTCCCAAGCTGTGCACTCTAAGTTCTGACTGGCGATCTATGGCAGATCGCCTTATGCTAAAGGAGTGCGGTAATTCTTTTTATGGGTTGGGCTTAGGTTATGAGCTGGTGTTGCCTGAAGCTGGAGCTAGCCTCTCTAATCCCCTTTCTGGTCCCATTGTTGTATTTGCGTCTCAGCTAGATATGGGGCTGAGATTTCCTTGGGACCCAACGCTAGATAAATTGTTGCGTGCCTTTAACATCCCTCTCTCTCTCTGATCTTGCCAGCCTCCTTGCACATGCTATTTTTCTTACTCTAGACGGTGCGTTACAGTCCTTATTCCTATTCCACTCTCTGTTTAGCTTCAAACAGAGCGCCTTTGGTGCGGATTCTGGCTGGTTTTATCTCGCACCCAAGCCCAAGAGGGTCTCGTCTTATCCTAAGCTAGGTCGCTTCAAAGACTGGCAAGGGAAGTTCTTTTGGTTACGCGTCCCTACTGACTTTGGGTGTCCTCGTTCTTTCTGCTTTGTGAGGTTAAACATGGGTGGTGTTACTCTGTAGCAAGTTGACGCTGCTAAGGAGGCTCAAGCTTATGCTCACTTTGAGGGTGAAAATTACGTGCCCAAGGTTTGGCTTCCCAACTGCTTGTATATTGCTGGGAATGCTCAACTTTCTACCATGCGACTGTGTTCAACCCATGAGTCTGGTGAGTTACTGTTTCCCCCCTTTTTCTTACGTCTTTCTTTACTTGGTTTTATTTATACAGCTTTGCTGGTGTTTATTTTCCTCTTTTTCTTTTGTCTTACCCAGGCTATGACAAGTTAGACAAGGTTTTGCCGGGTGAGGATGATGCTTGGAAGCCTGTCTCCAAAACTCCAGGGTATCCCCCTTACCCTTTTGTGGTGCTAGAATTGGTGAGGCACGTCCAGTTCCTCCTGAGTTTTGGCATGGTCCGGCCACTGTTAGTGCTTCTACCCATTTCACGCCCACTGTACAAACAGAAGCTGAACTAGAAGTCTCAACCGCTGGTAATGATCAAGCCAAATAAAGGGGCTGATGACTCTCCTTAGAAGTCTAGGTCGTTGGCTGCGCCGATTTCTTTGGCTGCGGTCTCTGGTCGGTGGACACCCCAGATTGTGGGGGAAGAGAAGGATGAGGTTTCAGCTAGAGATGCTCCCGATGTTACAGACAATTCTAACCAAACTGGCCATAGTAATAATGAGTTTGCTAATTCTTTGCTAAACACTGCATCCTTTGATAATTTGCCTGTTGCTGGTTTTGGTGGTTTGTCTGAGCCTATGCAAGTTGATGCTTCTTCTGGTCTTGAGCTACAAGGTTCTATTTCTATTAGGCATGTTTTGCCCTCCCTCGGGGAGACCTCTCTTCGGCTTTTGGAGAGTGGTCTTAGCCCCGCTTCTACTTTTGCCGAGCATGTTCTGATCGGAACTTCTGTTTGTACAAGTCTTAACATTCCAATTCCTCGGGTTGTCTCCACTTTTTCTGACACTACTGTTACCCACATCCCCCTTTCTCAGCTCTAATCACCCGCTGCCGGATACCGAGGTCGTTTGCACAGCCATCGTCGTGGCAGGCATACACCTAGCACATCCGACAAGGGGCCCCCACTGTTATCATTGATTTGGAACCTGTTTCTCCACCTCGTGAACCCCCTCTAAAGAGGCCTCAGATTCCGACTATGGAAGAGTTGTTTGCTTCAGCCTATGGCCAATCCGAGCCTGCTTTTGCTTTGAATTCTCAAGGTGGCGCTGCCCCTGCCTCTAGCGACCTCAACCGCTCTGTGAATTAGTATTTTGGGGAAGTTTATGCCCATCCTTTTTCATCCTCTTCTAAGTCTGCTGGTGGGATTTTCAGGGCAATTGCCCCTATTGAGTTTTCTAAGGTTCATATTGATCCTATCCTGCGGTCTGTGCTTTCCCCCTCTGGTGTGGTTTATGAGCCCTTCCGCCCTTCAATGGATGTCAAGGCAGACGAGTCTATCTTTCTCGATGACCCTCTCTAGGGAGGCACCCTTGGGTTTAGGCTAACCCAGTGCGTTAGGCTTCCTGCTAATTTTGGAAACGAGTATGTTAGCGTTCCTACTGCTGCTGCCTGTCATGACTTGAAAAAGGTACTTTTTATACTTCGTTCTTCATTTTATATATTCTTGTTTCTATGCTTTCCTTGTGTTCAGCTTACTCGATGTCTCACTGTGCTTTGTTATAATTGTGCCAGCTTACTCGCTCTGTTGGTGACTTGCCCAATGTGTTATTGTCCATTGTGAAAGAATATCAGTCCCAAGGCTCAAATTTGAATGCCAAAATTGCTGAGCTTGAACGAATGACGGTGAAGAAGGGAGACCTTGAGCACGTATTGAAGGCAAAGAGTGATGAGCTGAAGGTTGCTCAGCTACAACTAACTAACTACCTTCTTTCAGCTCAGAAGTTGGTTGAGCGTGAAGAAGAACTGAAAAGGGCTCATGTCCGATTTTAGGATTTGTAGGCAGATGAGGTCCATTTGGAGGGAGACCATGCTACGGAGCTAGAGGCAGCTTGTAGAAATGCCTTGGTGGAGTTCGTCTCTTCTTCCACCTTTGCGAATTTTCTCACAGACCAGCATGATGGAGGTTGGGAGGCTGCGTGCAAGAGTGCTAATTATGTCTTTGGCAAGGGCGAGGAGCAACAGGAAAAATTCGAACAATTCTGGGCCAGGGTTGATCGAGCAAGGAATCAAGATGCCTATGATTACCCTGCTGACCATCGTCGCATGCTGGCTTGCGGTATCCTAGCCCATGTCGTTCTCATCAAGGTGCCGCCAAATCTCTTGAAATTGCTGCTGCCGTTGGGGCGGAGGTTGTGCCTGCAAACCAATAAAAGGTTTTGACGGCCATCTCCCTCTTTCTTTGATGGTTCATCTGAGTATCCCTCTCCCCGCTCTATAGTAAGGTAGTACTATTAGCTTTTGATTTCCTTTTGTCTTCTTCCATTGGGGTGCATGGCCGCCAGTGGGTATATGCTTTCTTTAATGCTCTTGGGCTATGTGTGCTCTGGCCGTTTGTTGGAACTATTTCTCTTTTTGTGTTGTGACAATACTTTTGCATTTTGGTTTTACCTAATGCCAGGGGGTGTCTGGCATAATCTTGAACTCGTTATGTGAAGGCCCCTTTTCACCTTTGACTTGTATGTTTGTGTTTATTTTTCGCTCTCTTGCTTGCGTTCTTCCTTATTCATGCTTTTGGTACTGCGCGCCTCTATTCAGTGTAGTCAGGGCCAAGCCGACTTGGGTCAGAAGAGAAGGGTGCTTTACTTTGTACTTTATGAAGTCATCCCCTTCCTGGCTGACCTCACTGGCCTCCTGGCTGCCCCGCTGGCTATGTTTGCTTACTAACGCCTCCAACCTTGGTTTTCTTAGGTGAACTGTTACTTTAGGCGTCCCCGTTGTAACACTTCCCTACCAAGGCTGAGAACACCTTTAGCGCCGAATTGTGGCCCTTTCGCTTGTGTTTTTCTACCCTTTCTCTACCTCTTGGGTAGGGGTTTGGGTTTTTTATGCCAGCACTTTGTTTTAGTGAGGCTTATGTTATTCCACTGATTTTGGTAAACAGGGTTTCTACCATCATTTTATTTTAGTAAGGCTTTAATGAGACGTATATGTTACCCTTTTTTATTTAATTATCATTGGGCTCACATTGTTCCAGCAACTTTCGTCTATCTACCTAATCTGGCAAAATCACATAATTTCTTGCAAACAAACAAGTAAGTATTAAACAAAAAATCATATTAGGAAAGGCCTCATGCAAAGGTTAGTATTCCATTCATAATGTGAAACGCCTCACGCAGAGGTTAATATTCCACTTTTAGTATTACAACTTAATTAAGTTGGCATCTAAGCCTTCTTCATTTAAAGCTAAAGAGAACTTTAAACATTAAAGCAAAGTACTAAGTTATATAATGAAACTTTTCAGTATGTCAGTGTTGAAGCTATTCCTCAAGATGCAGCCTTCTTGATCAGAGAGTAGATAGGCTCCTGGCTCTACCTGCTTGTGTATTATGAAAGGTCCTTCCCAATTTGCACTTAGCTTCCCATGCAGCTTTCCTCTGCCCACTGCAGCTCTTCGCCTCAGCACTAAATCTCCCTCGCTGAGTTATCTGTGATTTACCCTTCTGTTGAAGACTTTTGCCATTTTGCTCTTCAAAGTTGCTAGTTTTAGCGCAGCCTTCAGCCTGACTTCTGGCAGGAGGTATAACTCCTCCCTCATCTGCTTTCATTGCTCTTGTATGGGATAGCTCCTGCTAAGCTGTCACCACGCTCCCAGCCTCGCTCACGAGGTGCGCACTCATTGCTGGAAGAATAACAAGAGGGGCTCACCAGTCCGTTAGAGTCGGCCTACGAGCTGACCAAGTATGACTCCGCCCAAAGGAGATCGTACACCTAAAAATAGGGAACCAAGTACAACGGAAAAGAGGTTACACACACAAGTCATTACACACTCTCTCTCTATCTAAGTACACTTTCTCTCTCTAAGCACATTCTAACTTAAGCATCGAAGGGGGGTTCCTCGAGCCACCCCCGAGGGCAGTTACATTTGTCACCTTGTGCTAGTTATCCAGCTGGACCTAGTCCGAACCCTAAGATCTGTACCTAGAACAATTGGCGCTAGAAGGAGGGGAAAGGATTATCCGTATCCAAAGTTCGCCAATTGAGCGGGGACCGGCTGGTTAACCACCATGGCCAGAGAGGTCGCGATGCAAACACCAACTTCAAAAGCAATCAGAAACAACCAAACACCACAAAAAACAGCCCCAGTAACTACGGATCTTAAGGGATCCACTAAAAAACCCAAATCAAATGTAACCCAGAAAACCAATCCCGCCAGACCGACGCCTGGTGCGACAAAAGCGGAGGTGAAACCAGGAGATCCGGTAGGATCTAGCTCTTCTCTGAAGTTCAGAATGCCAACAACAGGCCTGAATAATGAACCGATCATCCAAACACCCCTAACCTAGAAATCTCAGCCTATCAACATGCCAGCCATCCTCTAAAACCTTTCTAAATGCAGCAAAGAGCAACTGGCGGCAATGATGGCGGTGCTTACCAACTTTCGCAAAGGAGCTGGCTCAACATCAGTTGCTGCCACCTTAGAGCCAGCAACCAGGAAACTTGCATAACTAGTTCTCACCCCGGAGCAAAAAGAGCTAATTCAGCTGAGGAAGAAGGTTCTAGAGTTGGCAGCTCGCAACCTGAACCAGGATTGGGAAGAAGATGTAGCGGCTGTGAGGGGGAGCCCGGAGGCACGAGTCACTTGCAGCAGATCCTCGATCTCTAAGCGAGGGCCAAGCCTGGATAGAGGGAAGCGTGCGCAGCTCCAGGTGGTTTCGTATGATTCCCCATTTTGTAAGGAGATTTTAGAAGAACCAATGGAAAAGATCAAGATGCCCAGCTGCAAATACAATGGCACTACAACATCGAAAAATCATGTCTTAGCGTTTGAAAACCACATGGTGCTATATACCATGACTAACTCGGTCTGGTGTAAGGCGTTCCCTCCAACACTAGAAAGGTTAGCTGGTGAATGGTGTGGGGCCATTCCAAAAGGCTCCGTCTACTCTTATAACCAGCTGAAAAGAATGTTCATGGAACATTTCATCACGTTGGTATATCGTACTAAAATGACAATGGGGCAGATGTCATTAAGTCAAGGATAAAAAGGAGCCCCTACGGGACTTCAGCACCCGATTCAACAAGGAGGCCACGACGATCCCAAACATGAGCCAGGAGGTAGCCCTGCTAGCCATGTAGAGCGAGCTCTTTCCAGGGTCGCCGTCTAGAGCTTACATGGGGCGTAAAAGTCTCAAACGCTGGCAGAGGCACTAGGAAAAGCTCACGAGTACATAAAAGCAGAAGAGTAACAAACGACCCCGCTAAGCAAGTTGAGACCACCCGGGCTAAGTATCCAACCAGGGTGGATTAGCCGAGCAAAGCTGAGCAAGGTCGGAGAGATGCAGACAGAAGTGGGAATCATGAGAGTTGACCACCGAAGAGGAGCGTGGGCTGGAAAGTTTGAACAATACACCTCGCTCACTCACTCAAGGTCTCATATCTTCAGCGTGAACAAGTCTAATGATAAATGGCAGAGGCCACCTAGAATGGTAAACAGAAACCGTGATCCTAGCAAGTGGTGCGACTTTCACAGAGACCATGGGCATACCACCGATGAATGTACACACCTCAAGGACAACACAGAAGATTTAGTCCGACGAGGATACTTAGACCAATTTAAGAAGCATTCTGACTACAACCAACGCAGGGAGGAAGATAAATCAGGCTATGACCATAGAAGGGGTCAGAAAGACCGAGATGAAGGCAAGGACCGTGACAACAGGCCAGACGGCAGCATACTGGTTATTAGTGGGAGAACAGTGCATAACGACACGGTGAACAGGGCAAGAGCTGATCTACAATGACAGACGTAGATGGCCACCCTTGGCACCCCAGCCACAGACAGTGTTTGACGAGTATGACTAGAAGGGCATAGTCTACCCTCATGATGACCCTTTGGTAGTCACGCTGAGGATCGTAAACTGGGAAGTAGATAGAGTACTGATAGATTGTGGCATTTCAGCCAACATAATCTTCATCAGTGCGTTTAAGAACCTATAGCTGGATAGAAAGGACCCGAAAAGGGTGAGCTACGAAGTCACCGATTTTAATGGGTCAGGTTTAATCTCGGAGGGTATAATGGAGCTATTAGTAAGAGTGGGAGAGGGGTCTAGACGACGTGACGTTAGAGCTGAGTTCTTGGTGGTGGATTCACCCTCACTTTATAATGTGATTATGTGTAGACCGCTCATCCACAAGATAGGTGGAGCAGTCTCCACTTAACACCTAGCCATGGCTTAAACAGCTAACGACGGAAGATCTGCCAAGCTAAGGGAAAGTCAGAAGACAACACAGTAGTGTTACATTACAACTGTTAAGCAACCAGCTAAGGCAAAATCCTAGTTAGGCTCAGAGATAAAGCAAGAGGTTCGAGGTGAAAGGAAATCTCGAAAGAGAAAAAGAGAAGAATATCGCAATGAAAAGGATAAACAAAAGCTAGCCATGGAGAATTTTGAGCCCGCAAAAGGGGAAGCAGCCATAACGTTACCTAGCGGTGAGCATGAGGAAATTGACCTCACCGAGGGAAATAGCTCCAAAATGGTAAAAATCGGCAAGCATATTGAGCCTGGAGTACGAGTTAACCTCAATGAACTACTAAGAAGGAACAAAAGCATCTTTGCATTCTCAGTGAACGTGATGCCTGGTATTGACTCAAAGGTCATGATCCACAGGCTGAATGTGAAGGAAGAAGTTAGGCCAATCAAGCAGAATAAACGAAGCTTCTTTGCTGAAAAGATTTAAGCTATATAAGAGGAAGTGGATAGGCTGCTAGAGGCTGAATTCATCGAACCATGTGATTTCCCAAAATGGCTGGCCAACGTGGTCGTGGTGAAAAAAGCAAATGGCCAGTGGAGGATGTGCATTGATTTCAGATATCTCAACTGTGCATGTCCAACAGACTGTTACCCACTGCCACAAATTGACCAGCTAGTAGGTGCTACAAGTGGGCATGCATTGCTAAGCTTCATGGATGCCTTCTCAGGGTATCACCAAATCAGCTTGCATAGACCAGACATATAGAAAACTGCATTCATCACTGAAGGGGGTTGTACAATTACATTGCCATGCCCTTCGAGCTGAAGAATGCAATAGCTACATTTTAGAAGACAATGGATAAGGTATTCATCCACCAGAAAAGACGGAATGAAAAGGTGTATGTAAATGATTCAATCGTCAAAAAAATTACACAAGCAGGTCACATTTTGGATCTAGAAGAAGCATTTACCACGCTAAATAAATATCACATCAAGCTGAACCCAAAGAAATGCGTTTTCGGGGTGAGTTCTGGAAAGTTCCCAGGCTTCATGGTGAGTGAAAGAAGTATCGATGCCAACCCCGAAAAAGTAGAAGCAGTTCTTAGTCTCCCAAAATCAAAGTGCACTAAGGACATAATGCGCTTAACAAGGAGGATGGTAGCGCTGACCCCCTTTATCAGTAAGTCAGCAGACAAAGCCTTACCATTTTTCAGCTGTTGAGAGGAAATAGAGAGTTTAAGTGGGGCGAAGAAGAAAAGATAGCCTTCGCAGGGATTAAAGAACATCTGACAAAGCTCCCCACAATGATCAACCCAGAGCATGGTGAAAAGCTCCAACTGTATATTTTAGCCTCGCCACAAATAATAGGGTCAATCCTCTTGGTAGAAAGAAGCAAGCAACAACGACTAGTTTATTTTGTGAGCCATGTATTGACTGAGGCCGAACAAAGATACCCACTGGTGGAAAAGCTAGCACTGGCAGTAATAACAATGACACGAAAGCCGAAGCCCTACTTTGATGCACATGTTATTCAGATTCTCACCAACCATCCACTAGAGAAAGCTCTGCAGAAAATGGACGCTTCAGGACGATTGCTGAAATGGGTAATTGAGCTCTCTGAGTACGAGCTGGAAGTTAAACCAATAGCAGCCATAAAGGCTTAAGCTCTGGCCGATTTCATAGCAAAAGCCTCGTACGAGGAGAAGGAAGACGAAATTGGAATTTAGAAGGTGGCAGTAGACGGGTCGGCTGCCCAGACAGGCAGCGGTGCTAATTATAACTTTTCCAAGAGGGCAATGTGTTTGAATATGCTATTAAGTTCAAGATCAAGGCATCAAACAACGAGGCAGAATACGAAGCGACCCTGGCCGAATGGCACTTGAGCATAGAAGCCAGAGCTAAGAAAGTACACTTATAGACTGACTCACAGTTAGTGGCCAGCCAGCTGAAAGGAGAATACAAAACCAGGGAGCCGACAATGCAAATACGTAACCAGGGTCAAGGAATTGGCAGCCTAGCTGATGCATTTCTAGGTGGGTCTGGTTCCCCGAGTAGAAAATTCTCAGGCTGACGCACTGTCAAAGTTTGCCAGCTCCGCTCTTAAAAGCCTCACAAGAACAATTATGGTGGAAGTCTTAGAAGAAACAAGTATCGTTGAGGGTAAGTAGGTGAATTGCACCACCCAGCACCAAGCATGGTTCTAAGACATAATGGCGTACAAGTTACATGGAGTACTGCCAGAAGACGCGGTAAAAGCCAAGAAAGTAAAAAAAAATGGTTATTGGTACGTAGTGAAGAATGGCGAGCTGAATAAGAAGGGATTCTCAAAACCACTCCTAAGGTGCATCTCTGAGTGGGAACAAGAAGGGATCATGGAAGAAGCGCATTCCGGAATCTGCCCAAATCACTTTGGTAGGAAAGCCCTAGGAGTTGAGATATACTTCGAAGAGGAGCATACTGGCCGACGTTGACACAGGATGCCCTAGCATATGTCAAAAGATGTGAGAAGTGCCAAAAATATTCACCGGTCATCAATCAACCAACAAATTATTTAACTCCGATCCTCAGCCTAATCCCATTTGGCCAATGGGGAATGGACAGATTGAGACCATTCACCACTAGGTCAGCGGGAAGGAAGTACCTCATAGTGGCAGTGGATTACTTCACCAAATGGATTGAGGCCGAACCCACAGAACAGATAAAGGGATCCCAAGTCAGAACATTCGTCTGGAAGAATATTATCACAAGATTCGGGGTGCCACAATGTATAGTCTTTGACCATGGCTGCGAGTTCGACTGTGATACCATCAACGATTACTTGGAAGCCAGAGCTGAATGTCAAGTACACAAGTGCCTCAGTATGCCACCCACAAAGAAACGGCCAAGCGGAAGCAGCAAACAAGATGATCTTGATTGCCTTGTAGAGAAAACTAGAGGAGCACAAGGGACTCTAGGTTGACCTAGTGACAGAGGTGCTATGGACAAATTGAACAACTGAGAAGGAAACCACTGGTAAGAGTCCATTTGCCTTAGCATATGGAGCAGATGCTGATAAGTGCAAATCCCCAGTCAACGAATCAAACATTATGAGCAACAAGGAAATGAAAAGCGCCTACTAGAAGAACTAGATCTCCTCCCAGAAGTACGACTTAAAGCAGCTCTCAAGCTAGCCGTTCAGAAGAGCAGAATCTCAAAGGCCTTCAACAAAAGAGTCAAACATCGGGAATTGCTACCTGGAGACTTGGTTCTAAGGAGGACCGCAGCAGTCGGGCGAGGCAATCAGCATGGAAAACTGTCTGCCAATTGGGAGGGCCCTTTCCTCATCCAAGAACAAGTGGGACCAGGTGCTTTCCTCCTCTCTGAACAAGAACGTCAAGTCTTAAGGAACAGTTTTAATGCGAGTGTGTTAAAGAAATATTTTTTTTAAATTATGCAATTAAGCAAGAAACATAGAAAAATCCTTTTTATTTTGTGCAATGTTAATCAAGGCAATTTAAGCCATTTAATTAAATAATACAAGCCTCTGCATGAGGATTATCCTACATGAGTTTGTCCAAACAAGTTTATACATTATGTCATGCTTTAACATCATTCACTAACATGCAAGTAGGCTAGGATAATTAAAGTCGCCATACTTATGCCAAACTCACCAAGGCATTGTATGGCAGACATATTACTAATGGGGATGGTCTAAAAAGATCACCAAGAGTCAAAAGTTGCACAAATGGAAGAAGTTAGCGGCACTACCTAGTCCAACCTATCAACTAAAGTAAAACAGGGCACCACCATAAGGACACCTGAGGTGGTTGAATTGTCTGGCACATTCAACTTGAGAAAGCAGGGCAGGACGAAAAACAAAGGGGGATGAGTTGGCAACACCAAGGTTCTCTTAGTCCACCCAGCTCACTTTTGTGGTTATTAGGGAAGACCAAACGACTACAAATCCTCACACAAAACAAGTGAGTGATACAACAATTAACCTTTACCACATAGGCTGAACGGCATAATCGCAAGTCCTTACACAGCTAAGTAGGGGACATAAAAATAAGCCTTCATCATATAAGATGAGCAGCACAATTTCAAATCCTCACGTGGCTAACTGAGTGACACAAAATACGCCCTAGTTACAAAAGATAAGCGGCATAATATTAAGTCCTCACCTAGCTTGGTGAAAGACAATAAGTAAACACCGCCGCGCAGAATGGACAGCGCAGTCGCAAGTCTCCACGCAGCCAAATGGATGACAGGCAGGCCAACGCTAATCGCACTGACCACGCTGTTGTGTTCATAAGTCCCCACTAAGCACATCAAGCAAGAGGAAAATGAAAACCGTATAAGAAGCAAATAGAGTAAGAAACATTAGGAAGAACGCGTAGACAGGAAGCAAACCAAGACGGATATACATTCCCTATTCAGTGTGGAAACCCGACCTATGTGATTTCATCTGGAAGAACGAAGGGGTAGCAGAGGGAGGGAAGTGCTGAGTTAAGGCTTAAGACCGCTATACCATAACCCATCAAGACTCTCAAAAGAGACAAAGCAACAACAAAGACAAAGCAACAGCAAAATTACTAAGGTACATGCATATATTCAAGCTGAACCCTCACCCACTAAGGTGAAGAAAAATCCAGCTAAAAAAAAAAGGAAAGAAAAGAATAAGGAAACCAAGCTGAGCTAGTAGATATCCAGCAAATACGTACAAAAGAAACCAAGTTAAGCTGGATAGGCCCAGCAGGGGAGAAATAAAAAGTATTAAGTACAAACACACATATAATAGAATCTTTGGTGGCTATACACCCCAAAGATAAACACACAATACTACCTAGTAACTATAGACCTAGGTGATAGAAACTTAGAAGAACCACTGTTGGATGGGGGGTATAGCCGCCAAAACCTTTACTGCTCATCAGCTAGAGTCTCAACTCCAATTGCGGCAGTAACATCAGGGCGTAAGGGCACAACAAAGTTCAGCACATCATGGTTGGGGACGACCTTGCAATGAAAAAACATGAGGATGATCAGCAGGGAAGTTATACTGCTCAGCATCCCCATCGTTGTTAACCATAGCCCAAAAGGTCTAAAAGCAAGCTTGTTGCTCGTCATTGAGCCCATACAAATGACTCACACAACGGGTTGCAGCCTCCTAAACCCTATCATGACGATCAATGAGCAGCTTGGCAAAAACAGGCGAAAGGGCAAAGGATTTGAGTGCTTCCTTCTTAATTGTACTAAGCTTAGCATCCTGTTCAGCCTGCAACCAAGCCAACTCGGCCTCCAATGATTGCACCTTAGTCTGGGCAGAATCCAGCTCCCTCTAACAATCCTCCAGTTTTCTCCTAAGGGGCTGGAACTCCTCCAGCTGATGTTGAAGGGCATCCGCTTTCTCTTTCTGGGGACCCAGATTACTAGCTCATGCAGCCTTCTCAGAGCATACCCGCTCAATCTCCTTGTCCTTCTCAGCCAAAGAAGCACTTTGATTTTGATATTCCCTCTCCACAGAAAGCAAGGCATTAGCCAAGTCCCCAACAGACTTGGTGAGTTGCAAAATAACAAAGAATAAAGAACAATAAGTAATAAAGATAAAAGAGCAACAAAGGATGGAAGAATAAAAATAAAGAAAATAAACCTTCTAGAGGTCATGGTAAGAAGTGGCAGCCGGGAGACTGACAGTACTGCTGGTGGAGTCAAAAAGCAGCCTGATACCCTGAGTAAGACGGTATGCTAAAGTGCCACCCTGCAACGGATTGTCCTCAAAAAGGGATTCATCAGCCCGGACATTCATGAGAGGACGGAAATGCGCATTCTCAGCCCCGGCCGGGCATAGAATAGGAGAGAAAGACGCGTCAATAGGAACCTCCCTAAACTCTATCATCTCAGTAGGGCGGAAGGTGCCACCGGCACACAGAGAAGCCGCCGAGAGTGGATTTTCAATGGCATCACCTAAAAACTAGAGAACAAAATGATTGAGCTCGCTGGAATTGTGGGTCCCAACCTCCATTGCATCATTTTCGCCAAGGGGTAGGGGGTTCCGGCGACTGGAGTTAGGCTGTTGGCGGTGGGGGTCCAAATTACCGGTGGTGGGGCTGGGCTAGGTTAGGATTTAGGTTTTTTTTCTTTTTTTTTATTTAATTTTTCTTTTTATTTTTATTGATCCTTTTTTTAAACCAACGTGTTATTGACACGTGTCCAGAGTGGGCCCTATTAACGGATTCCATCCAAAAATCCATTAGATGGTGGTGAAATCAAATATTTGGGTTTTTTTGTGGTATTATAATAATAGTTTGAGATTATGTGGTGTTATAATCCATTTTTTAAGAAATTTGTGGTGTTGATTTCTAAAATTTCCTAAAAAAAAAACATAAATCACAAAAATCTTGCATTTGGTTTTTTCTTCCAAATGAATCAGTCATCACATATCAGGAATTCAGGATAACTAATGTACAGATATCCCTTGGTGAATTGGTGACCATGTACTAGTAGGCTAGTAGCTCAGATAAAGATCGAAAGGAATTTTCCAACAACTGATATTATTATTATTATTACAGTATATAAAACCGTGCACATGTATTACCTATAAACATGGAAAAATTCATCTGATAGTACTTGATAAAATTCCTAGCTTTTTTTATAAGTCTTTTTCTAAGATCCTCAAACTTTTGCTTTGTGCTCTGGTTGGTGAGTGAACTCAAAATCGATGTGCACAAATGCTCGCTCTACATCAGGTAGCTGCTCGAGTTTCTCTTGGAGTGTCTCACCGATGTTATGTGCTTGGTTCAGAAGCATATCTTCCGGCAGCACAATGTCAACCTCTGCAAAGTAATGTGTACCAAACGTGTATGCTCGTACGGTGTCAATGTGCTTTATCTCCTCATTATGATTCCATATAAGATATGTTAACTTGGCTAGGAACTCTGGTGGTGCAGTCCTTCCGATCAGTGACCAGACATTCTCAATGACAGTTCTTGCCCATGTACTGATAGTGTACAATGCAATCTGCAGAAAAGTTCCAAGAAATAGTAAAGTCTTTTCAGTAAGAAAGCATAAAGTAGAATATTGATAATTTACTCGCTTTTTCTCAGTTGGTAATTTGGCTAAGTGGATCATATAATATGTACTCATGTTTAATTTCTTGTTGTGTTTAAATAATCAAATTGCATTATATACAAAATGCTCGTGTTAGGTTGGTTTTTCCTCAGTTGTTTAGTACTGATTTTTGGTCGGGTTGCGCCAGACTCCCAGGTTCATAAGTCCCCACTAAGCACATCAAGCAAGAGGAAAATGAAAAGCGTATAAGCAGCAAACAGAGTAAGAAACATTAGGAAGAACGCGTAGATAGGAAGCAAACCAAGACGGATATACATTCCCTATTCAGTGTGGAAACCCGACCTATGTGATTTCATCTGGAAGGACGAAGGGGTAGCAGAGGGAGGGAAGTGCTGAGTTAAGTGTAGGAATTAAAAGTGCAGAGGATAATAAGCAAGGAAATGTGAAAATGAGAGAAAGAAGGAAACATCAGAAAAACAAATGAGATGAGAAATAAAAGGATAAGAAGAGAGGAAATGTAGGCATGATTATTTATGCTTCATTGTTTTAATGGAAATGTTTCCATAATTAACATTCTAGGATTATTATAAATACGTTGTTTTAGATGTAGTTTCGATAATAATCAAATTTTGTAATTCACATTAGAGAGTAATATAATTAAGAGAGATTAATTTCTTAAGTTATATTTTGTTACTTCATATTGGTTATTTTGTCTCATTCCTTTATTGCATTTTTGTGAGAGGTGTTACATTTCATATTATTTTATATCTACTAGAAGGCCAAATTCCGCTGCAGCTCTAACAATTGGTATCAGAGCCAACGTCTAAATTTTGAGTGGTAAAATTCAATTTAGTGTAAAATGGCTTCTACTAGTAGAAATGTCAAAGTAGGCAAATATGAAATTGAAAAATTTAATGGGAAAAATGATTTTTCCTATTGGAGGATGCAAATGAAAAATTTGCTTATTTCACAAAAATTGCATAGGGCATTATTAGGGAAAGAGAAAATGCCGGCTGATATGAAGGATGAGGATTGGGAAGAATTAGATCTTGAGGCGCGGGCTGCTATAGTCTTATGCCTTGAGAGGGATGTTGCTTTCTTGGTAAATGAAGAAGCAACAACAGCAGGCGTTTGGGCAAAGTTAGAGAGTAATTTCATGACGAAGACTCTAACTAACAGGATCTATTTAAAATCCAAATTGTATACGTGCAAGATGGAGGAAGGCACCTCAATCCGGGATTATGTCAACAAGTTTGATAGGATCATATCAAACTTAAAGGACATAGATGTGAAGATTGATGATGAGGACCAGGCATTAATTTTGTTACTTTCATTACCAAAGTCCTATGAGAACCTAGTACAAACATTGATGCTGGTGGGTGATACTCTAACCATGGATGAGACGAGGGCATCACTTTTAGCGGATGATCTGCGTAAGGTTGCTACAAGTGTAATGTCATCTTCAAGTGGAAGAGATTACAAGGATCAAGCACAAGGATTGTTTGCAACTAGAGGAAGGACAAATGAAAGAGGAAAAGGTAAGCGTGGAAAATCTAGGACAAATTCTAGACCTCATGCGGAAAAGACATGCTTTAAATGTGGTGAGCCTGGACACTTTAAAGCAAATTGCCCAAATAAGAGGGTAGTATTCAAGAATCTGAACAATAACAACCCAAAAGAAAAACAAGAAGCAAGTTATGTCTCAAATGGCGAGGAAGATTGTTACTCTGTAACTGAAGAATCTCATGAGATCTCCGGTAAGTGGATGCTTGACTCAGGAGCCTCTCACCATATGTGCCCAAATAGGAAGTGGTTTACTACTTATGAAAGCACAAATGGGGGCACGGTTTTAATGGGCAATGATCATGCTTGTAAAACTGTGGGGCTAGGTACAATTAGAATCAAGATGCATGATGGAGTAGTGAGAACCTTGAAGGATGTGAGACATATTCCAGATTTGCGAAAAAACCTAATCTCTATAGGTTTATTAGAGAAAAATGGTTGCAAAATAGCTGCAGAGAACGGGGTTATGAAAGTTGTTCGTGGTTCCTTGGTTGTGATGAAGGCAGTTCGTAACGGTAATCTTTATCCGCTTTTGGGAAATACTGTTACAGGTGATTTAGCAATTGGAATCAGTGGAAGTAAAGACCACACAGAATGCACGAGAATATGGCACATGCGGCTAGGGCATATGTCGGAAAAAGGTCTATCATTGCTTAGTGGACAAGGTTTGCTGAAGAACATGAAGAAACCACAAATGGAATTTTGTGAACATTGTGTGTACGGAAAGGCACATAGGGTGAAGTTCTGCACAAGCAAGCATAAAAGCAAAGGGTTGTTAGACTATGTGCATACAGATGTATGGGGTCCGGCTAAAGTAACTTCCAAGGGTGGTTCCAGGTATTTTGTTACGTTTGTCGATGATTATTCAAGGTATGCTTGGATTTACTTTCTCAAGCATAAGAATGAGGTATTCGACACTTTCAAGCGGTGGAGAGCAATGGTTGAAAATAGAACAGAGAGGAAGCTGAAAACTCTGCGATCTGATAATGGCACAGAATACACAGATGGTGCTTTTAAGGAGTTTTGTGATCAACAGGGCATTGTAAGACATTGGACAGTGCGAGACACACCACAACAGAATGGAGTCGCAGAAAGACTGAATCGTACACTACTTGAGAAGGCAAGGTGTATGCGCTCTAATTCTGGGTTAGGCAGAGAATGGTGGGCAGAGTCGGTTGCTACTGCTTGTTACATAGTGAATCGATCCCCACACTCTTCTCTAGATGGAGACACACCTTATAAAGTGTGGTCAGGGGAACATGCAGATTACAGGAAACTTAGAGTTTTTGGATGCACGGCTTATTATCACGTCAAAGATAATAAACTTGATGACAGAGCTAAAAAAGCAATCTTTTTAGGGTATCCAAAAGGAGTTCAAGGCTATCGTCTTTGGAGTGTAAAAGATTCTAAATTTGTAATCAGCAGGGATGTGACCTTTGATGAACGATCTATGATAGCTTTATCCAAAGCTATGACGCCAAGTGATGGTGATGTTGGAGAAACTTCAAATACTCAAGTGGTGGAGATAGAGTCTAAAGACCAACCAATAGACTCTAGTCATGTTCAGGTGGATCATCCTAGTGCCACTCGATATGAGGAAGAGGATGAACTTGATCATGAAGAGATTCAGCAGGAAAATGCTCATGTTTTACAACAACAGCAACAGGATTCTTTGGCATCAACAAAGCCAAAGAGAAATTATAAACTAGTTCAGAAGTTTGGGTCAGACAAACCTCTGAGGCATTATGGGCAGTTAAATTTGGTAGAGTATGCACTCTCGGTGGAGGATGATGAACCTGTCACCTTCAAACAAGCTATCAGGGATAAGGATGGTGAGAATTGGTTGGTTGCCATGGAAGAAGAGATGCAATCTCTTCATAAGAACAAGACATGGGAGGTGGTTCCATTGCCTGTAGGGAAGACTGCTATAGGT
This sequence comes from Chenopodium berlandieri, assembly GCA_034703905.1. NCBI lineage: Eukaryota > Viridiplantae > Streptophyta > Magnoliopsida > Caryophyllales > Amaranthaceae > Chenopodium > Chenopodium berlandieri. Next base: position 2,698,427 of record CM068277.1, read on the forward strand.
TGTAAGTGGGTCTATAAAAGAAAAGAAGACCCTACCGAGTCAAGTGGTACAAGGTTTAAAGCCAGGTTAGTGGCTAAGGGTTATGCTCAAAAGGAAGGTGTAGATTATAATGAAATATTTTCTCCAGTGGTAAAGCACACATCCATACGGGTGCTTTTAAGTCTTGTCGCTCATGGTGATCTTGAGTTGGAACAATTAGATGTGAAGACTGCGTTCTTGCATGGTGATTTGGAGGAGGAAATCTACATGTATCAACCTGAAGGATTCAAGGTTCAGGGTAAAGAAAGTCAGGTTTGTCGCTTGAGGAAATCACTTTATGGATTGAAACAATCTCCTCGACAGTGGTACAGGCGATTTGACTTCTTTATGTTAAAGCAAGGTTTTTCCAGAAGTAATTATGATTGTTGTGTATACATTCATAAGCTTCATGGAGGTGATTATATCTATCTTCTATTGTATGTGGATGACATGCTTATTGCTTCGAAGAGCAAGGTGGAGATAGACAGATTAAAATTTCAACTTGGTAAAGAGTTTGAAACAAAAGACTTGGGTGCTGCAAAGAAAATACTGGGTATGGAGATTAGAAGAGATAGGTCAAGCCGAAAATTGTTCTTAAGCCAGAAAGGATACATTGAGCGAGTTATTGAAAGGTTTGGTATGAAAAGTGCCAAGTCGGTTGTAACTCCATTGGCTCCGCATTTTAGGCTTTCTAGTAAACAATCTCCAACAACAGCAGAAGACAAGGCTTACATGGACAATGTACCTTATGCTAGTGCAGTAGGCAGCTTAATGTATGCAATGGTTTGCACACGCCCTGATATTTCACAAGCGGTAGGTGTTGTTAGTAGGTTCATGGCGAATCCTGGAAAGATACACTGGGAAGCTGTGAAGTGGATTATTAAGTACTTGAAAGGTACCATTGATACCGGATTATGCTTTGGTGCAGATAACTGTCATATTAGCGGATTTGTTGATTCTGATTATGCTGGTGATCTAGATAGACGACGATCTACTACTGGTTATGCATTCACGATTTTTGGTGCTCCAGTTAGTTGGCGATCAATGTTACAAGCTACAGTGGCTCTATCTACTACAGAGGCTGAGTATATGGCCATGACAGAAGGGGTAAAGGAATCATTGTGGCTGAGGGGTCTTCTAGATGATTTGGGCTTTCGACAAGAAGGTGTACAGTTGAGTTGTGATAGCCAAAGTGCTATTCATCTAGCAAAGAATCAAGTGTATCATGCTCGGACAAAACATATAGATGTAAGATATCATTTTGTTCGAGATGTTGTAGAGAAAGGTGATATTTCTCTTATGAAAGTGCACACAGATAAGAACCCTGCAGACATGTTAACCAAAGTGGTGTCAGGAAGCAAGTTCCAACATTGCTTGGAATTGCTAAAGGTCATCCCATGTTAGATATTACATGGATAAATAATCGAACTACGATTGGTTTGATCCCGGCCAGGGGTACGTAGGCAACCATTTTATAAATGGTGCAACCGGATACACTAACCACAATTTGTTCGTTCAAAATTTTGAATTACATCAAATTATGAACGAGGTGGAGAATTGTAGGAATTAAAGGTGCAGAGGATAATAAGCAAGGAAATGTGAAAATGAGAGAAAGAAGGAAACATCAGAAAAACAAATGAGATGAGAAATAAAAGGATAAGAAGAGAGGAAATGTAGGCATGATTATTTATGCTTCATTGTTTTAATGGAAATGTTTCCATAATTAACATTCTAGGATTATTATAAATACGTTGTTTTAGATGTAGTTTCGATAATAATCAAATTTTGTAATTCACATTAGAGAGTAATATAATTAAGAGAGATTAATTTCTTAAGTTATATTTTGTTACTTCATATTGGTTATTTTGTCTCATTCCTTTATTGCATTTTTGTGAGAGGTGTTACATTTCATATTATTTTATATCTACTAGAAGGCCAAATTCCGCTGCAGCTCTAACATTAAGTCTTAAGATCGCTATACCATAACCCATCAAGACTCTCAAAAGAGACAAAGCAACAACAAAGACAAAGCAACAGCAAAATTACCAAGGTACATGCATATATTCAAGCTGAACCCTCACCCACCAAGGTGAAGAAAAATCCAGCTGCAAAAAAAAAAGGAAAGAAAAGAATAAGGAAATCAAGATGAGCTAGTAGATATCCAGCAAATACGTACAAAAGAAACCAAGTTAAGCTGGATAGGCCCAGCAGGGGAGAAATAAAAAGTATTAAGTACAAACACACATATAATAGAATCTTTGGCGGCTATACACCCCAAAGATAAACACACAATACTACCTAGTAACTATACACCTAGCTGATAGAAACTTAGAAGAACCACTGTTGGATGGGGTGGGGAGGTAGCCGCCAAAACCTTTACTGGTCATCAGCTAGAGTCTCAACTCTAATGGCGGCAGCAACATAGGGGCATAAGGGCACAACAAAGTTCAGCACATCATGGTTGGGGATGACCTTGCAATGAACAACATGAGGATGATTAGCAGGGAAGTTATACTGCTCAGCATCCCCATCGTTGTTAACCATAGCCCAAAAGGTCTAAAAGCGAGCTTGCTGCTCGTCATTGGGCCCATACAAATGACTCACAGAACGGGTTGCAGCCTCCTAAACCCTATCATGACGATCAATGAGCAGCTTGGCAAAAACAGGCGAAAGGGCAAAGGATTTGAGTGCTTCCTTCATAATTATACTAAGCTTAGCATCCTGTTCAGCCTACAACCAAGCCACCTCGGCCTCCAATGATTGCAACTTGGTCTGGGTAGAATCCAGCTCCCTCTGACATTCCTCCAGTTTTCTCCTAAGGGGCTGGAACTCCTAGAGTTGAAGTTGAAGGGCATCCGCTTTCTCTTTCTGGGGACCCAGATCACTAGCTCATGCAGCCTTCTCAGAGCATACCCGCTCAATCTCCTTGTCCTTCTCAGCCAAAGAAGCACTCTGATTTTGATATTCCCTCTCCACAGAAAGCAAGGCATTAGCCAAGTCCCCAACAGACTTGGTCAGTTGCAAAATAACAAAGAACAAAGAACGATAAGTAATAAAGATAGAAGAGCGATAAAGGATGGAAGAATAGAAATAAAGAAAATAAACCTTCTAGAGGTCATGGCAAGAAGTGGCAGCCGGGAGACTGACAGTACTGCTGGTGGAGTCAACAGGCAGCCTGATACCCTAAGTAAGACGGTATGCTAAAGTACCACCCTGCAGCGGATTGTCCACAAAAAGGGATTCATCAGCCCGGACATTCATGAGAGGACGGAAATGCGCATTCTCAGCCCCGGCCGGGCATAGAATAGGAGAGAAAGACGCGTCAATAGGAACCTCCCCAAAATCTATCATCCCAGTAGGGCGGAAGGTGCCACCGGTAGACAGAGAAGCCGCCGAGAGTGGATTTTCAATGGCATCACCTAAAAACTAGTGAACAAAATGATTGAGCTCGCTGGAATTGTAGGCCAACCTCCTTTGCATCATTTTTGCCAAGGGGTAGGGGGTTCCGGCGACTGGAGTTAGGCTGTTGGCAGTGGAGGTCCAAATTACCGGTGGTGGGGCTGGACTAGGTTAGGATTTAGGTTTTTTTTCTTTTTTTTTTTAATTTTCCTTTTTATTTTTATTGATCCTTTTTTTTTAACCAATGTCTTATTGACACGTGTCCAGAGTGGGCCCTATTAACGGATTCCATCCAAAAATCCATTAGATGGTGGTGAAATCCAATTTTTGGGTTTTTTTTGTGGTATTATAATAAAAGTTTGAGATTATGTGGTGTTATAATCCATTTTTTGAGAAATTTGTGGTGTTATTTTCTAAAATTTCCTAAAAAAAAAACATAAATCACAAAAATCTTGCATTTGGTTTTTTCTTCCAAATGAATCAGTCATCACATCAGGAATTCAGGATAACTAATGTACAGATATCCCTTGGTGAATTGGTGACCATGTACTAGTAGGCTAGTAGCTCAGATAAAGATCGAAAGGAATTTTCCAACAACTGATATTATTATTATTATTACAGTATATAAAACCGTGCACATGTATTACCTATAAACATGGAAAAATTCATCTGATAGTACTTGATAAAATTCCTAGCTTTTTTAATAAGTCTTTTTCTAGGATCCTCAAACTTTTGCTTTGTGCTCTGGTCGGTGGGTGAACTCAAAATCGATATGCACAAATGCTCGCTCTACATCAGGTAGCTGCTCGAGTTTCTCTTGGAGTGTCTCACCGATGTTATGTGCTTGGTTCAGAAGCATATCTTCCGGCAGCACAATGTCAACCTCTGCAAAGTAATGTGTACCAAACGTGTATGCTCGTACGGTGTCAATGTGCTTTATCTCCTCATTATGATTCCATATAAGATATGTTAACTTGGCTAGGAACTCTGGTGGTGCAGTCCTTCCGATCAGTGACCAGACATTCTCAATGACAGTTCTTGCCCATGTACTGATAGTGTACAATGCAATCTGCAGAAAAGTTCCAAGAAATAGTAAAGTCTTTTCAGTAAGAAAGCATAAAGTAGAATATTGATAATTTACTCGCTTTTTCTCAGTTGGTAATTTGGCTAAGTGGATCATATAATCTGTACTCATGTTTAATTTCTTGTTGTGTTTAAATAATCAAATTGCATTATATACAAAATGCTCGTGTTAGGTTGGTTTTTCCTCAGATGTTTAGTACTGATTTTTGGTCGGGTTGCGCCAGACTCCCAGGTTAGAAATTGCTAGCTCTAACTACCATTTTGTAGCAATTAGTTGTGCAGAAAGAAAAAGTGGTGGTGTTAAATTAACTTACAATTATGGCACCGGTTGGATCAATCCACCAAAAGAATCGAACAGCAAGAACTGCAGTCGCCAGACCAATAGAGTTTGTAACAACATCAAAGAAATGATCTTGAGCATAGGCACGAACAATCTCATTTTTAAATCTACGACAGTAGATCATAAGACAAAACTTCACTACTGTTACAGAGACCATAATCCCGATCATCCACATTTCTTGTGTGTGATTCATTTTAGGCCCCGTCTGCAAGAATGGCAAACAAATAAGCCTCTAGATAACACAATACATGTAAGTTAATAAATTGCACTAAAACTACAAATTCTGAATGCACTCAAATGCTCGATTTAATGTGGCCAGATGCAACATGGATGCAGTTTTCCATGATACTCTCTTCGTCCCTTTAAGTACCTCGTTGGGAAGTCCCATATTAAGTGCTACATAATAGTACAGTAACCATTTTCTCCAGTTTTTCTCCATATTTAACCCTATACCAGCTCAACCACTATTTTTCTCTCTACGATTTTACTCTTCTTGATCTCCATATCACTATTGTATGCAACGCTAATAAGGAACAGAGGAAGTACATATTGTATCGAAGTGAAGGTTAAGGGACCTACTCAGAGGATAGGCAGGGTATACACTGAGGCAAGATACCATGGGTATGCAGACAAGATCACAAGAATGATTATGACCCTCTTCTGAAGTGGACTGTAGACATTAATATAATACTCCATACTTCACACTTAATGACCAAATTGCTCTGCTACTTTCAAAACAATTGATGGTTACTTTTGCCTAGATATCATTTAGTAAGGTTTCGGAAATTAAACACCCTAGAGAAGAAAGTTGATTTAAGCAATTCATTCTTTTCAAATCTTGTGAATAGAGTTTATGCATGACAATAAGGAAGTTTGTATATCAGACAATAAATAGAATCAACATACCTTAGTAACGAGGTCACGAGCAGACTCCAGCAGTATTTGTAGTCCTAACGTAGCCATAACCGATGCAAAAACTATAATTCCCTGAATCATCCACAAGAGGTGAAATCAAACTTATCAAAAGCAAGAAATACACATGGATATACGTAAAGGTATAGGAGATGCCATCCGAAAACAGTAATTGACAAACTGTGGGTAGGTTAATAGTTATCGAGCATAAAATGTTCATCAAGAGTTACTTGAAGCTAGGCATAAAAATACAATTGATAAAGTAAGCTGATGTATTACACGTTATACAAAGGAGTCATATAAGATGAAGCAGAAAATATCCTTGTTGAAGTTGATGTAAATCATATTTGTTGAATAATGCATAAGAAATAAGAACATACCACTGGTTGCATCCTTTTCTTCCCAATCGGATAGTAATATTGATTTGGTTTTCTCATGGCATGAGAAGTAAACCACAAAATAAATCCCGACAAAAGATCAAGAAGTGAATCCAACGTTGATGCAATGACTGCCAATGATCTACTTTCTACGGATGCATATATCTTGGCTAGGAAAAGAACAACATTGGCTGCATTCGATATATTAATTGCCAGTCGCTCACTTTTTGCAAGCTGCTTCATCTCATCCTGAAGAATAAAAATTGAAAGTATAAACGTACTGCTCAAAAGCATATGATGCATTTTTAAGTACAAAGGTACTGCTCAAAAGCCGTGCTGCTCATGTTCTAGATTCAGGTTCATGATGTAATTGAAAGGAATTGAGAAGTTCATACAAGAACATAACTAACAGATCCCAAAGGGATAAAAGTTAAAAATATAAGACAAATTAAATTCACGGCTGCACAATCAGTATGGATCCTAATCTCACAGTAATACAAAACTTCATTTCATAGTCCACTAAACATTGCAACGTTATTTTTATAGTCCAATACTCACTCATATAATCATATATTCATATCTAATAAGCGCTATGCTTTCTTAACATGACCTTTTTGTTTTTTTATTAAATTTTGCACCATTTTCATTTCAGAATATGCTCGCTCTCATCAGTGCTGAACATGACTAATCTATAGGGTAATCTAAACCCATAAGATGGAGTACTTCTAAACCTTCCCAAACCCATCAACGGTGAATTTTCAATGTAAATGATTTTGCTTTGGATAATGCAGTAGTTTAAGGCTAACTACTATCATTAAGCATTTGTGTTACTTAAATGCAATACATTTTCTATAAGACAATCCTCTTCAACCGACCTGCTATATCAAGTACCAAAGGCAGTTTCTGTTGAACTTTTCCCACCTCTGTAAATTCATATAGGAACCTTGTCTTTTACCCGACTTAACCCTCCAATAAATTCTAGGACTAAGAAACAGGAAAAATCTTCTGCAAAGTAAGGAAAATTGTGACTGACCTCTGTCAAACTTCCAGGGAAGAAACCTGTTTCATTAATGCTTTCCATCTCGTTGAAGCCTTCTAACAGTCTTTCCTGCTTCTTGTAATAATCGGCAACTTTTCCTTGTCTCCCTGCCAAAAATATAAGAAAAGATATTGGAACAAAGTCACAAAACCATGACATTGGCCTCATTTTGTTCCCTTTGTTAACTTCATGCTGTCAAATCCATTCATTCAAATTGCTATGCTGTTGCTGATCCTTACTAATCCTCACAAAAATGAAATTGTTTGATTGAATATGATCCAACTCACTTAGCTTGGACAAATTGAAATGGTCTCCTAGGTATTTAGAGCATGTAATTGTACTGTTGAATGCATTATGATTGAAAGTAGAGATGCTTGATGGTTGGATCACATTTCATTTAATGCAAAGTTATATGTAGAAGACAGACGAGAGCTTATATATTCACTAATATAGGAAGAAAAAGATTGACAGATCCTTGTGTTTAATTGATTTTGTGCTACTTAAAAAATCCAAGTCTTACATAGTCAAATACAAGACATAGATCAAGTTGTCAAAGACTATATCATATATATTCATATGATGCAGTTTATGACAACCTGATTCACATTTTCCTTATTCAATTAGACATTGAATAAGGAAATGAGAAGATAATTCTATCTATGGTATAGTGATATACTTCCTCTGTCTATTTTTTGTTGTCTATTTTTTGTAATCATATTACTACTTTAGATTACACTATTAACTACACTTTGGTTCGGGTATCGAAATGGCTCTCCTACATATGACCTTCTATTTAATAAGCCTAAGAAGGCTTCTATATTCAATAATAGGAGAATTGACCATGTCCAAGACAATATTAATCCAAAGGCATATAAGCTTCTATTTTGTCTATAATGAAGATCCAAAGGTTGCACATCCTCCCACCTATGTGCTCTAACACCTAATAAAATACCTCATAAGTTCCTAAATACTTACGACACTTGTCTCTTTCGTCTATTTTGAATACTTGCAAACTTTCTATTATGTTACTATAGACTACTATTATGTTTTTGTGTCACTCTCCAAGTAACTCTACTTACAATAATTTATTATTGTTGCTCTCTCACGTATCCACTTGAGCTAATTTTTAAATTAATCTTTCTCCCCCTAATTAACTATAAATACTCCCATTAACTCGCTTACACATTAACCTATTCATTTTCAGGTGCCCCCAAAAATCTTCCCAAAATTAATACTAATTACAAACACAAGTGTTGTAAGTATTTAGAAACACTACTCACAAACAAAAGTGTAGCGATTATTTGGGAACGAATTCCTCTCCATTTAATTAAGTTACTTTGTAGAGCTTGGAAAAAGGGGCACCATCCAATAGCTCAGAATAGGGGGCACAATCCAATCAAGCCGTTTTCGACTCACAAATAAGACCTCTTAGTAGTGATTCCTTCCACACCGATATAATTTTCAATATTAGTTATGTGATAACTAATTCCAAACAAATAAAGTCGTACATAATAATAAGGGTTTGGAACAACATATACCACAATTAATTACGAGTACAAATTAGAATTATTCAATCAAGGCATCAAGGTATGATCGTAACAAGTCGAACATATACACATCTCTTAAACAATGAGAATTAAACAAATTAAAGCTGAACAGTAAAATTACTAAAATTAACAAACCCCTATAAAGCATCTTAGGTTTTTTGTACAACTTTACATGAAAAAATATCCACACATATACAATCACATTATACCTAAAAAGAAATTATGCAATGACAATCTTCCTAACAATTTAAAAATAATAAACATAAAATAGCATGCAAATTGTAATAAATGGAAAAAATAAAAAGGGTTGGCTCACTGCGTGTACGGAAAAGGCGGCCAAAACGAGAGATGGAAGGAGGACGAGTTTCCGGCAATCGGAACGAGTCGAGGTTGAGTCGCCATGACTCGGCGTCGTCTAACTCGGCTTCCGCCATATTATTATTGTTATTGTTGTTAAGAGTTGCACAAACTTTTTCTCATACGATACGACAGTAAAGAGACTAAAATAGGTAAACCAGGAAACTTAACGTCTTTACTTTTTGGTTAGTGTGTGTATGTATGTGTTGAGTGAAAGATATTGGTATACCAATGATAGTTACACGTAACAACGAAGCTTCGTGCGCAAATAAAGTTGTGAATTGTATGCCTCCTAATTATATGGTAACAACATTTTGATTCTCCCTCTTTCATAAATTGACTTGTGAATGCATCGTATCGTAGGGTTGGATTCTTTCTTGTGGATATCGGGTAGTGGCTAGGGATGGTAATCTCACTCGTATTTGATAGATACCTTATCAATTTGATTTAAATCGACATGTTAGGAGTCGGGGAATATCTGAGTGTAATGTATGTGATGACTTGGCCACTTGGGGGATTGAATCAAATTTGTGGGTGATGCTTTACGCGATCAACTACCTAATATGTCACCTATTTATTTGGTTATATTATATTCATTTATTATATATTCTAATTTTCTACTTTAAACACTTTTTGTTTTTCTGTTTGAATTTTTTATACTCGTGATTATTTATATCTGGAAAATTTGTCAATTACATTCATTTAAAGTTTATATTTTACAAATTGCAGTCATTTAAAAAATTGCAAATTACAGCTCAAAACTACTAATAACTTATAAGTTGCCACCCAATCTAATTTTTTCTTGTTTTGCGTGTCAAAAAATGTTCCGTTAAGATTTTTGGAGCCATTTTAGTCATTAACAATTGAGCTCGAAATTGGCAAAAAAATTAACTTAAGTACCACGTTTTTGCGACAAAAAAAATAGTTGCACACAAATCAATACATTTTTTGAATTTAATTAACAAGTTATTAGTAGTTTTGGGCTGCAATTTGCAATTTTCTTTTTAAATGTCTTCAATTTACAAACTATACACTTTAAATCGCTACAATTGGCAAATTTTCTTTTATATCCTTAAAGACTTAAGAGAATTTTTTTTTTTTTTTTTTCATCAGGGAACTTTGATAGAATAACTAAGTCTAGAATTATTAGGTGCGTAACAAAAATATAATATATGTAAAGGAACAAACTTTTCATTCAAAATAGATCTTTTGTATTGTTGAGTCCCTTAGGTTTTGATTGATAGTTTTGAATGATGACAAACTGCTAAGGGAAACAGGTCCTTGAAAGTGTTCGATACAGTTGGGGGAACCAGCTAACATAGAACACTGTTTCCCCAGACAAGTTATTACTTACATGAGATTTCTTATTGAACTAACTTGTCTTTATACAGGGAACAGTTATATGATAAAAGTGTTATGTACTGGTAGGGAACCAGTATGTACTGTTTCCATGGCTGCTACGTGGTACAGCAGTCACTTACTTTATATTGTGCATTAACCTTATTGATTGTGCAGAATATAAGTTGATTCCAAGTCTTGAAGCAGATAGGACTTTCGAAGAGATTGAAGAAAGATCCATTGGTTACAATTGAGGTTATTTAAAGAAGGTTTTCAAGACTTGAAGTTTACATGAAGGAAGATCCACATCAAGAAGGAGCTTTTTAGGATCTTCATGTAAATGCTCCGTAGTATGGTTTATTAATGGATATATAAAGTGCTTTAAATATATCGAGCATCGTTGTGAAATTTGGTACAAGGATTGGAACAAATTTCATAACATGTTCAAGTCAGGAAACCAGGTCTGGGGACCAGGTTAACTGATCAGGTTATTAGAGCTGCGATTTTAAAAAAGATTTTAAAAAGATTTTATAAAAAGATTTTTTTTGAAAATTCAGTTTTGAAAATATATCTTGGCAGCTGTAAATAGATGTGATATAATCTTTAAATACCTAAAAACTAGGAGTAATTATCTTGAGTTGATTTTATCTTATAATAGAATCAATTAAAGATAAATACTTACCTAGATCATGTTTATCTTATTGGCATGATTTATGGTAACTAGGGTTTCGGTTTTCTAAGATTATAAATACAATCTATTCACTAATAATCTGAATAGATCTCTCACACGCATAAAAAAAGAGTTTTTCATTATTGAGAGCAAAAGCACATAAATCCATTATTGAATCATATACAAGAGCATCTAGTGTTTAATATTTTCTCTACATTAACTTTTGAGAGTTAGATCATTAGAGAGTTTTGATCTTGTAATTGAGTCTTTGGCAAAGGGGCTAAAGGCTGGGTGAGTGTTTGTGAGTTCAAACACGTTTAGAACTTACGAGTGTAAGTTGAGAGCATACTCGGAGTAGAGTGTGGGGTTTGCTGGTTCCCGGAGTAGGGAACAGCAGAGTGTTCTTTGTCTTTGTTATTCGGAGTAGATTAATAAACGACTTAGGATAGGAGGACGTAGGCCAGAGTTGGTTGAACCTCGTTAAATTTGTTGTGTTCTTTATTGCTTTATTATATTCCGCTGCATAAGGGAACCAGCACAACTGGTCCCTTAACCATAATTCGAAAAGAAGCAAAAATTGCCAACGATTACTTAACACTCAATTCACCCCCCCTCTTGAGTGCCCATAGAACCTTCAATTGGTATAAGAGCCTAGGCTTCTCGTAAGAGTAACATCTAGAGGAGTTAAGAATGAGTACTCAAGAATTAAGCGCTATTGGTTATGACAACAAAACTCCTAAGTTCAATGGGAACAACTACGCTTGGTGGAAGAACAGGATTCAGAATGTTATCATGGGTATTGACTATGAGTGTTGGCTCGTAGTCAAGAATGGTCCAAATGTTATCCTCAAGAAAGATGCCGAGGGGAACCAGGTTCCCAAGAAGGACAGCGAACTGGTCCCTGCCGATTACAAGCTGTTGGAAAAGAATGCCAAAGCAATGTCAATTCTACAACAAGCCATAGGTGAGAATGAAACAAACCGGATCTCAGGTTGCAGCAATGCAAAAGAGATTTGGGATACCCTTGAACTTGCTTTTGAGGGAACCAGCGAGGTAAAAAGGTCCAAAATTGATTTACTTATGTCTAAGTATGAATTGTTTGCTATGAATAAAAATGAAAAGATCAATAACTGTTTTCGTAGGTTTATGACAATTGTTAATGATCTTAGATCTCTTGGTAAAAACTTTTCTGATGAGGATCTTGTGAGAAAAATGTTGCGCAGCTTAACAGATGCATGGACATCCAAGGTAACAGCAGTATACGAAGCAAAGGATCTCTCTACCCTGTCTCTGGAACAGCTGATTGGTTCCCTTATGACGCATGAGATGCTGATTGACTCTAAGGCTGAGGGGGAACCAGCCAGAGGTATAGCGCTGAAGGGAACAGTAGAAGAGGAAGATGACGAGATCAGCATAATTGCAAAAAGATTCGAGAGATCTCTTCGAGACCAGAAAAAGAACTTCAAAGGTAAAAATTTTAAAAATTCCAAAAAGTCTAACTCCTCTTCTTCTACAGGTTGCTACAAGTGTGGAGAAAAGGGACATCTGGTTCGAGATTGTCCTAGGTGGAAGGACAAACAGTCCCAATCTGAAGATAAACGAGCTTACAAGAATGCCATGATAGCTTCCATGTGGGGAGACTTTGACTCAGGGTCAGAAGATGAAGAAGGATCACCTAACTCGGATGTTTGCCTAACTGCCTTCACAAATATCAAGGAGAACAGCACTAGTCCAGGAACCAGAGGGGGAACCAGCACATCCGAAAAATGCCTTATGGCAAAGAAAGATGTACTACATGAACGCAAGGTAAGTCTAGAACAAATTAGAGAAGATATGGTTGAATATGATAGAGATAACTTGCTTGCATGTATAAACTCCTTGTTAGATGAATGCTATAAATTGAGTGAAACGTACATAAATGGCAAAAAGGAATTAAAAGAAAAACGTGTTGAATGTGATATTGCTATTGCTAGTTGTGATCACTTAGAAGGAGTTTGCCATGAACTGAAAGATCAAGTGGCAGAACTAGAAGTTGAATTGGACAAGTGTAGGGTGGAACTAGAAAGGACAAGATCTTCCAAACCTGACTATTCAAATGATGGTGAAGAAGATCTGACCTCCTGGTTCCCCAGAGACTTATCAACTACCAGTGAAGCTCTCGATCTTTCAGCAGTTGTAAGTAAAGCAAATTCGTGTAGTAGAAATTCTTTGTTGGAGGCTTTTGAAACATTGGCTTCTAACCTTGAAAATTCTCACAAAGAAATTGCTTCACTTAAAGCTGCTCAGTTCACTGTTTCCCCTACTGGAACCAACGTTGAAGTCAGTAATATGATTGATGAATATGAAAGTGCTATTTGTAATTTACATGCTGAAATCAATCAATTAAAAAAGGACAAGCAGCCAGTAGTTGTTGACGTGTCTATAGACCCTATGGTTTCAAATCTTAAGTTACAACTCGAAGCTTTAAAAAGTAATTTTGAATTTTTGAAAGAGAAAAACGAGTTGTTAGTTAAGACACTTGAAACCAAAGAAAAGGAACTTCATGATAGTCATAGACATGTGGACAAGCTACTGAATGCACAGAATACTTTGAATCATCTGACTTCATCAGGAGGAAATAAAGGAAAAGTTGGTCTTGGTTATACGAGACAGAGAACCAGGACTAATTGGTCCCCCAGAGAAACCACTTGGATCAAGGAATTCAAACGAGGTAAGTATGTTATGACCAAAGAGATGCATGTGTGTTATCATTGTGGTAATAATGGACATAAGATTCATGAATGTCCAGCTAAGAGGATTAGTGCAAATAAGAACAATAAAAATGTGAAATTTGTTTGGAAAAGAAAAGATCAACGAGAGACTAATGTTGTTGAAAAGGGACCCAAGTATGTTTGGGTTCCTAAATCTAACGTTTGATTTAGTTTTGCAGGCTAAAGTGAAAGAAGACACCTATTGGTATTTGGACAGTGGATGCTCAAGACACATGTCCGGGGATAAAGAGCAATTTCTTTCACTAGTAGCCTTTGATGGTGGAAGTGTCACCTTTGGAGAAAACAGCAAGGGAACCATCACTGGTTTAGGTAAGGTTGGTAAGACACTTTCACACGCTATTATGTTGAAGGCTTGCATCATAATCTTTTGAGCATTTCTCAATTATGTGACAAAGGTAATAGAGTTGAGTTTCAAGCCAATCTCTGTCACATAGTTAAACTCCCAAACAGGCGAACTTGTATGTGAGGGAACCAGGAAGCATGATGTTTACATCACCTTCCTAGATAAAATTCCTCAAGACAAGTCCATTTGTTTGAGAGCTGTTTCTGACAATAATCAATGGATTTGGCATAAGAGATTTGGACATGCTAGCCTAACACTTTTGAACAACTTAAGTCACGTGACTTGGTGGTAGGGCTTCCTAACATTAAGTACGAGGCAGATAAGGTTTGTTCAGAATGTGTCAGGGGGAACCAGGTCAAAATCTCTTTTAAGTCTTAAACTGTTTTGGGTACCAGCAGACCTTTCAAACTTGTACACATTGATTAATGTGGTCCCATGAGAGTACAAAGTCGAAGAGGTCATAGATATGTCTGTGTTATGGTTGATGACTATTCCAGGTACACTTAGGTGATAATGCTACATTCAAAAGATGAAACGTTTGATGAGTGGGTAGCATTGGTGAAACAAGTGGGGCACCAGCTTTCCTATAAGCTGGTCTCGGTAAGATCAGACCATGGTACCAAATTTGATAATGCTAACTTCGTTGATTATTGCAGGGAACATGGAGTAAGTTAACACTTCTCAGCCCCTAGAACACCTCAGCAAAATGGTGTTGTTGAAAGAAAGAATAGAACTCTTGAGGAGATGGAGAGGACGATGCTTATCGAGAGTGGTCTCTCTAAGAGTTTATGGGGTGAAGCTGTTGACACTGCTTGCTATATATTGAATTTAACATGTCTTTTGAGATTGCACGGGTACAACCTGATGAAATGATCGGACTAATTGATTTTACGGGGAACCATGCTGCTGGTTCTCCAACTGAAGTGCAAGCAGATCTAGGCGTACACATTACTCCGCAAGATGACAATGATGAAGAGCCTAGAGAAGGAAATGAGAACAATGAGAATTCAGAAGGTGAACCAAGTCCTAACGGTTCATCAAGTAATGAACAAGTAATGAGTTCAGGGGGAACAGATGAAGAAGCCTACCCTGAATCAGAGAGCAGCACTTGGTTTTGAAAACACGCTATTTCCTGATCATGTATACAAGCTGGACATAACATTATATGGTTTGAAGCAAGCTCCAAGGGCTTAGTATGAAAGATTGTCCAACTTCTTGATGGAGAACGAGTATAAGAGGGGAACAACAGATAAAACATTGTTTATCAAAACCAGGGGGAACCACTTGATTATAGTATAAATTTATGATTTTTTATTTGGTGCTACTAATCAAGTGCTATGTGATGAGTTTGCTAATTTAATGCAGAGTGAATTCGAAATGAGCATGATGGGTGAACTAGGATTTTTCCTAGGGATGCAAATTAAGCAAACAAATGATGGAATCATGATCCATCAACAGAAGTACTTAAAAGAGTTGCTGAAAAAGTTCGTCATGGAGAACAGCAAGGCTTACGACACTCCTGTTCCCCCATCCACAAAATTAGATGATGATTCTAAGGGAAAGGATGTTGAAGCCTCAATTTATAGAGGAATGATAGATTCTCTACTTTACCTAACAGCCAATAGACTTAACGTTGTGTTTTGTGTTGGATTGTGTGACAGGTTTCAAAGCAATCCGAAGGAATATCACTTAAAGGCGGTTAGAAGGATACTTAGGTATCTAGTGGGAACAGCAGATCTGAGCTCGTGGTACCCCAAAGGCAGTACCATCAATCTTGTTGGATATACAAATGCAGATTATGCTGGTTTCCTTGTAGATAGAAAGAGCACGTCAGGTATGGCACACTTCCTTGAGCACGTCAAATTACTTATACCTTCAAAAAGCCTTTATGTAGAGAGTCGTTTTGTAGGTTAAGAGTCCTTTTAGGTCTAGTTAGATTTTAGGTATTGGCTTCAATCTACTTCCTTCGATGATTGGTTAGAATAGTATTCTTTTGTATAGTGTGTGTGTATATACTTATGTCAAAATCTTTCAAGTGTTGTGTAGATGGTTCAAAGTCTCAAAAGGATTGAGAATCATTGGTGTAAGAAACAGGTGAAATCAAGCTGAATTGCCAGAAACAGCGTGACATAGTTCTGTACAGGTACCAGCAAAGGGAAACAGCAGACCAGCTCTGATATGTCATTCGAAAATATCTTTATATTTTCGGAAGATTACTATAAGATAATTGCTTCTTGGAAAGATTTTATCTTATTTCAGTTATTTAAACCTATAGGCAAATATATCATATGCCTAATTCATGGTTGGTTGAGATATTTATGGTAAAAGATAATTACCAAATTTTGATTTCAATTTTAAAAAATCTTTATCATTGCTTTTTATTGACTCAACCAGCTCTTTTCTTTTCCTCGTCTCTCTTTGTGCTTCATTGTTAAAGATATACACCTGTGTGCAGATCATCAATCATCATCACTCGAAATTCTCTTTCTCTCACTCGTGTGCTTTGTTCAAACTCAATATCATCTCTGTGCTCAAATGGCTACTATTCATCATTTTCATCAATGTTGAATTAACTTGTGCTCAATTACAATGGGAAGAAAACATGTATCATCTACAGCAAGAAAAGGCAAGAGAAGGAGACATACAAGCGATTTCCTACAATCTAAGGGGAACACTACTCTGGTCCCCACCTTTCCTCAACCCGATCAAAACCCAATCGTACCTCCGCCAAATGTTACCACTTCAAAAACATCCTCACCCTCAAAAATCTCCCTCACCACCAAAATCAATCCAACTACTATCAAAATAAATTGTGCCTATTTTTAAACCTTCTGAAGTTGATGGTTCAAACCTCAGGGAACCAGCTCAGTCTCAGGGGGAACATCAGAAGGAAGCACAAATGTCCTTAAACCCGAAGTTGGAGGAAATTCAGAAAAGTCAAAGTGAAGAGGATGAAATAAAGATTGTTGGTTATAAGGAGGAAACACACATTGCTAAGACCATGGTAGGAAGTAGAGTAACTCGATCTTCATTAAAGAAGTTCACTAAGAAGGTGCAGGGGGAACAGTCTATTGACTTTGTTCCAGGAACCAGGAGAAAAAGGGTACCAGCAAGAACCTTTTGCGCCACTAAAGGTACGTCTGTAGAATCTTCAATTATGGGTTCTACTGACTTAAGTTCATGTTTGGTTACTTATGGTTGTAGTGTTGAGAAAGGGTACCTTGATGAAATTGCCTTGATTGAGTTTAAAAGTTTAGTTGAATGTCAAGGGTGGATGACTTTGCTTGATTGTTGTGACGATAGTTTTGCACTCGTTATGCAACACGGAGAACATTATGAATTAATACGCATCATGGAGACGGTTCTGATATCTCTTAAAAAAAAAAAAAAAAAAAAAAAAAAAAAAAAAAAAAGAAGAGAGGATAGAGGAACCAGCAGGTCAGAAAGTGATTCTGAAACAGTCGGAGAACAATGGGAATATGCTTAGTAAGATAATGAGTTTGGTTCAAGTAGAGCATGGTGACAAGGATGAGGAGGATGAAGAGGAACCAGATGATGATACAGATGATGGTGCAAAGTCCGAGGAAGAGGAAGGGGAAGAGAATGATGATGAGGAGTGATACTGTTTCTGTTCTTGTTTCCTCACCCTTATCTTTATTCTAAAATAACTGATTCTGTTGGTCTGTTTACATCTCTCCCATTCCATGAACCTTCTTTTTGGATGGATTTGCGTTCCTTTGGTTGAACTTTGTTGGCTTGTATGGACTACTAACTCTGCTATGGTGTGGACTGTTTGACTAATCTCTCTTTCGCAGCATAATTCTTGAATGGTGGTTGATGCCACTGTATGGATGAGTAAATTATCTTGTGCACATCACTTTTACTTTGGGATACTTTTTAATGATGCCAAAAGGGGGAAAATAGTTGAAGTTGAAGCCTAAGGTCTAATTACTAATTAGCTTAGAAGTTTTAGATTGAGTCAGTTCAGTTTCTGTTTGAGTCGTTTTAATTCTTGTTTTTGTTTAGGGAACCAGTTGGCCTAACTGACTTGTTCCAAAGAGTCTTGAGTCCTTGAAGTTTTTGAAGGTTTTCTTTTTGAGCATGTCCACAGGTTCAGGAACTTCAAAAGTTTGTCATCATCAAAAAGGGGGAATTTGTTGAGTCCCTTAGGTTTTGATTGATAGTTTTGAATGATGACAAACTGCTAAGGGAAACAGGTCCTTGAAAGTGTTCGATACAGTTGGGGGAACCAGCTAACATAGAACACTGTTTCCCCAGACAAGTTATTACTTACATGAGATTTCTTATTGAACTAACTTGTCTTTATACAGGGAACAGTTATATGATAAAAGTGTTATGTACTGGTAGGGAACCAGTATGTACTGTTTCCATGGCTGCTACGTGGTACAGCAGTCACTTACTTTATATTGTGCATTAACCTTATTGATTGTGCAGAATATAAGTTGATTCCAAGTCTTGAAGCAGATAGGACTTTCGAAGAGATTGAAGAAAGATCCATTGGTTACAATTGAGGTTATTTAAAGAAGGTTTTCAAGACTTGAAGTTTACATGAAGGAAGATCCACATCAAGAAGGAGCTTTTTAGGATCTTCATGTAAATGCTCCGTAGTATGGTTTATTAATGGATATATAAAGTGCTTTAAATATATCGAGCATCGTTGTGAAATTTGGTACAAGGATTGGAACAAATTTCATAACATGTTCAAGTCAGGAAACCAGGTCTGGGGACCAGGTTAACTGATCAGGTTATTAGAGCTGCGATTTTAAAAAAGATTTTAAAAAGATTTTATAAAAAGATTTTTTTTGAAAATTCAGTTTTGAAAATATATCTTGGCAGCTGTAAATAGATGTGATATAATCTTTAAATACCTAAAAACTAGGAGTAATTATCTTGAGTTGATTTTATCTTATAATAGAATCAATTAAAGATAAATACTTACCTAGATCATGTTTATCTTATTGGCATGATTTATGGTAACTAGGGTTTCGGTTTTCTAAGATTATAAATACAATCTATTCACTAATAATCTGAATAGATCTCTCACACGCATAAAAAAAGAGTTTTTCATTATTGAGAGCAAAAGCACATAAATCCATTATTGAATCATATACAAGAGCATCTAGTGTTTAATATTTTCTCTACATTAACTTTTGAGAGTTAGATCATTAGAGAGTTTTGATCTTGTAATTGAGTCTTTGGCAAAGGGGCTAAAGGCTGGGTGAGTGTTTGTGAGTTCAAACACGTTTAGAACTTACGAGTGTAAGTTGAGAGCATACTCGGAGTAGAGTGTGGGGTTTGCTGGTTCCCGGAGTAGGGAACAGCAGAGTGTTCTTTGTCTTTGTTATTCGGAGTAGATTAATAAACGACTTAGGATAGGAGGACGTAGGCCAGAGTTGGCTGAACCTCGTTAAATTTGTTGTGTTCTTTATTGCTTTATTATATTCCGCTGCATAAGGGAACCAGCACAACTGGTCCCTTAACCATAATTCGAAAAGAAGCAAAAATTGCCAACGATTACTTAACACTCAATTCACCCCCCCTCTTGAGTGCCCATAGAACCTTCATGTATGTTGTATATCTTCTCTATATAAATGGCATTATAATTGGGCTCCTGCATTAGGGTTGAACCATTATCCTGTCAAGAGTAAAGATTAGAATCGTTAGACCCTCCTGGTCTTCAAAGGTAACACTTGCTTCGTAGAGGATCTATTTGTTTTGATTGTTTTGGCATTATTGTTGGACCATTATTGGGTAAAAAATATTATTACTGAGTAATTTTTTATTTATTTTATAAACTACTTATATGAAAAAAAAAAAAAAAAAAAAAAAAAAAAAAAAAAAAACAGGACCGAATAAAATTGATGTTGGCCTAAATAAATGAAAGAATAACTCCTGAAACAATCTATTATACGAGTACTAATTTAATTTTCTAGGAATAATTGGTTGTACTTTTATATATAATACTCCGTAATAAAAGTATATAAACCAACAATATTTCTTTATCTACTGTTTGTACCTTGTGAGCTAATGAGCAAAATGGTAACTTAATTAATTGTATCCTACCAGGTACATACAGTCGTTGGTGCTAGGAAATATTTACTTGATCTTGCATTTTTTTTATTTTCTATTTGGTGATTGGCTCAACTTATGTAATGGCAATTCTTGCTACCCATTGGCTGGAAACAAAAATTAAACTATCTGGAGATAATTATATAATGGAAAAAAATTTATTAGATTGTTGTGAAGATCAATTAAAATCCAATCGAAGATTAATTGTTTAAATTAATCGAGTTAAGTATTGGAGCAGAAAATGAAGTGTGAAGAATAATAACGCAAGTAAACAATATATAGCAGCAACAATGCACCAATGACTACTAACGTAGTAATGTGCATGATCCTTGCTGTTGATAAGGAAAGTTCCAATAATGTAGTTTTCTATTCATCTATAACTTGTGGACTTTATGGAGGCACTAAAATAGAAGTGATGAATGGGTCTTTTTAATTAAATTCATTTAATTATTCTTAATATCTTATTCAATTTGGTCATATTGGTTTAGGTCGGGTAATAAAAACAAGATTTAACTTGAAGGTTATTTTGGTCTGGTTTAATTTAGATCATAATATTAGAGCTTTACCAAATGATCAACTCTAGTTACATTAAATTTTCTAGTAAAATTGGTTGGGTTAGTTTCAAACTATTCAACTTTGAGTATAATTCAATACGAAGTATTTGATTGAGTGAGAAATTTGACAGGTGTGTCAATCTTTTGATGTCTATTTGTAATTATAACAATAAACTTCTTATTTCTGAAAATTTACTCTATAGGTCTTAATTGATACTAATATAAAGACATAATTTTCATTTCTTTAACTTGATTGAGTGTAGATAGGAATTGGAGAATAATGAACTCCATTAAAGTTTTTATTTATGTTAAAATTAGAAATTTTACATATAAATGTCTAAACGGTTCTAAGGATGACAATAAGTCAAACTGATACAAAATTAAACTAATCTGTGAGCACAAGTCGAGAGTATGAATTTATTTGCACGAAGCTTAAGGTGAGGGTCATGGAACAATGTAAAAAGGTAGGTCAAGACTTGAAAAGGGTCATGTAGTTTTATTTAAAGGAAACATGTCACATAATTAAGATGTGGATCATGCTTAGACCACAATTTACAAAATGGTCTATAAACGAAGGGAATGAACCATAATGAGTGCAACTATTAGAATGATTAGTGGATCCAACAACTAACCAATTAGATGCAAGGCATGTGTGAACTAATTTTTCGGAACCATTGAATACTGTTAATCCAATACGTATTGAAAAATTAAAACTAAAATACACGTACACAAAGCTTATAAAAACAAATCATGTAAATTTTTTTTAGAAGGAAAGGAAAAGAGACTTACGACGAGTAGGATTAAGGCATAGTAAGGGATGAAAGGAAGGATGAGTTTGTTTGGGAAGTTGAAACTCGCTTATACTGAGTCTCCATGATGGCAACACATCATCGTTAAACTCAGTTATAACCACTGATTCTACGTCTGGCAAAGGAGAAAGGAGCTCTCTTCTTGATTCTCCTATACAAACTTCATTTTCCATCTTTTTCTTCTATTATTAACAGTACTAATTACACAATAATCTCGCTTAATTAGTTTGATTATGAGGATAATGAATAGGAGGTTACTGAGGAAGTGTATAAATGTGAAGGTCCACCTAACCTAGCTTTGTCATATTAAAATATTTCATGCGTGCTTATGTCATATAGTAGCAACACATAATCATGTATGATGTATGTCCAAATTAATAATACATGTCCTTTTTTTTTCACAATAGTACATGTCTTAAAAGTACCAACTAAGTGTTGGCTCACTTAGTAAGACTCTTACCTTAGATCTTAGAGGTTTAGGGTTCGAATCCTGCCAAGTGATGGTATTAGAGTAGGAATTCCCTTACCTTTTCCTCTACTCCCAAGTATCAGGCCCGCAAATACTGAATTAAAAAAACCGTGAGAGTTAAGGTCTAGTCAGGGTCTCCCTTACTATTTTTTTAAAAAAAATTATATGTCCTAAAAGTATGCTATTTTTGCCATCATCACCAAAACCATTAATTAACCACTCCACTTTTTAATCATCCACATTTATGTGTCCTATTCTGATTTGTAAGTGAATCTAGTGTTATTGAGAATATATATATAGATTCACTCTTTATATTTGTAAGTAGAAACCACAACTTCGGTTCTAACTTATTATCATCTTAACTGCCTCACCTATCATCTCAATTAAGTTTATTTTTAAATTTTTATTATTATATATTTTTTGTTAGAAAAGTGATGAAGGGACGGTCTCATCTCTCATATAGGTATTTCTTGTTCCACATTAAGTTAGCATATTTCTAATTAAAGTGAAATTAAATGGGAAAATGAAATATATAGGTGAAATATCGTAGGACCGACTTAGATGAAGGAAAAGTAAGAAAAGGGGTACAGGGAAAATTTGAAACAATGGAAAAAGAAATCATGTAAGTAGATTGAGACATATGAAATACTTTTACAGTTTTTTATATGGACGGTGACTTTTCAAAGAGATTCTTTACAATTAAACAAGGAGCTAATAAAATATGTACCAAGCCCGATATATATGGTGCCACGATATTCACGCATCATCACAAATATATAACTCATACTTGTTAGTCTACTAAAATATAAAATCTAACACTTGGATTGAGTCGATAATTTAGAGTGACTGCCTAATCTAGTGATATACGGCTAGTCGGCTACCTCCAAATTCATCATCTATTTGTTGGAATGTTTCTATTTTCAGCAACTTTTTGTATGCGGTTAGTCATATTGTATGGTCAGCTGACACACATCAAGTAACCTCTAATCGACAAGTAATCCTTGACCGACCGAGTAACCTCTGACCGACCAAGTAACCCCTAACCGACTTAGTAACCCTTGACTGAGTAAATAACCCCTGACCGAGTGAGTAACGACCCTGATCGAATAACCCCTGACCGACTTAGTAACCCTTGATCGAGTGAGTAACCCCTGACCAACCGAGTAACCCCTAACCGACCAAGTAACCCATGACCGAGTAACCCCTGACCAACTTAGTAACTCTAGACTGAGTGAGTAACCTCTATAGCACTAACAAAGTAACCCCTATAATGGTTAGTTACACGGTACAGTGTGGCCAATCACATATGAAAGTTTGTGTTCTATTTTTTATGTAATATGTTTCTTTTTGGTTCCATTTTGGTTTGAGAAAATTTGTCTAATATTAGTGATCTTTAATAGATAAAGCTTTATTCCATAACCTAATATGGAACATACATAAATACTAAGCACAAAAATTTAAAAAATTTAAGTTTTAAATGATGTATATTATGTCATACTTCCACTACTAAAGCTGTTTAGCAACCAAATATATGATACTTCAAAGTACCATGTGATTCTAAAGTTAAGTATGTAGAGGTGTCAATTCAGATCATCTGTCGAGTTGTTTGAGTTGGCATTTCAAACATGAGTCATGCTAAATTATTTTGTTTGTATAGGCATATATATATATATATATAAATATATATATATATATATATATATCAAATACTAGATTAAGTTAGGTAGGATTGTTTAGGGTCAGATCAGTTTTGAAACTTTTAACTACATGGGTACAAAATTTATTTATGATAAAAATGTGTGATATCATATTGATATATAGATTGGTATGTAATTCAGTAATTGAGTGAACATCATCAAATTTTTGATAGAATACTGAAAATGAGTCTATGCTTCTTATCAAGAAAACAAAAAAGAAAAAAGTCCAGGCTATCATACTTCCATTAGTTCCATAGAGGAGAAGATAAAAGTTTGGACCATTTATAAGCTAAGCATAAAAAAAATTTAACGCATGATAAAAAAGTAATGATTGGGATGTAACCTTAACGCATGTGTATATAGGGAGAGAAATAGAGCTGCGGATTGGTTAACCTATACGGAGTCTGTCAAAATTCCAGGATGAACATCATTCAAGTACCTCCTCTTTCGGATGCATTCTCTCTGATGACTTAGTTAGTTAGTGTGGTTATGCCATGTTTAATTATTGTTAAAAAATTTCTTATTATGAAAACATGTATAAAATTACCTTTAAATATTTGGTCCATCTTAGCAAGTCTTTCTGATGAAATAATTGACGATCGTATATAGTGGGCTAGTTAAGTTTAAAATTTGATAAATATTTTTTCCTCTTCTTAATTGTATAACTAATTATATGAGCGTAATATATTTCAATGTCTATAATCAAAGCATTTATAAATACAAAGTAGAACTCTTGAGTCTTGACCTCTCGTTGTTTATGGTAAGATATTTTAGTAGTTTTGACATCAACAATATCATATGAGTTGATTGTTGATCAATTCATAATTTCATACTTTTACAATCATAATAAAATAGTTCTTTGAGCCTTTGAGGGCGTGCATAAAGCAATGAAGGCCTAAAAATAGAAGATTCCGACAGACAAAATACAAGGCATGAATTGCACCATTATTATGACGTGTGAATTGCTCCAACTAAAATTTGGACCATCGTTTGGAGTAGAGTAGTTGTTTTTCACTAAGAAAAGAAATGAAAATTAAAGTTGTTAAAAATTGGTCTAATCTAAACAAATAAAATGGACCATGGACCTAAGGAGATCCAATTTGATCCTAAATCTAGGAATTTAATTTCTACTTTTGGGCCTGATAGATCTTGTCCATTAAAAACTATACTTTGTATGTTACTTGTATTTTTATACTACCTCCGTTAATTATATCTGCAACTTTAAGGTATTAACGGAGGTGGTATTTTTTTTACTTTTTTTTCATTAGGTAAAATGAAGGATTCTATTAAACAGACACTTTTCATAGGTAAAGTCAGTCTAGCTCTGCAGGTTAATGCTTGAGATTAGAGGGGGAAGGTAAGGGAATCCCTCTACTCTCAAGCATATGTAGTTGATAGGGCCTGACTTCAAAATCACAAGGTGAGTTCTCTACCAACTCCACCAAGCTTTGTTTGGTTATGCTAGTATTTTTATATGATTATTATACCGTAGTAGTTTGCATTAAAGCTTCTTTGCCCTCTTAAATTAGGAACTAACTATGGAGTAACCGAAAGTTACACATGAAAGCCACAGTAGTTAATTGTGGCCTTTTCAAATTCCTAAATGGCACATTACCTTCACCACACTTCACCATCCTTCACACTATAGTCAAAGATTGTGTTTCGCTCTTTGTTTCCAACCAAACATACCTCACATGGGTTCTGATATATAGTTTCCTCTATGAGACTCTTGTTGAAACCTTGATGCAAAGTATTTGAAACCTACTAAACATGAACACATCATCCAACTGTTGTATCTGTACCTGGACAAACACACCTAAATACGTTTCAACTCACTAAAAAACCACGTCCTATTGAACATGACATGTAAATATTTTTTGGGTTTTCTTAATCTTAGATTCTAAGTATTTTTTTTGCATTTACTCTTATGATGAACTTACTTTCTCTAGCTTCACTAATATCACTATTGATTCTCCCTCCCTCTCTCTTTATTCACTATATCTCAGCTCGTCCTCCTCTTTTTATCGTTGGCTCTCCTCCATCAAACCAACGATGTTGGACATATATTATTATTTATTTTTTTGTATTCTTAAACTAATATCATTTTAGGTACTATTTTAAAGGGTTATCTAACGTCTCAGAAGCGTTCATTAACAAGATCTTTAAAAAATAATTAAATTATAAAATTCTATTTCTTTGATATTTTTTATGATTTGTACTTTGTTGTATCCATGTCCCTTTATTTTTTTTAAATAAGTGATTTAATGCGTTCGTTTTGTATCCATATCATATTTGTACCCGATCTCGCGCAACCTAATGTGAAGCTTGCATACGGCCTATCCTAACTAATGTAGGTTGTGAGATACTTTGGTTGAATCTTATACAGTTATACATATGTTCTTCCAGCTTTCTATAGATAGATTATTGTTTTTACATCAATTTGCCAAATACGAGTACATCGTATTCCACATTTATTGTCTTCGATTGCAATCTTCAGAAAATTTCAATGGAGGAGATATGTAATATGTTGCAATCAAGATAAATTCAATTTCCTACCCTTTTTTTTTTTTTTTTTTTTTTAGGTCTAACAATTTTTTATTTATGTTAAGAATCTCAAATTTTCAAATTTTCTTTTAATCAAAAACTATAATATTAATGTGGACTCGAGATCCATACATGTGAAATTAATTGTATTTTAAATATACATATCATAATTTTAATATAGTGACCTTTATTATTCATATTGACTAGTATATTAAAAATTTCACTACCAAAATTAACTTCTTATGACCTTCATAATAACACAAATGACTTTTATTTTAACATAATAACCTTTATTATAACATAATAAACTTTTTTTATTTTTAATATATTAAAACAATCATAATATCACTAATATTAGTAATATACATAAATGAATGTGAATCAGATCTATTAAAGAGTTCTCATTCTCTTATCTGTCACATCAATATTCTTATCCTTCGTATGACTCGTATCATCACTTAAATATCTTTTTGTTGTTTCTTTACACCATTAGCATTTTACGATCAAGGAAATATGTTGAAAACAAATAAAATGGAAGACAGTATCTGAAAAAACAATAACTCTTGTATACGGCGGACTGATATTAATTTTATTGTAAAACTGTTAATTTAATGGTAACTTTAATATTAAGTAATTTTTAAGGTAACTTTAACCCCTTTAAGGGTGATTTTTAATCTGTAATGAGTTTGATTGTATTTTAATGTGTAATTATTAATGTATACATGTTACGAAGGTTAATATGATTATTCTAATACATTATGAGCATGTTTGATAAGAGTATTTTTAGAATTGAAAATGGATTCAATTAAATCATTACCGTTACCAAGTATTTGGTTAGAAGGATTGGGTAACAATTATCATTACCTAACACTTTGTTTGAATAGAAGGAAATGGAAGGAAAAGAAGGGAAGAGAAAGGAGGGGGACAAACTCTCTTGTTTGGGTAAATGATTGGGGGAAGGAAGGGAAATGAGAGGGAGGGATTCATTTTCCCTCTCTCTTTAATAAGCATAATCCCTCCAAATTTGGAGAGATTTGGAGGGAAAATAGAGCTCACCTCCCCCTCCCTTTCATTTCCCTTCCCTTCCTCCTCTTTCCCTCCCCTTCCTTTCCTTGCTTATTTGCTATCCAAACAAAGCGTAAGGGTAATGGTTTCCACTCATTTGTTACCTGCTCTAAAAGCTAAAGTAACAATTACCCTTACCTTTCTCAAACAAAAATAAATAGAATTAGATTTAGGTGATTATTTTTCATGTTTAAACCAAACAAATGAAAAGGTAATTTAACGGTTAAATGATTCCTTTCCTTCTCCTTATCTATTTCCTTTCCATTTCATTTCCAATATTCATACCAAACACTCCCAATAAATGTTTTTTGAGGGTTAAATTTATGTTAGGAAATAATAACTTGTGTAGAATATAAGGATAACTTTAAATACTTGTAAGATAATTTAATAAAAGTCTTTAATTAATTTTTTGTGCTGAAAAGAGAGAGAGAGAGAGAGAGAGAGAGAAAAAACCTTTTAGTACATGATCACCATCCCTTTAATAATTGCATAGTCCCCACATAATTTATTGATACCTTGATACCTGATGGACATGATAGTGATACAAAGTCATCATACAGCCCTAGAAAAATAACTAAACGGCCCACACAACCAGGCTTCCTCTTATCTTTCTTCAAATATGTAACATTTGTACACCACATACATACCAATTTCATGTATACATAGCATTTACATCTTGTGATTTTGTGTTAACTTTCATTGTGTTATGGAAGTAGTCCGTTGCCCAGCCAACTACGTGCCTCTTTCGCCGATCAGCTTCCTCCGGCGATCCGCCGTTGTTTATAGAGACCGCCCTTCAATTGTTTACGGAGATGTGCAGTACACTTGGGGGGAGACACTACAAAGGTGCACCAAGCTTGCTTCTGCTCTATCTCAGCTAGGCATCTCTCGTGGCAATGTGGTGAGTGCTCTTTACCTTGTTTTTACTTTTTGCATTTTCGACAAGTTTATTGAATTACTAATATCGACTAATTTAGTTAAGTCATTCATGTTAATATTTATTGTCGGATTGTTTCCACCGTTACATACAGTATGGGTGTCAAAAAAATACATACAGTATAAAAAATTTATTTATAAGGTTAACAACTTTCAAGAATAATTGTGTATCAATATTGTTAGATGAGACGAGCACTATAAAAGGGGGGTGAATTGTATGTGAGTTCCTAGTGACTACTTTTACAGGAATAAAACAGAATATAAAAGGAACTTTGTAAAACACATAAGATTTTACGAGGAAACTTTCCAGGGCCCGACTAGAAGTAAAACCTCGACCCTCCAAGGGATTTCACACCAAACCATTCCACTATAATAGGGCAAACTCTCCTAGTTACAACCTATTATAATCAGACATTTACTCACAAGTTCCAGTCTGAACTTGCTACACAGTAGAGCCCTATTCTACCCAAACTAAGTCCCTGACTTAGATTTACTCATCACTCCCTGAATGCTCTCACACTCAGCTTCAATCCTGAAGCCTACAATATGTATGCAATACACTTACACTACTAGAAAACGACTGTTTTTCGACTGATAAATTCCGTCGAAATCATTTGAAATTCCGTCGAAAATCATCTTTCTGACGGAGTTTCGTTGGAATGGTCTGTCGCGAAACATTTTGTAGGAAATTCAACTTTTTCCGTCGGAAGAACATATTCCGACGGAATTAGATCTGTCGGCGCATGGTTTGACTTAAAATGAGAATCCGTCGCAATATTCCGACGAAATTAATTCCGTCGGTATATACCTCTTCCGATGGAATAATCCGTCGTAATCAAATACGTTTTCGACGGAAATATTCCTTCGTAAGGTCTGTATTTTTTGAGGGATTAAATTTCCGTCGGAATATTTCGACGGATTTTTCCGTCGCAAAGTTCCGACGGATTTATTTTCCCTCGGAAAATATATGATTTCCGACGGCATTGTCCATCTGAAAATTCGTGGCCATATTTCGACGGAATATTTTTCCGTCACAAAAAACCTGCTTCCGGCGGATTATACCATTTGAAATTCCGTCAGAATTTCACCGGCTAATTTAACAAATTAATCGAGTTTTTTTGAAATTACCACCATTCGAAACCTATACCTTCTGCACCTAATTCAATATATATATTTATATATATATATGTATATATATATATATACATATGTATATATATATATGTAGATATATATATATGTATATATATATATATACATATATATATATATATATATATATATATATATATATATATATATATATGTATGTATATGTATGTATATGTATATGTATGTATATGTATATGTATGTATATATGTATGTATATGTATATGTATATATGTATATGTATATGTATATATGTATATGTATATGTATATGTATATATATATATATGTATATGTATATGTATATATATATATATATATGTATGTATGTATGTATGTATGTATGTATGTATGTATACATATGTATATGTATATATATATATATATATATGTATATGTATATTTGTGTATATATATATATATGTATATATATAAAACATAATCCAAATTAAGTCCATGTACATACTACATAAACAAAAGCAAAACTATAGCCGGGATACCCTACCCTGCTCCGCCACTACTCATAATCCAAATTAAGTCCATGTACATACTACATAAACAAAAGCTAAGCTATAGCCGGGATACCTTGCCGTGCTCCGCCACTACTCGGGTCGTCCCTACGGTCTCGACTCTGAGGTTGAATGGTGGAACATGTGTCGCTGGGGGAAACGACGCATAAACTCATCCTACTTCTCCTGGTTTTTCCTCTCTATTACGGCCATTTGGGATTGAAATCGGGCTTCCATCTCGACTTCCAATTCACTTCGAATTTCACTGCGAAGAGCTTGCACCCTATGCTCCATCTGATCCTGCATTTGAGAAACAAAGGAAGGCGTGTACTGCTTTGAAGACGTGAAAACTCGACCCATCCGGTTGCCATAGTACAACTCTGCACTTTGGCTAAGTCCCTTCACACAGCCCTTCTTGTTGCGACCACCCACAGTTTCCCAGTACAACTCATTCAGACTCTTTCGAATCCCTTGAGTGCTTGCTTCTTCAACCTTCTTCTGGTAGGCCTCCTACAAGATATACATATGAAAAGGAGCAACTTACTAAGTTTAAGCAAGCATTTTCAACAAAATAGAACCAAGTAAGGCCTAATTGACTTCTACTTTGCCCATTTTCTTTAATTCTTATCAAATGAACTCTTTCTTTCTCATAACATGTCAATAATAGGTAGTTTTAGGTGTATAGGGATTGAATTCACACAAAAAAAAAACCAATTACCTAAGTTTTAAGAACTATTTTCATCCAAATGAATCCAAATATGGCCTAAATGACTTCTACTTTGCACATTTTCTTCATTTCTTACCAAATGAACTCTTTCTTTCTCATAACATGTCAATTATAGGTAGTTTTAGG
Organism: Chenopodium berlandieri; assembly: GCA_034703905.1. Taxonomy (NCBI): domain Eukaryota; kingdom Viridiplantae; phylum Streptophyta; class Magnoliopsida; order Caryophyllales; family Amaranthaceae; genus Chenopodium; species Chenopodium berlandieri. The sequence continues at coordinate 2,729,296 of CM068277.1, forward strand.
TGTATAGGGTTTGAAATCACAAAAAATGACCAATTAACTAAGTTTTAAGAACATTTTCATCCAAATATACCCTAATTGACTTCTACTTTACCCCATTTTCATGAAATCAATCAAATAAGTTTAGATTCTAAGTTATATTGAAGTTGTTACCGTAATTTGCTTTACTTTGGTGTTGGCTGGCACTGTGCCTCTCTCAGGCACATCCTTGAAGTGCCTCTTCTAAAAAGCTCAGGAGCTGTTGGTAACTGGCCTTGATTCTTCGCCGCCTTTGATTATACATGTAGAAAATCATCGTTATAAATGTCACACCACCATTACATAGTAATACACAAATGCCTTCTATTTTACTTGCCTATTAAACAAACTTACCATCCTTTTTGCATGTTGTATAGCTGACATAGAACCTTGATAGTGGGTTGGTTCAACCACATTTTCCAGGGAACCGCTCCTTCTGTTCTTCCTATTTTGGCCTGACCACTTCTTATAATATCCATCATCTTCTTGTGGACTTCCTCATTGAGCCAGCCTGGCTTGGCGCCATTCATCTTGTGTGTGACTGTATAGAACATGTCACGTAGGCGAGTTGCAAACTTCCTTTCAAAAGTTTGCTTCACATGCTCGTTTAATTGAGCTGCCCATGTGAATTGTTTCTACGAATGATAAACTTTAAAAGTTATAAACACAACTACATCAATACACTTAATAAAACATGTATTAACTAAGTTAAAAATAGCATACGTTGAACAAGTTCCACCAGTGTTGTTTCGTTCCTTCATCAACCTCTCCATAATTCCTCCAAGGGTCTCGATAGTATCCAGTTAGCGTACCAGAGACCTCACTCCTCACCTTGTTATCATCAAACCTACATTAAACGAGAAACAACATTAGATGATCATCAACAAAAAGTAATATAGAACTTGTTAGAAGTAATAAATAGGTTAATTTTTCGAAGATAAGAATATAAGTCCAATTCATTAAATGTACGTACGTACCAGAGCATAGTAGGGTCTAATACCAGCAACTCTGAATGTTGCTGTGTCTGATTTTGTGGTTGGGTGAAGGCGGGCTCCTGAGTGGCACCCAAATCATGTGCCTCCGCTTCCTCCATTTCTTCGTCATCGTCGTCGATCACCATTTGAGCTTTACCTTTCCCCTTTGTTTTCTTCAACGATTTTTCATCTTTACCCCCCGCCATGACCACCTGAAATAGTTGTTAGTAACATGACATGATATTATAAATTACAAGTATAGTGCAATGTAATAAAATTTTATACAAAAAGTAATGATTTATTATAAGACCAAGTCATATTTTGATTTTACAATAACAAGCAAATTCTTAAAGGAGATTAACATATTTTTCTCTTCATTAATCTCATCACTACTATCGCTACTGTAATCATCACTACTATCATCTAATAATACATCGATGTCATCATCCTCGTCACTATCACTAGAGTCGATGCTAGATTCATCATCTTCATCACTTGAGATAACAAAGCCGTCGTCATCATCTTCGTCATCATCATCTAGGACATAGTTTGGAATATCATTCGGTGGGCAAAGCGTTGCATGTACTTGTGGGGATGGTGCCTGCAAAAACTCTAAGTCCACCAGAGCATCAACCACTGACCTTGCTTGTGTTTTAAACACAGCTCACCAATGAACTCAATCCCGTTTCAGGCTAGGGTATGATGCGTAGTAAACTTGAGTCACTTGGTAAGATAATACAAAGGGATCATACTTGGGGTATTTCTTAGTATGATTTACTTCGACAAGCTTGTATTGTTCATGTGTGTTCATTCCCCTACCACAATCCATCCAACTACACTTAAGCAAAATAGTCTTGTACTCTTTTTCGGAACTAGTGTAGACAAGTTCAATTATGTCGTCTAAAATGCCAAAGTACTCTCCACCATCCTCACTTGATACACACACACCATATTCATCGTAGATTTGTGCTTGCCATGGGCATGTGTATGGAAATTAAATCCACCGACAAAAATCTGCCTCCAAGTTCGAACACGCTTGAAAGGACATCCGAATTTGGTTTCTCTTCAACCACCTATCAACGTTTTGAATATAAACGTCACAATTCATGAATTGAATAAATTGAAGTGCAAGATGTAAAATTCATAATTATGTCACGGTTAGACCGTTTATATCACCTTGTGATGAAACTAATAAGAGAATTCAGCTTCATATTTCTCCATGACTTCTTCTATACGCAGATAAGGTCGAATACTAAGAATGTAGTCCTCAAACTTCCTACAAGGTCAAACACACAATGTAAATCAACATTGTAATCATCTTAATTGTTCATAACTTTGAATACAATTCATTCCTAAACATATTATACCTTTCGTATTCACCGAGAATGCCGGTGTTTCGTAACACGAACAAATGATCACACTCGAGTTCTTTTTCATCTAAAAACCGAGTATTACCCTCATTTGACACACGACCGCTATCCACCGTGAACAACTCTGGTATTTCAGCGTTGTCCACTGTGGAGTCCACGTCAGCATTCACATTTCGACCGAGATCTCGTGTTTTTGTGTCAACTGACGCCTAAAAGTAATTAGAGCAAAAGTTTGCTATCTCTTTGGTGAGATAAGCATTGCATATGGAACCTTCAACTCGAGCCTTGTTCCCAATTTTTTGTTTCAAGTGATTGAGGAACTTGCAATTATAGTTATATAAATGTATAAACAAGTCATGACAATGAATGGGATGTAAACAAGAGGATGTGAAAGGGTCTTTGATTTACCTTTCGAAGGGATACATCCATCTATATTGAACAGGACCACATAACTTGCCCTCATATGGCAAATGAATAGGTAAATGCTCCATGGAGTTAAAGAATGTAGGAGGGAAGACCTTCTCAAGCTTGCAAAGGATCTCAGCTATGTTTTTCTCTAAACGCTCCATGTCACTAACTGTGATTGTGTAGCAACACAAATCGCGGAAGAATCTACGCATTCCAAATATGGAAAGGGAGCAATTCCCTCAAAGCAGTGGGCAACAACCTCTCCATGAACACGTGACAGTCCTGACTTTTCATTCCGTGCAGCTTACTTGCTTGCAAATCTACGCATCTGCTCAAATTGGAGGCGTAACCATCAGGAAACCGCAGCTTTTTAACCTACTCACACAAAACTTTTCTCTGAGCCTTGTCAAGAGCGAATGGAGCCTTTGGCATGAACTCTTAAATCCTCTATCATCCTCCTCAAGATGAAGCTGCAGCCGTTTACAATATTTGGCAATGTCATTTCGAGCTAATGGCGTGTCACATGTATGCTTTTTCACATCCATTATAGTGTGAATTAACTGATCAAAGAAGTTCTTTTCAATGTGCATGACATCTAAGTTGTGACGAATGAGCAGATGCTTCCAATATGGAAGCTCCTATAGTGTGCTTTGCTTGAACCACCCCTTTTTGGCTTTTTTGAGGCGTTTAAGTGCCTCAGGCCCATCTGTAGCCTTCAGAAGGACTTTCACACATTCCCACAATTCCTCTCTTGACATGATGTGTGGAGGTGCACCTTTTTCGACTTTGTTTTTACATAATGCAGTTCTACTATTCCGAAAAGGGTGATCAGTCGAAAGGAATTGGCGGTGGCAATCAAACCAAGAAACTTTACCACCATGTTCGAGCCAAAATGCTTTGCTTTTCTCCATGCAATATGGACAAGCCTTCTTACCAAATGTGGTCCAACCAAACAACATACCATAAGCCGGGAAGTCACTAACGGTCCATAGGATGGCTGCTCAAAGATTAAAATTATGTTTCCTCGAAATATCGTAGGTATTTGCGCCAACTTCCCATACTTGTTTCAACTCTTCTATCAACGGTTGCATGTACACATCCAAGTTGCCCTAAGGGTTTTTAGGACCAGGAATGAGCAACGAAAGGAACATGAATTGTCGTTTCATACACTTTGAGGGAGGCAAGTTATAAGGGGTCAAAATGACAAGCCAACAAGAATATTATCCCCCAAACTTACCATGAGAAGCAAAACCATCTGTACACAAGCCAAGTCAAACATTACGAGGCTCGGAGGCAAACTCTGGAAAGCAAGTATCGAGGTGTTTCCAAGCTTCACTATCACTAGGGTGTGCCATTGTGCCTTGAACTCGAGGATTTTTCGAATGCCATGTCATTTCCTCCGAAATGTTCTTGGTTTCAAAGAGCCTTTGCAACCTGGGTGTGATCGGGAAATAAAATAGAACATTCAAAGGCACTAAGCTACCTTTAGAAGTCTTCTTGTATCGGTTGCTGCCACACAATCTACATGTAGATAGCTGAGCATCATCCTTCCAAAACAACATACATCCTTTCGGGCATGCATGAATCTTTTCATGAGGCAGTCCAACCCCTTCACAATCTTCTTCACCTCATAGAATGTGTCGGCCACATGGGTGTTGTTAGGAATCGCTTCATTGACCAAAGAAGCAAACCCATCAACACATCTGTGCGGCAAATTATACTCGCACTTTAGACTAGTAATTCTAGCAGCCATCTCTAACACAGACAATGAACTCCCTTCGTATAATGGTTGTTCAGAAGCCTTCAACAAATCCAGAAAATGCTTAGCTTGTGCATTAGGCTCCTCCTCTGATGAAACACTAGCCTGTTTCAGAATGCCCTTGATCTTAAGCATGACCAAAAATATCGAAAACCATTTCACGATATTCATTGGAACGCCGTTCAGGAACTCCTGGAAACCCTTCCCCATGACACATCCAATCATAGTAATTAGGTACAAAACCCTTGCAATACAAATGAATTTTAACCGTTTCCGCATCCCAAAGCCGTTTGTTCTTACATTTAAAACATGGACACCTGACTTCATTCGAGTTACTACTCTCGGCATGATCTTTGACGTACTGAATGAATTCATCAACCCCTTTCACGAACTATGGACTATTAGAAAGCCCAACCTTCCTTTCATACATCCAGCTACGTTATGTTCGTTTCATGAACACAACTTCTACACAACTTACGCATATGTATAATCACATTAGTCACAAAGCGTATTTAATATTTATTATCCATCAAAGTGTTATGGAAATGCAAATGAGATTTGAAAAGATGTCCAAGGGTCCTTATCACTCTAACCTAACCCATCCTTGTACGTTTAATCCCACTAGTGAATGTAAGCCAGGTTTTCAAATCTATGGAAAATCCGACAGCATTTCCCTACAGTTCTCCAAGTACACGATGTAGGCGATTAGATACACCTACATATGTACCCAGAGAACATTGTAGAGAAATGAGAAGGCAGGATATTCCCTAGAATCAATAACAAGGCATACATTCACCACCTAAGTGAGAATAAGCGTACAAAGACAGTCCCAACCGGGGACTATTCAAGACATACTCATAATGTGTATGCCTTGAACGGGTATCTAAGCATATGATTATGCAAATGATTCATTTACAAAATATATAAAGTAAAGGACACATGCATTATACTAAACAAAATATATCATAATTAAACTAAACTAAACAAATATATTAAACAATTATTAAATATTATATTAAACATTATATAAAACATATATATTAAACTAAATAAACTAACATACATTATATTAAACTAAACTAAACTAACATACATTATTATATTAAACTAAACTAACATATCATTATACAACACATTCATTTCAAATATTTCAACATATTTAAACATAAAATACAACAAACATGTATACACTACACTAAAAATAACGATAAACTTACATATATCTATATACAATTAGTCACTAACATGCCATGTATAAACTAAACTAAGAATTTTAGGGTTTATAATGTCACTAACCTCTAGATCTGCACTTTTTATTGACAATCAAACCAAGTAAATCTACAAATCCTACAAATAATTACAATTAGAAACTTAATTAGGGTTTATTGTGTCAGTTTTTATTCCAAAAAAAAAAAATAAGGGCAAGACTTACCGGCTGCAGAACGGCGGGAGGATGGAGGTGGTGGTGGTTCTGGTCGCAGCGATGAAGGAGGAATGGGGGAAGCTGTAGAAAAAGGTATGGTGGTTAGGGTTTAACCAAAAAAACAAAAAATGCAAAACTACTTACCGAGCGGCGGCCTAGAAGTCACAAGGGGACAACGGTCAACGACCGGTGGTTGCGGTGAAAGGCCGATGGTGGCTGTTGACATGGTGGTGATGGTTAGGGTTTACCGAAAAAAAATAAATTAAAAAAATAAAACAAAATTCACTACAGTTACCGGTCGGCGGCCAAGGAATCACGGCGATGTAAGGCCGGTGGTTGCGGCGGATCGACGGTGGTCGCCGGTTCTTTCTCTTTCTCTTTCTCCCTTTCTTTTGTTCTCTCTCTTCCCCCTTTTCTCTTCTCCCTTCTCTTTCTATTTCGTGAATTTTCAGATCTAAAGCCCTTTTTTTTTTATTGTCAGAAATTAATACTTTTGACAGAATATTTCGTCAGAAAATATTTTTCGAGGGAATATTCCATCGGAAGTATTAGTTTCCGACAGAAATTAGTTCCGTTGGAAAATTTACGAGGGATATTCCATTGGAAAGTTCGTTTTACGACGGAATTTTCCGACGAGTTAAATTTCCTCGGAAAATTCAAAATTTCCGGCAGAAATTTGGGTCCGTCGGAGTGATTCCGTCGGAAATCGGTCTATTTCTAGTAGTGTTAACTCTTCCCCCAATACCAAAACAATACAAACTTTTGACTCTAATATGTGATTGGAAAGCTACACATGAAATCCGAAACTAATATGACAAGTTTAGACTTGGCAAACTTACACTTTGAGCTCTTTTCAGATTCTTCACGCATAAGCTCACAAAGTTGTGCTAATTATGAATTCTCCCTTATATACAAGTTATACTCGCATGTAATATAGGGTTTTCAAAAGATAGAAATTATAAAACTGCCGTTTTCATAATTACACATTTATGTAAATCTTTTTGGAAGAAAATCTTTTTAGAAAACTTATCAAAGATATAGTTTATGAAAAGAATAATATTTTGTAAACCGGATTCTATAAGATAAAATCTTTCAAAAAATTTTCATATAATTAAAACTTATCTTTTATAAACTTTCCATTTTTAAAGCTTGCCTAGCTTCGTCACGCTACTAATAAATTCCATGCATAAACTTTCCTAACATATTTACAATAATCCTTAGATAAATAAACTTAACAAAAAAACTTATATTTTAAAACTGGATTATCTTATCAATCGTTGTAAGGATACTAGGGCTTCACGCAGACCAGGACTAAGTTCCTGTTGTCCTTTATTCTCCAGCTCCTTGCTGGAACTTCGCAGGCCGAGTTCTTATATAACTTGTTGTCTTCAACGCAGACCAAGCCAGTGTTCTTAGCTTGCTGTCAAGCTTCAGGTAGGAAACCTTTCTTAGTATTCCTGTTAGGGAACTCAATTAGTTCCATTGTGGAACCCTTCTTCTACTTTCTTTAACTTTCCTTAGAATTTCCTTAAGTCCTCAATTCCAGTTCATTGGTCCCATCACTCATTCACTCCCATGCTATTGCAAATAATTATGTATGCATGTATTTTTTTTCTCTTAATTTTGAATTTTGTCTTACTAAAGTTCTGTTCCCCAAATGTGTCCTGATTCATCAAAATTATGAGAGATTCATAACTACTTTGTGGAAAAATTGAAAGGTGACAGAGATTCTCATTAATTTTGAATTTTGTCTTACTAAACCTTTAAGTCCTGGAATAATGATCTTTTGGATCTGCAGGTTGCAGCATTGCTTCCTAATGTTCCTGCAATATATGAGTTACACTTTGGGGTTCCAATGTCCGGGGGAATTTTATGTACCCTGAACGTACGTCATGACGCCGCAATGGTATCAGTCTTGCTTAAACATTCAGGGGCAAAACTCATTTTTGTAGATCAGCAATTCTTTGAAATAGCCAGCAATGCTATTCAGATTCTGTCCAAGAATACAACTGCTAATAGCCTTCCAAAGATTGTCTTAGTTCTCGATAAGCAAGCAATTGGAGCTGTAAGTCAAACACATTTTTCTGCAAACAAACTGGAGTATGAGAGTTTTCTTATGTCAGGTAAACATGATTTTGAAGTGTACTCTCCGAAAGATGAATTGGAACCGATTTCATTGAATTACACCTCTGGAACAACCTCGAGGCCTAAAGGTGTCGTGTATAGTCATCGAGGTGCATACTTAAACTCGTTGGCTGCTGTCTTGTTGAATGAGATGCACTCAATGCCAGTCTATTTATGGACCGTCCCTATGTTTCATTGCAATGGGTGGTGCCTTACGTGGGGTGTCGCAGCTCAGGGTGGCACGAATGTATGCCTGAGGAATGTGACTGCAAAGGGCATATTCAGTAATATTGCAGAGCACAAAGTAACCCACATGGGAGGTGCACCTACAGTTCTTACCATGATCATAAACTGTCCTGCTAATGATAAGAAGCCTCTTCCTGGCAAAGTCGCGGTGATGACAGGCGCTGCTCCACCTCCTCCGGAAGTGCTCTTCAAAATGGAAAATCTCGGGTTTTCTGTGACACATTCGTATGGATTGACAGAGACCTATGGTCCAGGTACAGTGGCTGATTCATATTACAAATATATTGGACATCCTAGGACAATTATTTCATAGGAATCTTCTTAGTTTATAATCCGAAAAAACAGTTTCATCAGAAAAATACAGTAAAGTTCGGGTAGAATGCAGATCAAAAGAAAAAGTCCTGCTAAAACAGAACTTTTTGGATTTGGCACTGCAGGTACAGTTTGTGTATGGAAGCCAGAGTGGGATGCTTTGCCTCCTAATGAGATAGCGAAACTCAAGTCCCGGCAAGGTGTGCATCACATTGGCCTAGAGGGCGTCGATGTGAAAGACCCAAATACCATGAAAAGTGTGCCTGCTGATGGAAAGACAATCGGCGAGGTTATGCTGAGAGGAAACACTGTCATGACAGGGTACTTAAATGATATTCAGGAAACTCAGGAGTCCTTTAAGGGAGGATGGTTTCATAGTGGGGACTTAGGAGTGATGCATTCAGATGGTTATATTCAGCTAAAAGACCGTTCTAAGGATATTATAATTTCAGGAGGCGAAAATATAAGCACAATTGAGGTAGAATCAGTAATATTTAGTCATCCTGCTGTACTAGACGCGGCTGTTGTTGGGCGTCCTGATGATCACTGGGGCGAGACCCCCTGTGCATTTGTGCAGTTGAAGGATGGACATGATCAGGTTACTGCTGCAGAAATAATTGGGTTCTGCAGAGATTCACTGCCTCATTATATGGCTCCTCGAACTGTTGTTTTCGGGGATTTACCAAAGACATCAACTGGAAAGACCCAGAAATTTGTTCTTAGAGAGAAAGCCAAGGCAATGGGGAGCCTTTCTCCCAAAAAAACCAGCAAACTTTGAGCAAAAGTCATTTGTTAATAGGTTTGCTTTCTAAGATTGTGTTCAACTGTTTATGCTTTTGTAAGCAAACTTTTGCACATATCCCATAGTAAGTTTGGAGAACATTACTTGCAACTTTTAAGGGTTGTAAAAAATAAGGAGTCACAATTGGAACTAATAAATGTAGTCAAACATTACAAACACCAATTAATGTTTGACTTTGTTAGACATTCCTAAATTAATACTCATATTGTATTAAGAATTGTGTTAAATGCTAAATTACAAATTTACAATCTTAAGGGTAGTATATACATTATCCATAATTTTTCTGTAAAGAAAATAAATGAAAGCAACTTCATTGTGTTAGCATTTGCTTATTTATTAATCAGTATGAAATCTCGTATTGATGATCAAGCGGAATTGTTCCCTCTCTTTAAAGTGCTATGTTATGGATGTATTATAATCATCAAACTCAAAAGCTTAAACTCACTATATTCTGTATAATTGTATAAACAAAGTTTCAGTCAAAATGATGGTCTAAATTTTGATATTTTTGTATAATAGTTTCTGTTTCGGTTGAAAACAATAGGACCTTCGGATAGGCCCTTTTTTGGAGTTGAAGACTGAACTCGGTCCAAGTTATGGTTGGGCCGAGGATTTCCTGCACAGCAAACACACGTAAAACTGGCCTCGGGGGTTGTGCCGAGTAAGGCCCCTCCGATGCCAAAGTCAGTACAGTGTTAGAGAGAGAAAGCTATGCAAGAGAGTAAATGCTTGAGGCTTAATGTGGATGAATGTAAGAAAAGACAATAGAAGGTTTTTATACCTTTGCTTAATAGATGAACTAGGCCCTTGAAGTCAAGTGGGCTTACCACGTTGACTGAACCATTGACTGATTTGGCCTTTGGACTAGAGAGTTTTTTTTTAACCTTGCTTTTGGGCTTTTGATTAAAACATTTGGACCGGCCAAATTGGATTGAATTGGACCCAAATAACTTGCCCCCCAGATCGATTCGGAAGCATGAGCGGTCGGGTTTTGACTTGCAAAATGGAGGAAAGTAAACAGTTTAATTAAAATTTGAATTTGGGTGGTTATTGAGGTAATAACTTCCATTTAGAGAGTATTTAGAGAAGGTGGAAGGTTTAGTGGGTAGTTAACTTGGGAAGTGTTTAACGGTTACATTTAGGTGGAGTTAGTGGGGCTTTTAGTGGTACGAACTCCAGGAATTCTTGCTTCCGGAAACTTATTTAAACCACTCATCCCATTCTCTCTCCTCACTTCTTGCAAACTCTTTCTTCCGTCTTTCGTAATTCACCCTTGACAAAACTCTTTCCTTTTTCCTAATATTCTCTGCATTTCTTGACTTAAAGACGAAGTTCGTTGCTCCGAGTTTGTAGATCGGCGAATTCCGCTTTTGATAAAGGTAATTTTCTCCAAAACTTGTTCGGATTTCTTTGATTTTTTAAAGCATCCCCTTTTTTCTCGATTTTTCGATTTTTAGAACAAATATGGCTCAAGACCGAGGTAAGAGACCGGTAGTTGCTAATGAGGAAGAGGAAGAGGAAATTCCTCAATTGTTTCCTCGGCGCAATCAACCACTTGGGCTGATGCAGCCACTAAGCAACCGAAATCCTCATCCCAGGGTGGATACTGAGGTTTCATCGAGCGAGACTCTTATTGCTACAGTGCCGCTGATGTCGGTGCCTTTCCGAGGCTCAGAAAAGGCTAGCACCTCTGGCAGTGGCTCTGCAGCTCGGCCCCAGGAGTTGTTAGCTGGAGCCTGTGAGTGGGATAATCCCCCCGAAAACTATGGGGTGGTGACCACTGCTCCGTATGACTGGTGGGTCAAAGGGAGTGCTCTCCATCGCCTTGACAAACAAATAAAAGTTTTCTATGGCATTATGGAAGAGGATGGGTATTGGTGCCGAATGCCCACTGTTGAGGATAGAATTCATCGGCCCCCTCCTGGTTACATTGGGGTGCATACCACGCAGCTGCAGTTTGGGCTCCGGTTTCCTTTGCACACTCCTTCGTGGTCGAAGTACTGAATGGGTACAACAACTCATTGTGCCAGCTGACCCCTGCCAGCATCCGAAGAGTGATGACGTTCCTTTGGGTCTGCCTTTTTTATGGATTCGCACCGAGCCTTCATGTTTTCCGAAAACTTCATAAACTGATGCCGAACCAACAATCAGATGAGCATCATGGCGTTGGGTGGTGGCGAATTGAGACCCAAAGAGGGTACCTTACCACCTGGCTATACTTCGGACAAGGACTGGTGAGGCCAGTGGATCTGGGTTCGGGCCCTTGCTGAGGAGGGTCACCCGAACTATTTTGGGGGACCGAGGTATCTGAGCATGCCAGATCCTCAAATAAGCATGATTGGGTTGGATGAATTCTATGCCGAAGAAAAGGAGCTGCTGACCCTTTTTGGCAAGAAGAGAAATCCGAGGGGCACTGGCCGAATGGACCAAGTGCCAGAGACTTGGCTGCCTTGCTACCACTACATCTTCCAAGAGAAGATGCTTGCTGTTGTCGGCCTCAGCTGAAAGTACCAAGATGGTAAGGTGTTCGACTGGGGCCGAAGGCTTTTGCTTTTTCTTTCATTTTTCTTTGAGCTTTTATTGATTGCCTTTTTCATGCTGATTAACCTTTCGTTTTTTGCTTTTAAGTGCTACACGAAGGAAACTGCGACATTGACTATAAGAAGCTCAGCATCAATGCTGCTAGGCGTGTGACGAGGAACGCCCCTGCCATTACTGACCCTTCGGCCTCGGGCCCCCTCTCTACGCCAATCAACGTTTGAGATAGTCAGCCCTGCCGAGTATTCAAGGCAGAAGTCTTGGTTCTTGAAGAGGGATCCCTTCTATCTTTTGGGGCCAGAAGAACAAGTTGTTGTTGCTGCTGCTGCTGTGAGGGTTGGAAACTTTGGTGGGCCATCTACTTCTGCTGCTGGCCCTCAAGTACTCAGCGTAGAAGACAAGGAATTGCTGAAGACTTCGGTGAGCCTCAACTTTCCTCTCCTTTCTTTCTCTTTCCCATTGCCTTGCTTTTTTTACTTAGCATTTTCTTTGATTTTTGGAAATTTTTCCTAAGTGTTGAGCTTCGACTCGGAATTTTTTTTTTTATGATGCTTATACTGCTCTTTGCCCCCCTGTCTTTTCTGCTGCAGTCTGACAAAGAAGAAGAAGACAAAGGAGAGCCAGCTGAGAAATCATCTTCTTCGAACGACACTACTACAAAACAAGCCATTTCCGACGGAAAAAATCCGTCGGAATTACCCTGAATTCCGTAGGAAAACCCGTTTCCGACGGAATTTCGTCGGAATCGGTTGTCGGAAAACCTTTTATAGGAAAAACGACCTTTTTCGACGGAATTTCCGTCAGAAAAGGGTTTTCCGATGGAATTCCGTCAGAATAGTTCCGTCGGAAGAGAAATTCCGACACCGGAAAAGTCTGTCGGAAAATTCCGACGGATACTGTTCCGTCAAAAAAGTCAATTAAAAAAATAAAAACAAAACAGCCCCACCCCTAAACCGTACCCCACCCAGATCCACCATACCAGCCCCGTAACCAACCCAAAACCACCAACAAAACCCCGTGACCCACCCAGATCCACCACCAAAACCCCGTAACCCACCCAGATCCACCACCAAAACCCCGTTACCCACCCAGATCCACCACCACACCAGCCCCTATCCCACCTTCACACACCACCACCGACACCACCAAAAAATAACCCCAACTTCCCAAACCACCACCGACACCAACCCTAACACCTATCCCACCTTCACACACCACCACCGACACCACCACACCAAAAACTCAAAAACTCGAAAATTAACCCCAAAAAAACAAAAATTAGCCCAAAAATACGAAAATTAACACAACAAAATCGACAAAAACCACAAAAAAAAAATCAAAACCAGTAGATCTACATATTTAATCAGAGTTTCATAGAAAAATTAAAAAAAAACGATAATTAAAAAAATTAAAAAAAAAACGCTAATTAAACAAAAAAAAATTAAAGGAAATATATAAATATACAATTATTTAATGAAATTTATAAATTAACATTACAGTTACATAAAAAATTAACTAGATCTACAATTGGCCCAAAAAATTAAAAAAATTAATGGTGGTTGTCGGTTTTATTGTTGTTGCGCCGTTGTTCGTTGTTGCGCCGTTGTTGTTGGTGCTGATGTTGGTGGTTGACGTAGGTGGTGGTTGTTGTTGGTGCGTCGTTGTTGTTGTTGATTGCAAGGAGGATGGAGAGAGAGAAGAGACAGAGGAGGGAAAAGGAGAAGAAGATCGAGAAAAAGGAGAAGGAGGGGTCCAGAAGAAGAGGAAAGAGAAGAAGGAGAGATCCAGAAGAAGAGGAAAGAGAAGAGAGGAGGAGAGGAGAGGCGGAAATGAAGTTAAGGAGGGGAGGTTTGGCTGTTTTAGCCTATTAGGGTTTGGTTTTTTTGATTTTTTTTTTAAATATATTCCAACGAAAATTCCGTTGGAAATTTCCTACAGATATAAATTCCGTCGGAAATGTAGTGTTCCGATGGAAAAATCCGTCGGAAAATACATATATTCCGTCGGAAATTTCCGACGGATTTTCGAAATTTCCGACGGATTTTCGACATAAATTGTTGAATTCGTCGGAAATTTCCAACAAAGTATAAATCCGTCAGAAATTTTGCATTTTCCGACGGAAATACATGTCCGTCGAAATTCGGCCTATTTCTAGTAGTACGTGTCTTCAGCCGAAGAAATGGCTGGGCAAAGGAGAAGAAGAGCCGTCATAAATCCCGGGCAGTTTCAAGCTTCCGAGCCTGCTGCAAAGAGACCCCGGCTGGGTGAAGACCATGCCGAGGCGATTAAAGAGAAGACTCCTCCTCCTCCCGAGACTCAGGACGAAGAAGTTCAGCAGAGGACTCCCCCCAACTTAAATTCCTCTCCATCTCCTCGGCACTTAGCCGAACCGTTTGCTGATGAGGTTCGGAAGGAGGCTGATGCGCTGATCATCTAGCCCGAGAATGATGATGTGAAGATACTGGATGAGAGGCCCAAAGATTTTAAGGAGGTCGAGGAAAGAATTAAAGAAGAGAATGATTCGTCCACTGCCTCTTTACCCGGAGTAACTGATTCATCCGAAGTACAATGCCTCACTTGGCAATACTTCGGGGGTGAAATCATTTACCCTCGTCTCGGCAGGTTTGACGGCTTGCTGAAGTATAATGCTGCTAGTGAGCAATACTTCGGACAACGCCGAAGGGAAACCATGAATTTTTTCAAAAAACATCGAAAGCAGAAAAATAGAAACTTGCTAAATTTAAAGAAATGGTGGCTCAAAGGCCTTTCATTAATCAGAAAGATGCACTTACATAGATTGTTCTTCCCCGAAGGGTTTACACATGAAATTTCTTAAGTACATCAGCATTCCAGTGTTTCTTCAGCTTAGTTCCATCCAACTGCCTAAGTCGGTATTTTCTAGGCTGAAGTTCATCATAAATTTCATAGGGTCCCTCCCAAGTGGCTGAGAGTTTCCCATGAATGCGGCCTTTTTGCACAGCTGTAGCATTCCAAAGAACAATATCTCCAATTTTGAGAAGTCTTGCGTGGACTCTTCGGTTGTAAAATTTGCTGATTCTTTACTTGTATGCAGCCATTCTATCTCAAGCCGAGTCTTTGACCTCAAAAGTCAAGGGATTCTTTCATGAGCTGCTCATTTTCTTCGGTCGAGAAGAGATTTACTCGCAAACTTTATGTGCCGATTTCTAGTGGAAGAACGGTTTTGGATCCGTACACCAATTCAAAAGGTGAATGTCTCGTTGCCTCTTTTTCAGTTGTCCGAAGTGACCAGAGGGTTCCTAGAAGCTAATCTATCCATTTGGACTTTTGATCTTCAACTCTCTTCTTGAGAGCGTTGAGAATCTGTTTATTTGCAGCTTCAGCCTGACCATTGCTTTATGCATGCAACACTGCCGAATAGGCCAACTTAATGCCGAACTGATCAGTGTACCGCCTTAGCGGCAAATTATCAAATTGCCTCCCATGATCGAAGACAAAGACCTTCGGAATTCCAAAGTGAGTGATAATATTCTGCCAGATGAATTTCCTGACAGTTTGCTCTGTGATGTTCGAGGCTACTTCGGCCTCGATCCATTTACTGAAATAGTAAATGTCGACTATTAGCCATCTTTTCTGATGCGGAGCATCAGGAAATGGCCCCAAGATATCCAGTCCCCATTGAGAAAATGGAAGCGGATTCAAGATCGGCTGAAGATCTCAGGCTGGCTGATGGATGATTGGTGCGAATTTTTGACATTTTTCGCATTTCCTGACTAGCTCCTTAGCGTTTATGACCATGGTAGGCCAGTAATACCCAACCCTTAATGCCTTGTGGGCTAAAGCTCTTCCCCCGATGTGGTTTCCACAGATGCCGAGGTGGATCTCCCGAAGGATGCAATCAGCATCTGTTGGTCCCACACATTTTAGTAGTGGGGCTGAGAAAGACTTCTTCAGCAGCTCTCCTCTGAAGATGATGAACCTTGAGTTGATTCTCTACAGTTTGGAGGCCAAGTTTCTGTCTTCGGGAATTTCTCCCCGAAGCTTGTAAGCTAGGATAGGGTCCATCTAGCTCGGCTCATGTGTGACGCAGCAAACCTCAGGTGCTTCGTCCACACTACTTTCTTGGCGCACCTCCACATTTACGGATCGGTTCAGCTTAGTTAGAGTTGAACTTGCAAGTTTGCAGAGTGCGTCGGCTTGTGCGTTCTGACCCCTTGGGATCAGCTCGACTTTAAGGGTTCTCAACTTCGCAATGACTGTTTTGATCTTTGCAAGGTAAGCTATAATTGAGGGCTCTTTGGCCTCATATTCACCTCAAATCTGATTTGCGACGAGCTGAGAGTCTATCTTTAAACAGACATGCTCGGCTTCCAATGCTATGCACAGCTCTAAGCCAGCGATTATTGCTTCACATTCAGCTTCATTATTTGAAGCTTTGAATGAGAATTTCAGTGCATATTCAAAGGACTTGCCTTCAGGCGAGGTTATGACTACCCCTTCCCCCGAACCATTTACGGTGGAGGATCCATCCATGAAAACAGTCCATACTTTCTTTTCCTCGTCTAGTGTCTCTTGATAAGAACACTAGGCAAGGAAGTCTGCCATGGCCTGAGCCTTGATGGCTACTCTCGGCTGTTAGCTGTCAATATCTTGAAGATCATGAAAATGAAAATAAGCATTGTTTCTGAGGGAAACAATGTGGTCAAGACTATGACCTTTATCCGTGAGTTAAAGATTGGTTCAGTCCATATGAAGATAGACCGAAGATCACCTGCACAAGAGAGCACGTTAACTGGCCTTGGGGTGTGTCCGAGAAAACCCCTCCAATACTTTAGTCAGTACATGTGATTGAAAGCTCAAGAAGAGAATTCAATGCATGCAACTATGCAAGTGTAATAAATGTGGAATGATTTTGTAGATACTTTGTTTGGTATAAATTTAGGGTATTTATACCTTTAAGATATAGGCCCCAACAATGGTAAACTGATATGGACCATGTAGCAAATGGATTGCCTTATGGACAATTGAGTACTTGAACTTGAGGCATGGAAAAGGTCCTTTAGAGGACTTCTGGGCTTGTGGCCTATATGGCTTTTGGGCCATCAAATTGACTGTTACAAATAAAGTTATTTGGACTCCAAAACAAGCATTACAGTATATTATAGAATGAAGGTAGTATGATTAAAAAATCCTTAATCTCGGTTTTTTTTTCCTCATATCAGAGCTAAATTATATTTAGTCAATGTCTATGTTCTCATCATGAATATAAGGTTTTCCAATTGAATTTTCTAAACATGCTGAATTGTGTTGGATTAGTACGGTTTCAATTTATGTATTTTTCATAATAATACCTATACCTTACACTTCACCTGTAATAAGGAGATCTAGTATAATTTTAATAAGGTCAGGTCTGATTTGGTCTGAATTTTTCTAGTCTTATATGGTCTGATTTATGTATTGTTTGGTGGGTAGTTGTTTGGTTTACACAAAAATGCAAAGATAATGGAAGTGATAATTTATGGGAAAATGAACTTAACCCAAAACATGGAAAGTTAATTACCAAACTCCCCTAGTAAACCAAAATTCCTGGGAATTTTAACTTTCCTTATTGTCAAACCAAACACATTTAGGAAATTTCAATTCCTAGGAATTACATTTAGGAATTAACTTTGAATGAAATACAAATTTCTATGGGAATTTAATTCCCACATCAACCAAACAATACCCTAATATATTTATTTGACTAAGCTTTGACTGTCTTTTTCACTAATCTATAGAAATAACACATTTTCAAATTATATTATTAGATTCGTCTTAATTTTTATAAATTTTTAAAGCACAACCTAAGATAATTAGCAATAAGTAAACAAGATTAAAAATAAATAAATAAATAAATTCCAAGATTAGAATAATTTTTGTTTGATATGATCTGATCTAATTTTGACAAAATTATGTAACAAGCAAGTATTTGAAATAAGTTAACGAAAAGTCCTTTTGAAATGTTTAATGATCAAAGTTAGAACCTATTATCTTCACCTTATTACAATAATTATTAAAGTTCAGTTGAAATAATTTAAGTTCAACACTCTTTTTCTCAATGTTCTCTATCTTTTTCCTCAAAAACCCTTTTTTGTTGTTGTTGTTGTTGTTGTTCTAGGGGCTACCAGCCTACCACCAACCTTTTGGTTGATAGTAAGCCCCTAAATTTATTGTTTTATTTCATGCTCATAATAAATTTCATTTCTATCTCTAGTAGAGAGTTTTTTTTACCCAATTTTTGGGCTATACCTATTCGTTTATCGGATTTAATTTCTCTCTTTGTGGGAGTTTGGGACTATGCTTTTTAAATGTTGTATGAAAGATTTATTTTATTTTATTATTATTTTTTTATAATGAGGATTGTGTGCAATGTGGCAATGGAGGTTAATTCTACATCTGCAATCAATTGCATCAAATGTTGTTCGATTTTAAAACTACAATAGATCGAAAGACCTTCTTGTGGAAGGTTGTATCAAACACCAAAATTGAAAAAGGGTATTCATCAATGTTAGATCTCATCTACAACGATCATGGTTTTGCCCAATTAGAATTTTATTAAATCCAATTTTAAATGTAATTGCTAGTTTTTAATTATATTGTAGATGTCATACGACTCTGCTAGTTTTTAATTATATTGACAGTGAGGGATAGCTCAAGTGGTTAGATCTCTCCTCCCGGTTCCAGGTGATCTTGTGATCGATTTTCATCACCCACCCTCTCTAAACACCAAAAGAAAAAATATATATATAAATTTTACTTTAAAAAAAATTTAAATTCAACATAAATAAGTCAATTTATTAAAATAAGTTGTAATCAGTTAAAATCGATAATTTTATGAATGAATACCATATAATAAAATATCAATAAAAATAAATTTTAATTAGTAAAATTAATTTTAGTTAATAAATGAGGTGGAAAAAAGTTTTATACATTGAGAAACATGCGAAATCAATATTTTATCAATTTATTACTACAAGACATCCGTAACGATTATGTAATCAAACAATTGATTGTATAAAGAAGTTTTATTAATCAAAATGCTCAAATGTTCACATGATCACATGGTCGAATTGGCCATTTTGCCGGTGCAAGTTGTCTAAGACTCAAGATTCAGAGGTCCAACTGACAACTGCCCCCTCTCATCATTGACTCGATTAACAATCCAAAAATGATACAGCAGTAGTACTAATTCTATTCTTCCCAATCTACTGAAAAATTTACATCGTCAACTATTCTTCGATTCAGATGGATTCTCTCTCCTTCCATTGGATCTTTCTTGTATTCTTTGCTTTCTTCCCATTTTTATTATCTGTTGTTTATGCTGAAGTTGACTCCAATTCCATTGTCACTCCCATCAATCGCGATCTCTATCGTTCCAGGTAAAAACTAAAAAAAAAATTATCTTTTTTGGTTGCAATTTCAGTGAGATAGTTTGATTTGTACCCTTGATTTTGATGGGTTTTCTTCTAATTTTTGTGGGGTTTCTTCGAATTTTTCTGGGTTTATGATGAATTTTTATGATTTTTGTTTCAGTGCTGATTTGATGGAAGAGATTGAGGCATTAGTTCATCGTCATCCAAATAAGCTTAGTGTGAGTGTTTGTTGTTTAAAATGTTTATATTTTGATTATTGAATGGTATGAAAAGTTGGGATCAATGATTAGTTGTTTGTGATTTGTGACAGATAGAAACTATGGAATCTGAAAATAAAGGGTATGAAGCACAGGTAGCTGTTGTAACTTACTGCAGGGATAGAAAGGAAGATGATAAATCAAAGTTTAGAATCCTTCTTGTAAGTGTCACTCTACTTTTATTCGAATTATTATTGTTGCCTTTCCTTGGTTAAGGGCGATGATGTAAGACGGGATTTTATCATCACCCGGAAGACTTATGAACTAAGAATTTTGAATATGTATAGAAGTTAATTTTGTTATTTTAAGGTTTGATTTAAGCATCATTATGAGTTTTTGACTGGATCAATATTTTTGCTGGGTTGTTGAATGTTGATGTTGCTGTATAATTAAGTTAAGTGTAATATTGAAAAAAGAAATGAAAGGCAATGTGAGTAAAATCTGTACTGCATTTATCAAGATTTAGATTTGTCTCAGATTGGTGATGGTGCTGTTTTTGACAGATGATTCCTTGTCTTCCAGACTTTTGGGCAGCATGGGAGGGAGCTCATTACATCCGAGCTTGCCTTGCGAATCCTTTCTATTTTAAGTGAGGAAGAGTTTCTGCCCAAACTAGACCGGAAGTCCATGAACAGCACGCTTGACAAGCTTGTTATCAAGGTAACTTTCTCCTTATAAACCTTCAACTTACTGTAATTCTATATTATATTTTAGGAAAGGAAATGGTGATTCTTTGCAACGGTCAATTACAGTAAGGAAAATATTTGAAATATTTGAAATAATTCACTTCTAAATGAGTAAAGTCCTCAGGTCAATTAAACATATGCTACTTGGACTCAAGTATTTCCGTATGTTTGTCATGTTGAATTTGGTAATTATTAGCAAGGATGCAACTGGTTCTTTTTTGTTTCATTTGGCAACCAAAGGTCAGTTACTTATGATGATTCATGTTAGCTGACCCAAATCATTTTGGCACTAAGGCTTTGTTGTTGTTGTTGGCAACCAAAGGTAGTGAAACTAGGTATACAGCTTTGACTACATCACATATGGCAATTCATTGTCAGATAGTAGGCTAAAATATCTCATTAACTAAAGTCAAATTTATTCTGCAGTGTTTAATATGGATGCTTAGATGAGCTTATAATTCTGTACAAAGTGAACTTCTTAGTCTGCTACCATGGGCTCAATTCACCTTCAACCGGAAAAACTTTAACCGAGCAATTTCATTTTTTCCTAGAAATGATTTTTTGAATACCATCAAATTAACCTCAGTGGTTGAGCTTAAGTTGTTGTCACCATTCACCACCAATGGGCTGACCTGGCTTTTAAGACCTGAATCTCTAATTAATGTACTCTGTATATACTATAGACCACGCAACCTTCTAGGTTATTGTGGTGGTCAGAATGAAATATATGGACATTTAATTTTCTTTTTGCTATAGTTTGGATTTCATGTCATGATGTAGAGAAGCTTGTACAGAATTCTAATATCTCTAATCATTATCTATTAGGTTGTGCCAATGGAAAATTTAAATGGCCGAAAACGTGTGGAGTCAGGAGATCTTTGTGAAAGGAGAAATGGTAAGCACATGGATTTGTGTATCTTTTATGAAATTTTAATCTGATGACTAACATGATGTGTACCCCTCATGGCCCTCAATGCTGATCTTGTTTGGTTGACAGGAAGA
Source organism: Chenopodium berlandieri (assembly GCA_034703905.1). Lineage (NCBI taxonomy): Eukaryota > Viridiplantae > Streptophyta > Magnoliopsida > Caryophyllales > Amaranthaceae > Chenopodium > Chenopodium berlandieri. The sequence goes on from CM068277.1 coordinate 2,750,603, forward strand.
GGAGTTGATCTCAACCGCAACTGGAGTGTAGATTGGGGCAAAAAAGAAAAGGTTAGTCTCTCACATTGTGCTGAATCATTCTTTGACAATATGTTCAGGAGATAAAATATAAAAAGGACAAGGTTTACTTTAGCCCATGTGATTTTGTGGTCTTCTCAAGTAATAGGTTAGGATGAAGGTTAGTGGGCTTTTGTGAGGGGAGTTCAGCATCTTTTTCCCACATTTTACACTTGGTTGAAGGTTACTATGGTGAGTGTGGATTGGTTTAACATGAGGGAAAGAGATATTTTGACTTATTGTCCCAGCGTGGTGCCTACTCAATGTCATCTATGTGATAATTGATTATACTTAGGTGATCTGATCCTATGGTTCTTCCTCCTGTTTGAGATGGGAGATTGCTTGTATAGTGTGTGTGATAAGTGTTGCTTGTACTTCTCTTATTATTTGCTTAGACCAGTGAAAATTTAATGCTTATTATGATATGATCATATAGTGAGTGCTAAGTGAGAGCACATGTTAATCGTGTAGAGAAGACATTGGTTTTTTGGATGAGTGAGTGTGTTGAAGATTTGAAGCTTATGAGATTTTACAGGTTTAGAGCACAAATTGGTTAGGAGAGATGAGTTTCTCTGCTTAGCAGATGTGATCACTCGGGCCTCATCAATTACATTCCAGGCTGGAGGTACAGTTTGAAACCTAGGAATTATTGTTGAGATGAGATTTATTGTATTTAACTTTCTTGAATCCTAAGGAGATAAAGTTGGAGGGTTTTTTTTTTTTTTTTTTTTTTTTTTGTTTCCCATTTCCATGAATGAGAATTTCTGAACAATTTTAACTTTTGTGTGGGAAAGTATGCAAGTATCTAATGTTTGTACATCCTTTTTTCCAATATACATGAGATGGGTGTATGAATGAACTGTTGTCATTTCTACTTGAAGACAGTTAAATCTCCAAGTGAATTGTAAATTGGCGCTCAATGTCTCAAGTAGGTGACATTTAAGCTGATGTGATTTGATGGAGATTACTTCAAATCTTGGCGGCGCAATAGCATTTTTATTATATTTTTTTATCAGTAGATTCTAGGACTTTAATTTAGGTAGTAGCAAGAGCAGAAGTCAGGGACCATTACAAAGTGGCCCCTTTCTACCGTTATGCCTGTTCTCTCCATTTTTATATAGCGACTCTCATTCTTTCCGTGACAGATATATAGTCCTATTGTCCTATTGAGGGATCTTAGACAGTATTGAATGTGTAAGGCTGATATTCTGGTTTAACTTTAAAAGATTGCCTTGTGGTATATGCTTTAAAGTTCAATCTATTTCTTTTTAGACATGGTTAGAAACTTAGAATGCTTTATCTTTTGCTCAAAGCTCTCCCTCTTTTCTTTTCTTTCTTGCTTTCTTTTTTTTATTTTATTTTTTTAATTTTTATTTTTATTTAATGGTTTCGTATTGGCATTCTTGTTTGCCAATGCACAACATAGACCGTCAAAGTGTTTAGTTATCTTTAGGTAAAAATAATAAAAAGTTTATATTTTGAAATATACATGGAGTCAAATCCAATGATATTTCACCTTTTAATGTTTGTGTAGAAAAACATGGTTGAGGTGAGACATGTATAGTGCAAAAGGCCATATGGAACAATTTAAAAAACAGAGGGAGTAGTAGACAACACCCCTGTACTCCGTTTCCACTTGATTCATTTCTGTATATTGGGTCAGAATGCACCAGACATGCACCAGACTGGTTGAGTTAATGCAGGATGTAAATTGAAAGTTGTCAACGGACTAACCTTCAGAGCTTGTGGGAAATATGATAGTGATGGGCAGTGATTAAAGGATGGCTGTCTATTGTTTTCTCAAGAAGTCAAGATAATGCAAAAAATGCTTTATCATGACTTTCGTATATGTTAGCAGCTGATATAGGCTAGTTATTGTCAGTAGGGAGGGAAATGGATTCCAGAGTCAGCTTGCTTTGGACTATCTTACTGCATGCTCTTTTTGATTTTTTTTTTTTTTTTTTTTTTTTTTTTGTGTCTATGTAGTTGAGCTACCTCTGTATCACTTGACCCCTTGGGTTTTCTTTAACCATTTTGCCTTTTGTTATTGGTATTTTATAATAGGATTATGATCCTTATGAAGAAAATCCTGGAAGTGCTCCTTTCAGCGAGCCTGAGAGCCAAATTATGCGGAAACTTGCTTTGTCGTTTGAGCCACATCTATGGGTTAATGTACATTCTGGAATGCAGGTAATGAAATGTTTATTTATGTTTTATACTTTGCATTATACTCTGTAATTTAATTAAACTTGGAGATTAACTGATGTATTCCTGTAAGGGTCAAGGGCAGAACTGAAAAGCTGGTGGACCTCTTCCCCTATTTCATATATACGGGCAATACAGCTTAGTGCTCCCTCCAGTCTTTTTATGTTCAACAATTGACTTGCACATAGTTTTAGGCATTTTATTTTACTTTGTTAGATTAATATTTCCTACGTTCCACAAATATTGCAATTACCATTTTAGGAAGTTTCATAATTATTGCAACGTTTTCCTATTTGCACATGCTTTCTCTCTTTCTCTCTCCTCATCTCATGGGTACCCATCTTTATTCCTCTCTGTCGCTCTCCTCTTCTTAAAATTTGTGTCCCATCCCCATGTTGCAATATTTAGGGAACGGAGGAAGTATGTAAGTAGAGTTTGGGTGGATTTGCATCTAGATACTCCTAGTCAACCTTTGAAGGTAGAACAAGCCTTAGATGGTTGGACATCGGAGTGGTTTATTGCAAGCTGGAATCTTAATTATCAATGCTTGTGACAATCTCATCTTCTTTACTATTTTATAGAAACAATTACAGAGTGACAGAATTACACAATATGTGGTTTTGTACCAAGCTGCTAAACACATGAATGACAATAATTATACATTTTTATTTATCATCTGATGGTTTTTATCTTGTTTACATCTGATTTTTGTTAGGAGCCATTGTTTATTTATATGTCTACCTCAGCTATATGTATTATTAACCAACCTTTTGTTTTCAGGCTTTATTCATGCCATATGACCACAGAAATACTACTCCAGATGGATCTTCTTCATTTAAAATGAAAGCAATGGTTAATGATTTAAATTACCGGCACTTCCAAGGTCATTGCATGACTGGTTCAGGGGGAGGCTCTGTTGGGTTAGTTTCCTTAACCAAAGCTAAGGTTAATTGTATCGATATATATCTGTAGCTCTTGTAATGGTCTTTTGATTTCTGTTAATGCACATTGATTCTATCAGTTGAATTCAGAGACATAGTTTTTGTCTAAAATGTGGAAGCACATTTACCCTTAGGCCCTTTTTTTAGCAAACCTTGAGATGATGATATTATTTCGTAGCAGCTCCCAAAGTCCCAATAATGAACTTGCTGATTGTTCTTACTTCTTGGAGGCAAAGGAAGGAGAGAAGAGAAAAGGAATAGGAGTTAGAAATTTTTGTTCATTGGTCTAGATGGATATTAATCTTTTATATTTCGTATGTTTTAAGACAAAAAGAGGGAGAAAAATTCACAGTTTGTTCCTTTAGTCTAAATGGGCTTTAATGTTTTGTATTATTGGTGAATCAATGGATTGCTGTCCATGGGCTGCACTTAATGTGCAACTCACTTTTAAAACGTCCTTTAAGCTTATCATCTGCTTTTTTTTTTAGGTATCTTGCACATGGCACCGCGACAGACTATATATACGATGTTGCAAAAGTTCCCATGGCTTTCACATTTGAGGTTTGTGAGATGCTTGTTTGATGTACTAAGTTGGTGAAGTGTCTTCATGCTACAGTTTTACAATTATTCAAATTTGCAGATCTATGGAGATGAGTCAGCTCCAGCAAAAGACTGCTTCAGAATGTTTAACCCAACAAATCTAACCACTTTTAAGGTATGATAATTCTTTAACATTATTTTTCTTTATTGTGGCCAGTGGGCTGGTCTGTGTAATATTGGTCAGGGCGGTTCCACTACCAGCCTATGAATTGACCGGGCTGGGACTGTTCAGGTGGGCCAACTTTCTTGTCAGCTTAAAAGTAGCATGGTAAATGGCCCTGGCCGCCTGGACTAGGTTGGACTGTTTCTACCTCACTGGTGGGCTTGAAGCTCAATTCTTGATCTATCTCACCTGGTTGACTGATCTATGCTGGGCTAGGCCGGTCCAACAATCCAACATGAACAGCCCTCTGGTCATTTGTAGTAGTACCTCCGTTTCATATTAGTTGTAACATTGGGATATTATTTGTCAGATATAAAATATTCCAAAGTTACAACTAATATGAAATAGAGGTAGTACTTGGTTTTCTATGTTTTTTTTCTAGTCTGGCTGCTTGCTTTGTACAATTTTGATAAGCAAACCTGAATTCCTTTTATTGATTTGTGCTTTGTAGGCTGTTCTTAACGACTGGTCTGCAGCATTCTTCACTTTGTTCAAGTTTGGGCCACAGCTGCTAGGTTTAGCGAACTCGGAGGAATCAGCTAAATGGGTATCAATTGATGATTATTTAGATGGATACTTGATGAGTAGACGCAATCGATATGGAAAGAAAATGGAGGTGTTTGAGCTCGGATTGCAGGAGATACGATCTTATTTTAGACTTTTCATGCTATCTTGCATTATTTTGATGTTCATGTTCTGTACTAGAATTTCAAAGAGCAAGCTTCAGAGGCCTAATGCTCCTGTCTTGCCTACCTGATGCCGTCCGTTGGCATAATTTTTGTTGGTACCATAATATAATCCCATTGATTATGTATTCTTTTTATAATGTGGTAGAGTTAAAATCACCATATCACAGTTCCATTTTTATTACTTCAAGTCCACTGCAAATCATGCACACTTTTTTTACTCTTCATTTTTGTCCAAAAATGGTGCAATAGTCCAATAAATAAATAAATTGAGATTAGTATTTAACCTTCTATAAATAAATCTGTGATTGCACCAGGTTGTTTCTGAATGTAACGTACTTTGGGAATCCTCAAGACCTCATCGCTATCTTGCCTACACTATAAATACTGCTGTAGACACCTAATTGTGTCTCTCCAAACACCAAACCCAGTGATGAGTTTCTTTCATGTTTTGTTTGACGAGTTTGGCAAAGAGTAGAAAGTTGTGCAAAGTATCCTTAAGCCTTGACCATTTCTCTAACCTTACCTAAATTTTTTTTTAATCCAAAACATTCATTTCGTGTCCTTAAAACCAAAAACATTCATTTCGTGTCCTTAAATCATTCATTTCGTGCCTATAACAATAAAAAAGTTCAATCTGATTATTTTGGTCCATTTTCGCAGCCCAATAATTGTTTAGTTGGATGGAGCTTGAAAAGACATTTCCAACGATATATTATAAGCCTAAATTCGACTTAAAACGAGTGAGATATGACTAATATACTAAACGGAGCCCAAACCGAGCCTAGGCCCACCTTTAGTTCGACCCAATGTTTTTATGGAGTCCAAATATTTTATTTAAGCTCCATATGATCATATTCCAAATCCTAAACCAGCTAGAGGCTTCTAGAATCTCCTGGAAGGTTCTAATCTATCCTTTCCGAAAATATAAAAATCAAGAGTTTGAGGTTGAATAGAACTCTTATGATAATCCTTAATTTTTTAAAAGATGTTCAGATATATTTTGCAAAGATAAACCATCAGAAACCAAACTCCTTTTGAACTTTTCTATCTTCAGAACCATCGCGCAGCGACAAGCTCATCGCGACGCGACAGAGAGTTTTGTCACAGTTCAGACTTCTGATCTTTTTCCGATCGTTCGACTCTCTTTTTTCCTTATAAATAGAGGTCGTTTTCCCCGAATCAACAATCATCAATACACAACCCGAAATTCCTAAATTCCCATGTTCTTAGCCTAAACACATCCTAAATACATCCCAATCATACACAATACTTGCTTTGCGTGATTCGAATACTCCAAACCATACTCAACGTTGTCCTCGACCTCGACGTGAAAGGTTGATATTTCTGAGGATTTGGACCCAAATATATATTTCTATTCCTAATTAATTTAGTTTATTATTTAGTTTATTGATTTCACTTTCTTGAAGTTTACTAACATGTGTATTGTTTTATAGCAAGAAGGTCGAAGTATCAAAGTGAGTAATTTAATTACATTCTTGAATAGAAATCATGTTTAGGATAACTTGTTGGTTTTATTATTAGTAACATGCTAGGATTGTTATTATTCTGTTTAGTATGATGCCTAAGAGGAATTGCATGAATCATATTTATAAGCACCTCAACTATGCACAACACATAAAGAAACACATAATTATACCTTTAAAGTGTGATTCCACAAGCAATCGACCACGGACGATTAGGAGAATAAGAGCCCCGAGTGTTGCTCCTCTACTTGGTCCACAGGCTGGGATTGAACCTCCACTAATGCTAGTTAGTCAAGAACGAACACTTCGATCTACCTTCTACAGAGAGGAGAGGAAACGAACAAGCCACGAACCACCACCACCACCCTGCGCCGATGGTCCGTACCATATGGACTAGGGGAGAGAGAGAGAGGCGTGTGAGAGAGGGGTTGGGGAGATTGGTTGCTTGCTTCACAATTTACTGCTTAGGTTAACTGTAACTTTTATGCTTAACCTAGGCAAGGCCTCTATTTATATATCTCATATATAATTAGAGTCCATGTGAATTCCAATCTCTTAATCCAACCCAAACTACTCTAGCCTTACTTCTTATGTAGCTTGTCATTACCTCATGAGGTCCATGAATGAGCTTCATGCTTTGTTCAATCCATGACCCTTATGTGTGATCTTATAAGATTCATTCTATTTGGCTTTGGAGTATTTGACTAGCCCAAAGATCATTTATCATATCTAGCAACAGACAATGACGACCCAAAAGAATAAACTAATTATCTCCATAATATTGATCCACGATATATCTAGTAATTGCACTTGACGAAGACATAAATCCTTCAGGCACCACTACAGACTATATATACGATGTTGCAAAAGATCCCATGGCTTTCACTTTCGAGGTTTGTGAGATGCTTGCTTTATGTATTAAATTGATGAAGTTACTTCATGTTACAGTTTTACAATTTCTATTCAAATTTGCAGATCTATGGTGATGAGTCAGCCCCAGCAAAAGACTGCTTCAGAATGTTTAACCCAACAAATCTAACCACTTTTAAGGTAGAAAATTTTGCAAAAAACCTACTTATAAAAGCATTTTTGTAACACCCTAGAAATTCCTTCCTTAAAAATACCTGTTTTCCCCTTTTTAAAATGCGAAATAAATCGAAGACATTACCGCCACCGTGAAAAACGGCTAAGGCAATTATTAAAGACACACAGCGAATCAACTTAAAAGTCAAACCAAACGAAAGTAAAGTCAAACCAAAGTCAACCTACAACTTGGAACCATTGTAGGCCCTTAAAACCAACCAATACTGAAAACCTTTACATTAGTCTCACAAGCATAATAAAATAAAACATATTCAAAGCAATTAAAACACATCATATTCTTATGGAAACTAAGCATGATGCTCTTCACTCATGCCCACCATGAAAAATGCTTCATCACCTGAAAAACTTCTCTCTACTTGTCCCCATTACTCGCCATTAGAAATGGGTCGTCGTAGGGCCAAGGTAAAGACAAGGCCAACAAACATACAACACACAATCAGCAATGTTGATGAGTACATAAGTGTAATAATACACACTAGCATGCTTTCATCCTATCATCACACAACTTACCGTGTTACACCTGTAAACAAGCATACAAGACATTCAACACTTAACTAGACAAATATCAAATTCCATTTAATTTGATTACGCATCGAACGGGTTTTCAACCAAATCCCTGCCCCAAATAAATTGAGGTAAACTACACGGGAGCTAACCGGGTAAGCAAATGTCACATGAAGTGACTGGACGTCCTGCGCATAAAATAAATAAAAAGGAAAATACAGCGTCCTGTACTCCCAGTAGAAGTTATGGTCAAATATAAAGTCGCATAACTCCCCCCATATGTTCATACTCAAGGTATATACGTTCCAAGAGTTTTGGTGCGTTATCTCTTTCACTTTACATTTTTACATATTATTAGACTTGGTGATGACTCTCAACCATAACACAACCCAACATTACAATCATTCAAGCAACCAAACATACCAATTTAAATTCTTGAATAATTAGTGACCACATAACTTTTAATAGTTAAATCCTTTTTAATCTACCTCGGTGTCAAAGACACCTTAAACGCATAATGCACCGCAAATCCTATCCCTCGGTGTTAGAAACACTTTAAGTGCACATAGACATCGCAATATAATTCATTCCTGTGTAATAAGACACTTGATAGCTCAATTCCCGTGCTTAAAGCATCAATAAAAATTATATGAACCATAATAAAATTTCCTTTTCATATTCCAAACCAAATTAAACCTTTAGTTTAACCATACATGTCTTCAATCATGCTATAATAAAAGTGTGGTTCATATCCAACATGCCAACATATCTAATTCCAATCACCAATTCATCATAAATAATTCATACATCACAAATCATTCACCAACATCAATCATACAACAAATTTCAACCAACACCTATCATGATACTAATTGGAATTAATTTATCGAAGCCTATCATGCTTCTACATATTCAAATAATTACTAAGTACTCGAACGTACCTTGAATATGATCTCAAAATTGCCACAACTATAAGAAATCACTCACTTGGAAATCTCCTACAATCCAAAATTACAAATAGGCATTAATACCTATTCCAAACAAATTTCCTACAATAAGCATCCGCCTGGTTTCCAGAAGGAGGAGCGCTGCGAGGGGGCAGGTCGGCTGATTCAGCAATATGAATGTCAGTTCTAGGCCTGGCCGACCTGGTAGTTTGGATTAGGGGTTGTTGAGGATTTTAGACGAACGCCCAAGTGTCTGCCTTAGAAGAGGAAGGATGCCTTCCAGAAGATGGCAGCTCGGACGACATCAAGACCGAGCTGGTGAATTGTGAGAAGCGTGGTTCTGGATTTCGCCCGGACGCTTCCATGGTGGAAGAAGTGCCTTGATGATTTTGGCGCTCTTCAAAAGAGGTGGCCACTTCGACCACGGAACATTCACTACTAACAGTAGCTGTATTTGTGTCCTCCACGTCCGTGTTACTCGGATCGTAAGGGACTAAAGGGTCTACCATACTGCCGTCTGGTTTCTACAGCCTCTTTTTCGTACATCTGTCTCGTACGTGACATGCTCGACTGCAGGAACAGAGAAGAATAGGTGGGGGTGAGTTGGTATGCACTAGAAATGGACCCACTCCATAGAGAGGGGGACTCGTCCCCGTCCACTCTAGACTCCTCATTCCCAGGCGAACGGCCGGCCTCATGAGGAGAAACGGACAAAGCCAAGTGTTGTGCTAGTTCGTGTTTATAAAAATAAAACAAGTAAAAGAAAAAGGGAAGAAGTAAAGAAGAGCAGGCGGTTACCTCTGTACGTGTAGAAAACTTTGAAAGTCTTTGAAGACCTTGAAGGTTGACCGGAAAACTCAAATACCTGACCGGCAAACTCAAGGAACACGGCGGAGCTCTCGAAGATTTTGAAGGAAAATAAATTTCTCTCTCTAAAAAGCCCTAACTTCTCTATAGAATACTCAAGTTTCCAAAGTATCCAAATGAAGTCAAACAACTTCTATTTATAGACCAAATTTATGAGGGAAAAATGGTAAAACCATCTTTTGCCCTCATAAATTTGGTCTATAAATAGAAGTTGTTTGACTTCATTTGGATACTTTGGAAACTTGAGTATTTTTCCCGCCCAGAAGTTCAAACGATAACTTTTGAAAAAGTTAACCTAGAGGCTGAACGGTTAAAAAACCGCTTTGTCATATAAGACAGGAAAAGGTACACACCCACTGACGGCACGTCAAAATAGACGGCCAGGTCAGCGGAATTCGAATCGTCATTCCGCCATATATGGATGACAGGTGTCCCCCTCAAACTAGTCGGCACAACCCGTCCGCGCGATTTTAAGACTCAAAGTCCATTAAGTAAAATCAGGCGGACTAAACAAGGCAGACAGACCAAAGGAGAAATCCCTCTGATGGATGGACGACGACGTCCGTCTTCCACCAATGATAATGCTCTATCCGCCCGACACTCGGACGACACCGGACGAGTAAAAGATCAGAGGAGGCGGCCCGTATGGTATGAGTCACCCCCTCTGAGGGACAAATGTTTGGGGTAAAAATACCCCAACACGTGGTCCAATCCCAAAGTGACACGTGGCCTAATTAACGAGCGACACGTGTCCCTATAGGAAGATGACATGTGTTAAGCATAAAGAGCACCTGAAATGAGAAAAAAGGGGCCTCCTTATATCAGGAGGCCCAAATCCCGAGAAAGCTGCAAAACGGCGCCACTATAGGACACGTGGCATCACCTGATTGCGCCTCCAATCAGAGCCCAGCTTTTTAGGGCACTAACCCTACCGGGGCACACATTTCCACCCCTATAAATACCCCAATAATTTATGATGGGAGGGGTAGATGAAGACATATCATTCTAAGAGCACTAAAAGCTCCAACTTCTCTCTACTTTCTCACTCTACATTTATTCCGTTTTCGGTCACTAACTTGATCGTCGGAGGCGAATATTTTGTCAAACTGATTATTCGTTATTTTCCAGGTGTCTACGTCCATCTGGCCATATTCAAGACCAGTGTCCCGATGGATTCCATAAAAACCCTGAAACAGGCATCACTTTCTAAAAGATAATGTGGAACAAGGGAATATTAAGTTAGAATTTTGTCAAACTCAGAATCAAATTGCAAATATTCTAACCAAGCCCTTGAACAGAGAAAGATTTGAGAAATTGAGATTGGAACTTTGGGATGATCAAGCTGACTTGATTGCTTCTGAAGTTCCAAGATATGGAAAAGTCAAGAACAATGTGAAAAGAACAAAAAGGACATCTAGCACAACCTTGGTGTGCTAAACATAGCTGAAGTGTCACCGTTGGTGAATTCTTGGAGGTTAGTTCACTAATACTTGAAAGAGTGTGTAATTAGTATTGTACATTGCATGTGTAGAAAGCGTGTTCCAAGTACATTTGTTCTTTAGAAAATTTTAATTTTGGAAATTACTTGAATTTGAAAAGAAAAGATTTTGTTAAAAATTTATCCTGGTTAATTTTTGTAAAATAAATTAAACTTTTTCAATTAATGATTGAACAGTAACCCATTCACATCCCTTGCACCGCCTCATTAAATATAAAAGGCATCTTTCACCCACCTTATCTCCTCACTGTCAAATCACAAAAACTACATACTCTCAGTAAAACCATCAAACTTGCCTAAACCCTTAAACCTTCATCTATAGTAATTGAATCATCCAAAAACTCGTCTGAAAAATTCCAAACCCCACAACATTCTAAACCACAAGAAACATATCCTCTAGCTATGGTTATCTACCAAGCACCAGAAAAGAATGAAGAGAAAGTCGGGTAGTTCCAGAAGAAAACACCCCTACTTCCTCAACCACTAAGAAAAACCCTAAGGAGAAGAATTCAATTGGAGATGATGTATTGTCCTCATCAGATGTGTTCAAGAAGTTACAAGAGTGGAAAGATAAGAAGGCAAAACAAAAATCTCTTGAAGAGCACATCAAGAAGGTTGAAGATTTTGCTGAGGGGGAATTACAATCGGAGGAAGAGAAAGAGTCTGTAGAGGAGGATGAAGATCAAAAAGCACTTGAGAAAAAGTCTATAAGGTATGTTGTTGGCTATAGACTAAATTTAACTTGGTGTAGAAAAGCTAGGTTTATGGAAATTCTGGATTTATTGCGTTTTCAAGGATGGGAAGATATGTTAGCTAAATCTTCAAACAATTGCATGTACCTACTGGCCATGAATGAATTATGTGAAAATTTCAAAGTGAAAGAAGGAATAATTTCTAGCAAAATTAATAATGTTAAGATTGAATGTGATGTTGAGAGGTTAGGTAACATTCTGAAAGTTCCTACTAAGGGTTATGAGGCTTATGTTAAAGGAAAGTCAGGTGTGAAGGTGGGGAATTATCTGGGAGGTGACATAGTTGAGTTTCTAGGAAGAAAAAGGGGGGTTAACATTATGAATCACAATAATCTTATCCCTATGAACAAATTGCTGTTTAATTTGGTAAATAAGGCTATTCTACATAGAATTCAGAAGAAAGATGAAGCAAGTTTGTTGGATATGGCAGTGATCTTTTGCATGGTGAAAAAGATCAAAATCAACTTTTCCTCTCTAATGTATCAACACTTATCCCACTGCATCCCTAATAGGAATAAAGTAGGTTATGGTGTTCTGCTCTCTACTGTATTTGAAGCACTTGGAGTAAAACTCAAGGGATTTTATGGAGGATTGCAGGAGAAGGCAAAGAATGTTATCAATGAAAAGAAACTGCAGGGGTTGATCCTAATTGTGGTAGGAGGAAAGCTTCAGAGGGTGGAGGAGAAAAAGAGTGAAACCAGTGGGAAAAAGAAAGAAGGAGCTAAGTCTAGTGAGCCTGTGAGGAAGAGCAGAAGGCTGATACCTAGTTCCTTTCCTCAAACTAGTATGGAGGAGCCACTGGAACTTAAAGAGGAAGATACAAAAGCAATGGTTGGGCAAGTTGCTAAACTCTCTGATAGAGTTGAAGTTGCTGAAAGACAACTCAAAGATGTTGCTGGAAGAGTTCAGAAGCTGGAAAAGAGTGTGCAGGGTCTTGAGAAGAGTCTCAGGGAACAGAGATGGAGTTCCATAAGACTATCAAGAATCTGGAAGCAAAGCTGGAAGCAAGTATTGAAGCTTACAAGGAGGACAACAAGAAGATTCTTGGAATCCTAGAAGCTTGTGAAAGGAACGGTGTCCTTTGAACAAGTGTATTATTCCGATAGAATGTTCGAAATTAATTAAAAAGCTAATTATTCAGTGAGGTCAAGTGATCGGAATGCCTAGCTGGAGGCCTCTTCCGATCAGTAATATTAATGAATAATTAATATTACAGCTTATTAATCTTGACTGAACCCTTCGGGTCACACCCAATCGTGTAACCGAACCAAAACGACGAATTAATCCGAAGTATTAAATGAGTCAATAGAGTTTTACAAACAAAGACGTCGGATTACGAGCTTAGAGCGTCGAAACCGAGCGTCGAGTCGATTTTAGGAATCGACGAAGACGAGAGAAATAATCAAATAATATATCGTGATAATATTGCGGCATGGTAGCGGGCCCAGCCAAGAGAAAGGCCACCATTTGGGCGTGCCTTGGAGCCCAAGGGTTGAGGCCGGTCTTCCTTGCGTTGACCAATTGTGCCATGCACATGGGGTTGGTGGGTTTATGCTTGCCCTCCAAGGATGGGTTTGTGGTCCTTACCTACTCCCTCTTTATGTGATGACACTTGTCATTTGATTATAGTTTCATGACTTTTAATTTAATATAGAATTAAATTAACTCATGATTTTCTCACTTTACCAGTTATCCCACATTGAAAGATGATGGAAATTCTTGAGGAGATTTCTCTATAAATACCGATCATGGGGTATTGAGAACTTCACTTGAGTTGGTGCACTTTAAGGGGTCCTCAAGAAGAGAAAACCTTTGTTCTAATAACTCTAAGTTATTTTTAGTCTAGCCCTGACTAAGCTTCGAGGTAGGGGCCATCTCGGTTCGGTAGCGAAGGTGTTAGCCGTTAGAGGTTCGCGCATTTGCGGGACTTTACGCTTTCAAGTCCGAGCTCTAAGTAAGAGCGAAGCACGCTTCAAGGGTAATGATTCTTTCTTTCTCTTCTTATTAATTATGTGATTAAGGTTTTAATACATGCTTAGTTACTTTAATTTGTGTGCGGATTTTGGGCGGGTTTCCTTCCGCATGGTGTTGGACATCACGAAACCCAACAGCCTGAACCAGCTTTCTCTTTGCAGCCTTCCTTCAGCCTAGCCTTAACTATCTTTCTGCCTTGATGTTTATGTCATGAAAAAATTTTATTTTATTTTGTTTTGATATTTTACAAACTTTGGTCTATAACTTCTAAAACAGGGTGATATTTTGGTTGTTTTAATGTTTGTTTCGAACTTTGCCTATACATGTGTGTTTTGTATGGTATGAAAGCATATGCAGGATGGTGTGAAGGGACTAACTAAAGGGAGCTAGTCAGCACTGCCTTCAGTTTCCCACAATCGATGAATTGCTTGTGGGGCTGTGACTAGATGTTTAATAACTTGAATTGCAGGACTTTTTGATAATGCCAAAAGGGGGAAAAGAAAAGGCAAACTTGAAAGTGAAAGTTGTTCTGGGTTCCAGTTAATAAAGTATGAGAAATTTCTCTGATGCTATGTATAATGTAGTTTAGTTCTGTTTTGTTCTGTTTCTGTTTATTTTTGTTCTAAGTTTTTTCTGCTTTAGGTTTGTGTGTGTTTTTATGTTTCTTGTTACAAAATCAAAAATACAAAAATACGTCCTTCTATTCTATTTAACTTTCCTGTTCGAAGTTTGCTAAGATTGTCATCATCAAAAGGGGGGAAATTGTTGACGCTTAAGAGTTTTGATGATGATAGATAAAAGCAAACGTCAACTAATGCGATTTCTCTAAGTGTTGTAATTAGAACAGGGGAAGTTGACTTTGGAAGTGGAAAAGTAATCTGACTATGAAGACACAAGGAGACTCCAAGGAAAGTTAAAGAAAGTAGAAGAAGAGTTCCTCGATGGAACTAACTGAGTTCCCTAACGGGAACATGAAGAGAAGCTCTCGAACAGGAAATTGACAACAAGTTGAGAAGTCTAACTTGGTCAGTGTTAAAGACAGCAAGTACTATAAGAACTTGGCCTGCGTAGTTCCAGCAAGGAACTGGAGAGTGAAGGACAGTAGGAACTTAATCCTGGTCTGCATGAAGCCCAAGTATCTTTAACCTACAGCGATTGACAAGACAATCCAGCTAGAATATATAAGTTTATGCTAAGTTTATTTTTCTAAGGATTGTTGTAAATATGTTAGGAAAGTTTTGTGCATGGGTTATTAGAAGCGTGACAAAGCTTGGTAAGCTTTAAAAATGGAAAGTTTATAAAAGATAAGCTTTAATTTGTGAAAAGATTTTCTAAAGATTTTATTTTATTAAATCCGATTTTACAAAATATTGTTCTTTTCATAAATTATATCTTTGATAAGTTTTCTAAAAAGATATTCTTTACAAAAGATTTACATAAAACGTGTTTTTATGAAAATGGTAGTTTTATAATTTTCTATCTTTTTGAAAACCCTACTTTACATACGAGTACTTCTTGTATATAAAGTAGAATTCATAATTTGCACAACTTTGTGAGGTTATGCGTGAAGAATATGAAGAGAGCTCAAAAGT
This sequence comes from Chenopodium berlandieri, assembly GCA_034703905.1. Classification (NCBI taxonomy): domain Eukaryota; kingdom Viridiplantae; phylum Streptophyta; class Magnoliopsida; order Caryophyllales; family Amaranthaceae; genus Chenopodium; species Chenopodium berlandieri. Next base: position 2,765,980 of record CM068277.1, read on the forward strand.
GTAAGTTTTTCAAGTCTAAACTTTATCATATTAGTTTCGGATTCCATGTGTAGCTTTCCAGTCAAATAGTTTGTATTGTTTTGGTTTTTGGGTGTGTGTGTGTTAAGCAAACTTCATACAGATTGTAGGCTTCTAGATTGAAGCTAAGCGAGTGGACATTCTGAGAGTGCTGAGTGAATCTAAGTCAGGGACTTAGGTTGGGTAGAATAGGGTTCTACTGTGTAGCAAGTTCAATCTGGAACTTGTGAGAAAGGTCTGTTTATAATAGGTTGTAACTAGGAGTGTTTCCCTATTATAGTGGATTGATTTGGTGTTTGAAATCCCTTGGGGGTCGAGGTTTTACTTCCAGTTGGGCCCTGGAAGGTTTCCTCGTAAAATCTTGTGCATTGCTAAGTTCCTTTCCAATTTGTTTTAATTCCGCAAAAGTAGTCAATAGGAACTCACATACAATTCACCCCCCTTCCTCCTGTAGTGTTCGTCTCAACTAACATACCTGCCCTTCTAACATGAGAAGAAATAAAGCCATTAAAACACTTAGATAACATGCTAATATCATCAAAATTAACCAAATCAGCGAGCAACCTCTGGAACCATTTTTTATTGCAGCACACACAGAAGAAGAATCACCTTCCAGCCAGACCTGCGTCACACCCAGGCGCTTAGTCACCAAGAGCCCAAAACGCACAGCTACTGCCTTAGAACACTCTACCTCCCACACACCGTCAATTTTTCTAACAGCAGCCCAAAAGAGCTCTCCTGATGGTTTCTCGCCACTGCTCCCAACCCCATATAAGAAGTAGCTACATGAGCATCCACATTTACCTTTATAAAACCTTCTGAAGGACGTTGCCACGCATTTAAAGAGGGACTTGCACTTCGAGGTTCTCTAGAGAACACTTGCTTCGCATACATACAATAGTCTGTAGCAAGCTTAACATAGTTGGCAGCCGTTTGAGTAGCATTTAGAGACAAACCCTCATGAACCAACTTGTTCCTACGAAACCAAAGGGACCATACCATGGAACATAACACATGTGCCTCATCCCGATCTAGTTTACAAGCAAGCCACACAAGCTTTGAGCGAAAAGAGGAGTTCGAAGAATCATTCAAAATAGATCGAAATCGGCTGTTATTCCAGACCTCTATTGCTGCATCACAGTCAAAAAGCACATGAATGACAGATTCAGCACCAAATTATGCACACTTTTTTACTCTTCTTTTTTGTCCAAAAATGTTGCAATCATGGAAAAAAGAATTATCCTTTGAAGTTTGAAGTAAAAGTGTCACTAACTCGCATAAATAAATGTGTATGTCACACACTTTGGGGATCCTCAACATGATCATTGCCTACAAAAAAGTTTCATTTCTAAATATAGTTCTCGTTTGCCTTTTCACGGTCTTTAAGACATATCTTAAAACGTGTATATATCTCTATTCTCATACGTGTAAAATTATAAAAACTTAATATTAATAAAAATATACAATGTGACGAATCCAACAAGATTTCACATGAATATATAATCTCTCATAAATTAACAGGAATTTATAGTAAAACTTTCGTTTGACCCAAATAAGTCAAATGGAAACAATATCTAGTGACGGAGAGAGTATTACCTCTATTTCTTTTTATTAACAACAAAAGGAGTATTTCATGATGCTCCTAGCACAAGGGAATTATTAGGAGATGTCAAGCCAATTTCCCTTATTAACAACAAACTCAACTAGAAGCGAAATTGAGTACTACAAAAAGAAACAACTCCGGAACATTTTTTTTTATAATTAAATAACAGAAATTAAATGCGTTTTGATTAAATTCAAATAATTAAAATAAAATAATAATTTAAATAACAAAAATTAATGATGTTGTGCTTAGATCCAAATAATTTGAAAAGCTTAAATTCTTCATATTTGGCTGGCCATACCGTGTGGCCGGGGTTTATTCAAAGGTTACTTATTCAGGAGTTATACAGTCGGTCAGGAGTCACTCTGATAAGTTAGGAGGAAAGAGAGAATTGAATTGCTTATTTATTATTCATCAATAGGTAAAGTGTTTATACAAAACCTACGCTCATAAGATAGGAAACAATTTTCCTAAAAGATATACTAACGTAACCATAAACCTAAAGATATATTCTCTAACTAATATCTTTTACATAAATAAACCTAAATATATTATTCTCTTAATGATATCTACGAAAAATATATCACACATATATTTTCCGATATCTCATATCTCTAACACCCTCCCACAATCGTAACGGCAGAAACACGAACGTTGCGATTGGAAATTCTTCTTTTGGTTGAAGTCGAGATGCACTACTCTGGTGATGTCGCCTTCAATTTTTTTTTTCCTTATTTTTCAACGATGAGACCGTTCATCTTTTTTGAATTCACCAGTCATCAATCAAGCAAAAACATCATTCTTTTCGAACCTGCAAATATAACAATTTTGATTTTTCCCGAGCAAAACTGAGCTCCAATCAAATATTGGTTTTTCAGAGCAAACCACACTCATTAGTTTTTCCTTAGCAAAATCGAGCTCTAATCAAATATTGGTTATTCAGAGCAAACCACACGCAAAGCTCTTATTGGTTTTATTTTAGAGCAATACCAAACTCATATCAAAAGGAGCAAAATCATGCTCAAATCAAATCACAAACCCTGTCTCACAGCACAAGGAAAACCAACAAATAAACTATGTTTTCACGACACAAGGAGAACCAATATATTTTATCTCACGACACAAGAGAGCCGTTTTTTTTTTTTTTAATGTTTGCCATTTTATTTTTCTTACTCCAAGCATGATGCGCTTGGTTTTATCTTGGCAGAGCACCATGATCCACCATCAACAACATCACAAAGCTACACATGATTATTGCATCAAAAAGAATATCAAAGAGATATCTCAAAGACAATAGCACAACGGAAGATTTTTTTATACATATTTTGTTTTATTTTGCTTTTTTTAAAAAAAATTATGAATCCCACTAGTGGGTTTAATTTTCTAACCCACCGGCAGGGGGAAATTTTTGTGAAACGCTCCCAAGATCTAACCTGCTCTTGATACCATGATAAATTTAGGTGAAAGAGTGAATAGAATCGCTTGTTTATTATTCATCAGTAGGTAGAGTATTTATACAAAACCTACGCTCATAAGATAGGAAACAATCTTTCTAAAAGATATACTAACATAACCATACACCTAAGAGAAGGTATTAAGTGCGGACAGCCGCACGTATAATTGCATGCGGCAGGCTTGGCTGATATATTTTACTTATTGACTAATATGTTTCATGTGTTGGCTGATATGTTTCATTTGTTGGCTGATATGGTTTTTAAGTTGGGTAATATATACCTTTTGTTGGCTGATATGTTTTTTTTAAAAAAATTTTGAGAAGTTCCTTTTGTTGGCTGCTAACAGACAACAATTGGCTGATATATTTCTTTAGTTGGATGATATCTTTATTTTGTTGATTGATATGTATATTTTAATTGTTGGCTTATATGTTTCATTTTGTTGGCTGATTAGTTTATTTTGTTGGCTTACCTGTTGTTTTTGTTTGTTGATTTCATCCTTTTGTTGGCTTATATGCTTCATTTGTTGGATGAAATGTTCCTTTTATTGGCTGATATGCTTCATTTATTTACTAATATGTTCTTTTTGTTAGCTGATATGTACCTTTTGTTGGCTGATATGTAACATTTGTTGGCTAATATGTTCCTTTTGTTAGCTGATATTTGTATTTTGTTGGCTAATATATATAATATCACATCCAGCTATAGAGGATATCATCCAACTTATAGATGATATCAGCCAAAAAATGAATGATATCATCTATACAATTAACCATGTCATATAGCCTTTTTTTTAAAAAAAAATAAAAATAATGTCATATAGCCAATTAATCATAGTACTATTTGCATTTTTAACTCCATGAAACGATATCAACTGCAAGTTTCTTTTATGTTTTACTCTCTCTTACCTCCAACAACAATGGCGACATTAGCTTCGTTTGACCGTGTAGTAGCTTAATTGGTTCCAAAAGCAGCATCTTCCCCTTTTTCCGTTATAAAAAATGCATACAAATTCAAACCCAATTCCTTGCTAAACCATAAGTCCATAACTTTTAGGGGGCATTTGGTTCGCGAAACATAGGTATGAGGTATGGGTTTAGAATGACTAAAACCCATACCATATGTTTGATTGTCAAAAGTATGAATTTTAAACCCATACCTTAAACCCATGAGGTATGGGGTTAAGAAACCCTAAGGGAAAGGTGGGTTTGGCTCATTTCATTCCCTTAGGTATCAAAAGGGGATGAGATTCCATTCCAAAATTAAACCAAACACATGGTATTAAGTATCAAGTTCCAACCCGATACCACCTTAACCCCATTCCTGATTCCAAACCCATACCACTCTGCGAATCAACCGCCCCCTTAATGAGTTTGGACGAAAACAGAATAAAACAGAACATATATTCTCAGTAAAGCATAGGTAACTTGTTGCTAAAATTTGTAGCACCATACATTAATTCTATCCTAAAACTCACCGTAACACTTTCTCTATCCTCCCACCACCACCCTCTCCGCTCTCTCTCCTCCGCCGCCGCTGTCGCCGTGCAACCCCACCAGAAATCCCGGCCGCCGATGAAGCTAGAGATAGTGGAATCAGCAGATCAAGTGAAATGGGATTACAGAGGACAGAAATCGTCGATTCCTTTGGGACAATGGAACCCTAAGATCGCTGTTGATGCATATGTTGCTCCCAATGTTGTTCTTGCTGGTTAGTTTGTGTTAATGTGAATTTCTGATTTTACGCAATTGATGTGAATTTTATGCAATTGCTGATCAATTTGTGTTGATGTGTATTGTTGGGTGATGTAAATATTCTGATTTTGATTTTGATCTGGTAATGGAGTAAAGTAAAAAGGAGGAAAGCAGAGGAGAGAGAAAGAGAAGGGAAGAGAAGAAGGAGTGAGGTGCAATCGCCGCACAAACAATTGGGTGCGGCTTGTTGCACCCAATTGTTTGTGTAAACCTAAAGATATATTCTCTAACTAATATATTTAAGATAAATAAACCTAAATATATTATTCTCTTAATGATATCTACGGAAAATATATCACACATATATTTTCCGGTATCTCACATCTCTAACATACTCGGTCAGGAGTTACTTATACAGGGATTACTATTAAGGGGTTACTCTCACACAGAAAACGCGTTAATTGATTAAGTAACCCCAGAATAAGTAACTCTTAACTGACTAAATAATCCCTGAATAAATAACTTCGGCCACACGGTGTGACCAGCCACACAAAAAAAACACCATTTAAAAAAAATAAAATAAAATAAAAAAGGAGCCTGAACAAGAATTAAAAAAATGCATGTTCATAAACAACTTAGTTATTCCGATTCGAAGTTGAAAACATTGTTTTTTATTTTTATTATTATTAATGTTCATGAACATAAACCGAATTACTATAATATGATTAATATCCATTCCAGAAGCTCAAGTCAACAACTGGTAATTCTTTTCCACTTTCTCCTTAAAGTCCTACTAACATATACACCTTGGAATATTATTATGGTCCGTCAATTTGTGTAACTTAAAGTCTTAAAACTATATAATAAATGGGTCCGTCAACGTTCTAGAAATTCTACGAAATTGCGAAATTAATTCTTTTTGACAGTAAAGTTGATCCTAACCCTTCCACGGTTCTTGATATAGCTGCATCTGAGGAATCAATTCGGTGTATAGATTAGGTTCGAGGTAGTAGGGTTCAATATAAGAAAATTGTCTTTTCATAACGATTTTATATTCTCTACATTATGCACGTATGTTTGTGAAATAGTAGTAGAATCCGTATCATTTTACAATCGACATAGTAAATCCATATGAAATCGATACGAAAAAATAATAATATCTATTCACCATTTTTATGCACAATTATAAAATTATGGAAAATCATATCATTTACAATCGCCACTAAAACCCAAAAATCGATACGAAAAACCTTTTTTACGCTAGATTTTAAAATTTTGTTTGACAAAGAGAACATAAATATGTCATAGCTTCTTGGATAAACATTTAATATTAAAGCTTGAGCTTGTATGTTCGAATCTTGTATAGATCATATGTAGGGATTTTTTTTTATTTTTTTTTATTTTTTTTTATTTTTTTGTAGAAAATGAGTTTAACATTTGTAATCACCATGATTTAATGTTGTTTGCCGTATCGATAAATAAGGGCAACCCCAGCAAAAGCGAAAAACACTAATAAAGGATATGGCAACGGCGGATATTGTATCGAATAACCATTCCTTGGAATTTTTTTTTTTTTTTAAAATAGCAATTACAATCGATACAAAATATTAAAATAATCACTAAAAAAAGGTATTTTTCGTATAGTGGTCGAATTTATTATACAAACTGGTTGAAATCTGATTTGATCTTTGTTTGGGTTGGTTTCTTGTCTATGGTTGGTTTCTCTATAATTAAGCCTACTTAGGCCCTATTCTTCTCTCATGACAGAACTTAAATATATTTTTGGAACATAAATTATGTTTGATCTTTAATTTTACTATTTAATTTTTACCAAGTAAAATTTATGGATACTTGTATGTATTAAAATTAACAGAAGTATTTTCTAATTTAACTTATTTTTACATTACATTACAAAGTATTGAATTTTTTATTTAATGTGAATCGAACATGGTCTTAGTAATAGTAGTCTAATTATTTTAAGTTTTAAACTACTCCCTCCGTCTCATAATATTTAGAATGTTGGGGTGGACACGTAGTTTTAGAAAACTATAGGTGATTCCATTTAAAATATTTGTTTATTATTTAAAGGATTCCCTTTTGTATTTTTATATTGTAAGAAAACAAAAAGTGGGGGGAGGTGGGGGTAGTAAGGAAAGAAAAAATGAAAGATTTAATTGGGTTTTGGGGTTTGTGGTCCCAAAGAGAGTATAAGAAAATATTTTTTTATTAGTTGTCTCATTTTATATCTAGTAACGTGTCAAGTATTTTAGGACGGACAAAAATAGAAATTGTGTTAATTATTATAGAACGGAGGGAGTATTTCTATTAACTTTTCAGTTATGTTAAAATAGGGGGGGGGGGGGGAATCAGTCTACGAGAACAATTTAGTATTGCTTAATTTCTCATAATTATGCTTAATCAACAAAGGTTGATCAATGCATCTTATAATGATGTGGATTAAAGAGTCCACTCTCAGAAATTCGGAGCATAAGTTTAGGGGTATCTTAGTTGTATCAATTATTACGAGCCGAGTGTTTTGAGGATATTATGCACATAAAATGGGGAGTAAGCATTAAGTTGAGCAGTTGTACTGTGAAAGTGGATTCCACGATTCTTTGAGATGATTTGCTCTTTTATGAATTTATTTATGATTGATGATGAAAATATGAAATGTACCTTTAATCATATTACTTGCGTAATGCTTTTGTTTTAGTGCCTAAGACACGGTTTACTTATATGTTTCTCTTGACCCGGCCCCAACTAGCTTAGGGATTTTTTACAAAACTAAGTTTAATTGGCAAACTATTTACGAAACTAGTTGCGTGGCCAAACTATTTACGAAACTAAGCTTCTGAGGTAAAACGCTGACTCGGTCAGCGTTTTACTCCTTAATTTTATTTTTTTTTTAAATTTCGTATTTTGTGAAATACAAAGTAAAAAAAAAAAAAAAATTGGAAATACAGTAAAACGCTGACTCAGTCAGCGTTTTTGTTTATTACAGGAAAAAACGCTGACTGAGTCAGCGTTTCATTAATAAAAGAAACACGCTGCCTCAGTCAGCGATTTTGGCTGCTATATTTTTCGCAGATTCGCTCTTCCTCAAAACTTAAAACGCGAACTCACTTTTCCCCACGCAACAATACTCACGCTTCCTCAAAGCCTTGCCGTCGCCGTCGCCGTCGCTGCCGCCGCCTTCCACCACCACCGCCGCCTACCGCCTGCAGCCGCCGCGCCTCTCCTCTTCTTTATAATCTCATTGTTAGTACTTCTCACTTATTTGTTTTTAAATTTTAAAAACCTAGGTTAGTTTGAATTATATACTACATTGTTTTAATTTGATAATGTTGTTGATTATTCTAGGTTAGTTTGATGTAAATTGATAATTATGTTGATAATTCTAAGTTAGTTTGTTGTAATTTGATAATTGTTTAGTATAAAAGCCCTAAATGGATGTTAGTTTAGTAAGAAAGTTTATGATGAAATTGTGGAAATGTTTGATAAAATTGTTGAAAATGTTGATGAAATTGTTGATAATGTTGATGAAATTGTTGTTTTTATTTGATAAAGTAGCCTACATTGTTGTTTAATTACGAAAATTATGTTATGTAGAATATGTTGGTTGTTATAGTGTGAATATGTTCGTTGTGTACTTTGTTTTGGTTGTTATGTGAATTGGAACAATGATGGTTAATTATATTTGTAGTGTGAATTTCTTGGTTGTTATTGTGCGAATTGGTGGAGATTGCATGCAATTAAGATGTGTTTTTGGTTGTTGTATAGAATATGGCTGCACAAAACGCAGCTTTGTTATGCCGATGGGGGGGTGAATTTGTGTCTGATGGACCGAATGTCCAGTATAGTGGTGGAAATATGGAACCATTGCCACTTGGACCAGACATGACTTTCAACGATCTGATGAACGAGGTTCATAGCATTATTGGCTTAAACCGAATGAATGTACAACTTAACATTCAAATGAGGTTTGAGACTAATAATGCGGTTCAAGTGTTACCTTGTTCTAACGATAGACATTTGAAAGCTTTGAGGAACGCTGTTTTAATGAGGGGTTATCCACATGAGATATATGTAGAAATAGTGTCTACGTGTACGCAACAAAGTACTCGACCAGATCAACAAGCTACCTATTTTTCCGGTTACACAGAGTCCTTCCGAATGCCCTCACAAGACATTCCATCAACTGAATATGGGATGGGGTCCTTCAGCAGACTGCTTCATGACGATCGGTTCCAGATGCCGTTGAGTTCACATATAGCTTCACCTGTAAATAGTGGAACATCCACGACAATGTTTGGCCAATCTGGGCCTTCGACATCGAACACAGTTATATCTTCTCCCATGCAACTCCAAAGTTATTCACCTACGCAGCATGATGATCATACATCACCGTCTCAACCATTGGTGAATCATCTTGAAAATCTACAACATATGGTGAATAACGAGTTGTCTCTGTATGATGCGCTCCGGGAAACAAATGATGAGGCTGAGAGCGAAGAGGAGGAACCAATTCTGGATAACATGGATGTTGATTCTACAGACATGGAAGGTGGGGAGGCCATGGTTAGAACTCCTATTCCTTGGTTAAGTCAAGTAAATGAGAATTATGAGGTTGATCAATATTGGGCCGAATCAGGTAGTCATACAACATTTGTGATCGGGGGGGAGTTTGAGAAGGGTATGTTCTTTGAATCTAAGAAACTGCTTCAGGAAATGGTGAAGAAGTATTCTATACAGAGGAACCAATTCTACACCACAGTGACCTCGAATGAGAAGGTCCTTCATCTGCGGTGCAAGAAGAATTGTGGTTGGTCGCTACGAGGCACCAAAAAAAGTGAGCACTCAGATACCTTTACCATAGTCACATACAAAGGCCCGCACCGGGACACCTGTGTCACTGAAGTGTTATCTACAGATCATGCACACTTGGATTCATCCTTAATTTCCGATTTTGTGAAGTCTTTTGTGCAGAAAGATCCATGCTTGAAAGTTGAATTTATACAGGAACTCATTTCCAAACATTTTCAGTTCGACGTTACTTATCGAAGAGCATGGTATGCTAGGGAGAAAGCCATAGCTGAAGTATTTGGAGATTGGGAGAGTTCTTATGGCCGACTTCCGCACTTCATGGAAGCACTCAAACAGTCAAACCCGGGAACCGTTGTTGTATGGAAACACAAAGCTCTGGTAGACGATGTTTATTACAGCAACATGGAAGTGTTTGAACGAGTATTTTGGACCTTCGGCCCTTGTGTTGAAGGTTTTAAACATTGTATGTCTGTCATCTGTATCGATGGGACGCATTTGTACGGGAAATTTAAAGGAACATTGTTGGTTGCTACAGGTGTGGATGCAAACTTCCAAGTATTTCCGCTTGCATTTGCGTTAGTCGAAGGGGAAAACATTTCCAGCTGGTCTTGGTTTCTGGGCTGCATTCGGGTTCATGTCACTCAACGGGATGGCCTCTGTGTTATATCTGATCGACATGCTGGGATCATTGCAGCAATGAATGACCCTAACGTTGGATTCACCGACAACAGCATGGTACGAGGACCAGGTCGCCCTAAGTCAAGACGCATACGCAATGAAATGGATGAGACCAACCGTCCCGCGAGCAAATGCGGCCTCTGTCACCAGCAGGGTCACAACAAGAGATCGTGTCCCTCTAGATCGATTGGGCACTAACCTGTTTATTATGTTACTTTTTATGTGTTATCGCAGATGACATGGGACCCGTATGAAGCTGATTTAGTTGCTGCCATGCCTCCACATCTGCTAGATCATCAGGCGCAGTGGCGTTCTAGGGTCCCCCTGATCTGTTTTGAGGTCGTCGAGGGTCACCTACCAGATCGAGTCATGCGACAGTTTGGACTACGACAGACTGTCCCCCAGCAGTGTGACACTAGTGCCCGGCTGCACCGCATTGACCGTCGGGGAAAGAGCGACAGGAACTGGCGGACAGAGCATGCCCAGTACATTGACTTGTGGCATCGACGGTTGGAGTTCGTCGTCACTGGTGACCCCATCTACGGCGTTATGGATCCATACGATCCATACATGGAGTGGTACATGCGGATTACACGGCGTTTCATCAACCCCAGCTACACACCGCCATCCGCACATTACCATCCATCCTTTGACGTGATCAGGGGATATGTAAGTGTATTTGATTAACTTATTTTTATCAATTTTAAATTTGTATATCATTCAACTAACTCATCCTTAATTACTGCAGGCGTTGGATATGACGGCGATGGTTGACGCATTGTCGGACGTCCTTCCAGGCATACCTGAGCCGCCTAGAGCACAGGTCGAGCGGGTGCGAGATATGGGCATGGCTACCTTGTAGAGATATGGTCACGCCTATCTCGTCCACCCCCGGGACGATCATGGCGGCCACTCTAGTCACTCACAGTTCGAGGCTGGCCAGAGTAGCTGTGGGGGTGATCCTTCGTCATTCACGGGCGCAGAGGAGTACGACATTCGCAGTTCCGCGCCCCTACGTCATCCTGATGACCCATCTTCCAGCCAGCTGACTCCGCCAGTACGCCCAAACCCATTTACCACGGTCCGTCACTACAGCCGTCGTCAAAGGCCGAGAGTGGACATACAGGATAGAGAGCCGTTACACCAAATTGATGAGTCAGAATAGGATAGAATTATCTGATTTATTTGCTGTAATGACCTTCTCTAGTTTGATGTACATAACACTTACATTACATTATTATTTTAATGATTATTTGAATACATTTATGTCTTGTTTGAATTTCAAATTCCTTATTTGTTCACGTTTGACTCATTTCGTTCAAAATAAATTGTGGATGTGGAGGTGGTGGATGTGGAGGAGGATGGGTGGTGGAGGTGGTGGAGGATGTGGAGGAGGAGGGTGGTGGAGGTGTTGGAGGATGTGGAGGAGGAGGGTGGTGGTGGTGGTGGATGTGGAGGAGGAGGGTTGTGGATGTGGATGAGGAGGGTGGTGGATGTGGAGGAGGGTGGTGGATGTGGTGGATGTGGAGGAGGAGGAGGGTTGTGGATGTGGTGGATTTGGAGGAGGGTGGTGGATGTGGAGGAGGAGGGTGATGGTGGTGGTGGATGTGGAGGAGGAGGGTGGTGGTGGTGGATGTGGAGGAGGAGGGTGGTGGTGGTGGATTTGGAGGAGGAGGGTTGTGGATGTGGTGGATTTGGAGGAGGGTGGTGGATGTGGAGGAAGAGGGTGATGGTGGTGGTGGATGTGGAGGAGGAGGGTGGTGGTGGTGGATGTGGAGGAGGAGGGTGGTGGTGGTGGTGGATGTGGAGGAGGAGGGTGGTGGTGTTGGTGGTGCACAGGCTGCTGCTGGGGGTGTTGGTGGTGCACAGGCTGCTGCTGGGGGCCTGCTGTTGCTGCCTTCAGCCAGCAGATAAAACGCTGACTCAGTCAGCGTTTTATGCTGAGGAATAAAACGCTGACTCAGTCAGCGTTTTTCTCTGTTATGTATACAGATAAAACGCTGACTGAGGCAGCGTTTTATTCTTATGTATAAAACGCTGACTCAGTCAGCGTTTTACTGTATTTCCAAATTTTTTTTTTTTTAACTTTGTATTTCACAAAATACGAAATTTTTAAAAAAAAAAAAAATTAAGGAGTAAAACGCTGACCGAGTCAGCGTTTTACCTCAGAAGCTTAGTTTCGTAAATAGTTTGGCCACGCAACTAGATTCGTAAATAGTTTGCCAATTAGGCTTAGTTTGGTAAAAAATCCCTAGCTTAGTCAAGTGATTGATTCTATTATTATTTCAAAAAATCACGTTTTTTCGTGGAATGCAAATTTAATTGCTTTGTATTTTTGTAACATGATTAGTTGCATCAAATCAATTATACAATGGGAGAAAATTATTTTTCTTTTATTTACTTTAAATTTAAAATTATCATAAAAGACTATTTGTGACAGGATTTTTTTGTCACGAGCTTGTTCTAGAAGGGTTATCGTAACATACTTTCACGTCGTATTTCCTTCGCAAAAGCTAATTACGACGAAAAAAAAAACCGTTGCAAAAGCCAATTACGGCTAGAATGTTTATTTGAGATTTTAGTTGAATCATAAGAGTCGGCTTGGATCTTTTGTATGAAGTTGGGTATGTTTTATAACTGGCTAAAAGATGGTTATTAAAAGAGTTATATTAGACAGAATTTGAGCATATTATTAATTAATGAGCTGTCATACAAAAAGAAATTAGATTTTTATAGTGCGAACGACTCTATCAGGTAACTTTAGTGTTTTTTGTTTTTTATTTTTATTTTTTTAAAATAAAAGAATCTATACACAATATAGTAATATACTTCCTCCGTTAATGGTTATTTGCAACAATTGTATCGGTTGCGGAGGCCTAGGCAAAAGTTTTTAAACATGATAACAGAAATATAAGGGGCATATACCTGAGCACTAATCCAATTATAAAAAAAAAACCCACAATTAATTAAAACCACTAAACAACCAAACCCAGAACCCAGAATCACCACCACTGCCGCCGAACCCACCGTAAACCACCACCACCACCGAACCCACTGAAAACACAGGCACCCAATGGAAACCACCACCAAACCCACTGAAAACTACCGTAAACCACCACCACCACCACCGAACCGATTGAAAACCCAGGCACCCACTAGAAACCACCACCAAACCCACCAAAACCCAACGAAAACCACCAAAATCCACCGACGACAACAACCACCAAAACCCCAAAAACCCCAATTAAACCACCACCACCACGAATTGATGAATTAATTACAATTAAACCACCACCACCACAAAACCGAACACCACGCCACCCACTACCCTACGCAACCCAACACCACGCCACCGACCACCCTCGGAATCAACCACCACAAAACCTAGACCTAAACCCAGACCCACAATCACCGACACCTAGATCCACCCTTGAAACCCACAAAACCTAGATGAAGGAGGAGTGAGATTTTGATGATGAAGGAGGAGACCTAGACCACCACATGCCACCCAGAACCCACGAACCACCATCCACGCCACCCACAAACCCACCGAAGAAGATGATGAGAGATGAGAGATGATGATGACGATGAACTAAGAGATGATGATGATGAGAGATGATGATGAACTGGAAGATCGAAGAAGATAAGAGATGATGAGAGATGAAGATGGAGGAGAGAGATGGTGGGGAGATGAAAGCTGTCAAGATATCTGATTTGTTTAGAGGAAAAGCTTAGATAATTAAGTTAGATTAGGGTTGTAGATATGTGTAGTATTATGTGCTAATAATTTTTAAGTGAGGGTATTTTGGTCATTTTGACAGAAAAATGTTACTAAAATAGGAAAGAAATAAGTTTATTGCAAATAATAGTTAACGCCCGTTTTTGGTAAATGTTGCAGATAACCGTTAATGGATGTAGTACTATACAATAATCACACCACGTAAAATTAAGATCGTTGAAATCGATATGTTTATAAACCCGTGCAAAGAATTATACTTGTATGTCTTTTGTGGAGCATCTGTAATAATAGAAATCATGTTTTGTGGAGCATCTGGAAAATTTAAAATCATTTTAAGGAGAATATCCTTATTTTTAAACTACAAATCAATTACAGCATCTTTAAATTGACACTAAAGAAGTCGCACAGCCGCACAGGTCAATGCAAATTATATTGATTTTAACGACTTCAAAGTATTCCACTAATTTATAAAGTTAGAAGTTTATAGGAAATTTGGGAGGAAGATTCACATGTCCAAGTCAATGATATGCTACTGTATGCATGCATGCTTTAATGAATTTACTTTTCTGCATTACAAATTACAACTTGGATCTAAGTTTAATTTACTACGTATTTCGTTTATAAAAGCTCAAACACTTCATGCAAATTAATACATTGAGTTTTTAGTTTAAGCTAACCAACTTAGCTTTGAACCCTACACTTTTGCTCTTAACTATATTTTCATTCATGGCTCAAAAAGACCAATTCTTGCACCTCTTCTTCTTTGCCTTAGTCCTTGTCTTGGGATATTGTTCCTCCCAAGCTTTGTCTCGTCCTCTAGACGATGACACAGCTTTGTCAATGAGAGAAAGGCACGAACGATGGATGGCTAGGTATGGACGCACGTACAAAAATCTAGCTGAGAAGGAGAAGCGTTTCAACATATTCAAAGAGAATGTTAAACATATAGAGAATTTTAATAGTGCTACGTCGACAAACCAAAAGTTGTACACATTAGGCATAAATGCCTTTGCCGATTTAACAACTGAGGAGTTTGTAGCTACTCATACTGGTTCAAAACCTCATTCGCCTTCACATGTCAAGTCCGGTGATGACTTGACAACCACCAGCTTCCGATTCGAGAACCTCACTGATATGCCTTTATACAAGGATTGGAGGGATGACGGAGCCGTCACTCCCATTAAAGACCAAGGGGAATGTGGTAAGGAGTCTAGAACTTTCACTTAATTTTCTTTTTTATTAGTCATATTTTTGTTCAACTTTCATTTCACTCTATCTCTAACTTGTCTTAATCTAATTATGTTCAACGATGTCTTTTGTTATTATTATTAAGCTTTCCACATGTTTACTTTTCTAACCAATAATGTCATAAAAGTTGTCTCATCTTTCACATGCAATCCTTCTTAGAATATACTTGTATAGACAACACTTGTATGTTTGTTACTTACCAGATTATATTATTGATTATATTAGTGCGCGATTTAAGATTCTCTAAGTTGATGTTAATTGTACGTGCATCACGGTGTATGGCACCATGACGCGACACTTTTGGCAGAAATTGCGCGATTTAAAAACTTTCATAACTTGTGACCTTTGATGAACAGTACACATCAAAGGTTATTTGTGACCTTTGATGAATGATATCAACAAGTTAATTTATTTGTTCATTATATATAGGATGTTGTTGGGCATTTGCATCAGTAGCAGCAGTAGAGGGACTACACCAAATCAAAACCGGAAACCTGATCTCACTCTCCGAGCAGGAACTTCTCGATTGCGTCGAAAACGGCCATTGTGACGGTGGCCTTATGACAGATGCCTACAATTTCATACAAAAAAACCAAGGCATATTAACAGAAGAGGAGTACCCGTACAAGGCTGCAACCGGCCATTGCAAGGCGAGGACGCTAGAAGGCGAAAGAGTAACAATCAAGGGATTCGAGTACGTGCCTTCGAACAATGAGGATGCTTTGTTGAAAGCCGTTACAAAACAACCCGTGGTCGTACGTGTCGATAGTAGTGGATTCCAACACTACCAAGGAGGGATCTACAATGGAGAGTGTGGCACGGAATTGGATCATGAAGTTACTCTGATTGGATATGGAACTGAAAATGGTTACAATTATTGGTTGGTGAAGAATTCTTGGGGAAAATTTTGGGGTGAACAAGGTTTTATGAGGATAATGAGGGATATGAATATGTGTGGTCTTGCTATTGAACCTTCTTATCCCATATAAAATACATAGTAGCATCTATCGTTTAAGAGTGGGTTTGTGCATGAGAGAAAATGCGACTCGTTTATTACATAATTTTCCATCTTATTATCAAATTAAACGTTCTAGTTTTATGTTAAAGGGGTTAATTTTAACCCTAAGAAGTATAGGATATAGTGTGGATTCATAATTGAATGAAACATTTTCATAATGTACTCTGTTTCTTAAGATATGACTTGTGTGATATAAAGTTTTAAAATTAATAATGTTGTGCATGATTACATAGATATTGATTTCATTTGCCCTCTATTCCATTTTTTTCGTTGTATCTCGTCTGCCTTGGCAAATCTTTCAAATGATATTTGTAGAACTTGTGCATGCATGATATAAGTTTCGTACTCGTATAAATTACCGGAGTATGATATTGTAGTGTCATAAAACTATGCTTCCTCCTCATGTGTTTTGTCCTAGTCACTTTGGAAAAAAAAAAAAAAAGTCCTTTTTGCTATATTGATAAAGCTTTTAATTTTTTTTTTATTGGGTACCAGTATCATTTTTTTTTATTTTTTTTTTTTGACATCAGCATAAAATACTTAAAATAAAAATTACATCTTGTCAAAAAAAAAAAAATTACAAAGTGTTTCAGGGTTTTTTGATGTGTCCTGTGGGAGAGTTACAATTCCAAGAATGCCCTTCGCCGCCTGTACCTGCAAAACCACGAAGACTCCGGTTGGTTGGAGCTCCGCCTCCAACGATCAAGTCAGTGATGTACGGGAGGAAGAAAGTGCGTAAAAAGGATAATTACTTCTCGCGTAATGGGAGAATTCCGCAATTAAGATTGCTCGGTTTTCGTGTAAAATGTATTTATGATAGTATTGAATTGGAAGGAATTGAATGCCCATTAATGAGGATTCTCCCACTATTTATAGTGGGGAGCATTGGTTCCCCATTTAGGGTTCCTAGGACACGTGTCAACAGGGGATTGGAGCCCTGCTGACCAATGGCGAGATGCCACGTGTCGCGCTGCCATTGGGCCACGTGGCTGGGGTTAAATTACCCCAAACATTTGCCCCTCTCACGTGCTGACGTGGCAGGGTGCCACGTGGCACCTGAGAAGAGAGCTGACGGAGCATTTTTTTTTTTTTTTTGAACCCTTCGAATTCTAACTGAAGGGGGAAAAGCAGAAGGGGAAGGGTTTTTGAACCCTTCGAATTCTAACTGAAGGGGGAAAAGCAGAAGGGGAAGTGTCGCGCCCCTTCGCCTTCCGAGACAAACCCTATAAATAGGGGAGGAAGCACACGAAGCCTCATTTACAAACTTCGTGAAATTTCTTGAATTTTGAGAGCATCCGGCATTTGAGAGCATCCGGTACTTGAAATTCAGAGCACACGGAGATTTGATAGTTTTACGAGCAGCCGGTATTAGACCGCCTGTGCAGTAGCAAGCAAGCAAAAGATTTTTGAGAGGGTACTTCTGATAACCCAGCCGGTATTCAAACCGCCTGTGTCTTCGCAAGCATCCCCAAGAAATTTCTTGAGGTTCCAACACTTTTCTTCTCTAGGTATCGTCTCTATTCCTTCTTGCTTTTCCATGTATTTCCGTTTGAGTCTTTTGCTTGCATTTTTGTTTACAAGTCCCATAGGTAGATGGACCCTTTATACCCATACCCGGACCATAGTTGTGAACTCAGCCGGTCAATTAGTACGGCTGAGTCTAGAACTGGATCTGCCGCCTCTAATCTTTGGAATTTCCCCTTTTCAACACCTGTATCGACCGACTCCGTGTCTGTGCAGGACACCACGGCCAGAATTAGGGGAACAGCAATGGACCCCAATTACAGAGGCGGGGACTCGAACGAGTTATCGCCTGAAACTCGAGGACCAGACGGGGAGGATAGAGAACCATCCGGCGGTACCCCCGCCACCCCAAGCGATAACATTCTAGGCTCCTACAACGAGGAGACCTCTCCGGCTGAGGAGGCTGAGCAGCCAGGAGCTGCCACTGATGCTCCCAACTCCCCAGCCGGCTCCGATGACGGACGGGTTGAAAGTAGTAGCTCCAGCTACTTAACCGTATCGGAAGATAGCGAGGAGGCGGAGAGGCCTTCGTGGCAAAGCCGAAATGACCCTCTCATGATCGCCGTCTCCTTAAAGGACCGCGCCCTCATGCGGTCTTCCCTTCTGGACTTTATTACCAGGCGGCCGCTTGGTAAGGGGTACAAGATGACCGTGCCGGGGGAGTTCGGGACGGTCGTATGGGAAGATGACCAGCCCAATGCTAATAGCTGGTTTGGATGCTACGAGGCGGCTTTCCTAGCCGGCGTCCGCTTCCCTCTTCATAACACAATTAGGGCCATACTTAGGGGGTATGGCTTTGGCATTTGGCAGCTCACCCCAAATTCTTGGGTGAATATCTTAGGGTACATCTCCGCCTGCGAGATGCAGGGTCTCAACCCCGGCAGGGAGGCGTTTGCCCACATGCACTATTTGAGCCGGAGCCCAGGCGGCTAGAGGGCCTGGTATACCTTGACTACTCACCCCAAGTACATGATGACCTTGGACAAGCCGTCCAAGTGGTCGGACTAGAAGAACCGGTTCTACCTGGTCAAAGCTCCGTCTGAAGAGGAGAACAAGGAATACTGGACCTACAACCGGAAGCCAGAGCTTTTGGGGCAAAAGTGTCGGCTGCCCCCTGTCCTTGATAATGACCGGGTGGCCATTCTGGACTCCGGTTTCTTCGAACTGACTTCTACCTCTCTCACATCCGGAGAGATAATAAGGGTACCCAAGAACTGGGTGCCCAAACACGAATTTTTCAAGGACGAGTGTTTCTTGTCCGCCTGCGGGCTTAGAAAAATGTGGAAAACCAAAGGTTAAGAACCCTAGCCGGTTAATTTTGTTGTCGGCTCCCCTTCTTCTCTTGATTGCAATGTAATTCATATTTCTGACCGGGTGTATTTTCGTTTTGCAGAAGAAGCTAAGAAGATGCTACCTTCCGCCAAGACACCCGCAAGGAAGGCTTCAGATATCCGCAAGGAGAATCTGGAGAAGAAACTTGCCGCTCAGGCGGCTAAAAAGGTTAGACCGCCTGACCTTCTCTATGTGCTTGGCTTTGATGTCGCTTTGGCTAGTTATTCATCTAACCGCTTGTGGTTTTGTTTCAGGATGAGGGTGTTATTCCCCGCTCTTTACAAAAACAGATCCGGCAAAGGCCGTCTGTTGAGGAACCGGCACTCAAGGTGCTAAAAACAGCTTCTACCGACCGGGCTACAACCGGCGGTAAAACAATAAAGACCCCAGGCGGGTCTAACTCTGAGAAGGCCTTAGAGGCCACTCTAATAAGGACCGCAACCGGTCCATCTGCTTCTGGAAGCCAAAAGGCTTCCCAATAAGGTACAAACCCTTTTGATCTCACATTGCTCGACATACCCATGCGGGTAAAATCGTACTCCTCTTCGCAGCCGGGAGATTCTCCGATTAGCCGGCTGTCCGTTGGTGGAGCGTACGCAGCATTCTCACCGTCTGTTTCTGGTGCAGATAACTCACCACGCTGGCCGGACGCTGCTCAATACGCCCGGGCCATGCTAAAAGCCGTCCCCCGGGACGAAAAGGAGGCGATTCCTGGAATCAATACCTTCAATGCCGACCGGGTTATGGTCGACCTGGCCGATGTAAGTAATTGAGTACCCACCCGGCACATAATTTGTTATATACCCATCCGATCTTTCAACTAATACCGGTTGTGTTGTTGTTGCAGGCACTGCTCCGCGTGGATGGGCTTAAGAGGGCCTACATCCGCAAACAGGAAGAGGTAAGAAGAGCCAAACGTTCTGCGGATGACGCGCATAGCGTTGCTCATTATTCAATGATTGTGCATGACTTAGAGACTAAAGCTATAATCATGCAACAGGCGGATCAGGTCAAGTCCCTCCAAAAGGCCCTCTCAAAGCAAAAGCTGAAAATGGACAACCTCCAGGCGGCCCTGGATAACGCTGAAGATGAGCTGAAAAGGCATGAAGAGCCCCTCAAGCGGCTCGACCAGGCGGAAAAGGACAGCAAACGGCTGCAACAAGAAAATGACCGCCTGGTTAAGGAGGCTGCCGCTGCTCAGCGTAATTTCCAGTCAACCCTAGAGGCTGATCAAAGCCGGCTCATAGAGGAGAATGAGCAGGACTGCCAAAACCGAATGAAGAGGGCGTTCTCCATCATCCACCCGGGTGCAGACTACAACGTCTGGGAGCTCGCCTATAAATATGCAGACCTGGCCATTCTGGCTGAAGAGGAGGGTCAGCCGGGGCCCGGACCGTATGAGCAGTGGGTGGACGCCGAGTTCCAGCGTATGCAGGCGGAAGCGGCTGCTTTGGAGGCAACAGTCGAGGATGAGGATCCCGGCTCCGTTCCCAACACCGACCCAACTCATCCGGAGGGGAGCCAGGCTCAGGGCGACCGGGTAACAGTGAATGTAGAGTAGCAACGACCTCCCGGCCTGCGCGCCGTTCATTATCTTGTAATAGCGCCGGAAGGGTCGAACTACTCTGCTATTGTCTTCTACTTTGAGCATTAACATTTTCACCGGCTGTGCCGGTTTATCTTTTTGTAAACAATTTTAACATTTTCACCGGCTATGCCGGCTAATTCTGCTATAATTCAACCGGTTGGTCCGATTTTTGAATGAATTTGCTTCTTTTCCTTTTTGCTGTTTTGAATGTCGCATCTTTCTTGCTTTGATAATTTTACAAGGATAGCCAAGAAAACCCAGCCGGCATTAACGCAGTCTGTGTCTTCGCAAACTAGGCAAAGAAATTTGTGAAGGTAGGCAAAGAAATTTGCGAAGGTAGACAAGGGAACCCAGGCGGTACCATTACCGCCTGAGTCTTTGCAAACTAAGCAAAGAAATTTGTGATTGTATATAAAGAAATTTGCGAGGGTAGACAAGAGAACCCAGGCGGTACCATTACCGTCTGAGTCTTCGCAAGCAACTCTACTTTTTGCCTTGTGTAAACCATGAATGTTTTTCCGCATACTTTTTGAATGAATGTGTTTCCGCATGACTTGTTGGGGTTAGGGTAGTTAATTGCCCCTGGATAGGAGACTGGTATAGACGAAATGGTGCCAGGCGGCTATCCATATGCTATAGCGCAAATGTTAAAGTTTTAGCTAAGTGCCAAGTATCAACCGTTTGTAACGGTTGCCGGTTGGGTTTTCGCAAGAACACCCTTCATAAATTCTTGGCCTAACCCAGATGCTTGTCCGCCTGCCTTCTCTTAGTCGATTAGGCGGGACATTAGGTACCGGCCGTCTGTTTTGAGATCAGCCTTTAATGGTACTCGATCCAAAGAGGGGGTCGGATGCATGTTTGGGAATGCTAACCCGCAATTCTTTGGTGCCATGGATCAATCAGGCGGTCAGGGCCGCCTGATTTTTTATCACGAGAACAATTTTCCACCCAAATGGGAGATGTTCTCTTCGATGAATTCACCCGAATGGGCATCACCGGTTGATTCATTTAATTTCCGGGCCTGCTTGTGTTGGGCACAAGATAGGGCGCATGGGAAATAAGTAAAGGGTGCCGCCTGTGTTAAGCACAAGACATGGCGCATGTAAGCACTATATGTAAATTTTTCTCATTAATTATATAGAAATATACAAAAACTATACAATTTCTAGAAGTAGTACTTTTTGAGATTATCTACATTCCAAGTTCTAGGCAGCTTTCTACCGTCTGGGGTTTCCAGGCGGTATGTGCCGTCTCGTACTTCTTCAAAGATCCGGTAGGGTCCTTCCCAATTTGGGGTTAATTTGCCTTGCTCATTGGCCCTACCGGTTGCTTCCATTTTGCGAAGCACAAAATCTCCTACTTTCAGGGGCCGTTTGTGAACCCGCTTGTTGTAGGCTCGGGTCATTCTCAGGCGGTAAATCTCATGGCGTAAAGCTGCGTTGCCCCTTCGCTCTGGGAGAGCATCCAATGCAAGCCGCATGGCTTCCCAGATGGCTGCCTCATCATATAGCATGATGCGAAGCGTTGGCTCATAATGTTCGATGAGGAGCACCGCCTCAGTGCCGTATGTCATGAGGAATAGGGTTTCACCGGTTGCCCCTTTTTCAATGGTCCAGATGGCCCAAAGGACATGAGGTAGTTCCACTTCCCATAGTCCACCGGCTCTTTCCACCTTCTTCTTTATACCGTCTGAGATCAGTTTATTGAAGGCCTCAACTTGACCGTTTGCCTGAGGACGGCCAACGGATGCAAAATAATGGGAGATTCCTTGGTCTCCCAACCAGCCCTTGAGGACAGGCGTTTCGAATTGATGTCCATTATCAAAGACCATAGACATTGGTACCCCAAACCGGGTGATAACGTTTCTCCAAATGAAGGAGATCACGTCTTTTGTTTTTATGCCTTTGACCGCCCTGCTTCAACCCATTTCGTGAAGTAATCTACTGCTACCAAAATGTATCGGCGACCACCTGATGCAGGCGTATACGGACCCAAAATGTCCATGCCCCATTTTGCGAACGGAACCGGACTATGAATGGCTGTCAAGTCAGTTACCAGTCGATGTATCAGCCGGGCGAACTTTTGGCGTTTATCACACCGTTTCACCAAATCCATGGCGTCTGCCTCAAGAGTGGGCCAAAAATAACCCTGCCGTCTGGTTCTTCTTGCCAAGGACCTTCCGCCTATGTGTGAGGCACAAAAACCCGCGTGAAGATCCTCTAGAACCTCTCTTCCCCTTTCAGGGGTTACGCACTTTAGAAACGGCTGTAGATAACCCTTCCGGAGAAGTTCTCCATGATGAATAACAAAGCTCAGAGCACGCTTCTTAAGCGCCATTGCTGCTGAAGGGTCATCCGGTAAGGTACCGTCTGCCAAGTAAGCCCGGATGGGGTCCATCCAGGTGGCGCTTCGATCCAGGATACCTATGGGGTCATGATCGATACTTCTTTTCTCAATGACTTCCCAAAAAACCGTTCTAGGTGCATCACAGGAGGCGGATGATGCCAACTTGGAAAGGGCATCCGCCTGATTATTCTCGGACCGGGGCACCTGACTTAGATGAAATTCGTCAAGTGACACGGCCTCCTCTCTGACCGCCTGCAGATATTTGATCATAGCGGGATGGGTGGCCTCATAGTCACCATTGTACTGGCTAACAATCAATTGAGAGTCTGAGCAGGCGGCAATTTTTGTTTCCCCTGGTGCCTTACACATGCGTATACCGGCTAGCAGGGCTTCATACTCCGCCTCATTATTAGAGGCTTGGAACCGGAACCGTAGTGCATACTCAAACTTATCCCCTTCCGGGGAATGACATATAACGCCTGCACCACAGCCGTTCATCGTAGAGCTACCGTCTACGAATAACTTCCAAACCTGATCAGGATTTTCCGGTTGTACCAACCTAGTCATCTCGACAATGAAGTCGGCAAACGCCTGACCTTTCACTGCCCGCCTGGGTTCAAAAGTTATTTCAAGGCTCTGTATCTCAACAGCCCACTTGATCATTCTGCCGGATGACTCGATGGTGGTCATTGGGCGCTTGAGCGGCTGGTCCGTATATACAGTCACCGGGTGAGCCAAAAAGTAAGGTTTCAACTGTTTGACTGCGACGAACAGGGCCAACCCAAATTTTTCGATCATGGAGTACCGGAGTTCAGCATTCTTAAGCACATGGCTGATGAAATACACCGGCAGCTGATTACCGTCTCTCTCAGCGAGGAGAACGGCACTGAGGGCATGATCAGAGACGGCGAGGTACATGTAAAGGACCTCCCAGGGCAGGGGGCTCACTAGCCTTGGCAATGAGTGCAAATGCTGCTTTAGCTTTTGGAATGTCGTTTCCGCCTCTTCACCCCACTCGAATCTGGACCTCTTCCGGATGGCCTGGAAGAAGTAGAGGCACTTGTCACCTGACCGGCTGAGAAATCTTCCCAACGCCGCCAGGCAACCGGTCAATTTCTGGGCTTCTTTCAGAGTGCGAGGAGACCGCATGTCTATGACCGCCTGCACTTTTTCCGGATTAGCCTCTATGCCCCTTTGATCGATCAAAAATCCGAGAAACTTCCCAGACTCAACACCAAACACACACTTCTTTGGGTTAAGCATGACCTGGTGCCGCCTGAGTGTGGTGAATGTTTCTCGGAGGTCCAGTAGGTTATCCGTTTGCAGCTTGGATTTGACTATCATGTCATTAATGTACGCCTCTACATTCCTGCCAATCTGATTGATGAAAACGGTATTTATCATGCGCTGGAATGTAGCCGGTGCATTCTTTAACCCAAACGGCATCACCTTGTAACAAAATAACCCCTTATCAGTGACGAAGGCCGTCTTCCCTTGATCTTTTTTCCATAGGGGTATTTGGTGGAAACCTGAGTAGGCATCCATGAAACTCATCAGAGCATGACCGGCTGTAGAGTCGACCAGATTGTCGATCTTTGGAAGCGGGTAACTGTCCTTTGGGCATGCTCTGTTTAGATCTGTATAGTCTACACACATCCGCCAGGTATCATTCGGCTTTTTCACGAGGACAACGTTTGCTACCCAATCCGGGTAGTAGCATTGCCGGATGAACCCAGCTTCTAACAATTTTTTGACCTCAGCCGCTGCCGCCTGAGATCACTCTTCACCGTGGTCCCTCTTTTTCTGCCTAACCGACTTCTTTTTAGGATCCACGGCAAGCTTGTGGACAGCTAGATCCGGGCTGACGCCTGGCATCTCCTCCACTTCAAAGGCAAAGATGTCTTTGAATTCTCTTAGAAGTTGGAGCAAGTCTGCTCCCAACCGTTCATAAGCAACCGTCCCAACCTTGACAGTTCTATCAGGACGGCTGTCGTCAAGGACGACATCAATGCAGTCACCAGCCGGCTGAGGTCGTTGATCATCTGACCTTTCCCCGGCTAGTGATTGCTATTTTTCTTGTTTGACGGGGTCCGTTTGGCCCGCTTTTCTTTTCTTACCGGCTGCCCTTGGAGCCGGGACTGCTGCATCGCAGTTATCAAGGTCTATGGGGTTGCCATCTCCGGCTGCCCCCATAGTAGGTCTGACGTCAGAGAGATAGCACTCCCTAGCCGTCCTCTGGTCCCCTTTAAGGGAACCGACTGTACCATCGTCCTTTTCAAATTTTACAAGCATGAGAGAAAGAACGATGACAGCTTTGGACTCATTGAGGGTCGGACGGCCAAAAATCATGTTGTAGGCGGCAAGCTCTTCTACAACCAGGAATTTAATCACCATATGGCGTCCTTCCCCCTTTTCACCCAGCCGGATTGGAAGATCTATGCTCCCTATCGGATGCACTGCACCTCCCCCAAAGCCAACAAGCGGGTGGGGCGCCTGGTGCATGCTACTGGATTTGTACTTGAGCTTGGTCAAGCATTGATAGTTGATTAGGTCAGACGAGCTCCCGGTATCTATTAGGATCCGGCCAACTCTCTGATTGGAAACCTTGCATTCGATGACTATGGGGTCATCGTGAGGCCGTCTGACCTTGCCCCGGTCCTTTTCAGAAATAAGGACCTCAGGAAATACGTCTTTCGTCGCCTGGGTCCCCTCAACTGAGTTAACCAGCTTCCTGATGTTGTCTTTGGTGCCCCGGATAGTGGGACCCCACCGGCAAAGCCGCCTGCTATTGTGAAGATAGTCTCTTCATCCGTTTCTGAATTTGCAAGAACAGCTTTTGCCGCCTGCCCTTTCTTGGCCAGGGTGTTGCCCTTGGCTTTGGGCAGGTAAGACTTTTAGAGCCCCTTCATCAGCCAAACGGTCTAATAGCCGCCTGAGGCTATAGCAACCATTAGTGTCATGGCCAACATCCTCATGGTACTGGCAGTATTTGCTTTTGTCGCGGCTGCCTACGGGACTTTTCATAACAGCCGGCTTGTCGAGAGACATCCGGTCCTTGATCTCCATGAGGATGGAGGAGCAGTCCTTTGTGAACTCGTACTTGGGGACGTACGGTTCAGATTTCCGTCTAAGCTTCTGAGCCGGCTGACCAGATCGGTCTGCCGCCCAGACCTCCTTTCTCTTCTTTTCTTCCTTTTTAGCCGGCTGCTGTTGTTGTGGCCGGCTGTCTCTTCTGTCGGATTTTTTGAAATCCGACGGCTGCTTTACAGCACAAAGCTCCGTCGCCTGTATGTAGGCTTCAGCTTCCATTAACGCCTCTCGGAGGGTGGCTACCCTTTTCTGGACGAGGTCAAACTTGAAAGTCGACCCATCCTTCAGACCTTTAAAGAAGTCTGTGTAAGCCACCTCATCAGACAGTCCTTGAATCTGAATTCTCATCAGATTGAACCGCCTGACATACGACTGGAGTCCTTCTCTGTCACCCTGCTGTATTGCCCCCAGATCGAGGCTTGTCTTTTTAGCCGGGATGTTCATTGAGAAGTTTGACGTAAACAAGTACGCCAAGGTCTTGAAGCTGTTGATGCAGCCGGCTGGTAAGTTACCAAACCACCGTTGGGCAATGCCCCTTAGAGTAGCCGGGAAGCATCGGCACCAGACGGCATCATCCAACCCCTGTAGGTACATGAGGTTGGAATAGGCCATTAAATGATCTTCTGGGTTGGAGGTACCATCATAGGCTCCTACCAACACGTTTTTTATCTTGGCCGGCTGTGCCGCCTGGGTTATCTCAGGGGAGAACGCCGAGGGTTGTTCTCCCAAGTTTAGCAGGCGCTGCTGCCAGTCCATGAGTTGGAACGGCTGCTGCACATTTCTGCCAAACGGACCCGTTTGGGTAAAAGGGGATCCACCCAGCCCATTCGGCGAACCGAACAGACCAGGTTGGATCACTTTGGGTCCAGACCGGGCGGATGGTTCGCCCGTCTGACTCCGTAGACTTGTTCCCGTACGCCTGTTAGAGGTGTCACGTAAACTATCAGGAAAGGTCGACGTTGAAGTCGACGCAGACGCCAGACTTCTCTTCTCTTGGAGAAACGTCCGGGCGTCAGAAAACACCTTTTTGGAACCAACTGGCTGCAAGTGCCGGATGGGTTTTCTGGGCTCTGCTTGCGGGAAGAGGAGCCGATTTTGATCGAACCGAAGGCCTTCCCCCTCCTTCAGCTTTGGATGAGGGGTAGGGACTCGGTCTTTAATAGCCTTCTTGCTAGAAGAAGGCTTCCTGGCCGGCTGACTCTTCTTGGGAGTAGCTGACCGGATAAGGTTCTGGATCTCTCCCTTGAAACTATTCATGAAGGTCATGAGTTCGTTCCTAGTAACGGGAGCAGAATCCTCTGCCGTCTGGGCAGCCCCAACCGTGTTGCCGGCTGGGTTGCTTAGAGCAACTTGGATGTTTTCCCGTTCCTTCTTATCCCTGGAACGGGTGTGCTTTGTTCTGAAGGACCCGTCTGGGGCCACATAGGTGTTGAGTTCGTACTCATCACCGCTTTCGTGGTCCGTCTGGACCTCAGGCTCAGCCGATGGCCGCATGTCCTGATCCGGTGGTACAGGATTAGAAGCCATCTCAGAAGTACTCTCCCCACAGACGGCGCCAAATGTTTCGGGGTTTTTTGATGTGTCCTGCGGGAGAATTACAATTCCAAGAATGCCCTTCGCCGCCTGTACCTGCAAAACCACGAAGACTCCGGTTGGTTGGAGTTCCGCCTCCAACGATCAAGTCAGTGATGTACGGGAGGAAGAAAGTGCGTAAAAAGGATAATTACTTCTCGCGTAATGGGAGAATTCCGCAATTAAGATTGCTCGGTTTTCGTGTAAAATGTATTTATGATAGTATTGAATTGGAAGGAATTGAATGCCCATTAATGAGAATTCTCCCACTATTTATAGTGGGAAGCATTGGTTCCCCATTTAGGGTTCCTAGGACACGTGTCAGCAGGGGATTGGAGCCCTGCTGACCAATGGCGAGATGCCACGTGTCGCGCTGCCATTGGGCCACGTGGCTGGGGTTAAATTACCCCAAACACAAAGTATGGATTAAGTTCGATAAACTACCCAAAGAAGCTTTACTAGCTCCAATGGTACAGCTATTACAAATAAAACTACTAAACATCATCCTTGCAAGAAACAGTCGGCTTGAAAAACCAAGTGTTTGCCTTCGAACATGATTTGGGAGATACCCAATGTTACCATTGTTATCTTTGCATCCCATATATCGTTGATCTTGGAGAATGGACGGAAGAGCATAGAACACACAACTGTTGGTTGTTAACAATAACAGGAGCTCAAAAGGACTCTAATCCAATAGTCCTTAACATTAGGCAATAGGGGTAGGAACAACAGACGACCCAGGCTTAACAACACATTCAGAGTCACTTTGAAAAGTGACTCGGTATCCTTAACTGTGGGTACGTACCTTTGGCCTCTTCTCTAAGAAAAAGACCATTAGCATACTAAAAATCCCCAAAAGAAACTTAAGAGAGCCCCCATGTTGGAAAGCAGGGCTAAGATAAAGATTTTTCAAAGCAATGAATTGAAAATCCATTACTAAGCTGAAATAAGGCTACCAAGGGATAACCTTCGAAAACTCTCTTAACCATAGAGATCAAAAGAGCTAACAACATACAAACAATAAGCCAAGACCAATCCTAAGAACCTAAACATACCACAGAAAAGGGCAGTCCCCACAATTACCCGAACCAAGACACTTTATAAGGAGGCTAACACATCCCCCTAGCTCCCCTAAAACCATGTTACAACACATGATATAACACAACCAGCCCCAAATAGTACAACAACAAGAGCATTGAAGAACATCCAACTTATCAAACTTTTGACAGAGAACCAAAAACACAAGGAGACCACAAACCGTACTATAACACGAAACTAACTCCACCAAACTGAAAATAAACAAACTAATACACAAAGGAGCTTGACATGGAGAAAGGCTGTAAATGAGAAATAATAAAATTCCAAACAGGTAACCCTAACTAAGTCTTTACTTTTACCGTATATTTCGGTTGATCAGAAACCACACACGGCGGCGACTTAGTTAGCTTTGAAATTAAACGTATATTTCGGTTGATCCGAAACCACACACGGCGGCAACTTAGTTAGCTTTGAAATTAAAGCCCCAAATTCATGACAACCAACAACTGATTGAATATACAACACAAATATATAAGTACGTATAGATCAATATTGATAAATAATATATGAATTAGTAATAATGGGCTTATATTAACATTAACAAATCAATGATTAAGCTGCTTTCACTAGCAATAATGGTCAATACAAAAATTAAGGAATGTGATATGAATAGTATTCTATGTCATTTGCATTTCTTTTAATTTATTTTATTTCCTTTTATTTTTTATATAGTTATTTTATTAATTTTTTTTTTAAAAAAAAAATGTTATTTTATTAATTGAAAAATGAATAAATTATGATCTATACAAGAAAAGTCATTTCCTATCTCCCGCAGAGGGAATTAAAACTAAAAATTTCTTGAGATATTAACCGGTTTAGTAGCTATACAACCTAATATCTATTTTACCCGTCACATTCAAATCTATTAACACAATAAAAACCTTATATATATATATATCTTACCTACTTGCACATAAGCGTTGTGCCATTAACTTTCACATAATAGTATGTAGTACGACCAACAACTGATTGGATATACCACACAAATATACTGGTGTTGATCGATATTAATAAATAATATATGAATAAAAGATATTTATAACTTGTATGATTTATTTAAATAAACATCAATTATGTCATGTATTTTTATTTTTTTACAGACATGTATTCTTATAAATACGAATGACATAAAAATCATAATATATATGTATTATATATATGAATTATATAAAATTAAAATATGATGAAAATTAAATGGTTATTATAAAAATGAGAATGTTCTTCATATTAAAAAAATTACATTAGATATTTAATTTAATTTAATTATAGAATTGTATAGAATCTTTAATTATTATTATGTATGTATGCATAAATTTTTGGCATGCTTTTTGCTAGTTGAAAGATACGATCATCTAATAGTGGTTTTAAGCTAAATAAATTAAATTTAAAGTAATATGTAAGGAAAATATCCTCTATGATTCTTTATATTGTATGTAGATACAATGTATTAGACAAATGTAGTTTCCTAACTTTGTTAAACACATTGTATTTAGACAATATAATGTACTTAATATTCCATACTTGCTATAATTTGACACAAGTAAAATTTACGTAATATTTCTATGTGAAAATCATTACATATAGAACGAAAATGATGTTGAAGAAAGTTTTATTAATGTCCAAATATTATGGATTTTATGTGTAATATTAAGGTAAATGTGTCTATTGCCTTAATATACCAAGGAAAATATATTGCTAATACTGACAGATTGAATTGCTTAATTTAATATGGCATGCATGTCTTTCTTTAACTTTTCTGTCAAAAAAATATATGGCATGATATTGCTTTTGTACTCTCATTATTACCATAATTAAAATTACAAATAGTATAAATACATGCATGCATCGAATGAATTTTAAACAACCAACTAGAGTTTACATTGTTATTTCTCTTAAAATACTCAATACAAACATTTATCAACAAACCTGTTTGTTTTATAATGGCTGCTACTGCGTTGCTATTGCTTGTTATGGTATACTTATTTCGTAAATTTTATAATTTAAATACATAAACTAATAAAAAATTTAGTCTACGCTTTAATATAATTATTGGAATAAGTTGAAGCAAACACATTTCGGATCACTTTATTTAATTAGCTAGTCTTTTTGTTCTTTTCTTGATCTTTGTTTTTATATTTTACATAATCTAAACCTTATATTATGATTAAATACTTGCAGTGGGACAAGTTGGAGTATGTCACGGTAATGTTGCAGACAACTTACCATCCGAACTAGATGTTATTAACCTCTACAAGTCTAATGGAATAGGAATCATGAGGCTATTTAATCCCAACGTAGCAGCTCTCGAAGCCCTACAAGGCTCCGGCATTAAAACCATTCTTGGTGTTGTAAACGGAGATCTTCTGGGTATAGCTTCCGACCCAGCAGCTGCCACCCAATGGGTGCAAACGAATGTCGTCCCTTTTGCAAATGTGATCAAGTACATTGCAGTTGGTAATGAAATCCATCCAGATTATCAGGAAGCCCCGGCAGTATTACCAGCCATGCAGAACATTTTCAATGCACTAGTTGCAAACAACTTAGGTGGACAGATTCTGGTTTCGACGGCCATTGATACGAGCCTACTCACAAATACTTATCCACCATCTGCCAGTGAATTCGGTAATGCAGGATACATTACCCCGATAACCAACTTTTTAACCACCAATGGTTCGCCTTTGTTGGTTAATATCTACCCGTACTTTGCTCGAATTAGTGAGCCTGAAAATATAAGGCTTGACTATGCATTGTTTACTGCACCAGGTCCTGTGTTTTCTGACAGTGGAAGGGACTATCAGAACTTATTCGACGCAATTATGGATGGCGTGTACGTGGCTTTGGGTAAGGCGGGTGCACCGAATGTAGGGGTTGTGGTGTCAGAAACTGGATGGCCGTCGGAAGGTGGAGCTGATGCCACAGTCGACAATGCAGAGGCTTATTATCGGAACGTGATCGGCCATGTGAAGCAGGGGACTCCATTCAAACCAGGGCAAGGAATTGAGACTTATTTGTTTGCAATGTTTGATGAAGATAACAAACCAGGACCTCCAACTGAGCAGCATTTTGGACTCTTTACTCCTGATCAACAGCCTAAGTATGGTCCACTCAATTTCAATCCATAATAGATTACATTTCTAAAATTAAAAAATTGAAGTGATATTCTGATGGCAATTGTATAATTCATAGTTTACTGTTTAGTTTTTAGGAGTATTAATTAAATAGGAGTAACTTCCCATTGTTACGACTAACGAATACTAGTTTGATCTTGATAAGAAATAAAATTGTTATCTTTTGGATTTTATGTTGATTTGTATTAGTAGATAATATACTTATATTCATGTTGAAATGCCTCTAAAAAAAAAAAAAAAGTTGAAATTTATTATGATGATATTATTCATTTATTCGGAGTTTTTTTTTTTTTTTTTTTGAATAGTATATTATTCAGAGATTAGTTTGATTATACTTTCTGGGGTTAATCTATTAATTATTACTAATTAAAACAAAATGTGTTGATGTCATCAATTCCTAAAGTGTCGTATGTGTCAAGCTCTCATTAAAAAATTTCCCTCCAAACTTCAATATGATGTCATCATTTTTTATTTTTTATTTTTTTTTAATTTTTTTTTTGCCCTTTCATTTTACTTGCTAGAAATTAGGACAAAGTAGATATAAAACTAAAATTCTAAAACTTGAATTTTGTATCAATATTGTTGTATACGCCGTACTAATTTTGGATATTCCTAATACAGTACAACAATATTTAATAGATATAGATACTGTGTCTTTAACTTCCACTCTAAACGTATAAGCTCAATAGATAATGCAACCATTAAATATATTTTGTCTAACCATCATTTTAATATATTTTCAATAACATAGTAAATATTATGATGTAGCATAAAAAAATAACCATTAAATTAAAGGATTATGTACATTTTTTTTATATTTATAAAAAATATCTTTAAAAAAATTTTAAAAAAAAATTAAAAAGTTATCAACAACAAAAGATATAAAAAAAATATGGATTAATTACTTATCACCACCGTGCAACGCACGGGTACTAATCTAGTAATTAATTAATTAAAGAATGTGATGACGGAGAACTGGAAGAAATTTGGACGGAATGAATCAGATTTGTAACCGTTAATCTTGGCTGAAATTATGGAATAAAATAAATTCTAAAGGATACATATAAAATTAGGTCCCATTCACTTCACCTTATTTTTGCTGAACTGAAATTATTTTTACTGAAATGAAATTATTTTGGCTGAACTCAAATTATTTTTAATGAACTGAAATTATTTTTGATGAACTGAAATTATTTTGACTGATTTTCAGTTATAATTCTTCTATAAAGTTACTGATTTTTACTGAACTAAAATTATTTTACTGAACTGAACTTATTTTTGCTGAACTGAAATTATTTTTACTGAATTGAAATTATTTTTACTGAATATTATTTTTTTAAGGTGAAGTGAACGGGGCCTTACATGATTTGTTTCCTAAAGTTAAGGAAAAAGAATAAAGTAGGTGTATTTTATCCCTTATAGGCCCTGTTCAGTTCACCTTTAAAAAATAATATTCAGTCAAAATAATTTTAGATCAGTAAAAATAATTTCAGTTCAGTAAAAATAAGTTCAATTAAGTAAAAATAATTTCAGTTCAGTAAAATTAATTTCAGTTCAGTAAAAATAATTTCAGTTCAGTAAAAATCAGTAACTCTAAAGAGGAAATATAATAGAGAATCAGTAAAAATAATTTCAGTTCAGTAAAATTAATTTCAGTTTTATAAAAATAAGGTGAAATGAACGAGGCCTTATGTAATTATAGAATTACATGTGATTTATAATATGACTAGTAAATTAGTAATGTGATACAGTATTTTATTGTATACTACATTGTTGACTATAAACCTCAGTCAAAGGGAGACCCACTACAGTACTATTATGGTTATGATCTCTTCACCTTATGTTTTGGTTGGATCGGTTCTAGTCTGATTTAAATATTTTTGAGGTCTTGTCTAAATTATTTCTACTTTAGTATGATATGAGTCGTTTTCTTTGTAACTTTTTGCATAGCTTAGTCGAGTATGATCTTGTCTAATTTTAACAAAATCTGGTAAATCATGCATACGAAGTAATAGTAAGTAGTAGTTCACTGAATACTGATGAATTTAATTTACTTCTCACTAAAGAATATGCCTATAAGAGCTAAATAGCTAATACATTAATGATGCAAGTCATGCAACATAGTGTATTGCAAGCATTACAATAGCATTACACTCTTGCTCTTAGCAGCTAAGCTTCATGGCTTTCAAACACCAATATATCCGACTCATATGTTTGCTCGCCTTAGTCCTTTCTTTCTAAGGATATTGTACCTCCCAAGCCTTGTCTTAGCTAGTAACAACATCTTGTTGATGAGAGCCCGGCATGAGCTATGGATTGCTAGCTATGGACGCGCACATAAATTAAGTTCTAATTAGGAAGGAGAAGTGTGTTTCAATGTATTCAAAGATCGAGAGAGTGTATAGGGAAAATTCAATCAAGCTTCCTTGTCAAACTTTTGGTAATTTATATTCTGTGAATATTACACACGTCTTAATTTTGAACCGTTAGAAAGAACTTCTATTCGTAGACTTGTACTCCGTAGTTGATACTCCAATAAGCTCCTTTCATGCATTAATTGAAGTGTTGAATTTTCATGCAAGCAAGAACAAAAAACACTACCCTAACAGTGTGGCCGCGTGGGAAAATGGGAATTATTTGATCATAATAATATTAATTTCCAAGATGTTTTGGCATATAATGTAGAAAATAATGGGGTAATTACTGGGTCATTGCCTAACATTTTTGTGGAATAAACAAATAATAGTATTAGTTCATTGCCTAATAATGTGAATATGTGATCTATATAAAGGGGCAGAAGAAGGACACCAAAACATCAACGCATTTAACAGCGTAGTATTAGTTTTGCTTCTTCTAGTCTACAAGTAGTGTTAAACACATAGCCACTGGTTTCTTTATCATGTTTTCCATGGCTACTCCTAGCAATTCTCCCATGATCGTCGCCACGATACTGTTCAATATAGCATTCTTATTCCTTAGCTTACACCCTGCAGGTATAAATATACAGATCTATCTAATAATCTCATCTTTGTTGTTTTTAATGTTGGTTATTGAGTACGTCTTGCTGCATATATATAGTACATAATCGATACTTGAAAGTTGTACTGTTTTTTTTTTTTCTTTTCATTTGATAACACTATTTTCAAATTTGCAAAAAATATCAAACAAGCCAAAAAAATTACCCTTACTCTACCTCTATATGTACACTTAGATGACGAGTTGAGTAGCAGAAATTTTTATTAATGCTCTATAGGCGAAGTATAATTGAGAAGGTGTCACAATGCACGTATGTACACCCTTTATGACCTCTCTAAAACATAACAAGTACGGAGTATTAAACAACATTATATTGGAGATGCCAAATCAGTAATTTAATTAGGTTGAGGAAAACATTCATTTTATGATGGACCATTCAAAACGTACTCAAATTGAATAAAGCATTTATATACAAGTCTATAGTCGATTATTTTATAGAAAACAAATATGTTTCGATTTGAGCCTACAATTTAATCGGATCAAACAAGGTCAAGTCAACTCAAATGGAAAATTTTGGGTCTAGTAAATTTTGTATGGTCTAAATCATACGCGTTCATCCTTAAGCATGTACTCAGCTCAGTACTAATCAATGTGCAATAATTGAATGAATGCAGAGGCGCAAATTGGAGTATGTTATGGGGGCAATGGAAACAACTTACCATCCAAGCAAGACGTCGTTAACCTCTACAAATCCAACCAAATAGGAGCTATGAGGATGTATGCTCCTGATCAAACTCTCCAAACCGCCCTACAAGGATCAGGCATCAAAATCATCCTAGGTGTCCCTAATGACAACCTTCAGTCTCTAGCGTCGGATCAATCAGCTGCTAACCAGTGGGTTCAAACCAACGTCGTTCCTTATGCATCATCAATCAAATACATCGCGGTAGGGAATGAAGTTCATCCGTCTGATCAACAAGCCTCATCAGTCCAACCAGCAATGCAAAATGTTCTTAATGCGTTGAATTCAAACGGTTTAGGTGGTCAGATGAAGGTTTCTACGTCCATTGACACAACCT
This sequence comes from Chenopodium berlandieri, assembly GCA_034703905.1. NCBI lineage: Eukaryota > Viridiplantae > Streptophyta > Magnoliopsida > Caryophyllales > Amaranthaceae > Chenopodium > Chenopodium berlandieri. Next base: position 2,801,989 of record CM068277.1, read on the forward strand.
TAATCATAAATTCTTTTCCACCATCCAACGGCCAATTTAGTGACTCGTCATATATCACCCCCATAATCAACTTTTTAAAGAGCAATGGTTCACCTTTGTTGGTTAACATTTATCCTTATTTTGCTTACATAAATAATGAGGGGCAAATCCGTCTCGACTATGCATTATTCACTGCCTCTGGTACAGTGGCCAATGATCCTAATAATGGATTGAACTATCAAAATCTATTTGATGCACTTGTAGATGCAGTGTACGCGGCTTTAGGGAGGGCCGATGCACATGATATCGCCATTGTAGTGTCTGAGAGTGGATGGCCATCAGAAGGTGGAGACGCTGCCACGGTGGACAATGCAGGAACTTATTACAGGAATTTAATCAGTCATGTGAAGCAGGGGACTCCTTTGAAACAACAAGGAATTGAAACTTACTTGTTTGCTATGTTTGATGAGAATAACAAACAAGGAGCTCCCACTGAGCAGCATTTTGGACTTTTTAGTCCTAATCAACAGCCCAAGTATGGCCAACTTAATTTCAATTGATAACCTAAGGAACGAATATAGTGCTGATAAACATGTATTTCGTATTTTGGTACTTATAAACTAAATAACAGGGATATCCCCGGATGTGATAACTTACAAAGACTAGAATTAAAAATGCTCTATGCTCCTATTTATCTTTACATCTCTTACCTATGTTTGGATTTAGTTGTCACGTTGTCTCAATCTTTTATACATACTTATTTTGCATAAAGATGTGACCTATTTTGAATAAGTGAACTGCTATTCGTCGTTCGCAAATTACAGGATGACGCTCCCGTTTTTATGTGTATTGACTATTTTGCCCTTGATTGTTTTAATTCCATATAAGGCTCCACCATGACTCACTTTAGCTAGTAAAAAGTTTAATATTATTCCCGACCCCCCACTTGTCTTTAAAAAATCCCGACCCACCAAAAAACCCGAGACCACCATTGTACGGTAATTCCGACCAATTTTTAAAAAATCCCGAGTGCAGGTTCTTTGGATACCGTATGGGCCCGAGTTCATTGTCACATTGGTAATCAGATCATCGCTATTCGTAATGATTTGGAGGCATCTAGGTCGAAGATTGGTCAGAAGTACCGACAATTGCCATTGTCACGTATTAACGGCAAGGTGTCTCAGCATTGTTTGAAGATTCTCGACAAGGAGACGAAAAGGATGAGGGATCTGAGTTATCAGGTGTATGAGCGTTGCGGATGTGCATTGCGGGTGACCCATGGTTTGCCATGTGCTTGTCAGATACATGAGTCTTTAGCTCGAGAGACGGGCTTGTATAGTAGGCAAATTCACCAGTTCTGGAAGACTTTGGTTATCGGCAATGGTAATGACGGAACAGCGTTCGGTAATGACGCGACCGAGGACGCCACACATTTTCGAAATCTGATGGACGAGGTACTTGGTAGTGACAATGCTGTTCTACGAAATGTGACACGCATCATTGAGGAAGAGCTACATCCGAATCATGATAACCTCCAAGAACCTCATATCAACCATAGGGTGCGTGGTCGACAGAGGAACAACGATACAAGACGTGATCGGTCTTATTTCGAACATGTGAATCGCCGAAACAGTCACTCCGGTCAATGACAAGGAGGTATGATTTTGGTATTGTGGGTTTAATCGTTTCTCATGAGTTCTTGTACTAATAACTGAACCCTACATATTTGCAGAAGATGAATCAGACATCACCCAAAGCCGGTATCGACACTTGATTCCCGGACCGATGTTGCCTTTCATCACAGGGTGGAAAGATGTCATTGGCGATGGTAACTGCGGCTTTCGTTGTGTCGCCGAGTTCTTCTTTGGTGATCAAGGCCGATGGTATGACGCTCGAGAAACAATCGCTAACGAGGTCCTTGGTTATCCATCCCTGTACGAGAGGATTTACGGGCTTGGAAGGCTTCAGATAAATGTGGAGCGTATTCGATGGAACGGTGGGGCGGTTAATGCTCGTCATTGGATGGTTGCAATTCAAGATTTATTTCCCATTGCTACTTGGTTCAACGCAATGGTTATTATTCTCGGTGTAGGCACCGTACCAACGTGCTTGTACCCATGTCTCACTATCTTGCCGTTGCGGGCTCGAAGAGGAGTCACGGCACCACAACGGGAGTTTGTCATCGCTACAGTTTCTGCGTCACATTTTATATTGCTTGAACTTGCACCAGATTCCCCACTTCCCCCTATTGCAGGTTGATGGACCGAGAATCACGAACCAAGTGTTGAAGGTTGGGATCACCGTTATGTAGCTAGAAGGAACATGTGGGATGCGTTAACTAGACAATAAACTTATTGATGTAACACGCATGTATGATGATTAGTTGTAGAAATGTAATTCGTAAAGAAATTAACTTAACAAAACAAAGTTTCAACAACAAAACAAAAACAGTTGTTCAGTCCTTAAAGTACATGACGAATAAATACAAAAAAACATCAAGTTTACAACCCCATCATCGCCCTCCAGTCAGCTCGTAGCGCCTCAGCCATTACTCTTGTATCCTGCGACAAGCTCGGATACTCCTCCAGTGTCCTGTTGATGACCTCCATGGACCGACCCATCCACTGCAATTAAAAAACAACATATTAAATAAATCACACGTTTTTCTAATCATAATTACACATCATAAAAACACAAGTTCTTACGTAATCCGTGTTAGTTCTCTCTGGCAGTGTGCGACTCTCATGCGATGACGCAACTGGAGAAACACGAGGATGAGAAAATCGGTATAGCCACTGCATGTACCCAGGACCGACCGTAGGACCACCACCACCAAGTCTGCTCAGAGCACCTAACACCACACTGAAAGACATACCGGGAACAAACCGAGTCCACATCATAGATGTCATCTCTGACGGAAATTCAACTCGATACATCTTCAAGTTCGTCGGCCTCCTTGCCTTCTCAGGCCTGATGATGGCTGGGGGAATGCCCTAAACGTATCCAAGCTGTCGAACCACTCGATCAGGCATATATGGATCAATGATGCTACGATACTGGATGCAGCCAATGAAAAGAGTAGCAGGCAGGCGTCGTGCTGAATCAACTCCGTACGGTAGCCAGTTCACCTCATTGTCAGTCAGATGATCCAACCTAGCACGAAAAGCGAGGAGGCGCTCCATGCTCTTGTTGGGGCACCCCGATCCGACATCCCAGGCGGACGCACGCAGAACAGTAAGCTCTCTGGTCAAGGTCCCCTGCTGAGGCCTAAAACACGGGAAGTACTCGTAGATCCATGCCTGCAGAAGCGTAAGACAGCCGGCGATAGAATCGGCATCTTTTCGTGACGCTGTACCCAACTGCCGGTACATGTATGCTAGCACAGCGGAACCCCAGGAGTAGTCACTAATCTGACCGTCCTCAACAAACAGTTCGTTGAGGAAGGAAGGATGAGTACGGTTTCCACTCTTGTCTAGAAACAAACATCTGCCAAGAACTAACCACAGGTACGCCCTGTAATGGAAACTGAAGGGCCTCTGCGCCTCCAAGGTCGACTCCACGATCCTATCAGTAAGCACCCCACTTCCCTGCCACACGGTTTTAGTACCGCACTTCTCATTTAGCTCTTCCGCAGTCATATCCAAGGTAATTGAGCACGCGTCACGTAAAACGTCCGTGCTAGCAGTAGTGGAAACCATGGAACCGTCGACACGGAGCCCTAGAATATGATACACGTCATGCAGCATGATCGTGATCTCCCCAAATGGCATGTGAAACGAGTTCGTGTCTGGCTGCCATCTCTCAACAAAAGCAGAAATCAGGGGCCAGTCAAATCGCCGGAACATGATCCCGGGTAAGTGAGATAGACCACTGCCATCAATCAGTTCCAGGTGCTCCTGCGGAAGACAAGCGCGCTAGTTACCCAACTCAGTACACAACTGTGTCCTGCTCAAACACCGCAGAACATTTCTCTCCTGCCCACCCCATAGATATGCAGCCACGTGACCCCCAAAACTAGGAATGACAGTACCATCCTCAGGCCCACCTGGCATCGGCCCCCGAACCACCCACGACTCAGACGAGCTGGTAGAACCTTCACCTGGTTCACTACTACTACCATATCTCCCATGGTCACCCCTATACACAGCACGGTAATCCTGAGGGTCGTACTCTGAATCTCGACTAGCATGACTAGCTCGCTCATCGTCGTCCTCTTCGTCAGATACAGGAACTCTACCCGACGAGTACATGGGGGCGCTCATGTCTGACTGATGCTCCCCCGACCAAGTACGAGCAGACCCGTACTGCTGCTCACGGTGAAACGGTGCCTCCGAAGGTCCTGCACCACCTAACTCCCTCCTCACTAATGCATTCAAACGTCTAGATCTTGCATGTCGAGCGCCCGAACCCTCAATCTGCATTAAATAAGTAGAAAATATAATTTCATTAATACTTACACACACAACTATGATATCAACCTTGAATCGTTAATATTCCAATTCCAAAATAATAGCAACAATACATAACAATTACAATAAATGAAAAAACAAATTACATAAACATAACAACATTACATAACAATAACAATAAATGAAAACAAAAAATAAATAAACATAACAACAAATAAAAAAAATAAACATCACAACAATGCATAACAATAACAATAAATGAAAAATAAAGTAAATAAACATAATAATAACAACAATACATAAAACAAAATAAAAAAAAAAAAAAACAAAACTAAATATAAATAGCTTCATCAAACAAAAGAAAAAAATAATAAACAAACACAAACAAATTAAAAAAAAAATAACCATCACCAAACAAAAGGAAAAAAAAAAAAAAAAACAAAATATAAATAGCTTCATCAAACAAAAGAAAAAAAAAAGAATAAACAAACACAAACAAATTACAAAAAAAAAAAACCATCACCAAACAAAAGAAAAAAAATAAAAAAAAAAAACAAACAAAGACAAAATACAAAAACAAAACAGAAAAAAAAAAAAAAAACCCAAAAAAAGAAAAAAAAAAATTCAACAAAAAAACCATAAAAAAAAAAACAAAAAAGAAAACACCTTCAGCAAACAAAAGAAAAGGAAAAAAAAGAAAAAAAAAAAAAAAAAAAAAAAAAACAAGGAAAACCCAGAACTTCCGCCTGAAATTTCCGGAAGTCTGGGGAACTTCCGGAAATTTCAGGCGGATGTGGGACTTTCGCGGAAGTCTGGGTTTTTCAGAATTTTTTTTTTTTCCTTTTAAATTACAGCAGCAAAGAACGTAATACCAACCTGCTCGCCGCCGGAAATGCCGCCCCCACGACCACCGTACGTAAGCCTAATGCCTCTCCCGTCCGCCATACCCGGATTCTTGCTTTGATTGGTTTTCGTACGTTCTTCGTTTGATTTTCAAATTTTTGGTTTTTTTTGAAAATAAATTTCTGATTTTTTTTTTCCTCTGAATTTTTTTTTTTCTGAATTTTTTTTTTTTTTTTAAATTCTTGCCTTTTTTTTAGAGAGAGAAAGTTTGAGAGAGAGAGTGTCGGGGTTGAGAAATGACTTGTGAGTTTCGTAACTCGGTTTTCCAAGTATTTATATATGAGGAGCAAATTAGGAAATTCAATAAAAAAATGCGAGCGTCACCTTGTAATTTGTGAACGACGTTTAACAACACCCTTGAATAAAGACATTATAGTAGCTGATTGATTTTTTTTTTCCTTTTAAAGTAGTTCAACCAATACGAAGCATTATTTATACACCACTAAGTAGTACCGATGACAAAACGATAATCTCACTCTCCACAAAACTTTGAGGATAAAATAAAATAAAACTTCTCCCCTAAGTGTTTCGCTCCTCCTATGCTTACCTTGTACCCACTTTCTCCGGCTATACTCACCGTAGAATTCATCTTGCTCTTTATTTTCTCCATTTAAATGTAGGGCTCATCTAAAGGGTGCTCTTTTTTTTCCGACGACCGCCACAAAGTTCAGGTAATTTGATGAAGCTATCAGAAATTTTAGGGTAAATAATTAGATGGAGTGTATGTCTTTCCCCCTTATCAATGCATAAAATCAACCATAAATACAATTATTAAATTATTTATAATAGTTTGAAAAATATGTAGAAACAATAACAAGAACTCACACCTTGAGAATTAATCACCAAAGATATTTTAAATATAGCATGAGAGAATAGGCAAAAGTCAAACTGTTGGAAGTGAAACCAAAGGAAGTATAACTTAAATTATTCTAGTCTCTCTGATTAGTCGACATAAGCAAAGTTACAGGAGTTTATTGGTTATAAACATATACTGTAATAGAATCTGAGATAGATTAAGGCAAGAGGCATAAATCGAACTATAAGATTACATCATGAAACATATTTGTTATCAGGTGTACAAAAGAATAAGTCAATGTGATGCTGTTATTCAAGTAATTGAAGCTTTTGTCCAAAAAAAAAACAAAAAAAAAAAAAAAAAAAAAAAAAAAGGTAATTGAAGCTTGAAGCATGTACACATTACAAACTATTTTACAATAAAGGTGTCCTAAATTCTAACTAGGTCTGTTATGAACTTCTGATTTCTGCAACTATGGTGAATCACAGTAACTTCAGGCAACAGGGATAAGTTTACAAATGAATGTACACGATCACAGATCTTTACGACCTGCACTATGAAACATATCCAGAAGAAAATAATGTTTAGCAGAAATATTTTTCAGCAAAATAAAATTTGCTTGCAATATACAGTATGATTTAGTAGTTTTATCACTAGCTTTTATTTCATACAGGATAAATGAATGGCAGGTTATCATTTTTGCAAATACAAGTGTCAAATTTTCAAAGATGACTCCTTCAGCCTGCCAATTCTGGCCCGTCTAGAAGGAGCCACTGCCTCCATATGTAATTAGTAGTCACATTGTCTCATACCCTCACAATTAAGGATCAAACATAATTTCACAGAATGACCCTAAGGCTATAAAAAAATGTGTTTTCTTCATCATTTCTGCATCACTTTATGTAGGTAATGTCATTAGGAAATTTAATCACTGTTAAGAAGGTGACAACATTTTGCAGACAATGAAACTACTAATTCTGAAAGGATGGAGTATATACTATTCTCTCCTGACCATTAACCTACTGACAGTAATTATGTAATTGGAAGGCTACTTATCATCTTTTGTACAGAAAGGTTTTGAGGGAAACTGAACCAATATGCAGTTCCTTAAATCTCTGACCTTTATCAAAGCTTTTAAGAAAATTAATTTGTACTTTGTATGTGATTAAATACTTATCATCTGACTAGACTGAAAATAAACGTTTTTAGACCTACATAACAGATTCTGAGATACTTCGGAGAGTTAGGAAGACTAACCCCATCAAAAACAACAGATATGTTCAACTTTGTCACATATCATCAGGTTTTGCTGGAAGATTGATTTGCAATAATTATCATCTCAGCATCCGCTTCATGTACTTCAGCGCAGATCTTAACATTGATCTAGCCTTCCTATCTGGGTTACAGCCAGACAATATCATTTCTTCATAGACAGAAGGAACCTGAAGTATAATAAACAATTAGTACATATATCACAAAATATAAAGAGTGTTCCATTTTTCAGATGTTATAATGCTGATATATGCAACCTTTCCTCCACTGCATCTTGCTTCTAGTACAAACACCAAGTCACATATTATAATTAGTACATATATCACAAAATATAAACTGTATTGTCGTTCTGTATTATGCTGCAAGAAGTGCATTAGAGCAATAAAGTGGACAAGTGCCACATACAATTCTTCATTAGTTATATGAAACCAGATAATCCTAAATCTGCCAGGGCAGGACTGCTTAACTAGTTGACATGGCTGGTCAATTTGATAAAAACAAATGCCCAAATTCTAGAACCACAACATAGCAATCAGCAACTCAGCATGAGAAAAGAAAGAAAAAGTTCATTATTTTTTTTAGTTGTTCAGTAAAAACCCACATATGGGACATTAGTTGACATAAGAACAAAATATGCCCTGGTCAAGTCCCAATACCACATTGATGACATCTAGCCGAAAGTATAATGCAATAGAACCCTTTATCTAACAGCAAAAAGCAGCACTCAGGAGTCAGGACTACAAGGGATCACAAGAGAGGATGTATAATACAAGACTAGCAAAAAATAACAAATGCAGAAAATGATTGTAGACTTTCTATAGATTTGTATACGATGTACAAGAATGTAGAAATTATTACCTTATCAAACTTTTCAACACGGATTAATGCTTTCATAAGGGTTGTATATGTAACTACATCAGGTTTCAAGTCCTGCAAACACAGCAAATAGAATAATTAAGCAGAAAATAAGTTAATTCATTGAGGCAATGTGGATACAAGCATACCAGCAAAGACAATAGCACAACACAGAACTTACATTTTCTTTCATATACTGTAAGACAGAAAATGCTTCAGTGTCCCTTCTATCCTCCCCAAATGCATTGATCAATGCATTGAGAGCTAAAATACTAGGCTTGAGGCCATCTGATCGCATGAGCCTAAATGCATTAATTGCTTGGTCTGATAAACCCTGCAAGTCAAGAAGGTACTTTATACACATAAGATCAACCAAAGCAATACATTAACTAACCGCTGCCTAGTATTAAGTGCGTAAAGCAGGAAGCATTGATTCAGTACAATCTTCAAAACAAGTGACTCCCACCCCACTGCCATGTTTGCCACAATTAAAGGCCTTATCATGTCATCATACTATGATCTAAAACTTTCTCATACAAACAATTTGCACTACAATTCATCAATAGATCCTCAACTCAACACATATAATCACCAGATTTTTATATTTAACTTTTTGTCGATAATTTATGAGAAAAATAGCAAGAATTTGAAGAAAAATCACAATTCATACCCTTTGAGCATAGGCATTGATCAAGGCATTGTACATGGTCTCCGAAGGTTTCAATCCATTCGCTTTCATAACCTCTAGGCATTCAAGAGCCTCCTTAAATCTTCCTGATTGCCCGTATATATCAACCAGAGTGGTATATGTCACGACATTAGCCAATAATCCTTGACCCTGCATCTTTCCCATTAAAGTCTTAACCTCTTCCCATTTCTCCTGCACACCATAACAGTGGATCATAATATTATACGTAGTTATACAAGGCGTGCGCCCACTTTCTTGCATCTCTTTGAACAACTCCTCTGCCTTATCATATCGCCCACACTTACAATGGCTATCGATCAATGTATTCCAAGTACAATTGTCTGGCTCGATCCCCTCCAATTTCATCTTCTCAAAGGTATCCATAGCATGATCCATACAATTATACTTCCCTAAAGCATCAATCATCACATTATAAAATAACCTATCAGGCTTCACCCCACAATTCCTCATCTCCCTCAATACTTGAAACGACTTTTGCCAGTCCCCTCTATCGCCATAACTAGCTAGAATCCTACTAAACACGAACGAATTAGGCCCTACATTACTAGCTTCCATTTCTTTCAACACAATCCTAGCACTCTCCCACCTCCCGGCATTCGCATAAGCATCAATCAACAAGCTATAAGTATGTTCATCAGGCAAAACCCCAATCCTTTCCATCTCCGAAACAATGGATTCAGCATCCCTCAACATACCAGCCTTCACATACCCCCTCAAAACCGCGTTATAAGCTCTCGTCCTAGGCCTCAACCCACCTTCCTTAAGCTCCTCGAACACGGCCTCGGCCTCCTCGGCCCTCCCGGAATTCCCCAACGCCGAAATCACCGATATAAGCGTAGCAGTCTTGGCACTCAACCCATTCCCCTGAACCACACCCAAAAACCACAACGCCCTATCAACATCCCCAGACTTGGCAAACCCAACAACCAAATCATTCAAAAGCTGAGCATCAAGCTCAACACTATCACACCTCATCTCCTCATACAATCTAACCAAAACCGACGAATCCCCATGATTATTATTATTCGTCCTCGCAATCGACTGCACAATCAAGCTATAATTCACAAAATCAGGAGGATACCCATCTTGCCGCATCCTCGACATCAGATTTAGGGCTTTCTCAAGATCATCATTTCGAGCGCAAGCTCCAATCAATGCATTATAAGTTATCGGGGTCAATTTCTGGCGCTGCGAAAGGAGAAACGCTTCGTAGAGCTTCTCCGACTTCCCCAAAGCGTGGATTAAGATGGAGTAAAGCAGCTCATATGAAAAACAGAGATTGTGTTTCTGCAACCAGGTGACGACAGCGTAAGCGGTGGAGATGGTAGTGGGAGAAGAAGCGAGGGATTTGAGGAGGGAGTGCCAGTAGTGAGTGGGAACAGCGCGGTATGACTCGGCGAGTTGGAACTCGGTTGAGTCGAGTGAGTTGGGAGGTGAGTTGGTGGGAGTTTCGGAAGGGGGAGATGTGGTGGAGAGGTAGTTGATGAGAGGGGAGAAGTCGTAGCGGTTGCGAGAGGTGGGGGGGATGTCAACGTCGTCGTTGTGGAAGTCGGTGGTGAGGTGGTCGGAGAGGGTGCCGGAGAAGGTGGTGGGGAAGGGTGGTGGAAGAGAGAGGGTGCGGCGGAGGAGAGGTGGAGAACAGAGGAAGGAGTGGTGGTTGTGGAGATGGGGTGGAGGGAAGCGGGTGGGGAGTGGAGGAGAAAGAAGGAAAGTGTTCATGCTTCAATTGTGGAGTGAGTGAAAGGTGGGAAGAAGATGATGATGTGGAGGGAATAGATTTTTGCTCTTTTTTGGAATGTTAAATTATCCACGATTGCAAAACTTACCTCTTATAACATTAATTTCATCATTAAAATCCTTAATTATAATAAAATGACATATAATATGATATAGTTTAGTGCCTTAGTGGTTAGCAATATAGTTTTGAAACTTGAACCCTTGAGTTCAAACTTTGTCCAATCCATATTTTTAAGCACATAAATAAAATATTTGATTAATTGAGGAACGTCTTTTGATATATAAAATAAATTACTATGGAGTTTTTTTCCTAGGATTTTTTTTTAAAAAAAAATTTCCCTAGGATGGTAACGAGCTACCAAAGATAATCAGGAAAAAAAATCGAAAAAAAAAATTGACTATCATTGGAAATAAGCAATAATATAGGGCTATCATTGATAATTTCTCTTTTTTTAATATCTTGTCTTTTATGAATCCATTATACAATAAATTACCTACTTTTTTCGTGTTTTAATAAGCTGAGACACAACTTTAACTATTAATTTATCTAATTATATGTCAGTAAAATTATAAGAAAATTGATATAATCAAAGTATACATTATAACGAATCCAACAATTTATTATACAATAATATCTTTTTTTCATATAATAGTAAATTAAACAAGTCAAAACAACTTTGTGAATAGAAATAGTAAAAAAATCAAAGTGTAACACTTCTTAAAACAAGGATGGAATACTGATTTCTTAATTAAATGTCAAAAGGCAATAAAGATAATTATTTCGTCATTTTTAAAACAACTTTGTTGTTATGGTTTAAGTGGTTTTACCTTCTAAGTACCGTGCCTTTTTATCATTCTCACATAAACAAGCACACGATTAGCATTCCTCATACATTGTTTTCACAAATTGAAGGGGCATGCGTAGCACGTGCTCCCATAACTATTCAAGTCAAAGTTAGTATATAACTACTCAAAAAAAAAGTCAAAGTTTATATTTTCTATTCTCTTTTAAATGCAACACTTCTCATTTTACGCTTGTCAATACGTTATTTCAATCATTAACTACTTTGTGGCCCGGATGTTGCACCAGATTGCTACTTTAATTATTCCTTGTGCTTATATGTATTTGATATTTATTATAACACCCTAGAAATTCCTTTCCTTTAAAATACCTGTTTTGCTCTTTTAAAAATACGAAATAGGAAATTCTAAGACATTACCGCCACCGCAAAAACGGCTAAGGAAACTATCAAATACACACAGCGGAAGACTTTCTTTAAAAACCATTCAAAACAAGTAAACTTAAAAGTCAAACCAAACGAAAGTAAAGTAAAAAAAAAAGTCAAACGAGGTCAACCTACAACTTGGAACCATTAAGGCCCACCGAAATAAATATTAAAACCTTTGTGTTAGTCTCACAAGCAAATATATGATAATCAAAGCAAATAAACCACATCATATTCTTATGAAAACTAAACATAATTCGCTCTTCACTCATGCCCATCATGAATATGTTTCATCACCTGAAAACCTTCTCTTTACTTTGTCCCCACTACTCGCCATTAGAAATGGGTCGTTATAGGGCCAAGATAAAGACAAGGCCAACAAACATACAGACACACAATCAGCAATGCTGAGTACATAAGCGTAAACAGTACACACTAACATGCTTTATTCATCCTATCAACACACCACTTACCGTATTGCACCTATTTACAATCATACGACATACAATACAACCAACCAATAAATAGATAAATTGCTTATTTAATTTAATTACGCATCGAACGAGTTTCCTACCAAATCCCTGCCCTAAAGAATTGGGGTAAACTACATCGGGAGCTAACCGGGTAGGCAAATGTCACATGAAAGTGACGGACGTCTTGCGCATAAAATACTAAAAGGAAAATACAGCGTCTTATACTCCCAGTAGAAGTTTTGGTTAAATATAAAACCCTATAACTCCCCCTATATATATATGTTCATACTCAAGGTGTATACGTTCCAAGAGTTTTGGTGCGTAATCTCTTTCACTTTACATTGTTTACATATTTTTATACTTGGTAATGATTCTCAAATCATAACACAATCAATCATAATAAATAATTCAAGCAATCAAACATACTAATTTAATTCTTGAATAATTAGTGACCACATAAATTGAATGTTGAACCCTTTACAAACTACCTCGGCGTTAAATAACACCTTAAGCGCATAAAACACCGCAAATCCTATCCCTCGGTGTTTAGAACACCTTAAGTGCACTTAGGCACCGCAATATATTTTAATCTTGTGTACTAAGACACTCAATAGCTCAATTCCCATGCTTAAAGCATCAATAAAAATTATATGAAACATAATAAAATTTCCTTTCGATATTCCAAACCAATTTAAATATTTAGTTTAATTAAAAATGCTCTTAATCACGCCAATAATAAAATTGTGGTTCATAATCAACATGCCAGTATAATTAATTTCAATCATCAATTCACCACAAATAATCCATACTTTACAAATCAATTACCAACATCAACCAAATCAACAATATCAACCAATACCTATCATGATGATAGTACCTTAGAATTAATTAATCAAAGTCTAACAAGCTTTTACACACTTAAATAATTACCGAGTACGCGAACATACCTCGAATATGATCTCAAAATCACCACGGCTATACGAAATCACTCACTTGGAAGTCTCCTACAGCACAAAATTACAAAGAGACATTAGTACCGATTCATAATAAATTTCCAACAATATATACACTTTTTAAATCACTTTTAAACCCTCTAAAACATGATGAAAATTATTTAAACAACCTACTTTTATTCCCAATTAATGGGTATTTAAAAATTCTTTCAAGAAACACAATTCTAACCTTTATATAAAAATTCCAGCATTATAAAAAATTATAAACTTACTGTAATTATGTTTCAAAATACCAATTTCAATTGTTTCAATCAATTACAATCAAATCCGATCCATCAATATACATTAAATTAGAAATCTAGGGTTTTTAATTTGGGGCTTTTTAATTCAAAAACTAAATCTGAATATTAATTACATATTAGTCATAATTAGAACATCATGAAATCATCAAACACATCAAAAATTAATAATTAAACAAGGTTGGATTGATTTAAAACAAAATAGAGAGAAAGAGAGTTTTTTTTTTAAAAAAAAAAATACAACCGCACACACGGGAGAGGACTGCTGCCACCTCCATGCCGGCGACTTTGTTGCTGGTGACGGTGGCCGGTCGAGGGAAAGTGGTGGTGGTGGTGGTCGGCCACCTTGCGTGTGTGTGTGAGGTGAGAAGAAAAAGGGGAGGGGGAAAATTAAGGGGAGAGAGAAAATATGAGGAGAGTGAGTGTGTTTACCTTTGGGTATTTTCTAACTTGCTCATAAGATGGGTATTTATACCCTCTCTCAAAACCCTTCTAATAACCTAAATTCCCTTTCTACCCTTAATGATTCCTTCTCCTATTCAAACTAGTCCTTTTTCGATTGACCTTAAAACTTCCTTTTATAAAATAATATGCTCCAAAGTTTCTAAATAATAAATTAAAATATTTCCAAAGTAATTAAATAAATAAAAATGGACCTTTAATTAAAATAAACCTTTTTAAATTAATAAAATACCAATTCATTTTGAATTATTTAAATATTTCATAAAATAATATTTTAAATTCAAATACGTATAAAAATACAGGGTATTACATTTATGGTATCTTATTTTTAATCAGATTAGATCTTGTGATTTGCAATTATATACATTTATTTTCATATTTATTACATGGTTGATGTGGTTAGATAATCATCTTTCTTATAAACTATAAAGTGGGATGAATTCAACGATCCCACATGACTTCATTTTTACTTAACCAAAAATCAACAAAGCTAATCAAAGTAGAGTATATAAGTAATTTGAAAGTCAAATGTTGCATTTAAAAGATAATGAAGAAAGTATATACTCGATAAATAGAAAAGTCAAATTATTCATACAAATAAAAGGGCCAAATGGGGAGTACGTTGTCTCGTTGGTAAGATTTCACAATGATACAATTGGCCTTCTTTGGTAAAGGCTTTTTGAGAGATTTTACCTTATTGAACCTATAAGAGGTTCTTCTAAAAAAAATTGATAATAACCTATAGAGGTTCTTCTCAAACTGCACCAACTGTATTAAATCAGTTTGGTTTGCTCCGATTTGGTGACTAATATGGCTTGGTTTGAGGAAAATCTCACACCATATTTTACAGTTTGGTTTGGTTTTAGCTATGGTTCTATTTTTTTTTTCATTTTTTTTAAGTGTTTACTGTTTAGAGAGCCACAAAGGCGGGGTGAGATCGATTCCAAGATCTCCTGAAACCGTGAGGGAAACTCTAACTACTTGAGCTATCCCTTACTATCGTTTTTTTATGTTTGGTTATGCAAGGCGAATAAGGAATAATTAAAGGGAAATTTTTTCTTCTTTTTCTAAAATTAAAGGACAAAGTTGGAAAAGAGGGTTATTAGTCTTCGCCTATTAAACTAAGTGAATAAGAATTAGTTGGTGGGTTATAAGAATCAATAAATAATGCTCGAGCCATGCTCGGATTTTTAAATTAATACATATAATAAATCAAAATTAAGAAATTTACTTAATATAAATTGATATTTTGATGCTGATTCGGCTTAAGTTTTAATAATAGACCTTTTCTAACAAAAAAATTAATAAGGAGAAATAGAATTTAGAAAAAAAAAATAAAAAATTCAATGTATTCATGTATTCAATTATTGATATCTAGTATATGATAATGTTTGATTCATTGTTATTAAAATCAACTATCCCGATCCACCCAAGTGATTTGAATCGTACTCAAAATCATTGTGTAGTAGAATTGCTCGTAGAATCGTTAGAATTGGTGGAATTGGACCGATTCTACGATTCTACGCCGATTATAATGATTGTACCCTACAAAAATCCTGATATTCCGAAACCCATAACTTTTGATTGCAAAGTTAAATTAGGCTTATAATATACCATTGAAAAGCTCTTGAAATCTACTTTCTAAACCAATTGTTCTCGCATCCATATCTTTTATATATTATATGATATGGCCAAAAGAGTGAAAGGGTGTCATATTTGAGCCTAATTTTTATTCAATTGTTTATCTATTTTCAATATAAATTGAAACTAAGGTTATAAAATATCAATTTTAAACTCTTTCAAAATGCTATCCAACCATTTGAATTTCATGGACAAAATCATAGATTAATGAGTCTTATGAGTTCAACATTGACCATTAGCTATATAAAAACACTCTTATCACATAAGTTTATTATGGTTGTCATATATTAGCTTATCTTCGAACTAAACTTATTTGACACTTAGTATATATTTACCATTGGATTATTTACTAGGAGAAACAATTTTAAGTGTCAAAAAAATTACTTTATTTGTTCGTTATTTAACATTAATTGTCTCGTACTCTTGTGATTGACTTGCTAGGTTATAACGTGTACCAATATCTTATGATTTTATAGTGTTCTGTGTCTATTTGAACTAGGAGCGTGTGATAGTACTAATAAAACGAGTCTAAGTTTGTATTGTTGATATTATGGTAGCAAAACTATATTTTATATCATACTTATTGCTTGAAAGTTATTTTTTGTCATTTAATATCATTTTGAAACACAATTTTTTAAATTTGTATAATCATACGATTTTACGATTCAATTCTACCCCACTCACCGATTCAAGGTAGAATCCCGATTCTAATAACTTTGGTTTGATTTAAACCATTGAAAAAAAAAACTAAAGTATTTGGGACTTGGAAGGGATGATAAATGTTTTTTTGAGGGAATTCTGCTTTACTATAATACTCCCTCCGTTTTTTTATTTTATTTGCATCACTTTTATAAATAGGTGGTTTTTTTAATTGCATCACTTCTATATATAGTAACTTTATGCTATATTCTATTATTTCTCCCACCTACTTTAAACCACACTCGAATTAATTTATCATTTCTCTCTCTCATGGTCCCCACTACTCTCTCTCACATACTTTCACTTTCATGGTCCCTCATTACTTTACTATGATAAACTATTCATCCACATACATCATTATAGTATAACAAATTATTATGATGCAAATAAAATAAAAAACGGAGGGAGTGTATAGATAACCGAAACCCACCAACAACACAACATGCCTAAAATTTCTTTCGTATTTTTTACAATCTCATTTTTCCCTCTCTTTCCTCTTTTAAAATCACTATATTTTCTTTCTGAAAGGAATGTTGTCCTTCGAACAAGTGTATTACTCCGACAGAGAGTTCGCAATAAATTAGAAAAACTAATTATTCAGTGAAGTCAAGTGATCGAAATGCCTAGCTGGAGGCCGCTTCTGATCAGTAAAATTAATATAATTAATCTTACAACATGCTCACACCCAATCGTGTAACCGAACAAAGGCGACAAATTAATCCGAAGGATTAAATAAGTCGACAAGGATTTTATGAACTTAGACGTCGGATTTCGAGCTTAGAGTGTCGAAGTCGAGCGTCGAACGTCAAGTCAATTCTAGAAATCGACGAGACGACAAATAAAGTCATACAACAAGTCAACACCTAGTCGTAGCCTCGCAAATGGCCTAGCTAGCAGTTAGGCATGCGAGGGCTTGGCAAGGCTAACCGGGTGCCTGCCGCAAGCCCGACATGCATCGCAAGGCCAACAGCTAGCAAGGCATGCTGGGCCTAGCTGGCAAGTGCAGCGCCCAGCCGCATTGCTTGTGAGGCTTGCTGGTCGGGGCTACTGCCTTGCTATACCTATAAATACCAATCTTGGAAGTTGGGAAATATACACTTTGAGTTGAACTCAATAAGACATCTCCCAAAAGCGTGAGAAAACCGTTAAGTTCGTAAAACTCAAGTTTTTGGTTTAGTCTCGTCTAAGCTACGAGATAGAAACCTTGTTGTCTAGGCGGGTTTTGGTTCCACACGGTGCTTACACGTCGTAAAACCCAACACTTTTAGTGTTTGCTGAGTTTTTACTCGAACTACGGTAGCAATTGTGCTTCTCAGGGGAAAATCAAAAGTCAAAGTTATGGGTTAATTGACCCCATTTATTTTTTTTTTCTTAAAAAGTTGTTAAAATATTTTAAAGATGATTTATATAACATTCAGTTATTTAATATGAATAAGATAATATAAAAATTATGAGTAATCTAACATTTACTTTGTATTAATACACGTAATTTTATACGTGTCAACGATGTGCAATATAATATACAAGTAGTTTCACTTAATTTGTTACTTTATAAATAATTTTAATATAATTTTTATTATGTTATTTGAATCCAATTATTAAAAAAAATACTGGATTTGCCCTTGGTTATTTCTTTTGTTTTTAATAAATCTAGTTAGATGTGAGTTGAGGAATGAGGTATCAATTTTATAGTTGATATGATTCATATGTAGCTGATCTTCTTGATTGATCGACAATTTTGATTTTCTTCCACTGGCTGCCTCTGATTTTGGTTTTTTTAGGAACAATTGTGAAGTTTCCGCTAGTTATCAATTACGACTATTATTCTATGCCTTAGTTTAATCTTTTAAGGTTTGGATAGTAATTTTGAATAATATTATCTTTTCTTTTCTGTTAGTTTCGGCGGTATTATACTATTATGTAGCCTATTTTTTTGGCATATTTTTATAATTAGTGTTTTATACACACATGGGTGTATACTGTGCACCTAAAATCTCTTTGATAAACAAGCTAATGGCGTCATTCTTCTCTTTTTTCTTTTCTAATCTGAAGAGAGACAGGTGAGAAATTGTTGGCCATATCACCTAAGAACGATGAGGATAAATTTTTTATACAACTATCAGTTGAACCTATGAGTTTGAGATTAAGTGATGAGTCTCTATGAATTTTTATATAATATATAGTACTTCGTAAGTATTTTACACACCGAAAATTTACGTCAAGGATATTTTAGTATCTTCGCTAAGAATTACATTTTGATAATTAACGTAAACTACATAAACTCAAAATATACAGGTCGTTAAAGGTTTAGATCAAATTTTTAGGAATAAGTCAATTGTCAATTAATAAAAAAAAAAAAAAAAAAATTCCTTATCAATTTATAGTAACGTTTTCCTTATTAGTGATCTTGTTATACACGAAATGCCTTTAAAGGAACAAACAAGAGCAAATGTGCAACGCACATCGACACATTACCCCCCACTAGGCCACTAGTCCACTACTATAATATATTAGTCCATGTTCATATAACCTTGTATTAAGATATTAATTTCTCAAATCTAACCATTGAAAATTCGTCCTTCATCTAAATAAATAATGAAGGAAATGTCATATAAAACAATGCAAATCATTGAATTTCTCAACGTTTACAACTCTCATCAAATCATAGATCATCAAAACATCTAAGAAGCAAGAAAAACAGAAGAGCAAGAAGAAAGAATGAATATTTTAGGCGCATTGAAGATCACCGTGAAGAAAGGCATTGATCTCAAAGTTTGTGACGCTTTTAGTAGCGACCCTTATGTTGTTATCACCTCTGGCTCACAGGTAACATTGCATCTAGCATTCTAGCTAGTACTTGCTAACTAAATCTTAATTCAACATTTCTTTAGTTTGTACTAGTATTACGAAAGTATAACATATTCTTCATCTAATCTTGAGTTTATGTCGTTTGGCCTGGCATGTCTTAACCTTTTTTTTTTCTTTCTTTCTTTCTATATGGGATACGTGATCTAATATTATAGATTTCATTAAATTCCGATTAATCTAGATTCAAATTTGAGATTAAACTCCAACCAAGGAAAAACTTTCCTTACAATATCATAAGGGGCTTTTGATTGGTTCTACACACTCTCGTATAGATGTTTGAATCATAAGCATTGCTCCATATTACTTGTTTTGTTTCAAAATAATTTTCATTTGTGTATTTTCGAGATCTAAAAGTAGTTATAAAGTATATTTAAATATGATCAAAACTTATGTTGGCACACCTAAATTTTCTTATTTGATTGATGCAGAAATTGAAGACTCGTGTGATAAAGAATAATTGCAACCCTGAATGGAATGATGTTTTAACTCTTTCAGTGACTGATCCAGATATGCCTATCACATTGGTGAGTTAAAATTTTATATTCTCGTTATTTCTTTCGTAATTCTAAACGACTAAGATTTCTACTTAATAATGAACACAACTTGAATTAGGTTGGAATTTCACGCTAAAATCATGTTGAAATAAAATCTTATCTTAGGGATTTCATAGTAAATATATATAGATGAATGGTTTCAACAACATATTAGACGAACTCACTATGACCATTTTATCCATTGGTGAAACTTGATCCAAATGAATTACGGAATAAAACAATTGGTTGTATTTTGTGCATGTTATGAGCTTATAACTAGTGGTACCATATATGATTTGACCAATACATAGAAGACAATTCATTACTACTCTATCTTTTTGGAGAGTGATAATAATTAACTTGTATATTTGCATATTTTTTACAGAATGTGTTTGACAAAGATAGATTCTCAAGACCGGATAAAATGGGTGATGCCAATGTCGACATTAAGTCATACATAGAGTGTATGCAAATGGGGATAAAAGACCTCCCAATTGGAACTGCTGTAAAAAAGATACAACCTGATGAAAGTAACTGCTTAGACGATGAAAGTAAGGTAGTTTGGATTGGCAAAGGCAAAATGGTTCAAGAAATGACTCTAAAGTTACAAAATGTGGAGAAAGGAAAAATACAAATCAAAATTGAATGGCTTGATCTTCCAGGTTGCAAAGGATTACCTAAGTTAAATTCTTGATACATATTGTATGTGTTATTTCCAAGTGTATGTGTCTTTGGTCTCAAATCTCGATGTTATATTACAAATTTACAAGTGTCATAATTATATATACTCCGTATCATATTTGCTTACATGGAGAATATAATTCCAATGCTGGTTTGTTTCTTGTTGCATTGTATGTCACATAAGGTGAAAATTGTGCATTATATTTGTTTAATCAAATATGGAATCCAAAAGTTGAAAATAAATGGACAATTTTTTTTTTTTAAAGAAAATAAATGGACAATTTAGTTCATATAAATATGAACGGTTGTATTATTTACTGATTATTATATCATGCACTTGACATCGTGTTCTTAAAGAATGATATATTTTTTAAACTACAATAATAAACATGTTATAACTAGGAAATATATAAGAAATAACTAGGACATTATCGCCATTGTTATAACGACCAAGGCTTTTAACAAAGACACACAACGCAATCCCAAATTCCATGAAAATCAAACCTAAAAATTGGAACCTTTGTATGCCCTTTCAAAACCAAATCAATATTTAAAAACCATTACGCTAGCTAGTCTCATCAAGCAAATAAATAACATTCAAAGCAAATAAATCATTCATATTCTAATAGAATTAGAACAAAGTTCGCTCTTCGCTCAAGCCCTAACATGAACATGCTGCATCACCTAAAAGACTTCTCTTTAAACTATCCCTACTACTCGCCATAAGAAATGGGTCGTCATAGGACCAAGATAATTAAAGACAAGGCCAAACACACACAATACAACAATCAGCAATGTTGAGTACATATATAAGCGTAAAAGCACTAACATGCATACAACCTAGCATCACTCAATTTACCTTTAGTACTGAATTCAATACACTACCATTTGTAAACATAAGACAATTTATTTATTTTGATTACGCATTGAACAAGTTTCATCCCTGTCCCAAAGAATTGGGGTAAACTATTCCAGGATCTAACCGGGTAGGCACCAATGTCACTTAAGAGAGACAAACGTTCCCGCGCATAATAATAATAAAAGGAAAGTACAACGTCCTGTACCTTTAGTAGAACTCATGGTTAAATATAAACCTCCATAACTTCCTTCTTTAACCTGTCTTATAATAATTTAATGAAATTCTACCTTAATAAAAAATTTATAAATTTTATTTATATCAATTATTTTGAAATAGAGGAAGTGATAACACGTAGTTAAAATTAATACGAAATTTAATTTATAATATTGCAAAGTCAAACAGTTGCGATCTTGCATATTTAGAGACGAGGGTAGTAAAACCGTAAAAAAGTGGATAGTTTAATTGTACCCCGATTAGTGAGTTTGGCGGGGGTAGGGTTTTAGGTTAGCAAAGCTTAAAGTTTGTTAGGGTTTCTCAGTCTCTCTTTCTCTTCTTCCCCTTTCATCCGTAAATGATCTCTGTTTTGTGAAGCAGCAGCAGCAGCCATGGGAGGTTCTCGAGCTCAAGTTAACAAAGCTCATAAAACTCGTTTTGCTTCCAAATCTTCTCGCAATATTCACAAAACTTCTCTTAAAGGTTTCATTTTTCTTTCAATTTCCCCTGTTAATTACCTTCAATTTGCCTCAATTATTCGTTCCTTTTCAAGTTTTAATCTTTAATTATTGTTATGAATTTAGATAAGCATCAAAATGCGAAATCGGACCGTTTCGGTAAAGGCGCTCGCGCTGCTCGAATTCAGCGTAATAATATGGTAATTTTTTTTGTTTAATTTCAATTATTTGACTGGTTAATTTTTATGAATTAGTGCAATTGATAGCTGATTGATTATTTTTGTTAGATACGCGATCAAAAGCGGGCTGCTGCATTGAATGAAAAGAGGGCATTGAGTGGATCAGCTAGTCCACCTCGTGTTATTGTGAGTTTGTTAATTTTGTTTTGGTTTTTGTAAATGATAAAATCAAAGAATTAAGCTTGAAATTTTTTAAATTTTATTTTGTATGATTTTGGAATGCTTTAATGCTGCAGCTTATTGCAAATTTGATTAAATTTTAGGTTCTGTTTGGTCTGTCTGCTCATGTTGACTTGAATTCGGTCGAAAGGGATTTGTTGGGATTACTATCAACAAAATGCAGCAATGAGGCATTCCCTACTGTTGTCTCTTCCGACTACAAGATGAGAGCCACGGTAAGGTCTTTGTTGGGTTACTCCCAAATTGGCTGTTTTATGTTGATTGATTGGGTTGGATCATGTTTTTTCTAGAATGCGAAATCAAATGTGTGCCTGTTATTAAAAAAGTTTGATATTTGAGTTTTATTCATCGCTCTTTATGTAGATAATATGAAATTGTCGTATAGAAGTTGAAAGAATTTGAATTCCCTAGACACTATTGCTTTGCTTCACTGCTTATTTCTTTCTTAATGAATCAAGTTGTGATTACGTGACACTACCTTACAGATTATTATTTCATTCATTAAAATGAAATGAAATATGGAACAAATGGTGCATGGTTCCAGTTTAATATTCTGCGTGAAGTATGTCCTACAATTAGATTGTATCTTGGTTGGGAATTTTGAGCAATTTTTATGCTACTGATCTCATACACCAAACATTTGAATCATTTGAATGTTCTTTATATTAGCTAGACATTGTAAGAAATGCACTAATATAGTTGAGGCTTTTATTTTGAATAAATGGTGCCTCCATTCATCTTTATCTCCTCAGACCAGCTGGTGGTGAGATATACTGTGTTGTCCTGGGTTTAGGGTTTTTGGGTGAATTATTGGAGTTGTCAGAGAAAACAGAAAAAGTAGTCTGCCTCAAGTACAGGATTAGGGAATTAATGAAATCAATAAAATGCAAGAAACATTTGTAATTTGATGTAAGGGCTTATTTTGAGAATTCAGTGATATTATGTACCTGGGGAAAGAATTTTGTTAAAAATTGTCCTGGTTTAGGGTTTTTGAGTGAATTATTGTTGTTGTCAATAAAAGAAAAAAGTCTGTCTCAAGTACAGGATTTAGGGAAAAGTGATGAAATCAATTAAATGCAAGACAATAAGTGTCATTTGATGTATGGGGTTACCGTTGAAAATTTTGGTGATACTATGTACCCGGGAAAAGATTTCCGTTAAAAGCCTTTTGCCATATGCTATTCCAATCTTTACTAAGAGACAAAGAAGACTTATTTTTGTTTAGCCAATAATACAAAGGAAACAGCACACAAGGTTAGGGGGACAAAGTTTTCTGTCAATGCAGCTGGAGAAGGACAAATTTTAAGTCTATTGAAAGTCTTTGAGTCTTTGAAATTTAGAATATGACTTGAGTTTACTTTGATATGGGGGATGGAAGATGAGAATTTTCTTTATTTATTGTGTTATTTAAATATTCACTGTAATTTTATATTCATCCTTACCCAAAACAGCTGAATCTTTAGTGAAAGTTATTCTAATTATTAAGATACTAAGAAGCACTTTTGCGCATGTGCTTACTCATTGTCACTAATTTTTGTAAATAAGAAATCATTGTAATATGCAACCCTTTGTTTTTGTTTTTATTACAAGGGGTTGAGGGAGGAGGTGGTTCGGTTAAATTTGTTTTTGAACCTGCTAGCTATAGAACTGTGAGATAAGTAACCCCTGCACAATAATGTCTTCTGGGATAAAAGTTTAATGCTAGTCATAATTTTCACTCCATCATAAGTGCTTTTGGAGGATACTGGAAGCTTCATTATACATATGGTCTCCCCATTTCTGGGCCATGAACTTGCGCAAAATACTTTAAAGTGGCCAAGTGTGACACTTGCTTAGGGGTTGAGTGACATAGGGTTAAAGTATTTGTGGATTAATCTGAATTCAGAGCTCAGGCACCAGAGGTCTGAGTAGGGGGATGTTTAGCTTAAAGATATTGATAGGTCAAGGTTACAAACAATGAATATAAGAAATCAATATTAAATGTCACTGCTGTATTGAATGGGACTTTGTTCATAGAAAATTGTGTTCTTAGTCTCCATTCTCCAATTCTCTTTTTTTGCTAGCCTGTTCAGAATGTGTTTGAAATAGTAGGTTTTTTTTTTTTTTTCCTTTCTTGTGATTGCTGCATTTTTCTGCCGCATGTTACAAAGCATATTTAATACTGATTGTTGGGTGTAGGTGCTGAAAGCTCCTCACGGGGATCTATCCTCATGCATGGATATGGCCAAGGTACTCATTTGTTCTTTTTTTTTTTTCTTTTCTTTTGAATTCTGTTACATTAATTCAAAATGCTATGTAATTGTTTGTAGCTGTCACTAATTATATGTGAACATATCTGCTTAGGTTGCTGATTTGGTGGCTTTTGTCACATCAGCGAGCTCTCCATGTGAAGGCGGTTCATCTGATTACATCGATTCATTTGGAGTGCAGTGTCTTTCTGTTTTCAAAGCCATAGGCTTACCAAGCACTGTCGTATTGATCCGTGTAAGCAGACAAATTTTTGTATACTTTTAGTTAAAAGAAAGAAATTGTTTCACTGTTTGGTAATTAAATTTTCTTGCTTCAGGACCTACCTAGTGACTTGAAAGGAAGAAATGAATCTAAGAAATTATGTAATTCCAGTCTTGCTTCTGAATTTCCTGAGCAATGTAAATTTTATCCGGCAGATACTAAGGATGATCTCCACAAGGTAATGTCTGCAAGTTCTGTATTGCAGTTGTGATTTGCTGCTTTTATAGTTTAGTGAAGTGATATACGTTTAAAAATAGCTAGGGCAATAGGGATGGGCTTTTGACTTGTATCAAAATTTTCTTCTTCCAGTGAACTGTTTTTACCATACTTGAGCTGTATTTCATTGTTGTTGGTGCAGTTCTTATACATTCTGAAGGATCAAAGGTTGAAACCTCCTCACTGGAGAAATCAGCGAGCTTATGTTGCTTCTCAAAAGGTTAATTCCTGAATTTGTAACTTTTAATTACCTTGCTATATGAAAGCATCCAGCCAAAAGGGATAAAGTAGATACATCTTGAAGTGTGATGCATTTTCATCAATATGTTTTTTAATTGCTACTAGTGTATTATCCAAGGGCAAGGTGCGTCTTTTTATTTTTTATTTTGTAGCTTTTAGCAAAAGCTAGTGCATTAATAATGCGAGGATGTTAGTCAAAACGTCTGTAATAAACTAATCTTAGGAGGGGCATTATGGGTAGTCTAGTATCTTTAGGTTAAGTCTTTAGTTTTATTATAAATAGAGAGAGGGAATAAAAGGGAAAGGAGGCAGAATTTTGTATTAGGGAAATCTAGAGAGAGTTATGGCCTCAAGCCATTGTTAGAGAGTGATACAGAGGTAACCATGGCCGTAGACCGTACCGCTCTGATACCTAGTGTAATAGACTGAACTTTACAGACCGAACTCACATAAAAGATTGATTCCTTGATTAACCAAATAATCTGATTTTTTTTTTTGTTTGTTGCAGGTGTTTCATATAATAGTTTTAATAAGAAATGCTCTTTGCTTCATGATATTGTTTTGTACTTCTAGTTAAATTAATCTTAACCTTTATATTGATTTTCTTTCAAATTTCTGCAGCTTGAGATGCTTGATCATGATTCTGTTTCTGGAAAGTGTACCCTCTGCATCACCGGTTATATCCGTGCTCTTAATCTCTCTGTAAATCAGCTGGTAATTGTTTGCAGTTTTCTCTCCATGATTCTTATTAAAACTTATGTTTCACAGTTCAAAGCCTAATGCTTTAGTATAAATTTTCTGGTGAACTAGGTCCATGTCTCTGGAGCAGGTGATTATCAACTAAGCAAAATTGATATCCTCAGGGACCCTTATGCTCTAAATCCCAGGAAAGAGCACGACACAATGGATGCTGATGATATGCCTGATCTGCAGGTTGGTAACATTGTCATGTAATTAGTAGTTTCTCCTTTACATTAAAACGCAATAAAAAAAAAAGACTACTCTTTTTATTGGCATGCTAAAGTAATAGATTAGAGATGATTTTTGGTGAATGATCTCATAGTATTAAAAAAATGCTAAAGTAAAAGCCTCTTACGTATTCTTTAGTGATATAATGTGAGTTCAATTTTCTATTGAATCAGCTAAGCCTTATTCGTATAACATGCTATTATGCAAGTAGTAATCTTGATTTGGAAGGTGATTTGCCATCCTTTAGGAAATTCTGATCCTACATTATTTCATTTTTCCTTTATTGTAATTTTTCTGCCAAACTCGTGCTTCAAAATGCCTTTGCATCTTTATACCTAAAGGAGAAGGTAAAACCATTTAGCCTCATATAACCAAAGGAATAAGATTGATAAAATAATCTATGTATTGTTTTATCAATTTTTTCAGTTTCTCCTCCCTGTACTAGTTCTCTCCATTTGTTAATACTTTTTCCAGATGGTATTTCGCATGAGCCTTAAATTTGCTCTTTTTGCTACAATACTTGTTTCATACTCTCACTATGATTTCAATTTTTTCATTGTAGGTGATCAGCTCGTTAGTGCCTGATAGTTCAAAGCAAGAACCATTACATGTGGAAAATGTTCCAGATCCTCTTGCCGGAGAACAGGTTGGTGGATAACCTCTGGTGCTTTCCTTTCCCTCTGATATTCTGAGTCAGCAATTTAGTCTTTATATAGCTCCTTAGTCCATCCCCTTCCCCCTCTCATTCCATTTGATTGTTATCTTGATATCTCAGCTATTGATTGTTAGCTAATAATTGTGTTGCTGAGTTTATACTTTCATATTTTCATGTGTATTTGTGCAAATATGGTTTGAAAAATTTCAGTTTTGTAAATGAAATGTTGTTTCACTAAAGTTCAGCTTGCTCTTTTTTATTTGATATCTTCGTTCAGTTCAGCTAGCAAATATTGTAGGCTCGTTATTGACATTGCTTATTGGTCACGACTTCAGAATGATCCTTGTTGGAATGATAAACTGTAGGAACTACATAATACAGTATAAGTTCATAGCTTATTATTGTCAATACATACCAACAGGTTTTATTTATGACTTGAATCCATTCCATGAAGCCATGAGAGTCTTTGATTGTCAGTCTCACAGAAGATGCTTTAGTAATGTTTTTATTGATACATCCCTTTCTGACAGCATGTAATACTCGAATTTATTTTGATCAAATACTTGTTCAATCTGTTACCTAGTGATCCATTATTGTTTCAATTTGGGGTAGTATTAGTTTTAGAAATGCATCAGGGATGGAAGTATAATTTTGTTGTGATTTGAATTGATTTTATAGTCCATTTTCATAATCCTACATCTTCTATTAGACATGGCCAACTGAAGCAGAAATGGCTGAGGCGGAGGAAAATCTGAAGCATAAGAAGAAGAGGAAACTTCCACCTGGTACTTCGGAATATCAGGTTTGTCTCAGCCTTTTGTCAGTCATCTTTTTCTCTTCTCTGCTTGAATCTCTAGAGATGAGCTCATGTGGTTTGAACTTCTCTATAAATTCAAGTCTTGGTTGTTTTGGTTTAATACCTTATATTTGGTGCTTAACAATTCACAAATATCTGATTTCTTCAGGCTGCTTGGATTGTGGATGAGAGTGATGAGGATGATGTTGAAAGTAATGACGAGTCAGAGGGTGGCATGGTCTTGGATGGGGTAGAAATTGGTGTTGCTTCTAATGACCTTGATGAAGATCAAGGTTCCCTTGACCTCGGAGAATCAGATGGAGAGACAGAGACTGATTCAATGATGTTGGTAAGTTTAGCTGTGAACTATCTGTATTCATCTATATTTTTTTATAGAAAGACAGCAAGGGGATGTCTTTCAAAGTCGAGATATGTCAAATATCACTTGGAGGGTATTCAGTCTTCTACTTGACCAGGGTTGTACAAAAGCCTGTTGAAAGGGACTTGAAACATCGAGGGAAAGCAATACCCTCAATATGTGTAGGCATCAATATTGAGTCATGCTCACTGAAGATTTATGTGCTTTTATTTGTTCTTTGTTGTGGCTTGTGGGCAGCTGGGCACTTATGTATGTGTAGGTGCTGAATAGCTTTGCCTGTATGCATCACTTTGCAAGGAATTAATATTTAGGGGAAGGGCATATTAGTCATAGTCTAGAGTTTGTTAGGACAGTTTTTCTATATATAGGCCTCATTAGGAGGAATAAGGATATGTTGAATATTGTGTGAAGTTTGTTATTGGGAGAGAGTGAGTCTCTCGAAAGCTCATATTAGGAGAGCATCCACCTCTCGAAAGTGGAGTTATCATCCAATTTAGTGTAATTCTCATCTAATCAATATAATCATCATCTTCCTTCTGTTTTTCTGCCATTTATACTGCTGTAATCAAGCTAATTCCTAGCACACTTGTGTTACTGGAAGTTGTGAATGTGTGATTATTGTAAATTCATAATGGGTGAACAATAAGATAGTTCTTCAAATAAGAAATCTATTTTTATTTAGTGGCTGCTCTGTGTTCTAACTAATACCTAATTACATTAGTCAAGCGCTTGATTTCCATGTGTTATCCTCATTAGAATGTGGTTACCCCTAAACCTTAATATCCCCTTCAGTAAAATAAAATCATTTGATATTTTGATGTAGTTTAAAATTGGAAAGCAGTGCAGTATGGAATGAAACAAGGTTGGATAGAAGTTGCTGCGTTCCATGCTTAGCTCGTATTTGGTGTAACACCCTAAATAACGTTAACTAATTACAATTACGTAAATGACCGCAGAAACCTATTTCCTTAAAGTATTTATGGTTATTGTTTTCAGATGGTTACCATTTCTTCTGCCTGTTTACTTTATATTTGTCTTTATAGATCTTTTATGCCTGTTTCATCGCATTTAAAATAACTAATGCCATATTCATTACAGGATGGGGATATGACTAGGGAGCAGATAGAAGATGATATCAAGAGATTAAAAGATGCTCATGCAGAAGATGAGGGTAATTCCTTTTGTTCCAGATGGTTTTTTAATTGCTCTCTAGTCATCGATCATTTTATACATTTTAATTTAGCACTATGCTTTAATAGGTGTGAACATGTCAATCGAACATACTCATGCAGCATTATTTTTCTGGAATGCTAAGATTTTTATGGTGATTCTACTAATAGATGAGATTGTTGGCAAACTAGCCCATCACTTGTTTAATCTCTTGGTGTTAGACCATACTATCCTCTATTTTAAATACATCAATACTACTGCTCATTATTCAAGCTTTTCAATCAAGGGGATCTCAATATTAAATTCACTTATTTAGAGTAATTAAGGCATGTTTAAAAACTTGTTGATTCTTTTCAACTGTGTGCTCTCTCTCTCTCTCTTTCTTCTTATTCTATATCTCTTCCGTTTTTATCACCATCTTTTCCATGCATTCCTCTCTTGACCTCCATCCCCTAATCCTCATCCTAACACTCTATAAGTCCCTTCAAGGCCTCGACAACTCAGTAATTCAGTTTTGAGGGGTATTAGGTTAATTTCGTCGTTCCTTAGTAATTGATGGTTGTGGTAATGTGTTTGGTTACAAATCAGTTTATCTTTTAAAGTTAATGGTTATCTACTTTAAACTTTTCCGTTTCCTTTGTGAAGCTGTAGCTATTAACTTAAAAGGGGCTCTTTGGTGGGAGGGATTTAAGAAAAGGAAAGGGGATTTCCTTGGTGGGTGTTTGGCTGCCCTATTGTTTTTATTTCCTTTTTCCTCTTTTTTTCTTTTTGGATCTCCCAGGCATTCCTTTACATTAAATTACAGCTACAATCCAGGATTTGAGAATGCCTTTCTTTCCTCTAACTCTTCTTTACTCCTTCGCCTCGTGACTTTGTTCTTCCATCTCTGACAACTAACTCTTCTTACCACCTTCTGTGGCTTCCCATTGCCACCACATCTATGTTCTCTACCACAGACATTGGACTGTTAATTATTGCAGTTCATAAACACCCAAGACTCCTCAATTTCCCTCTAAAACTTCACCATTACTAGGCAATAACCTCACAATTAGCTACTGACATAACATGAAAGCTCCTCCTAAACACCCTAAAAGCTGTATATACATGAGAATAGATCCAGGCTTTGACAGAGATGACACATGGGCTGATATGGCTGAAGTATCATGGCTGACATGATGACAATGACCGCACCTACTGTCTCCACCACAACCGAGATTACCACTACATTGCAGTTCATGACCACCCAAGACTCCTCTTTTCTTCTACAAATCGACCATCGCCAGGAAATAGCCTCACAATAGCTACCAAAATAACACTATCAATCCTCCCAACCACCTTAAAAGCTGTGTATACATGAGAGTGAGTAGATCTAGGCTTTGACAGCGGTACCATATCGCTGTGGTTGAGTAAAATGGACGACACAAGATGCCAATGACTTTAATGAGTGTTGTGTGAAGGAAGGTGAGAAATATTATGTGCCTGTAAAGGTTTGGGTTAAACTTGGTGAGTGCATGGAGATTGGGTCAAAGCAACTTGAAGCTGAGAAAGACATGGGCTTATTTTTAGAGAAAATGGGATGGACTTCTGTAGAAAGTGGTAATTGATTGTTGTCCCTTTTGTGAACAAAACAATATTAATGAACTCTCTTTCTTGATATCTTTGCCCCCTTTGTCTTTCTTGATTCCTTTACCTTTAATGTGAAGTTTAGATGTATCAGGTATCCAACGTTATTCTTTTTCAAATGAAGATATGACCTTGAATATGTTGGCATGAGCCTGGTGATTTAGAGTGGTTAAAGGTTCTTGTAATGTTCCTTGCATAGGAAGAAGTATTTATTCTATTTATACCTTACTGAAGAGTAAATGTAGACCTCACTTTGAGTCAATTGCTATCAATATTGGTTATATTTAACTTTTGTGAACCGCGTATATTCTTTGATGGCTTCTGTAATACTTCACCGCTTCCATTGGAACCAATTGTTTTGCTTATTAGTGGTGCAACTTGACTTCAGAATACCCAGATGAAGTCGATACTCCAATTGATGTGCCTGCTAGAAAGCGTTTTGCCAAGTACAGAGGCCTGAAGTCCTTTAGAACATCATCATGGGATCCAAAGGTGATCTTTTTGTGCCGCTTGACATGACTTTTACTGTTATTACTTTTGATGATCATTACAATCTAAATTCTCTCTCTCTCTGTTTATCTCTGAGTAGGAATCCCTACCTCAAGAATATTCAAGAATATTTGCTTTTGATAATTTCGCAAGAACTCGAAAACATGTGCTTGCCAAAGCCTTGGAACGAGACAATGAAAGTAAGGATGAGACTGTGTCTCCTGGTACATATGCAAGGCTCTATATAAAAGAAGTACCACAAACTGTTGCTTCATATTTATGCCTGCGTGCAAAAATGATGCCCATCATATCATGTGGGCTCTTGCAACATGAGTCCAAGATGTCTGTTCTTCACTTCAGGTATCTACTATCTAGTTCTGTTAGCTCCTGTTTTTTTTATCATATCTGAGTATTTCTGTCTACTTCATAATCACATAATTTACTGTCTTAATAGCATTAAAAAGCACGATAGTTACCATGAACCAATCAAAGGGAAAGAGGAATTG
Source organism: Chenopodium berlandieri (assembly GCA_034703905.1). Taxonomy (NCBI): domain Eukaryota; kingdom Viridiplantae; phylum Streptophyta; class Magnoliopsida; order Caryophyllales; family Amaranthaceae; genus Chenopodium; species Chenopodium berlandieri. Next base: position 2,833,987 of record CM068277.1, read on the forward strand.
ATATTTCATGTTGGTTTCCGACAGTTTGTTGCAAGGTAATTTTTCTGAAAAAAATCCCAGCTGTTGAAGCTATATTTTTTATTTTATGGATAATTTTGTTATGATACTAAAAGCCTTGACTTGTCTTCTGAAGGCCAGTATTTTCCTCCGATAACTTCAATTCAGACAAGCACAAGATGGAGAAGTTTCTTCATGCCGGACGCTTTTCCGTAGCTTCGATATATGCTCCAATTTCATTTCCGCCTCTTTGTTTGGTAGCCATGAAGAAATCAGGAGTCATGGGCTCACCTGTTTTGGCTGCTGTTGGCTCTTTGATTAGCGTTGATCCAGATAGAATAATATTGAAGAAGATTATTCTAACTGGGTAAGTATATCTTCACTTTCCTACCAGATGTATAGATCATTACGATGCTTGTAAAGTTGATTTGACTATTTCTTTGCTTTGTTAAGTCAAGTATCTGGGTAATTTTTATTGTGAGCCTCCTTGCAAAGATATGTTTAGTTGTTTACCATTTCCAAAGAGGCAAATTATATTTTCAACTAGGTGCTCCTGAAGTTTTGTAATTGCTAATCCTTGTTTGTTGAAGTTACTGTTGCATTTTTAATAACACCTAGTTTGAACTGTTGAGCTAAGATTAATAGGACTTGGTTTAGAAAGCTGCCTTTTTTCTTATAGATTGATAATGTGAAGACAGTTAGACCTGATCGTAACTGGCCTGGCCTGGAAACTGTCTAGGTTGGGCTGAAGTTGGGTCCCATTTTAGTTTTGGGGCTGTACTGGCTTGATTTTTGAAAAAAGGGCTCTGGATAGGCCTAAAAATTCATTTAAAGACCAAAACCCACTTTTGTCTAGAAAATCCCATTCTTGCTCTGTTTTGTATTTTGGTCAATGCCACGCCCATGATCACCTCTACTAGTAGCCCAGGTCCCTGAATTTCATCTGTATCATATCTCTTGTTGCTCTGATCTATTGTCTACTTTTTGTAGCATTGGGGAATTGTAATATTTTTCTTTATTACGTAACGTAGGGTGCACTTGTAGTTTTTATTTATTTATTTATTAATGTATGGGCTCGCTTAGTATGTGATGTCATAATATTTTAATTTAACCAGTCATTGAGATGTGATCATATAGTATATATTTTTGAAGAATCTATTATTAATTCTTTTTTGAGATTTCTGTTTAATTTGTCATTATTTTCATCTCAATACCTTTAAATGGTTCTTTTTTATGTTGATATCACTAGTTTAGTTGTTTTTTAGTAGCAAACTTGTTTTCTTCTCCCAATCCTGTCTTTTGGTTGTGACGTGCAAAACCTTAATTTGATGCAGTTATCCCCAAAGAGTTTCTAAAGTCAAAGCAACAGTTAGATATATGTTCCACAGTCCCGAAGATGTAAAATGGTTCAAGGTATGGTACTTTGTCTTTTGCTTCTCCATCCCAACTGCCCCTTTCTAGTTTGTAGTGTCTTTTGTGAGGGAGATAGCTATTGATTATTTTAGCAAAGTTTAATGGCTTTACTGGTTGAGCTAATTTGAGTGTTTATATACTGCAGCCTGTAGAATTATGGACTAAATGCGGACGTCGTGGACGTATAAAGGAGACTGTCGGTACACATGGTAAATTTCGTCTTCTCAATGTCCCAATTTATCGAGTTGTAGTTTCCTCTTTTTTACACACACGACTACCACCACCTTTTGTGCGGTTGAGAGGAGATTTTTCAAAGGAACCTGTTGCAACTTTCCTTTATTTAATTTTATTGTTGTATGCCTGCATCTTCTTGAGTACCAAGCTACTAGGTCAATATGTTTCTAAAATTCCTTGCTGTCAAGCACTGATGATTTTGAAGTGTGGCTATACTTTCAATTACATGTAAAAATGCAGTTTTTGTGAATTTGGCCATTTTTTTAAACGATATTCAGATATATTGTATCCATTTTCAGATACATATAAGCATATACTTCAACTATTATTTTCTTTTCGCGTGGGAGATCAGGATCATTGATATGTTTTCTGTTGCTTTGCAGGGGCAATGAAATGCCTTTTCAATGGAGTCCTTCAACAGAATGACACTGTGTGCATGAGCTTGTTCAAGCGTGCATACCCCAAGTGGCCAGAACAAAGGTTTCCGTTGTCAAATCTTTGAAATGATGGTAACTAGGGGTTGAAATTTGATAATGGCAGATTCTCAATGCAGCACAGGACATAACTGTCCGCTGTGATCGGGAATGAAGCACTGGTTCAGAAATTGTTCTTCAAAATTCATTTTTCCTGTATTTGCTTGTATGGCGTAGAGTAGCTTAGTTATTCTTAATATTATACAATACATCTGAACCCACTGGTTTGAGGGCAAAGATTTTTGTTAAATTAGTGAATGCAAGTGTTTTGATAGGCATTTACACCGTGAGTTTATCAGAAAGGTAAACGAAAGAAATTTTGATATTGTGGATTCACATTGTAATATTCTTACTGGTGCCATATAGTATTAACTAATGCTTCATTATTCAAAGGCCCTTTAATTTCCTGCACAATTCCTGATGCTTGTATGGATTTACATTAGAAGAAGGCTTCAAGGGATAATTGTATCATGAATGTGCTAGCCTATTTGTACCTTATTTAAAATTCGTTAGTTGTTGGCCACTTTTGCCTAAATATGTTTGTTAAAGTAAACATGAATAGATTATAGTATATACAAGTATTTGTAAAACATCTACTTATAGTTGATACTATGAAAATATACATCCAAGGCTTGTCAAACAATATTATACACAGTTTGTTATTAACACATTAGTTAAATATATGTATGGTGTACGTGTAAATATAATTTTATTGAACAAGACAAAAAGACTGCTACTGAAAAAGAAACAATGGTAAAACATGTTTTTTTAAAGTTTGGTGTTTTAATCAAGCTTAGTTAAACATTTTTCTTGAAAGTTTGGTGTTCTAATCAAGCTTAGTTTGGTGTTCTAATCAAGCTTAGTTCTAACACGATATATTCTTTGTTCAGCTCATTGACTTATTCATATACTATGTTACAAATTAGATTCATTTAAAGTCAAACTTAAAACTGGTGAACTGAATTAATGAGAGTATAGTCTACTAAACTTTTTATTTTTTTTGAACAAAAAATGGTGGTCATCAACATGTAAAATGTAATGACCAAATTTCTTTCTTTTTTTTTAGGCTCTGTTGTTCTAACGGAAAACAACTATTGTGAAAATGATTTTCCATGGAAAATAATGTTCAAGGGAAAACATAATAGTAAAAATAGTTTTTTTTTTTTTTTTTTTTTTTTTTTTTTTTTTTTTGTTTCCATACAAAAAAAATTATATAGAATGGGAAAAATAGGAGTGGAAGGGAGAAGATGGATGAGATGGGAGGTAAGGGATGTAAGGAGAAGGGAGGAAAATGTGGCATACCTTCCTTTTAGAAGGAAAACCGAAAGCATTTTTTACTTTTGGGAGAACTATTTTCCATCTTTGGAAAATTGATTTCCATCCCTTTACAAACCAAACAATGGAAATTGAGAAAATCATTTTCCAGGAAAATATTTTCCGTCAAAACAAACGGAGCCTTAATTTTTAATTTTGATTTAATATCTATTTTGCTAAATTCTAACAACAGTAATTTCCCTCATTTTAAAAAAAGGAAAAAAAAAATTCTAACAAGAGTAAATAGGTTTCAATAAGTAATATTGTTTGTATTTTGTTATAAACTTAATAATTAAATATTGTGTATAAATGCTAAATTAAATGATTTTAATAACTATATATGTGTATAAATGTAGTAAATATTCAACAAGCACCAGTGGTCTAGTGGTAGAATAGTACCCTGCCACGGTACAGACCCGGGTTCGATTCCCGGCTGGTGCATCAAACATGCAAGCAGTGATGACGACTGCGCACAATGTGGCACAAGGGTTCGCCACCATCTTCAGAGCATTCTGAAGAAAGTAAGTGTGCATCTGAGCTTGCCCTTTTATTTTTAGTTTTCATTGCTCACATTCTTTTGCTTAAATTTTACCATACTATTTTTGTCATTTGTATTTTCATACACTTTATTTTGTTGCTTGCATTCAGAAAGGCTTTCATAAGTGACCTAAAGGCTAAAGCTCAAGCCAATACTGTGCAGTGCTACATCCAGATGTGACGTGAGGCTAGGAGTGCCGCCTTTGTGGGCTATCAATGACATCTTTTGGTATGCAGACTATCAGGCTATCAGGGGTGCTAATCCACATTAGCAGTCGTAAATTGAGCAGTTATCAAATGACAAATATAGATGGAAGCAGTACAGTAAGGCGCTACTAATGAGAGTAATGACAGTGGCTAACCCACCATAATACAACCCTGTTGTCAACTATACTAGATGGTGTTAAAGATAGTGCATCTACTCAAAAGATAATTTTGAACATGCCTATCCCAGCAGTCTAGTTACTCTAGTAGTGCAGCTATAACAGAGTAGTTACATATCTTTGTAATATAATCATCATTATATTATTTTTAGCATTATCAGCTATATACCTGTAAATTTCAGCTTCATTCATTCAATTCTCATACCTGTAGAACTAACACAGTATTTTTCAATGATTCAATTTATTAGAACTCTAATTTCTTAGGTGGTGAAGCTTATGATAGATTGATACATTGTAGTAAAATCTTCACTGATTTTTTCTCTTATCTTCTACTTCTAACTAATTGTTCAATAGTTAACCTATATTTACTAAATACCCAATGAACCAATTATAAATTTTGAACTATATAAAGTCCAAGTAATTAGCTATAGTGTTTGCACCCTATCATAGTTATATTCCCTTCGTTTACAAAATAGATTCCTGTATTTCCATTTTAGTGTTTATACAAAATACATTTATGTCATATAAAAGTAAAATTACGTCTGTTCAATAGCTCAAGTCAAGTAATATAGACCTCATAATTAACTCAATATCTCTCACACTCGCTCCATATCTCTATGTTATGTAGGTCCTTTGACACACTTACTATCTTATAATCAATTATTTTATTTTTATATTTCCACTATATCCCTAAACATTGGGAAATTCAAATGCTCTCTTTACAATTCAAAAAACTTTGTGGACATACTACATCTACAAAAACAGCTAGCAAACATCAATCAAGTGCAAGTGGTCTAGTGGTAGAATAGTATCCCACCACCGCAAAGGCCCAGGGTTCAAACCCCAGATATTAAAAAAAAAATAAACATGCAAGCAGTGATGAAAACTGCATACAATGTGGCACAAAAGGGTTCGCCACCATCTTCAGATCTACCTGAAGAGGCTATGTGTGCATCTGAGCTTGCTTATTTTTGTGTTTTTGCACAGCTCAGTGCCTTTGCGGTCTAGCAATGACATCTTTTGGTGTGCAGACTATCAGGCTATCACGAGTGCTAATCCACAATAGCAGTCATAAATTGAGCAGTTATCAGATGACAAATATAGATGGAAGCAGTACAGTAAGGCGCTACTATGAGAGTAATGACAGTGGCCAACCCATCATAAGCAACAATGCAACTATATTAGTGGTTTTAAAGCTAGTGCATACTCAAAAGATAGTGTTGAACTCAGGCAGGAAGATTTTGTCCCAGCAGTCTAGTGCAACTATAACAGATTATTTACATATCTTCGTAATATAATCATTATATTATCTGATTATTTTTAGCATTAGTCAGCTATATACCTGTAAATTTCAGCTTTAACCATTCAATTTTCAGATCTGTAGAACGCCGTTTTTTCTACCGACTCAATGTATGTAGAACTCTTAGTTATTAGGTGGTGGAGCTTATATAGCTAACATGGTAGCAAAACCTTCACTGGTTTTCTCTCTTATCTTCTACGTCTAACTGATGGACTGATGGTTAGTAAAACCGAATTACTAAATACCCAATGAACCAATTATAAATCACAATATCTTAATTTCAAAATCTTCTAATTTATTCTGAACTATATAAAGTTCAAGTAATTAGCTAGCTTTAATGTTTGCACCCTATCATAGTTATATTCCCTCTGTTTACAAATTATATTCCTCTATTTCTATGTTAGTAATTTATACAAAATACATGTCTTATACAAAAGTAAAATTACATTTGTTCAAGCCACTCCATAATCTATGTCATGTTGGTCCTTTAACACACTAATACACTATCTTTTAATCAATTTATTTATTTTTATTTTTCCAATATTTACCAGCACTAAATCCCTTAATATTGGGAAATTCAAATGCTCTCTTTACAATACTCAATTCACTTTGTGAACATACTGCATCTACAATAACAGTTAGCAAACATCAATCAAGGGCAAGTGGTCTAGTGGTTCGAACCCCAGATCTTTAAAAAAACATGCAAACAGTGATGAAAACTGCATACAATGTGGCACAAAGGGTTCGCCACCATCTTCAGATCTACCTGAAGAGGCTATGTGTGCATCTGAGCTTGCTTATTGTTTTGTTTTTGCATAGCTCACTTCCTTTCCACCATCAATCCTCTTAAAAAAAATAAAAAAAAATTCTTGCACAAAAAATCATTTTCTGTTACATAATATCAACAAAAATAACCAACAAGAATTAAACAAGCACCAGTGGTCTAGTGGTAGAATAGTACCCTGCCACGGTACAGACCCGGGTTCGATTCCCGGCTGGTGCAAGGCTTAGGCAAGCAGTGATGAAAATTGCATATTATGTGGCACTAGGGTTCGCCACTACTTTCAGATCTACTGGAAGAAGCGAAGTATGCAACTGAGCTTGGTTTTTATTTTTTGACTAGTACTCTCGAGGGCGCCCCCATTGGGCAGTTTCGTAAATAAAATGTACCACCGTATTGTACCTCTTTAGTCACGGTGGTACATTTTATTTACGAAACTGCCACTGTGAGAAACAAAAACGTTTCTCACAGGGAGTAACAGAGATTTACTGAGTACTCTCCCTTGTATTGCTCACCACTCGATTAGCCCAGCTTCGAGTGCAATTTACAGAGCATGTCTAGCCGCCAAAGCCTCAGCAACATCAGGATTTCCACCTCCATCCATCGTTTGCCAAGTAGCAGCCATTACTTCCCCCACACTATCACGCATAATCCCTCCTAAGTCCTAACCCATACTTCCCAATTCTGAAACAAGCTGCATCAGTGTTAATTTTGTAGCAGCCTGCTGCTGGGCCATTCCAACTCTTGCAGATGGGATCAGGATCAGCCACGTTTCTCACAGTTTGTTGACGAACGTTTGCCTTTTCATACTCCCCAAAACGCTCATCGCTTTCCTAATCACTTCAGATAGCTCAATTCTAAAGAATTGGGGAAGTTTTTGAAATTCCTATCTCAATAAAAAAAAAACCATTCAAAAATTAAAATCTAACCAATTACAAATACATATTTCATACTTGACGACATTCAAACCATCATTTCACAGAGCTCTATCTTAAACCTTCTGCAAACTTTGTGATTCCAGTATAAATTACTCCACATTTTAAGTTTCAGAAATTTTCACCAATGGAGATGACCACCAACACAGCCAGCGAGCTGATTCCTCCACCATCATCACACCGCCTCGACGCCGTAAAATTCCTGATCCAATGCTCCGAACACCTCAAAACAACTCCGATCGTCAAATACTCCGCTCTCTCGCTCTTCGCCCATCGCTTCTTCCCTTCTCTCTCCTCCTCCCGCCACCGCAACCACCACCACCATTGGCTGCTCAAGAAACCCTTGTATTTCCCTCAATTGCAGCTATTCTCTCTCATCTCACTCTGGATTTCCAGCAAAACCTACGATTCTCCCCCTCTTTCTCTCAAATCCCTAAAATCAATCGGCGATCAACACATCAAAGATCAGCATTTCACTAAAACCGATTTCGTCGACGCCGAAATCCTGTTTCTGCAATCCTTGAGTTTCGAGGTCGGAACGATGAAGAATTCGGTGTTTTTGGTGATTGAAGAGTTGTTGATGAAGCTTAAAGAGGTGGCTAGGGTTGGTGAGATGGTGAGCTTTGAGGTTTGTTGCGATGTCATGGATTTGATGTACGAGAATGATGAGATTTCGAGGATGTTTGTGGAATCTCCGGTGTATCTTGCGGCGGGAATTGTGGTGGCGGTTTATGCGATGACGGTGCCGAAGCAGCGGTGCGAGTTTCCGATTGTTGGTTGGGTGAACTTTGTGAGTGGTTGTAGAGAAGTGGATGTGATGTGGGTTGTTAAACTCATACTTCAACATGTATGTTCGAAGGATAAATTGAATTTGTAATTTGTATTTCCCGCCAAATTGTAAAATGACATTATTGTGTTTGAGAACCAATTTAGTCCTATGTACTCTCGAATGCTTTATCGTATACTATCTCTCTTTCATAATTTTTGTAACTTTGAAGGGTGCAAGGAACTCTAGGCAAAATTTGTTTGTGAGTGTAAGATAGAGAGAAATATAGGAATGTATGTGATGAGAAGAGAGATAGAGAGAAATGACAACCTAAAAAGGAAAGAAAACATTAGTTGTAAATAATGTGTAGCATTCATTTTTGGCAAAAATTGCAAAAAATATGAAACGGAGGTAGTACTTGAATTGTGGGAGCAAACATTACTCCTTTAATTTAGCATATACTCCCTCCATTCCCATTTGTTTTTTACGTTTTCATTTAAGGCGTTCCTATTTATTCCTTAGATTTAGGATTTTTCTATTTTAAAACATAAAATTTAGACAACTTTACCCTTGCTTTATTTTTTAATATCCCATGTAGTCCTCAATTTTGCATGTGATAGTGTACTTTTTCCAATTTTATAGTGAATGAAGTACTAATTTCAATGTTTATAATTACTTTCTCTCTCCTCTTCAACCTTTTCTTTTTCATTATTTTTTTGGCAGTAATAGTCCCTTTTATCATCTCCCAATGAATTATGATGACAAAAATGATTGAATGTACTCACTTTATCAATTTTCCTAACTAACCGCGCATAATTCTAAACGTAAAGAACAAAAGGGAACGGAGGGAGAACTTGAATTGTAGGAGCAAACTTTACAATGGAGTTAATGTTATTTCTTCCAGATGTTGATCAACTCAAGTACTCAACTTAAATGTCAGGATATGATCCTTGAGTCCTTGCTATGGAACCATCTGCCTGAGTAGCCTTCACAGCTCTCGAGTATTTCCTCTAACCATAAATCCGTAACCTAGCCTATTGTCTTCTCATCCGCAGGTGCACTTTTCACTGATATGGGTTCTTTTATATGAGCACCAAGGTGAAGCAATCCTTTCTGAGCCTCAGTTCTTCCCTCACCCACACTTGTACGATAAACAACTCGAGCTACAGAACACAAATGGCAGACTGGCAGTCTAGTACGTTTCTGTCTTCTCAAAGCCGCCGTGTGTTACTGCAAACCTGAGCTATTCCATTTTAGGAAGTGCTTGTGGAGGAAATTCACTGCTAACACTTTTCTTGAAAAAGTGGCTACTTATCATGAGCCGAGGAAATTATGATCATGTAGTGCATAAGGTCATTGGTGCATTACTCATTTGATACTTCATGCTTAGCAATATTACTGAATAAATCATATGTAACAGCATTGTGCAGGGCTGTATGCATATATTTCCTGTACCAACTATTGCAAATTTGCAATGAAACATAGGGAGTCTTCAATCAGTCCACAGATAGAGAAGTCTGGCACAAATATCTACATTGCTGTTAATTAAGCACGCGGTCAAAAATGATATGAATCTGAAAGACGAATGTTTACATGAAATTAAGCTACATATTTTCATTGTTATTATAAGTATCCCCCAGTGAGAGATTTGAGAGTTCGATTTTTAACTGGCGTATGTACTCTCCTTAAGACCAAAATAAAAACTAGCATAACATCACAAGTCTAGTATGCACCAAGCTTATGAGGTCAAATGTATTCGTTGACTATAAATTCTATAATAATAATCTAAAATCCCTACTTTTGGCTAAGTCATAGTTATATACAGTATTACTTCGTGAAAAAACATTAATATATTATCAAAAAAAGGACTGAATATTAATCTGAGAAAGAGTCTCAAATATATATTTTATTTTTACCAATTCACGCCGTCTTACACTGATTTCATAGATTTATAACAACAAATACTCCAAGGATTGTTTGTGAGCACAGAAATTGGCAGGCAATACCAAGTCAGTACCTGCTCAAAAGAGTAATATAAGTTATAAATCAACTACCTTAAAGACTTAGTTAACATGACATGGTAATATTTCTTGACAAATTTACGTGCTCTAGAAAAATATGACCAATTCAACTCCAAATCAATATAATCCACGATCTAAACCTATAAAAAGGGTGCTTTCCCAAGCAAGAAACCATCACTGCTTACAAGTTCTCCAACTCATACAAAAGAAATAAAAGTTCATTATCTTACAGCAGAAACTACACGATAACTCAGACATCAGAAACCATGGCAGCTCACAGATTCTTTGCATACTTAACTCTATTAGCTCTAACATCTAGTGTAGCCTTTGCCACTGATCCTACACAGCTCCAAGACTTTTGTGTCACCACAAATGACCCTAAAAATGCATGTAAGATTTAATTCCTGTTTTAACTGCATGATATTCCAATATTTGTATCTAAGTAGGAGTTAATTGTTTTTTTTCTAAGCAATAACACTGATTTATGTTCTGCTATTTATTATCTGCAGTGTTCGTAAATGGGCTATTCTGCAAGAATCCAATGGCAGTTACAGCAGAAGATTTCTTCACCAACGGGCTAGACAAACCTGGTAACACCAACAATAAGTTAGGCTCAGCAGTGACTCCAGTGGCAGCAGCACAACTGCCTGGACTCAACACCCTTGGCATATCACTTGCCAGGCTCGACTTTGCCCCATATGGCCTTGTTGCTCCCCACACACACCCCCGTGCCACTGAGGTTTTCACAGTGATGGAGGGTACCATCTATGTTGGTTTTGTGACCTCTAACCCAGCAGATAATAGTGCAAACAAGCTCTTTACTAAGGTTCTCAAAAAGGGAGACGTGTTTGTTTTTCCACAAGGTCTTGTTCACTTTCAGCTCAATGTTGGCAAAACTCCTGCTTTTGGCATTTCTGCTTTGAGTAGCCAGAATCCAGGTGTGGTCACTGTTGGTAACGCTGTTTTTGGCTCTGAAGCACCTATCTCGGTTGATGTTCTTTCCAAGGCCTTTCAGCTTGATGCTAATGTCATCAAGTACATTCAGTCCAAGTTCTAACTGACTGAGAACAGGCACAACAATGTAGTGCAAAGTGATTTCATTATGTTTGCAGATGTTTTGATTTTCTAATAACATTGTTTATTTGTTTTTAATTTACAAAAAAAAAAAAAATTGAATAACTTCTTCATACAGTATAAGAAAGTTTATCGCAGTATAATGTATACAATGTCTGATTAATATTAGCCATGGAAAAGAAAGCAATTGAATCATATGTTAGCTGTGCCTTTTGTCTTCTGTTCCCTGAACTCCAATCCCAGCTCTCTTATGCATCGTCAAGGTGCTTACTACCAATGTTGCTTAAACTCTTCAGACTTCCCACGCATCTTATGAGAACCAAACCACCTTACAAAGTCATCCACTCTACCATTGGTCTTCCGGCCTCTTCAATTCACCAAACCATATTTCAACTATCTCATAATATACATAAACAGTCTATAAATTTCCCATGCCAACTCAATTTTTAGCTTAAATACTTCTTGTATATCAGAAAATATCCTGACCATCCCGAAATTTCAGAGACTTCCAGCTTTATAAGGTTATTGAGATGGTATAATCACGGTGAGGTAGGATGGATGATATAAAACACGATACTAAGTGAAATTGAGGAAGACTACAGCTCCCAAGTTAAGGAAATGTTGAATGATAAACACAAAGTGTATTAATTTAGAGTACTCACACCTCGTAACCCATCTTCGTTCCAAATAAGAACGATCAATAAAACTACAGCTACAATCTTGCAGACAGCTAAGTAACACAACAATACTCAATGATGAACTTAGAGATAAGCATGTTTATTTGATTTAACAGAATAAAATGGACATCAATAAAACCACAAACTTGTGGAATGCAATTACAGGTCATTGATGAGTACTAGAAATTAATGCACAATTTTGTCACAACTTCATTGCTGAACGCACATTCTATATCATGAAATCAGAAATAATCACATACAAATGTTATTGCATGGACTCAACACAGTCACACCCATATATGTAAAAACTTACAAGGAATGTGTTGGAAATTAAAGTAAATTCTATTTTCTTTTAATAATTTAAAATTTGAAGATAAAAATTTATTTTTATATACTTTAAATGCTCTTTTAACTTAGCCGTTGGATATTTTGTTGGTTTTGCTTAAGTTGTTAATTGCTCCTATAATCAAGGAACAACTTAACAATAACTTTTGATATTAGAGTTGTGAAAGAATTTTAAGGAGCATGTTCTCCTTTTTTTTAGCAACATCCTTAACCTCTTTCCTACGTACACTTTTACAGCTATATATATGTTGCAAATGATTCCGGCCAAAGGTAGAGCAAAAACAGTCCACAAAATTTCCTATTATATTAAAATCAAGCAATATCATAATTATTACGGAGCATTGGTGTAATTTGGTTCGGGGGTCTTTTGCTGCACACAATCGATCCAACGGGTTGTCGTATTTTGGGAGAGGAGCGCATATACATTCTACCAGTTCAGTGGGGCATTTTCTCCCTAAGGATAGCGCGTTGCGTGCAACAACCCAGGCTATTCTAAACTCATTCTTCTACTATTATTTTACCTTTGTGCTACTTGATTGTTAGGCGCTGTTCACTTTGCTTTAAAAAAATAATATTCAGTAAAAATAATTTCAATTCAATAAAAATAATTTCACTTCAACAAAAATAAGTTTAATTCAGTAAAAATAATTTCAGTTTAGTAAAATCAGTAACTTTAAAGAAGAAATATAACAGAAAATCAGTAAAAATAATTTCAGTTCAACAAAAATAATTTCAGTTCTGTAAAAATAATTTAAGTTCAGCAAAAATAATTTCATTTCAGTAAAAATAATTTCAGTTCAGCAAAAATAAGGTGAAGTGAACAGGGCCTTATTATAAGTACTGTGATATTTGACTAATAAAAATACTACTAGTCTACTACTGTTCCATATTTGTGTTTATTATTTTTGGCAATTATCCAACAGAATGATCACAGAATGTTTTGGAGAAAAAAAACGATAAAAATCATACAATATCTAAACAGAAGGAATTTTCTTTCTGAATATGTAGAATTGATGAATGCTCAAGCTTGTATTCATTAGGCAGCAAAGCCACAATATATAATACAATCCTACGATTCTTAATTCTAGTCAAACAATATCTTTAGAGATAGAATATCAGTAGAATCTACCAAAATACATCCTATATTTTACATAATATATCTTAACATAAATATATTCCCATATAATATCTTGATATATCTCAATACCCCCCTCAAGTTGGAGCATGAGATTTGAAAATGCCCAACTTGGAAAGTAGATAATCAAATTGAGATTTCCCGAGTGCCTTTGTGAAAATATCCGCTAGCTGTGATGATGTGGAGACATGAGTAGGAAAAATCAAACCTTCATTTATCGCATCACGAACAAAGTGACAATCAACCTCGATGTGTTTTGTTTGCTCATGGAAAACAGGATTCTTAGCTATGTGTAAAGCTGATTCACTACCACAAAAGAGTTTTATAGCCTTAGCATGTTGCACACCCAAACTTAACAACAAACCTTTAAGCCACTTTAATTCGCAGGTGATTGCTGCCATTGATCGATATTCTGCCTCCGCGGAAGATTTAGACACTGTATGCTGCTTCTTTGTCTTCCAAGAAATAGGGGATTGCCCTAGAAAGACGAGCCAACCTGTTAACGAGCAACGGGTAAGAGGGCAAGCTGCCCAATCTGAATCCACACCAACCTTCCAAAGTTAACTCACTATATGCTCTCAACAAAATGCCCTGACTCGGAGTGCCTTTCAAATAACGCACTACTCGAAGTGCTGCTTCCCAATGTTCAATGCGTGGCTCTTGCATGAATTGGGACAATATGTGCACCGAATAGGCTAAATCCGGTCGAGTGACCGCAAGATATATTAAACGCCCCACAAGCCTGCGGTAAACTTTGGGATCTTCCAAGAGTTCGCCACTAGCAAGTCCGAGCTTGTGATTTTGCTCTATCGGAAAACCATTTGGCTTAGCACCCAACAATCCTGTTTCAGAGATTATATCCAATGTGTACTTGTGTTGGCATAAAAACAAACCAGATGAACTATGAGCAAGTTCTATACCCAAGAAATACTTGAGACCCCCGAGATCTTTCATTTTAAAACAATCACTAAGATAGGCTTTGAAAATTGTAAGTGCTGCGGAATCATTTCAAGAGATAATAAGATCATCAACACAAACTAAGACATTAATTTGAACACTGCCTTTAGCTAATGTGAAGAGAGAATAATCTGAATAATATTGAAGAAAGCCATACCCTTTCAAAGCCGACACCAACTTAGCAAACCAACGTCTAGGAGCTTGTTTCAAGCCATACAACGATTTGCGTAGTCGACACACCAAAGATGGATCCGAACTCTCAAAGCCAGGGTAATTTCATATAGACCTCTTCATCAAGGTCACCATGCAAGAAGGCATTATGGACGTCCATTTGATGTAATTCCCAATTCTTGGATGCCGCTATTGCAAGAAATGCATAAATTGTGGTCATCTTGGCAACAAGAGCAAATGTCTCATTATAGTCAATTCCTGCTCCTTGATGATTACCAAATACCACTAATCGTGATTTGAGATGCTCAATATCTCCATTGGACAAATATTTGGTCTTATAGAACCATTGACTGCCGAGAGCACACTTCTCGGGAGGAAGATGCTCCAACGTCCATGTATCGTTGTCCTCCAGAGCACATATTTCTTCTTTCATGGATTAACGCCATCCTTCATGTTTCATTGCCTCCTTAAAAGATTTTGGGTCTTTACCCTTGATAATGGCTGCAAGAAATCTCCGATAATTTACAGAAAAATTGTCAGAATTTATATAATGTGCTAGAGGATAAGGGGTACCTAAGGAGTGATTGGATGTAGAAAAGGAATCGGAGGACAAACTATTAGCAATAACCGTGTGAGTCAGAAAATCTCTATGCTTCACATTTGGGAATTTAGTACGAAATCCTTGTTCCATATTCTCGTTGGATCGATCCAAAGCTGCCAAGGAAAGCACACTTGATGTTGATAAATCAGCGGACTGTGATGAGATGGGCTGATCTAAAATTACTGAAGAATGCCCATTCGGTGCTGAAAATCCAGCAACCTGGGCATATTCTTAGATAGGGTGCATCTAAGCTGGATGCACCACTCATCAAATACCCCATTTTATACACCAATCACACACATATATTATGTACTACTAGAGTACTGCTGTATATTACTTCATCTCCTTCCTTCAATCTTCTTCCTATTTTATTTCTTTCCTTAGTTCTTAATTTTTATATAAATTTTTCTCTTTTTTCCAAATTCTTTTCTTAATTCTTAATTTTGGTTGAAATTTTCTCTCTCCACTGTGTTTGGCATTATCTTCTTCTTTTAAGATTTTTTCTCTCCTCCATTTTTTGTATTTTCGTTGATTCGTGATGGTTTTAATTGAAATCTTGAAGAGATTGTTGATATAAGTTAGTTTATGTTATTGATTTGTAATTTGGTTTAATTGGTTATATATGCTGAATTTGTGATTGATATTGCATATATAATTTTTAAGGTAATTTGCCAATTTGTAATAGGTGATGAACACAAATTGATTTTAGTAATTTTCTCTTCAATTTTCTTTCCAATAATAATTATAATCAAAATTTTCATCAAAATTTCAATCATAATTTTCATCAAAATTTTATTCTCTATTTTGTCCTCTTTCGATCTTCATTTTCTCTCTCTTTTGTAATTGTATTTTGTTTAATTTCTATCAATTTGATCTATGTATGAATTTCGTTTTTTTTTTTTTTTTTTGTGGTGATTTTGTAATGAATTTTGATCAATTTGATTAGGTTCGTGAACATGTAATTCATATGAATTGAACTTACGGCCTGTAATTATGAACACAAGAAAATTGAAGAAATAAAAAAAATAAAATGATTATGAAACATACGCGTTATAAGCATTAAAAATATGAATATATGCATTTTAGAAAATGAACATACACATTCAAAATATGTACATATGCATTGGTTCATTTTTTGAATGTGTATGAACATAATTAATCATTTTAGAAGGTGAACATATACATAAAAAATATGACATATGGATTTTAGAAAGTGAACATATGCATTTCAAAAAGTTTACAAAAGGATTTAAAATATGAACATAAGCATTTAAGAACGAAAGTGAACATATGCATAAAAAATATGAACATATGCATTTCATAAAGTGAACATAAGCATTCAAAATATGAACACAAGCATAAACATACAAAACGGACAAAATGAGAACATTTTATGAATATTAAGAATATTTATCATATGAACAACAAAAAATAATATTATGAACATTTCAAAACATTTTATGAACATAAGGTATCCGTTTGATTTCACTAATAAATTTTTTAACAGTTCTAATAAAAATTTCGAACAATTGAGTATCGAACAATATTCAAATAAAATTAAGTGATATTCATATAACTTCAAACAAAATTAAGTGAAATTTACATAAAATTACCTTTTTTTGGGAGAATTCGTTTGATTTTCATCTCATCTCAAATATTCATGATTGTTTTGGAAGAGAGAGAGTGAATTGTGTTTGATTGTAAGAGAGAGAAAAACAAAGAGAAAAGTAATAAATTTCAGAAATTTAAGTTTGAGAGTGACGATTTTCTTTTTTTAAAATTATATTTAAAATAAAATACCTGTTGAAAGTCACGGTTTTGTATAAATGACAATTGGGTGATATGTTCAACTTTTTGGGTGGGCTAGTTTTGATTTGGGCTTTTTTTTTTGTGGGGCGCGTTCGAAATTGGGCTTATGGGCTGGTGTTGCAGCTAGCTGCACAAGGGTGCAGCTTAGACCAATTGTAACTATATTTTTTCTTACATAAAACACAAAATATAGTTAAAAAAATGTGAGATTACTAAAAACATTCAAATGGCGCACTTAAAAAAACAGAAGCAGAATATTCATCCATGTTAAAAATAGGCCATATTAGATAGTACTAAGTTCATGAGGCAGACTAGAACACCAAACTATAACAATACAAACCAAACTAAAATTTGAAAAAAAAAAAAAAAAAAAAAATCATATCAGAATATACTAAAAAATGTAAAGAGAACAATACTTAAGTTATGCAAAAACATTTGTTTCGTTATTATTGAAAAAATATACTCCGTATTAGTTAATTTAAATAAAAACCAGAATTAGCAACCATATACAAGTACGAAGTATATCATTACAAAAAGACAAGCAAATGGTCCTCCTTGAATTCTTTAACATTTCCTATAGATAATTAAGACAGATTTCATCCAAAAAAGAGAATTACAATCCTTTACATGTACTGCTTTAGCCATTATTAACCATCACACACTGTATTTTTGAATATTGAAATACCAAATTAAAATATTTCGTACATCTGAGTCCTGTAAGAAAGGATGCCCTCTCAACCTATAGTCACATCGCCATCGAGCTGTTGTCATCATTCAAATAAACATGACTGACTGGAAACTCTTTGGTATGAGATTGTTTCTCCTTGTTCATTGCAGGGAGAGGAAAATCTTTCAGCGAGTAACCACCTCTCTATCCCATCATAAGCAGTCCAAAAATGTAAGAAGGAACCTCGGGTGATGCTGATAGAACAAAAATTGCACAAGCATAGCAACCAACACTTCAGTTCCAATTAGGAAAAGAGCAGATGACTTGATGAGAGCGTTTCAATTGCATTGTATGCTTCATTTTCACTTGACACCAGCACACCACAATATATTGAGAAAGAGACCTCCTCAAAATACATGGCAGGAGTGGAATCCAGTCAATTGGCTAAAAGCTTCATTTCCAATTCACCATATGACAGTCAAAGTTCATGTGCTCTTTCACAAGACATCTGTTGTTTGGGCAGCAACACTCACAAGTCGTTTGGCCCATGGACTCTCATCAGGCACCCATGAAATTGAGGACCCAACAAAGGAGCACCATCTTAGATTCAACAGAGCAGCAACAAGGTTCTCGGAATCTCGGAACATCTGTAATATACGTGTGTCAGCATTTTGTTCTTCACTAAGAATGAGATTCTCATACAACCTTCTCATATCCTTGAGAGTCTCATAATCTAGGGAGATCATTCGCAAGCTCAAGACCTGCAATGCCTCTACTGCAGTGCCAAGAAACCCTCTCTCAACATAAGCACTAAATACATGACTACAGGTTGATTGATCTGGTTGGATCTTCTCCCTATGCATTGCCTGAATCACAGTCTCGATAACATCGATCCTTCCCTGCATCATTACATGAAAGCAAAAGTGCTCACAAGATGCTCAAAATCATAAGCAAGAAGGAGATTAACACACTAGCTGCCTTGCGGCAATTGAGCATTTTCATAAAGAAAGCAATAGGAAAAACATTGGTTAAACTGCTAGCCCTAAAAGAAACAAAGAAAAGAGGGGGAAATATAAAGGAAAGCATATTTTAGCATTTGTTCAAACAAGACAGGAAAATAATACAACTTTCCAATAAGGTAGTTGAGATGCTGCAAATCGTGCTAATACAATAAACATAAAAAATAGACATATGGAAAGATGCAATGCACCCAGTAAACGAGTAATTCTATCAGCCTTACCTTGGATATTGCTATAATTTTTTTATTGGATATAGATATACAGAAGATTGAAAAGCTCCCAGTAGACTTTGAAACATTAATATTTTTCTGGAAGTATTTATGAAAATAAGATCGTCAAGGCAACAAATTGCATAAAATAGGATTAGATGATAGGGCCATGTTTGGCTACACTTTACAGTGATCCTCAAATTCAAAGGAACTGCAGATGCAAATATGCAATCACACGATTCATAGTTTGCTTCACTCCACAGCAGAGATAAGGGAACCTTGAATTTTAAATGTATTTAAGGCACCGATCTATATACTAGGCAATCATAATATTGTTTTGCTTAAAGTATGTAGGGGTTCCGACTACCCTTACATGTATAACAAAAGATTGAACAATTAAAATAGGAAATATGTTTGACGGAACATAAATAAATACCTACCTTTAAACTTGCTTTTAGAAGAATGGGATTGAAAAGCAATACATCAGGTTTCTTTCCTTCTGATATAGCTTGATCAAGAAGATCCACAGCATCAGTGAAAGCATCATATTCCAACAGAATCTGAAGACGTAAAGAAAATTAATGCAAACACAAAAGCTTGCATCACAGATGTTTGGGTACTCAAGTGCAACGGAACTACATATATCGTAGCAAGAACTAACAAACCAGAAAACATGATCACAATTTTAAAGCTTGGGTTGCAATTTATATCTTTTGACTTGGTGAGACTATACAATTTTGAAAAGCAAACACCTCTAAAAACATAAAGCTCTTAGAGGTAATTATAAGTCAAGTTATAAAGTAAGACAACAGTATAGCACTTTCCATCAATGAACATTTCTTTAGATACATCACATAGCACTATAGCAGTGATGTCAATGTTAACAGCAGCTGTATATATAAAGGTAACTGGGTAAAAAATTCATGGATAAAACTTAAGCTCTCAACAGCTCGAAAATTCACAATTCCATAATAATCTAGGTATAACTTTCATACAATCAGTTATGAACATACTAAACTATTTTTTTCAAAACAAATATATATATATATATGTGTGTGTGTGTGTGTGTGTGTGTGTGTGTGTGTGTGTGTGTGTGTGTGTGTGTGTGTGTGTGTGTGTGTGTGTATTTGTTATCCCAAAGGAAAGAGGGGGAGGAAAGATAAGCAATCTATTATCACAATAAGCTCATATCAATAAAATACTTCCCCTGCTTTGTTAAAGCAACACTTTCTTTTTCACAGACCCCAATGCAAACCTTTGACAAGTGATTTTACAAGATCTCACATAGTAATATATTTATGTCAGTAAATACTGTGAAATACTCTACACATTTAATGAATTTTACAAGATCTAACACGGTAAAAAATTTATGGGATATTCTACATGATAGCTTCATACTATCACAAATTCCACTTGGTGGAACATATTTATTTTGTCATTTTCTCAAGTGACCCTGTGGTTATGCACGTACACATAATGCGCCTCTTGGCTCATTTAAATGGCTAACCCATCATTTAATAAATGTTTGTTTAACTTTAATCATAGAATTTCTAACTAGTTATAGTAAACAACTTAACATCCCTCTTGACCAACTTACCACCCCCAACACCTTAACCAACCCAACCGGTATCCACAACCAAAACCAAACCCACCAAAAACCACCACTTAAACCCCAAATAACCCACCCACCCATTGAAAACCTCCACACCACCCATAAAACCACCACCCAAACCTTTTAAAACCACCATTTAACTCTCCAGACGACCACCTAACCCTTTGAAAACTACCTTCACCTTGAGTCCTTCACTCCTATCTATATTTTCACGTGTATTCCTTTAAATACTAAATCTAGTGAAGATCAGAGGGTGAGGAAGTGGTAGCCAAAGTTGGTTGAGTATGGTCATCAGATGTAGTCAGTGGGTGAGGTGGTGGGTCAAAGGTGGTGATGTAGGGCTGGTGGCCTGGTGGGCTTGGTTGGGCCAAGCAAGGGGGCAACATGGTTAGGGAGTTGTAGAATGCATTAACTATACGGGTAAGTTAGTATTTTTAAATTGGAAATTTTAGAAAATAACACCACAAAAAAACACAAATTTTAATTATAACACCACAAAATTTAAAACTTTTATTATAACACCACAAAAAAACCAAAAAATTCGATTTCAACACCACTTACTAACGCCATCCAAAAAACCATTAGTGGGCCCCACATAGTATAAGTGTCAGCTATATATTGGATTAAAAAAACAGAAAAAAAAAATGAAAAACCCAAAAATCCTAACCCAGCCACCGTACTCACCACCGGCGTCGGTTCCCCCTGCCCACCACCCTCAACCGATTGACCACCTGAACGACGCACCACCCTAACCCTTAAACGCCGTACCCAGCTCAGCCTTAGCCCCGATTTAATTCGGTTTCTGGAAACGGGTTAGGGTTCAGGTGAGAGCGGTTTTTGAGTTGGTGTGGGTTGGGGTTTCGACGACGGCTCTGGGTAGGGGAGAGGGTTTCGACGACGATGGTGTGAGAGAGGATTTCGGCAACGTGGGTGGTTTTTGGGTTGTGTGGGAGAGGATTTCGGCGACATGGGCGGTTTTTGGGTTGGTGTGGGAGAGGATTTCGGCGACGTGGGTGGTTTTCGGGGAGGGGGAAGGCAAAATTCGGCGGCGTGGGGTGGTTTCACCAGTTTTGGTGGGGGGGATGGGTGTCAGCGGCCTGGTTTACGGTGTCGGCGACTGAGGCAAGGTGGCGCCGGTGGTGGGGCTAGCTGGGTTAAGGGATTTTCTTTTTTTTTTCTTTTTATTAATTCAATTTTTTAAACCTATAAGCTACTGACATGTGTCAAATTATGGGCCCCACTAACGGATTCCTTCCAAGAATCTATTAAGTGGTGGTGAAATCAAATTTGTGAGTTTTTTTTAATTTTTTTTTTTTTGTGGTGTTATAATCAAACTTTGTGTTTTTTTGTGGTGTTATTTTCTAAAATTTCCTTTTAAATTTTAAGCCTAAATTAGCCATGTATATGACAATTGGCACATCCTAGTAATATATGTAAAAGCAAAGAGTCATGAAAGAAAACGGCAAAAAAACTAAATACAAAAACCACCAAATGGAATTTGCAAACATACTAGGCCACCATGTAGAATTTATCTCTAAAGTTTGACCACCAAAAGGCAAGTGTTGCAATAGATTAAAAGGAAAAAAAAAAAAAAAAGGTTGAAAGTAATAAAGGAAATGCCCAAAGGCAGGGTGGCAGACATAAGCCTATGCCTCAAAGTACAAACTGCAACACCATTCACGAATTAATCCTAGCGTTACAATTGAAGGCAAATGAGCTATGACTTCTCGTGAAAATGTATGAATTTGATTGTGTGAGGAATATGGTCCACCTCATACTCTCACCCTTTGCTTTACCTCTAGCTTAGATTCACAATGATTAGAGATGTAGAGTGAGCGGGTCAATCCACATACTATGCCAACGTCAACAAATAAAAAGTAAAAAACTAATAATTACTATGCTTTGAGACAAATTCTAATGAACCAATACCTTTATAAGTGCAGTATATGTTAACATCTGAGGAGAAAAGCCATCACGAACCATCATCGAAACCAAAGCACATGCAGACTTGAAACAACGAATATTTGAGCAGCAATCAATCATAATATTGTAAGTAGCGGCATCAAGCTTGATCCCACATAGTTTCATTTTTCTGAAAATTTCAATTGCCTTGTGATTCTGCACAATAAGCAAAAAATTAAAGCAGTCATCAATGGGGAAATAGATTCCTGGCTGATAGAGAAGATTGTAGGAAGAGCACACCTCTTTAGCCTCAACAAGTGAATGCAGTACTGTATTATAAATATCTGTTCCAAGATAATTATTGACCAAGGACTGGCTTTCTGCTCGATGCAAGTACTTTAGCAGCTCCTGCACCATCCCTTCTGAGCCAAAGGCTTTTAACTTCAGAGCATAGAAACCCAGGGGTGAATTGACATGAAAACATTATATATTTGGATAATACAATACATAAAGCATGATACATTTCAGAAGAACAAAAGCACCCCATCTGATTTAAGGGCTGCCAACTTCAAAAAAGATGAAGCCAGAGGAGAAAATCTAATACATTATATTCAGATGATAAATTGCACAGAGCATGATGTGTTTCAGGAGAACAAAGCACCCAATTGTCTCACATCTATATTCAATACATATAACCTACTTGAAAATTTATAAAATTCAACATATAATAAATAAATTCAAACTACAGATGATATTATAGAAACTATTATGACAGATGAACCTTAATGAAGCTAACAATTTTCTGCCTTTTAAGTTTTTATACAGCAACTCCACAGTAGCAAATAATTCAAACCAACCTGCAAAACATACTTGACCCATCATCGGACAAAATTTAAGCTGTTAATGGCACCATAAAAAATTTAAGTCCCAACTAAGTTATGTTGTATAGTGGCATGTGCAAGTCAGTCAATGCCCTTCTAGAGAGTAAGTAAGAGACTCATATGAGGCAACAAGGTAATGCTATGACATATAACAATCTATGCTACTCGGACTCTTTATTCCACCTCAAGTATTTATGTCAGATCATCGACATTGCAACAGGGGCATGGAAACTTCAGTAATTCATTTTGGGTAAAAATCAAATAACTTTTCACAAAAAAGAAAAGTCAAACACATAGATAGGCACTCGGGTCCATCACAACTCACAGGTAATCTAATCTGAGTAATATAGTCATATAGATGACAGTTCTCCGCGTTATCCTACTTCAATTCTCCCAAAACCCCCTTGGAATTAGCATCACAAGAAAACATAAAATGGCCATAAACTACAAAACATCTTCAACTTATGAACATGGCAGAGGTGCAATACCTCAATGGTATTGGTGTTGTCCACCTAGATTAGTAACTCAACCATTACTTCAAGGTAAATTAATGTCAAATACCATAAAATGTTCAACTTTTTAGCAATTCACTACAGCAACATCCACTTGAACATCGAACTAGAATCTACAATAACCAAAAAAAAAAAAAGTTCATAGCTTATGATGCTTCATATGGCGATGCAAGGTCCAAAGATATGACTTTATTTAAGGATTAAAATGTAATTTTGCACAGAGGGAAAAAAAAAAAAAAGAAGCGTGTATTTAAAATGACATTACCATTGATAGGAAGTGTTGCAAATAAAAGAAAACGGAGGAAGTATATATAAAATTCAATAAATGTACCAGTATAATGATCATAAATGGAACATGGATTTTTCATCTCAATCAAAGGAGTCCAACAGTTCACAGCCATGTTAGAATTTTATTAGAGGTCAAGCCCACAAGGAAAGCAAACATCATTTGTGCATCAATGTAACCAGTCTGTTTTTGAGTCCTATCCTCATTACGGCAAGCTTACCAACTAAAATGATTATGTGAATGACCTCAGACAACCAAAATATGGGAAGGATGATCAACCTCAACTTCATTTAGAGCCACAGCCAGCAAAATCTAGAATACATGGTATAAAACGTAGGAGATGAAGCCAATATGCCCTACCTCAATTTCAACAACTTTTAGCAATTTTTAAATCCTTTTGTTGCTATAGAGGGGAGCAGTGAAATAAATCAATGGGCAAAATGCACAAAGCTGTCACATATCTACGTATACCAAGTAAGAATAATGAAGATGCTAAATCAAAGTCCATATATTCCAATTGCAATGCAGGATAATCAATCAGCGAAATACAATGTGTATTATCAACTTGTTTATCCACCAACAACACATGGACTAGCTATCGTAGAAGATAAGAAACCACAGTCAACGCTTGTTAAACAAAATTGCAAGAATATGCAAAGATCATCATCACAATCAGAAGCTCACTACTCAATGATCATTGTAACACAAATGAAGAAGGAAAGTATATTTCAACATATACTTGGTAACACAAATGATAATATGCACACCTAGCCACAAACATTGCATTCGAAGAAAAGTTGAACCATATCACAATAAAAAAAAATAAAAAATAAAAGTTTTTTTTTTTTTTACCAAATTATTCATCGAATGCTGACTGTGCTGAATTCCATTTTGGAGCATATCCATTTCTATGATGTTGATCCTTTTAGCAACATCTGCATGCGATAACAAGTTACCTTCTTCATATGGGGCATTGACATTCCCAAATAAAGATAATAGCAGCTCATATGTTGTGATATCTGGCTTAATTTTCACTTTTCTCATCTTAGCCAACATTTTGATAGCACGTTCAGGTTGATCCTACAGATATCAGTGGTGTCAAAATTACATATCAGTGAAGCAATTCTTCAGCAATAGCAAAGTATCAAGATGATGATAGGAAACCAGCCTCAGTTTTATCAAATTATATAAATACTTTATGCCAAGATTTCAGTCCCACAACCTGCTTTAAAAGCGAGTCTCATGGAGTCATGGTACTTCCAAGCGTGTTATTATCCTGAACTTGTTCCCTCAAGAAAACGTGGAATACAGGAAATGAATGCTAGAACAGTTTAATACTACAGTGTCTTTTCACAAGTATCCTACATTGTGGGAAAAAGTCACTTACTTAGCATTGTTAACTTGTTATGGGCTAAGGTGGTAGGGGCAAATTTAATGAGATTTGGATACTTTGTAATATTGGTTTTTCTGTTTGATTAGCTTGTTTTCTTTCTCTGTACTTCAATTTATAATATACTTTTTTTATATTAAAAGTGATCCCTTAGGTCCTGCTTGACGTCGAGCACAAAAAAATATATCATCACTCTTCAACTTCTCCCCAACACCTGCATGAACTCCAAAGAGGACAGGTACAGCAAGAGTGATAGACAGACAAGACTACGATTACACCACCCTAACAAGAACTAAGCTCTAATCACCAGTTTAATTTATGAGATTTTTTTCAAACACCCGGCTTCCAAATACATTTTTTTCCATAAAGGGACTAAATAGATGTAAATTTCAAGAATCTGACACCCACTTAAGAAGGAAAACAATATGGAACCCCAAAATCTAGACTACCTAAGACTTATTCAAGCCTAGAGTACAAATTCATTGGTTTGTAAAATGATAAGCACAATTCTTAATTCTAGGCATCAAAAAGAATTAACACAATATCAGCTACAAACAAGAATCTAAAGACAACCACAACCACACGCCCTCTACATAGTGTACTCCTTTCTTCAAAATAATATATTTTGATAAATCCAATTTTGGAGTACAAGCAAAATCTTATAAGCACTCTTTTCTTTTTTCTTTTTGACAATAAAATTTACATTAGAACTAAAATATATTATAAGGAGTCCTCATGAAGTAACCTAAAATATATTATATAGCTATCATTAATAAAGTCATTGCTGACATCATTATATGTCAACTTGTGAAAAAGCTATTTATAACATCAACCTTTTTAACTTTTTCCCTCTGAAGTTCTAAGGCTAAATAAACAACTTTTTAAAAAAAATGAATGAAATTATAACCACATATTCCGAACAAAGATTAGAGACTACTTTATACTTCCTTCATTCCAAAAATACTTTAACAATTACCATTTTAAGAATTTTCAGAAAAATAGTAACATTTCCCTATTTGCACATGTTTTCTCTCTTTCTCTCTCCTCATCACATGAATCCCTATCTTTATTCCTCTCCATCTTTCTCCTCTTTTTAAAATCCGTGTCACCCCACCCATTTTGTAACATCAAGGGAACAGAGGAAGTATAAAATAAATAATTTTATTTAAATCGTGCAAGGCGCGGGATTAACCTAGTACACAACTACAAATCAGCCTAATATCTCGTCATCTTCCCTATAGGAAAGTTTGGGAAAGCTCAAACTGTTTAAGCCCATAATGAAGCTAACCCACCAAGAAAATTCTCTTAGACACCAAGTTCCCAGGATCTAAACCACACATAGTCCTAAAACCCAAGTATAACCTTGTCACCTCGAGATTATCTATTTTCACCTCACTCCACATGAATAAAGTCTCTCATAAACCTCTGAAGACTTTTGGCTACACCCAGTGGAATAGTGAGGGATATAACAGAAGAAAACTAGACAAAAATGTTTGAATAAAAATAACAAAACACCAAGGCATATGCGCCCTCTTCCATCATCAAGAAGAGAAAACACTTTCTAAGGTAAACAACTCATATTTACTATTATTATTTTACATCTACAATTAATCCTACGGATCCCTAGGGTTGGTAGAATTGGTAAATTCTTATACTTCCATATAGAGGCCTCCAAGATTACAAAGAATAATAATTTAAAATGGAAAAGGAATAAATTTCTTGTTCTTGATTCAATAATATTAGTACAAACTAGCTTAATAGCATACCAGCTAAATTATCAAGTGCAAATTCATGCCTCGCAAGTCGCAACTGTAATAAGGATCTTAAACTTCCAATTAGTTTCCATTATACTCCCTCAGTTTCATAATAATTGCAATAGTAGGCATGGCACACAGTTTTAGGAAAATTAGAGGGTGAGATCCAAAGTAAGAGTTTAATAATATAAAGTATGGTTGGAAGTAGGCCTGGTTATTGGGTAGGGCTACCCAATAGCAAAAGTGTCGGGCCTAATATTAAAGGGTTTTGACCCTTTAATTTTTTAATGGACAGGGCTTTTATAGGGTCTTATTTTATAGGGCTTTTATAGGGTTTTATTTTATAGCCCAATAATTTAATAATTAAACTAAAGAGCCCAATAATAATTGTTAGGGTCAGCAGTTAGCTACTACCTTCTCTTCCATTTTCTCTCTCTTCTATTTTCTCTCTCCTCCATTGAAGCGCACTCAGAGTTCTCCATTGAAGCGCAACTTCAGAGTTTTCCATTAAAGCACTCAGAGTTCTCCATTGAAGCGCAACTTCAGAGTTCTCCATTAAAGCGCACTCAGAGTTCTCCATTGAAGCGCACTAAGAGTTCTCCATTGAAGCCGCGCAGTCAGAGTCTCGGGTAACATCATTTTCTCTCTCTTAATCTGTTCTTCAATTTTAATATCTGATTGAAGATCTGGTTTAGGTTATATGATGTGATCGAAAATCAATTCAAATTGGATTTTCTTCTGGGTGATTTTGCTTCTTACTTGAGCTTGGAGAGTGATAAAAGGATTGTGGGTAATTTTGCTACTTATGAGTCTGCTGTTCTTGGTGTTGCTAATGCTAATTTATTTTGGTGTTTTTAATTATAATTTGGGAGTTTTTTTGCTTGATTATAATTGTGTTTGATCTGAACTCATAGATGAATGAATATTATCCTTAATTTTCTGTGCTAATCATGCCACATATTTTCTGCACTTGTGCCATTGGATGTTTTCATTTCTATATTAGCTACAATTTGAAAATACTTGAATCAAATCAAACCAATAAAGGCTTGATAAAGTATACTATTAATCCATATATATATTCATACAAAGCCCATATTATCTACTAATATATGTAGTACTTTGATAAAGATGGATAAATTTAATTTATTGTAAGTTGGATTGATTTTAATTTTTTAGTTCTAAGTTTGATTCATGCAAATTTGGACCTTATTATACTCACTGACCCACATTTTGGAAGGGTAAAAGCAACAAAAAAATTCAGTACAGAGTTTCTGTTTTTATTACTGCTTTCTTCTTTAAACCAACCTTTGAAGGCTTTTGTATTTGTCTATTCAGTTCTACCTTGTTTTGATCAGGTTGTCGTAAGTTTGAATGATTCCAAACCTATACCACTAGTAAGTTAAAGCTTGTTAGGGTGGAAATTTTGGGAAATTTTGGAAGTATTTCACTATTTTAGGAATGGAATTCTTGAAACTTTATTTGATTAAAAAGCCACAGATTTGATTCCTGTACTTGATACCTGCTAAAGGCAATATAAACTAGATCTAAATGATATAACATGGTGAACAGACCATATAAGATTCTGTTTTCGGATTTTGCTATTCTCCTGATCGAACTCCTAAATGTGCTGGCAGGACAAAACAATTAATATGGATGATGATACTACTACTACTACTTCTACGGCACCTGATGATGGATATAATGAATACATCACTCCGCAACGAAAGAGAAAGAAGAGGTCTAAAGTTTGGAGAGAGCTTATTGAAGGGAAGAATGTTCAAGGTGAGAGAATTGCTACATGTGTACATTGTAATTCTATTTTATCTGCACATCGTGATAGTGGTACATCTCATTTGAAGCGTCATTTAGAGAGGTGTACAAATAGGCCTCTAGGACTTACATTTGAGGAAGATAGTGATGAAGAAAATTTTGTTTTTGACATGAATGAACTTCGAAAAGAGATTCTTAATTTCATTGTTGAGGGAGGTCATTCATTCACTATGGTTGAAGAACAAGTATTTAGGAGAATGATGAAAAGAGCTACCCCTAAGTTTAAACCATTTGGCCGTGCAACCACAAAGAGAGATTTATTGAAGGCTTATGTATTGGAGAGGGATAAATTGAAAGATTTCTTGTCTAATGTTTCGGATAGAATTTGTTTAACAACCGATAATTGGAAATCAAATCATACTAGACAACATTTCATTTGTGTCACTTCTCACTTTGTTGATGATTCTTGGAAACTCCGTAAAAAAATTCGTAGGTTTAGGGCCTTAGCTCCTCCATATGATGGGGTAAGTATTGCTAATGAGATTTGTATGTTTCTTTGCCGGTGGAAATTAGATGATAGGATACTCTCTATCACCGTTGTTAATGCAACTTATAATGATGCAATGATATCTTGTTTGAAGAGACGTCTTGTTCCTAGAGGAGGGTTAAGTTGTGGTGAGACATTGTTTCATGTGCGGTGTTGTTCCCATATTATTAATCTTATTGTGCAAAAAGGATTGACTTGTATTAGTGGAATTTTGGATAAAATTCGTTCATTTATAAAGTTGATCATCAAATCTTCTCATAGAAGTGAAAAATTCTATGATTGTGCGGAGAAGATATTTCACCTTGATGTAAAAAGGAAATTGAACCTTGATATGCATGTTCGTTGGAATTCCACGTATAAAATGCTTGACACTTCTCTTTACTTCAAAGATGTTTTTCTTCACTTAGTCATGCTTCATTTCAATCATATATTCCTTTAGAGGATGAGTGGGAAAAAGTAAGCGTGATTCACAATTTTTTGGAGTTGTTTTATGAGGTTACATGTTTTCGGCGGTGAATTATCCTACTTCTAATGTGTATTTTAAAGGTGCATGGATGGTGCATCGCCATTTGCTTGAGGCGGAGAAAGGTCCTTATGATTATTTAAAGGAAATGGTGAAACCAATGCTTGAAAATTTTGACAAGTATTGGTCGGTTGAGTTAGTCAGTTGAGTTCAGCACTTTACGATTGATTTAGTAGTTTTTTCTAGTTTCAAATGTTTATGAATCAGAGACTCTTATGTAGAAATAAAAACAATGCAATAATAAGATATTTTGTAGATTTCATCAGCTTTTAGTGATTTCATACATTTCAATTTGTTCAACTTTCTCAAGAACTCTATGTAAATTCATCCATAAATATTGCTTGATTAAGTATTGAGTCAGAGTTAGAATTTACACTACAATTTAAGTTCCTTGAGCAATCTTGGTAATTTTGCCCAAAAGGTTAATGGCCCGTTTTACTTTTACCTCGACCCCGACCCGACCCGACCCGACCCGACCCGCTAAATATCATCATGACCCGCAACCGACCCACCCCGCTAATGACCCGCACCGACCCGCCCAATAACCACCCCTAGTTGGAAGGGATATATTTAATAGTTAGTAGGAAAGAGAAATAATAAAAAAAAAAAAAAAAAAGTAATGTAAGTGGGGTTGGTAGGGGGGAGAAAGAATAAAATAGTGTTGGGCCCTTAACAAATAAGGAAGTGGTGCATTTATTATGAAATGGACATAAAAGGAAAGTGTTGCCATTATTACGAAACGGAGGGAGTAGTAAAAATCATATCCCCTCTTTTTTATCTTTTTTCTTTCTTTTAATTGTTACACTTTTATCATATTTTAGATAATTTAATTGACTTTATGATAAAATAAGATGTAAGTGGGGTAGTTAAGGTATTAAAAATGATAAGAAAAGATAGTGGAGTTAATAGTTTATTAAAAAGTAAGAGGTGTGAAAGGGAAATAAATAATAAAAGAATTGTCAAAAACTACCTAAGAAAACCCAAATTTTGTGAGAAACTACCAATTAAAATAAACGTTGTAAGAAACTACATAATAAAAGATAAGATGTTGTAAAATACTAACTCTTGTCGGATTCCACCATTGACCTAGATTTCCGGCGTTGACCCACCTCAAAACATCCCCAAAACCATTGCGAGGATTGGTTTTCAAGGTGGTAAGGCTATTTTTGGGTGGTTAGGGGATATTTCGAGTTCGTGGGGGTAGTTTCAAGCTACGAGATGGTGGTTTTTAAGGTAAGGGGCGGTGATTTTAGGGTTGGAGGGTAGTTTCGGCGTGGTGGAGGCAGTTTTAAGCGGATTGTGTTGGCTTTGGGGATGAAAGCAGTGGTTTCAGGGGTGTTTTGAGGTGGGTCAAAACATTTTTATTAAGTGAACGATGGAATCCGGTCAGAGGTAGTACCTTTTATTAAGTAGTTTCTAACAACATTTTTTTATTAGGTAGTTTCTGACAAAAAAATCCTAATAAAAAAGTAGTAGTGGGTTTGAGAGGAGATCATGAGAAGAGAGAGAGAGATAACATTAAAATGTAATAGCTGCCAAAAATGGAAGTGTAACACTTAAAAAAGAATAGTTGCATTTAGAAAGCATAACACTTAAGAAAAAAGGAGGGAGTATTACTTGTTTAGCAATTTAATGATTGAATATGTTGGAAGGATAGAATGATATATAAATCAATTCAACACGCTCCAAATTTGTTGTCGCCCTTTCTTATCCAAAGAAAAAGTGAATATTCTTGCACGTGTACTTATATGAAAATTTTCAAATAGAGTAATAATCCATCTGAACATATACAAGGACAACAAAACCAAATTCTGTAGCATAATCTTACCCTCATATATGGATTTTCAAGATTTAGTGTGCTACAATTATTTCCTTAGTAGACCTCCTAATTCACATAGGTATACAACAACAACAAAGCGTTAGTCCCAAAATGATTTGGGGTCGACTAACATGAATCGTCACAAGGTTCGTCCGATATAGAAAAAGGGATATAATAAGATAATCAATTGAAAGAGATTGAAAAGGTGTGTAAAGTGAGAAAAAGAAAAGGCACCCAAGTAAAAATTAAATTATTTTGAAAGAGAACAAAAAATAAAATTCAAGAAAGTTTTAAAGAATTGGTAAAAATGAATGTAACAAACATAAAGGTTTGAGAAAATTTTAACAAAGGAAATGAATAAAGTTCATAAAACACGACTTGGGTAAAATAATAAAAGTAAATACTAAGATAAAACAAACAAAAGTATATACTTCGTATATAATCATATATAATTATGACACATTGTTGAAGTGAATGTTCTCCCTCCACACCACCATATCAAACACCATATTTTCCTCAATCTCCAAAGCACTCATATCACTCTCAATCACCCTCATCCCTCTTAGGTTTTCCCCTACCCCTCGCAATCCCAAGACTTTGCAACTCTTCAAGCCTTACTGCAGCCTCACTTGCTCTCCTTCTTACATGGCGAAACTATCTTAAGCGATTCTCCCTCATCTTGTACTCAATCGATGTAACCCCTACTTTCTTCCTAAATCTCATTCCTCAAATAATCCTTTCTTTTATGGCCACACATCCATCGCAACATACACATCTCCTCCACATTCATCTTATGCACGTTGCAATGCTATACAGCCCAACATTTTGTACCATATAACAAAGCTATAATAAAGATAAATGTATTTACCATCACATCACATGCTCTAAGAAAAGCATTGTACGGAAAAGCATAAGGACTTGCTGCAATCTGATTGAGTAAGTCTTCAGCCAAATCCAAGTGCAAAGCTCTGCTGCAGCATATCGAAAGGGTCGAAAGAGTGGAATCATATGGCTTCAAATTTTTAACTCGCATTACTTTTAGCTGCAAATGTTGTCATACAGGCAGCAGAATTAGTGCTCTTGATTAAATTTAATATCAAGAGCAAGCAGCAAACCAGATAAGTATGAGATTTACAACTTACTAGTTCCAAAGTATCGTTGATGCCTCTGCTTGGGATAATCGCTTTGGCCAAACCATCATAAGTATGGGATGATGGTTCCAGCCCAAGATTTTGCATCTAGAGATATATGGACAATAAATTTAGTATTCTGTATTGAACAATATATATATAATGACTTGAGACAACAAAAGCGGAATTCAGAAGAGAAATGCAAAATATAAAGCAAGTCCAAAACAGCAAAACAAATGATGGCTTATGTATGGCAACAGAGCAGTAAACACAGGACACATTGCAACATCATATTAAACTCTATCCCAAACAAATTGTTCAAACTTCAAAGGAACCACTATTGACACCAAAAGCATTAGCAGATCAAGGAACACCATGAACACTAGAAAATGTATAACCGTCTTAGGCTGAAATCCTAGGCCAGAAGATAGGGTTAGGGTTTCTCTTAAACAAGTAATGATAATTCATTGGTTAATAGAAGCATGGAAATGTAATAATTAGCTCACAGAGGATACAAACCATACAATTTCATGGGGTACTTCATATCAACAAATACACTTTTCTTGGAACATAGCAGTCACATTCATGGCAATAAATATGTAGCATATGGGCTGATCTGTAATGATTTTCTAGGCTTACTGAACCAATATCTTCAAATCATAAAAGATTATTAGGTATCAGCGAATCAGTGATACAGAGTCATTACAAGCCAGACATCACCAGCATGACCAAGTCATGCCATGTCAACAACTTATAATATCACAACACTGCAATAAATTAGCTCAAGTGGCAGGTAATCGCAAAGGACACAAACCCAACCACAATTTAAAACCCAAGAAAGCCTGCTCAAGTAAATAGAATAAGAATATAAGTTTTTTGAAATAGGCCATATTAGTTATAAATAATTCCTTGTAGGGATGGCAGGTGGGTATTAAAATGCGGGTCCCGCACCGCGCCCGCCCCAGTTAGAGCGGGTATGGGTCTAACTTTGGAGGGTAAGTAGGCGGGTATGGGTACAAAAGTCATACCCACCGTGGGTAGCGGGTAGGTGGTGGATTTGATGCCATACCCGCCTATTACCCGTCTACCCGCCCAGTTACCCACCTACCTGCCTAGTCACCCGCCTATCCGCCCAGTTACCCGCAAACTTATTACTATTATTTTTTATCACAAATTGATTACTACCTTGTATAATATGCTACGTAGTATTAAAATATTTAGATATGGCAAAATGACATATTTATAGAAAATTTATGAAACAAATGTTGTTAGGTTGGCGAGTAAAAAGCAGGTGGTGGATATCCACATGGGTGGGGTGGATCTAGGTTTCTACCCGCTTAGGTGGGTGTGGGTGTTATAATTTTACCCGCCGCAGGTAGCGGGTAGGTGGCGGGTAAAAAAATTTTGGCGGGTATGGGTATGGAGGAGGGGTACCCGCACCGCCCAATTGCCATCCCTACTTCCTTGTACACAAATAAAAAGGAGTAGGCAACAAAACCCGAAGATCTTGTCCTTTTTGATCAATTATTGCTTCAAATTTCAGGTGTAATAATTTCATCACATACACATTCTGTCAAATGGGAACACTTTGTCTATAGTTGTACACTAGTATACAAGAGCTTTTTGCAAATGCATGCAAAAAGCTGCTTAAATTAGGATTATTATATGGTATAGCATGAACCTGCTCTTCAATCGGCTACACCACCTATGGCTAGTGCACCATGGGTTTATACTAGAGGAGTACTAGATACCTAAGTCGTGTTAAATGCTAGTGAACTACAAAGTACAAACTCAATATAGGGAAGCAAATACAGCATTGTGTGTGTGTGTTGGGGGGGAGGGGGGGAGAATAACGTGACCCAGTCTTTCCATCCATACTCAGCAAATTGCTAAGAAACCAGCTTTCACACTTCAGCAATCCAAGCCATCTTCATCCTCCTTTCCAAATTACCAAGCTACAAACAAATCTTGCACTTACCAGGTTTACCTAACTCACCCCAAACAAAGCTAGTGTTAGAGAGAGAGAGAGATGGCTGACAAAAACCATCTCATCTTCAAACACACACAAGCTAAAGTAAATTGTAAGGTTCAACTTACTCCTTTAAAGCACATCCCCGTACACAAACTGAACCACTCCAGACATGCTTTTGGAGAAGCATTAGACAGGGAATTAACAGAAATTAGGGTTCATGTATAGATCTACAGAAGAAATCAAAACATTCATTTTGTTGTATAAAAGAATCCATTGATGCACTACATTTACAGCTATTATGTAAATGTCTTAAAAGCCATTAATCCTTAGAAGCAGCAGACTTGTAACCAATCCTTACTAATTCTTCTTCCCAAGAAATGATTTCTCTGAGGCTGTTTGGCTCAGAGCTAAAGGTCCAATAGCAGAGATCGAAATTTGAGTAGCTAAATTCTAACTTCGTATTTCAGAGAAAAGTGAGAGTATTAGGAATATCTGAGTTGGGAGCAGAAAAGTTCTGCAATTTGAATAAGTAAATCCCTTCATTTTTCAGTTCTAGCACTTACTGTAACTCTTATTTCTAGGAAAGTTTGAAAAAAGTGAGTGCAAAGGTGGATAAATTAAGAACCATGGAATAAAAGAATATAAAAACTGAGTAAGAAGGTGAATAAAGTAAGAGCCATGATATTAAAAAAAAAAAAAATTGCAAATGCTGTGAGGTAAAGAAAAAATGGGTAATAATATATCTATAATGGAAAGTGAGTATAGCCAAAAAAAATGGAGTACGATTAATTCCCCAAGGCTTGTGCAGTACATATCCCCTCCCCAGATTTTCTGCAATCTACACATCACTAAGTAAGAAATCTTCCATGTTTTGGTGAACAGAAAGGTCTAAAGCAAAAGAATGCCAAATAGCAGATATCCCAAAAATTTTAATCACAACGTGATCCCGTGAAGATCTGAATGTGGAGCAGATTTTTTTCCCACTATATCAACTAAAATATTCACGAAGTTTAGGTTTCAAGGCAACATATCCTCTACAAAAATATTTCCAACTCTAAAGACACTTATAAAAGAAAGAAAGTTAGAAGAAGCATGACTACAGTGTGACACTTCTCTAAACATCATCATAAATATGTTCAGATTCACCCAAAAAGTACAAGAATGTGAAATGGTACAAAATTATTACCTGCACAATCAATTGCTGAGCTAATTTAGGCTTTTGACGACCACATGCATGTATAACATCATTGAAAGACCACCTCAAGATCTTCTTTATGGGTTCCTTTCTCGGATCCTTAAGCATTTTTATCACAGTTGAGCGGTCCATGTTATCTTCGGCATGTAAAGGACTACACCGCAAAGCCTCAATTGAGTCCATAATCATTCCTTCACCATTAGAAGAGGCAGAATTGGCATGTTGGTCCTTATGCAGGTTGGAGCACACCACACTGCCAGAAGGGATAGGAATGTCCAGCTGTGGGCAATAAATCTTTCCCTCCACAGATGTACGCAAAAGGATGTGTTCTATAGACACCAAAACAACCATATGTTGCAATGTTCTATATGCAGATTCTACATCCTTCAGACGTGTAAAAGACCATATAAACTTCCTCAAAGAAATAAAGTTCACTTTATAATGTTTGCAGTGGTCTTTCCAAATTTCATGCACAACAGACAAATTTTTCTGCCAAACTGCAAGCTGAAAGCAGTCAGTTAGAACCAACAACCATTCTATAGACTGCAAAAAAGTAATAGTCATTCTAAGACCTCAGAATGGCACTTAATAGAACTAGTAAATTGCCCAGAGAACTAGAGCATAAGCTAAACAAACCAAAGGCTGACACATAGTATATAAAACAATATCATAGAATGACTAATATGAACAATATTAGAAATGATATAATTATATGAACCATACAATTTAGGCAAAGGCATCATGTTGTCTCCCCACCTTCACAACTACTGCATTCAAAAGAATAAAGAGGATGCATGTTGGCTCATAAATCATAATTTATAGGTTAACAACTTTTTTCCTCCCACCCTACAGGAGACTAAATATGGTTTGAAGCTTCTCAAAGGTGCCACTTACTCGTCCACGCTTACTAGTGGGAACATTATCCCTTAGCTTGGTGTGGTCAGTGATCATCAATTAATATATGCCTCTAAAAGACAAATTATTTGATTCATTATTCCCATGAGCTGTCATCTCTACCAATCTAGCCCTTGTCTATCATATAATGTAACAACTTATAAGACACGTCGTATTGTTGCATTCCTGCTATATTGTTAAGCATAAAATGCCCCATGAGACTCAAACCCTGCTTCCAACAGAGATAAACAGGCAGTACTTAGTCTACTTGCAAATAAAAGGAGGCACAATCCTATCACAATATGTTGGATTCAGTAAGAGAGGGTACAGACCCAGAAGTAAGCTAGCAAGCATCATCAACATGACATTATGGTTAGTCTTGTGACTCTTGTCCACCACAAGATTTTCTTCACTAAAAAACTGTTATAATGGGTTACGAATCTTACGATACTATTATAAATATACTTTTAAAAAGAAATATAATGTGTTATAACTTTAAATTCTACTTAAATAAATCTGTGTAAGGGAGCCATATTCCACTTTAACTTAGAATTAGAGCAAGAGTATGAAGTAAAAACATGTAAATTTCACATACACCCACCTTCGACCTTCCCCAACACTTTGTATATATATTTTTCATTTTTCTTTCTACTCTGAACAGCACATTCTGGCCAATACCTCCTGACTCAATAACAGAACTTAAATACGCCCTAATCCAAGAAATTTTCTCTCCCACTCAAAGCACCTACAAGACTAGAAGCGCATAGCATGCACCTCATTATATTTTAGGCCTAACTTGAAAATGTTCTTTTAATAAAGGGGATGTCTAAGAAGCATACGAGGATTTTGAAAAACCTTTATTGATATAATTGATAGGAGTTGCACTTAATTTGTTGCGCATTTAATTATTTGTATGACAGAACTAAGTCTCCCACAAAGTTTAACATTGGATTTACTAAGATAAATGCATGGGTTCACCACAGCAAATCAATCACCAACCCCTAAGCTGCTATACAGAAATATATATACAAAATAACTCAGGGATCCAATGAAGACATTATATGAATTGGAAAAGGGAAAAGAAAAAAAAATTACACATTAATTTGCTTACAGACTATGATTTTTTCCTAGAAGAAAAAAAATTTAGTTTAAGGTCATTATGTTCGTCTACAGTTTACTGCTGTGTTGATTCCAATGAAAGCTTTGGTTTCACAGACATTGGCAATTAGTTAATGAGTCAGGCTACGAATTATAATTTTTGTAACATTACTTCATGTTTTGGCTTCAATTCTAAGTTCCATATAAGGTGCTAATGGGCTACTCTTTAATCATTACACCATCTAATGAGTTGAAGTGAAAAGAACATGCTCCTATTCTTTGCTATTTTCTACAGTTAGCAAATAGGTAGTGTCATATATAACACCCATATTAATGATAAGCAAATAGGTAGTGTCATATATAACACCCATATTAATGATAACTTGTAGAACCCCTCACACAATCCCAACCCATGTAAATAAACACTTGAAACTAAACTAATCCCCGGCTACTCATATTTAGCTGCTTGATTAGAATTGTTAACTTCATACCGAATGACTTTTCTAAATCACTATCTAATGCACCATCAAGTTGGTTTAGGATTTCCGACCTTTTAGTGTATTTATATTTCATTGGACTAGTACAAGTATAGCAGCGTCTTGCCTTTTTTGGTGTTGAGTGTTGAAATATCTATAAGTTTAGTCAAAAAGGTTGGCGATATATTCATGTTCGAAAAATCGTTGGTATTCTAACACTTTACTTGAAAAGGTTGAAATGATTGTGTTGACTTCTATTAGTTCTACAGCTTAAATGGGTGACACAACTCTCAATACTAACATGGTTATTTAGTCTGGTTCTTGTCATATTACCATATACAATTGGCTTCTGCCAATTCTAAATAATTTTCCATTTTTACTCTGCTCATCTTTTTTTTCTTGCACACTTCATTTTTTCCTTCAAATATCCTACAATAGCACTGCAATTTAACCGACCAAAGATAAAATAAATAAACTACTAAATAAAACCAGTATATTTTGGGTAGAAAAAAAACTTCTAAATATTAACAATTAATCTTGTGAAGATGATTATTTATTTTATTACACATTTAAATTATATACCTTGAGAAGTGCTGAATATGTAACTTCATTCTTCCCCAGGCATTGGCTCTCCATCAAATCCAAGCACTGATTAAAAAGCACCACATCTTTCATTTTTGTACATGCTGACAAAAAAGAATTGCACAGAGGGAGAATAAAACTTATACGATCATTTTCTCCAATAAATTTCACCAGATGAAAAGCCTGAAAAAAATATATAGATAAAAAAATAAGATTTAACTAAACATCAGCAATACAAATTTTAACATCAGCTATTAATAATACATGGGTCATGCACAGTACACGAACACACAACTGGAAAAGGTACATCGTTACCAACAGCCTGAAGCTGTGCACTGCCACATGCTATTAATCAAGCAATTCATGAGCTAAGATGAACGAGCAAGTTTGGAATCTTAGTTTGTAATACATCTCCAAAGCACCTCCTTCGTCCAAGCCAAGAGAACCACCAGGCATGGGTGTTCAGCTAAGGTGTTCAGCCTAGTTCAGGCATGGGTGGTTGGCTAGAAGAACCACCAGTGAAGAACAACGAAGAAATCAAGGCCACGAAGAAGGGATCTAAGGAAGCGAAGTCCGTCAAGGTAATAATACTACTATAGCAATGATAAGGGAAACTATATTCTCCCGTTGCCAGAGTACATGGCTAGATGTGGGAATAAGGTTCATTGAAAATATCAAAACTTCCTTATTCCCTTGGACTACAAGCACTATTAAGCGTATCGAGTTAGGTAAGGACAGTAAGACCTTATTGACTCAAAGGTTTGATGAATCGTGTTAGGATCTTTGGAGTTCCAACAGATTTAGGAGAAGCCCTAAGGATTTGGGAGTTACGCCCAACCATTACAGATTGCTAACAGAACGATGTAAGCAAAGAGAAGACAAGGGGCCCCATGATCATCTTTCCTACCCTCACGAGACTAAGTTGCACAGTGAAGAAATGCTATGGTCTTATGGTATGTTCGAGTGATAAGATACAAGGATACTCACAGT
This sequence comes from Chenopodium berlandieri, assembly GCA_034703905.1. Classification (NCBI taxonomy): domain Eukaryota; kingdom Viridiplantae; phylum Streptophyta; class Magnoliopsida; order Caryophyllales; family Amaranthaceae; genus Chenopodium; species Chenopodium berlandieri. The sequence goes on from CM068277.1 coordinate 2,874,138, forward strand.
TACAAGATACCCTGGCAGCCCCACAAGGTTTTCTTTACCTCAGCAAAATTGGTTTCAGGGTCAGTCGGTGAGTCCTCATGAAAAGCTTCAAACATTCAGTTGCAAGGAAAGTTCAAACCCCTTATACACCTTGTTTTCTCATGGAAAGTTGAGACAATTACTATCTTATATCCATACTGCTTCAGATGCAATTCCTCCTTTCTTGATTATGCTAGTCTTAGATGTCTAATAGAGTTTTATAGGGTGCAGAAAATATTTTTGGTTTAGTCCTGCTTTAAGGATGAATAAGTTTTGACACTTTTAATAATTGCTAAAACTTTACTTTGAACAAAAAATATAAATAATGCTGATTAAAAGTATTTAACAAATTAATTGCATACAGGCTGACAAATACTCCATACCTCTTCCAAGTAACCACCATTACATAGAGCACGAACAATAAGCATATAGTGTTTCCAGCTCAAAGCAATATCATGTCCTTCAAGGACTCTCCAAATTTCCATAACAAACTGCAGCAGGTAATAGATTGCATTAATAAAAAGTAATACATTACCAGCTACAATACATGAAATACTGAAAAACAGTTTCAGCTGTAACAAACTACATCAGGATTACAGGTAATTAAACGATAAGTTGATTCAAAAATTAATTTGGACATAAAAACAAGGTGTAACTGCTTATTGAAAATATATATTTCTAGGCTTCCCTTTGTTAATTCTCTCATCCCTTGAAGTATTCATCAAGGAATCCATTTTCAAACATTCACCAAACTTGACAAGCAATTCCCTAAAAGCTGTTCTAAGTCCTTACTTTTAATTCTTTCCTTTTCCTTTAATATTTACATTTGTGCCCCATTATCTACATCATTTAAGAGCTTAATAACAGCTGCCCAAATACAATTGTGTATACTATGCAATCACTGCTACAGCCCAATCGCCATATGTTACCACAGCTTTCCAGAAGAACAAAAAGAGGAAGTCCATTAATCTATCAACTTAAGACTAAAACAGGAACCCCAAGTACCACACATAGCCACGAGGCAGCTCCCTGTAGTTTGTCTTTTATTTTCATTAATTTAAATTCAATAATAAGTTTGAGAGACTCCACATTGACCCACTAAGCCATATCCTGAATCAAATCTATTTAGGCATCTTAAATACAAGGCATTGCCAAGTGCTCTTGTCATACCTTACCTGTCACCACCTCCATGTTCTTTTTTGGTAGTTACACTATTTATCTCCATCTGTTCCATTTTGTTGATTAAACATTTGCTATTTTTTTCTACTTTGGAGAACGTTTTCAATGGTTACAACATATATATACCACCTCCACTTCTAAAAATCCTACCCACTTACTATTCATGCATGTGGCACCACATTTCATGATTTATACTCCCTCCGTTCCTAAATAATTGTCACACTTCCCTCTTTTGTTCAGACCTTGAATAATTAACCCAGTACCAAAAATGGTAAGGACACACTAATATTTAATTGTTTTCTACCTTACACAATGGCCCACCACTTTTAAGGTTTATATTAAAATAATCCCCACCCCCATTCAAACATTCCACTAACTTCACTCTACAATGGCTCATGCAAAATTTCTATGAATATAGTAACATTCCACTAATTTCACTTTACAATAAACAATTAACTAAGACTACCCCACCCAAACATTTCTTAAACTCTGTGCCCATTTCAATGTGTCAATTACATGGGAGCAAAGGGAGTATAAAAGAAACAAATTAGCATGTGCGATCTTATTGGATTTTTCCTAGCGTAAATTTTGCAAAAATCAACTTTGTATAATTTTCACTTATACATAATCGAAGACGTTAATGACCAAAGATGCACATTGGAGATCGTACAAATGCAAAGTGAGTCGAACTTTGCAAGGAGTAAGGCTAAAATGAAAACAAGAAACCAATCTAAACCCTCATATCATCATAATCACACGGTCAAGATGTTCCATGTGCTCATTAATGGCATTTTTGTATTTCCACACCTTTTCAAACCGATTCTTAATATCTTTACTTTTTAAGCAATTCATTTACATTTCGATTGATTTCATTTACTTATTAAAATCGAAACTAGAACTAGTTTTGTAAAATTGCAAAATTAGTAAATGTATGTAAATGTATACATATATAACACGAAAATTATGTTATATGAAAATTGCAAAATACGTAGATGTCATTATATATATATATATATATATATATATATATATATATATATATATATATATGAACACCATACTTATATGAGAACTTATCTAAAAATTTTGTACATGCGAGTAAAACTTAGAACATATGATTAAAGATTTTGAACACGTGATTTAAAATTTAGAACATATAAGTAAAAATTTAGACCATCTGCATAAGTAATAATTTAGAACACCATTTAAAATTTAAAACATGTGAGTAAAAATTTAGAAAATCTTATTTTAAAATTAGAGCACATGAGTAAAATTTAGAATATCTGATTTAAGATTTAGAACATGTGAATAAAAATTTAGAACACCTAATTTAAAATTTAGTACATGTGAGTAAAATTTAGGACATATAGGTAAAAATTTAGAACACATGATATAAAATATAGAACATATGATTTAAAATCTAGATCATCTGATTCAAAATCTAAACATATGATTAAAAATCTTAGAAAACATGATTTAAAATTTAGAACATATAAATTAAAAAATTTTAAGAACTAATTTAAGATTTAGAAAATGTGAAAAATAATTTTGAACATCTGGATTTAACTCATTTAAGATTTAGAACATGCAAGTAATAATTTAGAACATCTAATTTAATCATTTAAGATTTTGAACACGTGAATAGAAATTTAGAGCACCTGATTTAAAATTTAGAACATGTAGAGTGTTCTCACATAAAGGAGGGGTTCTCACGAGTGCATATATATTCATAAATATATTTCAATATTATTTTTGTTGTTAGATCAATAACTAGCATTTGACATTCTTTTTAGATATAACACGAGCACAGCTATGTTTTTACCCAAGGACAAACGTATAAATAGCTCGGAGAGCACTAAAGCTCCTGAAGCGCGCCTGGCATGCCTTTAAGATGTACGTGCTTCGGGTATGCCTTTAAGAAAGCGCCTCACCTAGAGCATAAAATGCGCTCTACCTTAATTGCCTAGCGCCTAGACATGACTTAGACGCGCTTTTTTATACCGAGGACAACTCATTCACAAATTACAACATAAAATTGTCTCGAGGATAGCTACACTCACCAATGGATCCGGTAATCTTGCACAGTATTCAAGAATATAAACAATATCTTCAGCATTAATTGCATGGATTGCAGCACCAGCATCCGAAAGCATATAAGAAGCTTGGCTTCTGTGACCTAATTGAAGAGCATTGACTACTTGAAGACCTAAGGGATTGGTCATTGTATCTCCCATGTAGCCAAAATTAAAGGGATCTGCGAACAAAAGCACAATTGAAAGTTTGATCCACAATAATGAGAAGAGAAAAGAACAAGAAATGAAAGCATCATAGCAATGATCAACTTCTAAGCAATCTAAAGTTCTAGACATTCTATCATGAACAACTTAAATTCAATCTGCAGCAAACTATAAGCACATACATATGAACAATTAAACAATCAAATTTTTAGTTGCATATGGTATACAATTTTCCTTCAAAGGGAACTATTAGTAGCAAAAATAGTTTACTATTGAAATGATAGAACAAATATGCTTTGAGTACCTCCTGCAACCAAGTTTCTAATTGTATGCCAAATAGGATTACTATAAATCTATAATACTATTCTGAAAAGTAAAGTGATAATAAGTAATAACATGACTTGTGAAAGATAGAAACAATGATTTTGCAGCTTTTTATTCATCATGTATTATTTCTTCATGAATCTGTAGCAGCAAAGTTTCTGCAATGATTGTTTACTACAGTTCTATTTCTAGAAATTTGTTGTTAAACTTACTCTCAAAGGGGTAATGATTATTCATCAAACTCGCAGAAGCTATAACAATGAACACACCAAAAACAATTGCAACACTGTGCTTGGAGTCCAGCAAAAATAGAATCGACAAGTGTACAACTAGCAATAGATACCAGATAATTGAAAATGTAAAAACAAGCGAGGTGTAAAACTGTAGTGAGACAGGAAAGCTCTGGACATCTCCAACGTTTACAGTATTACATTTATTTATGAGAATGACCATAATAAATAAATTTGAGGATATCTTGAGTAGACAAGACTCCTCAGAAACCCTTCATGTTCTTGTTTAAATACAACACGGCAATATATATATATATCAAAATCAGAAAGAAAACTTAGATCAGCCGCGAAATTCTGCCTTGCCTTTTGTGCCAGCGATAGTTTGGAATGATTCCACCATAAGATGTCCATTATTCTTCCCCTGCAACAGCATAAAAAGTCAATCATGATCTATGAACCATTAATCTTACTTCATTTTTGTTATATATGGAGCACTTTAACAACTTTGTCTGATAATCGCCACGATCAGATAAAACCTATCTAGATAACACAGCTGCTTACGCCTAAACATGTATGTCTAAGAGACCAGAAAATGCATACCCTTTTTGGCAATAATGGTCCAGAAAACAATTCAGCAATGGACCGCCGAGGGCACTTTAATCTGTACAGCAAGAACAACAAAACCATACGATAAGAACAATTTGGAAGACAACCATTGAAATAGGCGGCAGATAAACAAAAGAAATGGTATAGAAGCTCTCACATTGTCCGATACATTCCAGAACTTCAGACAGCATAGCCTAACATACAGTAAGATTTAGTTGAGCAGTTTTTATAGCAAATGAGCATTGAAAGCCAAATCTCTCCACATTCGCTGCTCACGAATCGAACAAAGTTCCTGCTTGACACAACCATTTGACCTTTCTCATCAATAAAACCACCATATAATTACAATTTTCACAATAATTGACCTTTGGTCTCTTAGACATTTATCAAACATTCCAGAACTTTAGCAGAGGCAGGGCCAGGAAGATAAGGTCTAATTTAATAGTTGAATCCTAACATTAAAGGATTGTGCAATACATTAGCAACCAAATTTGATTCAACTATCAATTAAAGCTCATAATTTTAGGGATATGTGATTCAATCATCAAATTTCTAGCAACACATACAATCGCTGGTTATATGATAATCTTTCATAATCTTAGACTGTGAAATTGATATGATAATTACTAAAAGAAACAACAACTTACCTTAGAAGCTGCTGATAACAAATAATTTGTAATGGAGAACGTCAACTGCGATGTTGAGTGCGCTTCAATGGAGAACTGAGAGAGAGAGTGCGCAAGAGCAAGAGCAAGAGCAAGAGCAAGAGCAAGAGCAATTCACTAGGCAGAGCTATGTTCATTCGTTTTTTTGATTCCTTATTATTGACAATTTGACAGAGCAATTCAATGGGTTGGAGATCTTGGAGCCCCATTAATAAATAACCTGCCCAGTTATATTTGGGTCAGATCCGTCCGATAAATAAATGGGCTGAGTCTCTATCGCTTGTCCAATTAGAGCAACTCCAATGACTGTAGATAGGGACTTGCTTGTAATATTAAATAATCTCTAGCTACTAGCTTGACCATTAGAGTTAGAAAATACAATTAGCTTAGCTAACAAATTAGCTTTGCTTGGAAAAAAAACTTACCAAAGTTAACAAAAAAAATAGAATAAATAACATGAAATATAAAAAGTTAATTAAGGAAGTGGGATTTTTTTTAATTGTAAGCTAATAGCTAGCCATTGGAGCTCAAAGTAGCTAAAATGACAATTAGCCTATAAGTTTATGTGGCATGTGCAAGCTAATTGTCAGTGGAGTTGCTCTTATGGGTCTCCTTAATGGGGCGTGTCGGGCTTAATAATGATTTTAAATTAAAAACATCAATTTTGCTTTTATCCTTCTATTTTCTCAAATATTATTGGGAAATTCTCTTTGGTAACATCAAATTTTTTATATTTCTCTATGGTAAATTGTAAGAAAATTTATTATCTTTGGTAACCAATACCAAAGAGAATCACTATTTTCATTAAAGTAGTTAATCATAGTTACTTTTTTTAATTTTTTTAATAATTAAAATTACGATTTTTTCACCAAATACTCTTGATCTTTTCAAAAATTCACCAAATACCCTCAAATTTTTCAAAATTCACCAAATACCACTAACGTTTGTTACTATTCACACCTTGACCTTAAATTACCCCTGACGTTAATTCGTTAGTATAAAACTTAATTCACCAAATGCCCTAACTTTGTAAAATAATTACACAAAATACCTCTATTTTTTGAGGTACAACGGCTATTTTGAAATTTGGGAAACTAGCCGTTAGTTTTATTTCACACCCTCTTTTGCATAAATACTCAACGCATAGCAGTCCTTTTTTTTTTGCTTAACCACAAATTTTAACACCATGAGTTATATCTCTAGGTCCTCCTCCTCAATGTATGAGTATTCTTATGTAAGAGTTGCAAACAAATATTGTAGTTGTGGGAGGAAATTTGCAATTAGAAGTTCCGACTCATCATTAAATCCACAAAGGCTATATTACAAGTGTGATGCGTGTAACAACTTCAAATGGTGCAAAGGTGTTATTGATGAAAGTTGGAGCAACCAGCACCAAGAATGTCATAGCAAGGGAAGGGGAAGCACAGAAAACAAGGGATAGGCAAGGACAGATCAATTTGAATGAAGAGTTGAAGCAATTAAAGGAGAAGATCAAAAAGCAGCAAAAACTTGTTAATGTACTCATAAAATTAGGGATAGTGATGGTTGTAATCATTGTAATTGTAATGATGAAGTGATTGGGTTGTAACAGCAAAAAAAAAAAGTTGAATAAATAATACAAAGACATTTGTTTTCCAAAAGTAATAGCAATTTCATCCAAGAAATCAAAAAATTACAGTAATTTATTCTTGCACAATTCATGTTCAAAAAATTTTGTTGCTACTCAAACATAAAAACATATTATGATGTTCAAAGTTCAAAAAACTTATCACATTGTGCTCAAAAATATATGTTGCAGCAATTCAGTCATGGGGTGTAGTTCATGCAGCCTTCCTTGATCTCTTGTTAGTTGTTGACTTGGTCTTAGATGTGCTAGCTTCATCAGTTGTCTTCCTTTTCCTTGCAGTACAAGTTAACATGTTATGCCCCATTTATCTGCATAAGCTACATTTAACTGTACTTGTTCTCTTTCCTTTCCTTGCTTCATTTGGCCCTCTTTTTCTTTGTTTCGAGGTCTCCCAACACTTCTCTTTATGAATGGAGGCTGTATTTCAGGGAGGTTGAAGGAATGCCACTGACTTGGATCAGGCATGGGGTGCATATGCTCTGCATATACTTGTTTGTATGCAGCCCCCTTGAAGTAAGCAGACACAAAGTCTGTAGCTTGCATTCTTTCATGGTAAATGACCCTTAACACATGCTTGCAAGGGATCCCAGAGTGCTACCATTTCCCACAACCACAACAACCACTTTGCAGCTTAATTGGAAAATGAACATGCCTCTCCCTGACCTCAAATTCCCCACCACCACAAGTTGTAGTATAGCAGAACCTAGACTCATCACTCCTACTTTGCAAAATCTTAGTTGCATACTCAGTCAAGTCATCAGGCCCCGTAAAAGCTGCTTTCTCATACCTAGATCCAATTCTTTTCATGCACCACTACCTAATAGCTAGAAATACAAAATAAGGCGGATATTTGAATGGTTCATAACATGCATATTAAGTGAAAACAGGTGCTAGTATTAAGTTAATAAAAAAAATCAGCATGTTACCTTCAAGGAGTGTCAAGATAGGCAGATCTCTGTAGGGTTTAGTGCATGCATTGAATGACTCCAAAAAATTTAAGGTATTATGATCATAGCTAACAGCTGGTTCAAATGTATGCCTTGACCATTGTTCAGTGCAGTTCTCCAAGTACTCTACAGCCTTTGGATCATACTCTTTGATCTTCTCAATTGCCTTGTTGAAAACATACTCATTGTATGCATCAACTGCTATCCAAAAGAGCTTGTGAAATGTTGTTCCTCTAATTCCTTCTGTTTTGCAGTTCATGTACAAGTGTTGACAACATACTCTTCTAGTAGCTCTAGGAAAAGTTTCATGCACTGCTAAGTCAACTCCCTGCAAACAAATTCACATAAAAAACCCTTAGTATGACAATTCATTTCAAATGTTAGATAGTCAAGACAAGTTAATTACATAATACAAAAGCATTACCCTCATCAGTCAGTCCAGTCATCTCTGTTGCAACCTTCCTTTTCAAACAAAATCTTCAGATTTCTTAGAAAGTAAGACCAACTGTCACAGCTCTCAGTGTCAACTATCCCATAAGCAATAACAAAAATCTCATTATTCCCATCAATACCTATAACAGTACGTTAAGAGAAGGCCTTTAAAATATCCACTAAGGTGGGCACCATCAATCCCAATTAATGGCCTACACCCTCTCAAAAAATCCCCTCACTTGACCTGCAAATGAGAAAAAGCAGGCTCTAACTTTGGGATCTCATTTCTTGTTTGTTCTGTCCATGAGATAAGAGCATAACTACCAAGATTTGTTTCCTTTACCATCTCTGCTTACCTAGGCAAAAGTGAGTATGACTCTCCAAAGCTTCCATGTATTTTCTCTTTAGCCATGGCTTTGACCTTATAGAACAACCTTGTCTTCACCTGAATTTTGTATCTCCATACATAACTTCTGTAAAGCATCAACAGGTATTTCAGGGTTTGCTTCAATGTCTCCTTTCAAATGCTTGCAAAGCCATTCTGAAGTTACCACTGGGTTCACCTCCAGCCTACCACAAGTCTTATGCTCCCCACTTATCTTCTTAATTACCCAACTTATCTTATCAGTCATCTCTCCAGCAAAAATCCTCCAGTCACAAGTATCAATTGTACATCTGGCTGCATACTTTCCCTTGTCAAATTTTTCAACAAACACTCCAAATCCCTCTTGTATGCAATAGTCTTTAAAGACTTCAGTTAATGACTGTCTATCTGGAAAAATTAACCAAGGTTCTAAACTGATAGACCCAAACTCTTGATGGGTCCAAATTTTGCCATTCAAATATGTTTTGTCCATACTTGAAGATCCATCAAGGTAGTCCTCAAATTTTTTTCAGGGATATTGTTGTAACACCCTAAAAATTTCTTTCCTTTAAAATACATGTTTTTCTCTTTTAAAATACGAAATAGGAAATTCTAAGACATTACCACCACCGTGAAAACGACTAAGGCAATTATCAAAGACACACAGCGAAAAACTCTCTTTAAAAACCATTCAAAACAAGTCAACTTAAAAAGTCAAATCAAATGAAAGTAAAGTCAACCAAAGTCAACCTACAACTTGGAACCATTGTAGGCCCTTAATAAAACCAAGATAAAACCTTTGAAAACCTTTGCGTTAGTCTCACAAGCAAAATATATAATAATTAAAGCAACAAATTAAAACCACATCATATTCTTATGAAAACTAAATATGATTCGCTCTTCACTCATGCCCATTATGAATATGCTTCCACACCTAAAAAGCTCCTCTTTACTTTGTCCCCACTACTCGCTATTAGAAATGGGTTGTCGTAGGGCCAAGATAAAGACAAGGCCAAACAAACATACAACACACAATCAGCAATGCTGAGTACATAAGCGTAAACGGTACACACTAACATACTTTAATCCTATCAACACACAACTTACCTTGTTGCACCTGTTTTCAAGCACACAACACAACCAACAAATAAATAGGCCACAAAGTTGCTTATTTAATTTGATTACGCATCGAACGGGTTTCCCACCAAATCCCCGCCCCAAATGAATTGAGGTAAACTACACTGGGAGCTAACCAAGTAGGCAAATGCCACATGAAGTGACTGGACGTCCTGCGCATAAAATAAATAAAAGGAAAATACAGCGTCCTGTACCCCCAGTGGAAGTCATGGTTAAATATAAAACCCCATAACTCCCCCCATATGTTCATACTCGAGGTATATACATTCCAAGAGTTTTGGTGCGTAATCTCTTTCACTTTACATTGAATTGTTTACATATTTTTAGACTTGGTGACGACTCTTAAACCATAACACAATAAATCATAATAAATCACTCAAGCAACCAAACATACCAATTTAATTCTTGAATAATTAGTGACCACATAATTTAATGTTGAATCCTTTTTAAACTACCTCGGTGTTAAATAACACCTTAAGCGCATAAGCACCGCAAATCCCATCCCTCGGTGTTTAGAACACCTTAAGTGCACGTAGGCACCGCAATATAATTTATCCCTGTGTACTACAACACTTAATAGCTCAATTCCCATGCTTAAAGCATCAACAAAAATTACATGAACTACAATAAAATTCCCTTTCTATATTCCAAACCAAATTAAACATTTAGTTTAATTAAACATGCTCTCAATCATACCAATAATAAAAGTGTAGTTCATATTCAACATGCCAATATGATTAATTCCAATCATTAATTCACCACAAATAATTCATACTTCACAAATCAATCACCAACATCAATCCAATCAACAATTCCAACCAATACCTATCATGATACTACCTTGGAATTAATTAAACAAAGCCTAGCATGCTTCTACACACTTAAATAATTACCAAGTACGCGAACATACCTTGAATATGATCTCAAAATCGCCACGACTACACAAAATCACTCACTTGGAAATCTCTCACAACCAAAATTACAAAAAGACATTAATACGTATTCAATATAAATTTTCAGCAATATATACACTCTTTAAATCACTCATAAACCCTCTAAAACAAGCTGAAAATCAATTTAAAACCCTTACTTTTATTCCCAATTAATGGGTAATTAAAAATCCTTTCAAGAAACATAATTATAGCCATTATATAAAAATTTCAGCTTTATAAAAACATGTAAAATTACTGTAATTATGTTTAAAAACATCTAATTTAATAGTTTCAATCACTTACAGTCAAGTTCCATCAACACACATTAATTTAAAAACCTAGGGTTTTCAATTTGGGGCTTTTTAATTTGAAAACTAAATCTGAAAATTATATACATAATAACTATAATCAAAACATCATAAAAATATCACACAACCCAAAAACAATAATTAAATCAAGGCTAGATTAGGATTAAAACAAAAAGAAGAAAATTTTTTTTTTTTAAAACACACGCACTCAAGGGGGGAAAAGGGAGGGTGGCTGGCGCCACCTCCCACGGTTGCTGCTTCTGCCGGCCCTATGCTGGCGGCGATGGCCAGCTGTGGTGGTGGTGGTAGCCGACCACCGTGGTGGTGGTGGTGTGTGTGGTGATGTGTGTAAAATTAAAAGGGGGGGGGAAATTAAAGGAGAAAGAAAATAAGAGGAGAGAGAGAGAGTTTACCTTTAGGTATTCTCCACCTTGGGCAAGAGCTAACTTGCTCATAAGATGGGTATTTATATCCCCTCTCTAAAACCCTCCTAAGCTTAAATTCTCTTTCTACCCTTAATATTTCCTTCTTCTATTCGAACTAGTCCTTTGACTTTCTTTTAATACCATTGACTTTAAATTTCCTTTTATAAAATTATATGCCCCAAAGTTTCTAAATAATAAAATAAAATATTTCTAAAACAATTAAATAAATAAAAATGGACCCTTAATTAAAATAATTATTTTTAAATTAATAAAATACCATAAATAATTCATTTCAAATTATTTAAATACTTCATAAAATAATGATTTAAATTAAAATATGTATAAAAGTACGGGGTATTACAATCATCACACAAGCAGTCAATTTTTTTCCTCATCCACTATGAAATCAGCAATATCATCTTCATCATCCATGTCATTGCCTGACATAATGTAGTCATCATCCTCACTATCATCATTACTGTCAGAATCAACCATCTCCTCTGTCCTACCTCCATTTCTTCCTAACCTCCTTCTACTAATGTCTTGAGTCTTTGGAACACTTACCCCCTGTTTTGCAGTAGTCTTTTTAGACACTTTAAAGCCTTTAGGTCTAGATTTCCCTTCTTTTTTTGGTTCAGCTTGTGTTGGTTGTGAAACTGGTGGTAGGAAAGGTTGGGGTGGAGCAGTTGGTTGTGGTGGTGTAGTTGGTTATGGTAGAGAATTTGGTTGTGGTGAAGATGTTGGTTGTTGTGGAGCATCTTTGTTTGTTCCTTTTTCGGGGCTAGTTTTTTTCCTCCTACAAGCCATTTTCTTCCTAGGTGTTTTGTTTTTCTGGTTTGGAGGTGATGTTGGTTAGGATTGCTTGGGAGGAGTTGAGGGTTTGGAGGCTTGTGGTTGAGATTGTCTTGGGAACACCTCATCAGCAACTGGAGTGTTATAAACCCTCAAATACTCAACTCCTGAATCCTCTGCATTAACAACAGGCACCTCAATACAAACAGTATATGCTTTTTTTTTTCTCTAAGCTGCCTCTCAGCCTCTAATTCTTCTTCAGCCCTCTTATTTTGTTCCATCCTACACCTTTGTTTCTCTGCTTCAACTTTAATCTTTCTTTGCCAACTAGCTTCAGTAGACTTAAACACAATTCCTGGAACATCTGTTGCCTCTATCCATACTTTTATGGTTTCCTTACCCTCATTCCACTCCCACATTTTCAACAAATCAGTATCATCACACAACTCCAACTTCCTATTTGTTCTAGGTTTATCAATGAACAAAGTGAAATATTGAGGGAGGTAGACATTTTGTTTTACAGAATCCTCGAGCATGTACTCAAACAACTCCATTAAATTACTTCTATCAATGTCTTCAATCAACACATCAAATGCATCATGTTAATGAATAACCTCCAGCCTCACACGAGTCATCCTATGTATGCACACAACAAATATACACTGAGTGCAGAACAAAATACAACTAGCAATTTACTCCTTTACATTCATCAAACACATTCATCAAACAATAACAGATATAAATCAACCACATTCATCAAACAATAACAAATATAAATCAACCACATTCATCAAACAATAACAGATATAAATCAACCACACTCATCAAACAATAACAGATATAAATCAACCACGTTCAAGTTACACTTATCAAGCAAACACATGCAACTCATCATTTCAAAACCCTAAACCCCAAATCAATTTTCACAACAAATCCTAAAAAACGAGCGCGATTTCAAGATCGAAAGAGAGAATAGTACCTTGCGCGAGTTGCCAAACAACAAATGCAATGTTCTGATTATACTTTTGCTTCAAAGTCAACCTACCCTATTGTAACATGTCGCAAAGCTTCTTTCTACCCACAATTCAGTCTCACTAACTCTTGGGTACTTTGTTGTTGCAGGTTTGAACTTCAGACTTTGGAAAGATAGGAATTTTTGTGATGATTTTTTAGGGTTTCTTCTTGCTAAAACCTTGAAGAACATAGCAAGAGAAGAAGAGAAATACGAAGGGTCAAATTTTTATTGGCTCTTATGTTCAATTCAGGGAGTCAATGGTATTCATGGCGCCATTTAAGACAATAAGGGCTAAATGGTAAATTTGTACTATCGGAACATTAACGTTAGGGGTAATCTAAGGTCAAGGTGTGAATAGCAACAAACATAAGTGGTATTTGGTGAATTTTGAAAAACTTGAGGGTATTTGGTGAATTTTTGAAAAGATCAAGGGCATTTGGTGAAAAAACCGTTAAAATTATTTCAAAAAAAAAATAAAAACCATCCCTTCCCTTTCTGCCCAGCCACCCCTTCCCCTTCCCGTACACTGTCCGGCATCCCCCCCTCCCCAGAAGCATCCGACATAGCTTCCTTGCCGGTGGCCAAGCCTCTCTTCTCACCCCGATTTCATAAAAACTGCAATTTTTTATTGGTTGGCCATATCTCGGATTGATACAATTCGGGAAATTTTGAATGACTAATTATTTTTTCCCCTTTAAATTTGTGGAAATTGAGGTGATTGTGTCGAATTAGTAATAGTTCTATAAACTGATAGAAGTTATTGATTATGTAGCTAAGTAATGTTGCATTAAGCAGGTTAAATTTTCCGAAATTCGGTTGTGTGCCTGTTACATTTGTGATTATGGATTGAAAAACTCCAAAGGGACTTTATTGGGTTGTAGTGTAGATTGGCGCTGCTCCTGTTTGATCTGGGTTATTAGTCGAATTAGTCCCCCCTCGTTTGCTGCTGCTCTTGCTGTTGCCGCTGCCCGGGTTTGATCTGGGTTCGAATTAGATTTATTTGGGTGATTTCGTTGAGGTTTTTGGTGGTTTTGGGTTTGGGGGCGCTTTTTGGTGGTGGGGCTGGGGGTGTCGGCATGGATCTCGCCGGCGGGGGAGGAGTTGGTGATCGACGGGGGAGCGTGGGCTGGTCATTGGCGGGACAAAGGGGAGGGGGCTGCCGACAAAGGGCTAATGGTAGGGGTGAGTTTAATTTTCTTAAAAAAAATTATTTATAAAATAATTTTAAGTGTAATATAAAAATAAAAATATAAACCTAACAATAGGTTTTTTTTTTTTAACCTAACCATAGTTAATATTTATTTTAAAATGATCATTAATGTCATAAGTGATAAATATAAATAGCTTATGATTACCAACGATAATAAATTTTTATACGGTTTACTAAAGTGAAAATTAAAAATATAGTGTTACTAAAGAGAATTTCCCAATATTATTTTCCCACACCAAATCTTGTACTCCCTTCGTTTTCATATGATAGCCACATATGAAACAATCACATAAAATAAAAAAATAATAATAATTAGAATCTAACATAATTAGTTTTGACTCATTTGAATTTTTTGATTTTTTTGGGGAAAGCACCAGCCATATTACATAATTCAAGTCAGAGATTTCCTTACTTAGAGTCATGTCATCAATCCACAATTAATTAATACCAATCAGAATTCTTTTGACATTTTAATAGCCAATGTGCCTTTAATTTACAAGCTTTGAATATATTCAATATGGTAAAAATAGGGAAAAATATTCAATATGGGTAAAATAGAAGAAAAAAACTTAAGTTAAAAATGGAATATATACAATATAGGTAGATCTTTTTTAAACTCCCAAAATAGGATATTGGACTAACAAATAAAAATAAAGGGAGTACCAATTATATGTAAGATTTTTTGGGAATTTTTTATTTTAAAAAAAAAAAGAGAGATAAAAAGGGCATTATCAAGATTCAAACAACTTCATTTTCATCCTCCAAGCAAACCTCAATTTGACGAATAAACCATATTTCTATTTGAAGGTATTTGGACATGACTTAAAGCTTGGACTTGGTGGACCAATTGAGAATAAAGGCCCAAAATGGGAAGCCATTTTGGTCGATTATGCCCTTAAAAATGTTTATTTATGTATTTACCCCTTTTAAAAGTATGACCTTACTTTTATGAATAATGTTAAAACGATTATATCTCTAAAATGTTTATTTACATATTTGCCCTCTAATGTCAATTGTTTTTTTTGGAAACTCTTAAGAAATAGTGTGTGGACATTTATACCCTTAAAAATATTTGTTTACATATTTTACCTTATTAACGCTACTAACAAGTAAAGTTATAACATAACACCAATGCAAACTAAAAGAACTTCCCGGATATGGTTAGCTATGACGAGCGCATCTCAATTATTCGAGAAAATGCCAATACAGAGAATGCATCTTTTCAAGACTAGAAAGTAGTTTGGAGACTCCCTATACCCTAGAGGATTCAGTTCTTCCTATGGTTAGCAATACAAGAGAGACTCATGTCGAATAGAACATATTCATCAGAAATTTGACTAACGATCCTTGATGCTTGGCCTGTGGGGCTATAGAAGAGACGGTTGCGCATATCCTATGACATTGCCCTACTTCGCTTTGTGTTTGGCAAAAATTGGGAGTGCATTCTGACCCCAATTTCTTGAATTCTTCCTCGTAAGACTGAATATGGAGTAACATTACAGGTGGTGATGCAATGAGAGAGGAGCTAGAGGAGTGGCCTAGGGTCTTTGTCGTTACATGTTGGTAGCTATGGAGATGGCATAACAAAAGAGCTTTCCATACGGAGCCTAATGTTCCGGTGGACCAAATTAGTTTTATTTTTGCGAGAGTTGGGTTGATCAAACAAGCTATATGGACAGAGATGTATACACCCTCAAATTACTCTCTAATAATAATAATACAACTTTAGGGAGGAACTTGGGGATTACCGACACGTGATTACGTAAAGCTTAACAGCTAGAGACTTGCAGCGGAAGAAAAGTACTTATCATTTATTAATAATAATAATAAGAAGAAGAATAATAATTGTTTCGAGGTTTTTGGAGTCCCTCGGGAGAGTTATAATTCCAAGAATGGGCGTCGACCGTCTGTACCTGCAAAACCACGGAAAACTCCGGTTAGGTGGAGTTCCGCCTCCGATGATCCAGTTAGAACGTGTCCGGTTGTATAAAAGTGCGGAATGTAAAGGTTTTTCTCTCGGATTATGAGAGAATTCTGCAATTAATATTGCTCGGGTTGGAGTGCCACGTGTCACTAGAGGGTTGGTTCTTCCAGAACCTCTCTGGGGGTTGACACGTGTCAGCATGCTATTGGGCCACTTAGACCGGGTATTTTTACCCTAAATATTTACCCCTCACAGGTGTGACGTGGCTTGCCACGTGGCACCTGTGACAGGTGTTATGATCTGAGAAGGTGATGTTTCGTCTCCTTCTCTCTCTCTCTTTTTTTTTTTTTTTTGAATTTGAATTTGGAAGGTGACGGTCTAGGGTTCTTCTCTATAAGTAGAGCCCCCCCCCCCTCATTTTCAACACTTTGCCATTTTTGAGAAATTTTCTGAGAGAAAAGAGAGCTCTGATACCGGCTGCTATTTCTTGCACAACCGTCTTCCTTTTCCTCACTCAATCGGCTACCGTCTGAGTGCTCATCACCCAAAACACATTAGAAGCACCTGGGGGTCCTTTAACTGATTCCCTTTGCTTTCAATACACCCATAGCTAGTCAACCGTCTGGGGTATCATCAAGCAACGCTTCAAAGGAACGTCTGGTTGCTCCAACAAATTTCAATTACTCTTCAAGTGGGTACATCCGGGCAACCGTCTGGGTATCTAGCAAGCAACAAAGAGATTTCCGGCTGCTGATCCAGATAGTCAACCTCCCCCATACTCAAAACATCTTCGAGGTACCGTCTTTACCCCTTAAAACTTTTTACCTCGAAGATGTTTTGAGTATGGGGGAGGTTGACTATCTGGATCAACAGCCGGAAATCTCTTTGTTGCTTGCTAGATACCCAGACGGTTGCCGGGATGTACCCACTTGAAGAGCAATTGAAATTTGTTGGAGCAACCAGACGTTCCTTTGAAGCGTTGCTTGATAATACCCCAGACGGTTGACTGGCTGTGGGTGTATTGAAAGCAAAGGGAATCTTTACCCCTTAAAACTTTTTTGAGTATTTCCGGTTGTATAGCCTGTAAAGAATAATGGACTCACCCAACACACACACGGCACGGCCTAGGACAGTTGTCAGCTGGTCATAGGATACGATTGAGTCTAGGATTGGGGATGTCGTCTAAGGGTGTTTGGACCACCCTTACTCTTCCACGAATCCGACCGTCTCTATTCATGTGCAGGACATAATGGCTCGGACGAGACGGACGACTGTAGACCCTGACTACCGATCAGACGGCTCAGCCGAAGCTCAGGCTAACCTTGTACATTATGACAATCCGGGTGTACCTAGCACACCTAGTGATGACATTTTAGAGGAGTCCGAGTATATAGGCAGTGAGGAGACCGTCCAACAGTCAGACTCTGAAGAGTCTTCTCTAGAATCGGATGCCCCCCCAAGGGGATGAGGAGGCATATAAATGGCCCTTAATCAATAATCTAACAGAGGCGCACATGTCCGCCAGGGATGTTGTCACTCTGAACGCTACCTTCCCTGGATTTATAAAGAAGTGCTCGGTTGGGGAAGGATGGGAGATTATAGTACCGCCTGTGGAGGCAACTGTCATCTGGGATGACGACCTTGATCATGCCGATGACTATTTCGGCTGCTATGAGGCGGCATTTAAAGCTGGCCTCCGATTCCCCCTCCACAATGCAATAAAAGCCATTCTAAGAGGCTACGACCTTGGCGTTTGGCAGCTAACACCCAATTCCTAGGTGAATATATTAGGATACATAGCTGCCTGCGAGATGCAGGACATCACACCAAGCTAGGAGGCGTTGGCGCATATGCACTACCTCAGTCGTGCCCCAGGCGGCTGGAATGCGTGGTATACATTGACCACGCACCCGGAGTTCATGATGACGCTAGACAAGCCGTTAAAGTGGAGCAGTTGGAAGAGCAAGTTTTACTTGGTTTCTTCTCCATCTTTGTGTCTGAACCACCGGCTGGGTCACTACAATAAGCACCCGGCTCTCCTTGGAAAGAAATGCGCCCTTCCTAAAGTACCGGAAGAGGCCTGGATGCAAATAATGGAGACGGGGCTCATCAAAAAAACCTCAATGCCTTTGGATGATGAGACTAGAATCATTGTCCCCAAGAAATGGGTCCCTCATTCGGACTAGCTAAAGGACGAGGCGTTCCTTTCTGCCTGTGGCCTTAGCACAATGTTTAGCAGACGTATGGTTACTGATAACCGGCACTTTATGCCGCCTGTATCATTCTTGAATGGCATTTGACTTTTTGATTCTTTTTTGTAGAGAAAGGATTAGAGATGGTGCTCCAGAGAAGACGCCTGCTAAATCAGCTGCTCAGATCCGAAAGGATCAATTGGAGAAGAAGAGGGCCCAACTAGCGGCCAAGGACGATGGCGTAAGCTCCGGTTGAGCTCTTTTTACCGTCTGTATAGTTTGATGTCTATTCTGATATTAACTGGTTGTTATGTTTCTTTTCAGACGGGGAGCAAGAATGTTCCTTGCTCCCTAAAAAAAATGCTAAAAAGACCGTGCAAGGAGCCTTCTCAACCTCCTTCCAAGACAAGGAGGGTTCCGGCTGTCCCTACCTCTTCTAGAAGGCCGCCTATGCCTGACAATCCAGCCTTAGCAGGCAAGAGCCTGAAAGACCTTGGTCTAAACACTGGGCCAGCTGAGGTTGAGACGAGGGAGCCTGAGACGCCCTCGGGCCGGCAGCTTGCTGTAGCAACCGGCTCCAATGCGGCTGGGGTGGGGTGACCCCTCAACCTGAAAATCAAGGTAAGGCCTTCACCGGTGATCCCCCCTGGCCGCTTGGGCCTATGCGATTCAAGTCCCAAACTACCCAATCAGGGGATTCTTCAGGCAGCCGCAGAATATAGGTGCTGCCTATGCTCAATACTTAACAAATAACTCTGTTGGTGCAGATGCCTCTTCCCGTTGGCCTGACCTCTAACAATATGCAAAGAGGATGCTGAGGACCTTCACCCGGTCCGAGAAGGAGGCGGTGCCAGGTCAACATTAACCGCATCAACTCGCTGCTTGCTGAGGTAATTTGCCGGTTGGGGTACTTTCGTATAATTTACTCTTTTTGCCGGATGTACCATAATTGGGAGACTGACCCTTTTCCGGCTAATTTTGTAGGTGATGCTAAGGGTAGACGGCCTCAAGGTTCCCTTGAGGAAGAAGCAAGAGGAGGTAAGAGACGCCAATAGGCGGGCGGCTGACCTCATTGATGTTACTCAATACAACAATTTAATGTATGAAATACAAACTAAAAGTCGGGAGATGAAACAGGAGGAGCTTATGAAGGAGCTCACTGCGGCTGCTGACACGGCCAACAAAAAGGCGGCTGACTTTGAGCTGCAAGTGAAAAACCTCCAAGCCGATATCAAAGCGCTAGGGGATGCCGACAAGGAGAACACCCAACTAAGGGTAAACGTCTCCCGACTGAAGAACGAGCTGGCCTAGACGCAGGCTGACCACAAAGCTGAGCTGGCGGTCGAGCAAGACTGGCTGGTTGCTGAAAACGAGCAGAACTGCGAGGCTTGCATGAAAATGGCATGGTCCCTCATCCACCCGGACACCGAGTGGGAGTTTTTTAAGCTAAGGTACAAGTACGCCACTGAGGTGTACGATGCTCAGACTCTTGGTATTGAGAAGTCAACTCCCTTCAAAGAATGGGCTGGCATTGCAGAGGAAGATCAGGAGGAGGAGCAAATGGAAGAACGAGCGCCTGCTGATGCTAATCAGGCCCAACAATCTCAAGATGCTCCTCCATTCGGCTAGGGCCAGACGTCTCAGCCTCCCCCGCAACAGTGACCCTTGTTGTTTCCTTTTATCTCCGGCTTGCACGCCGTGTAATTTTGATGTATTTTTTTTCCCCGAACGTATGTCCGGCTGACAATCATTTGGCTATTAGCCACTTTTTAGAATATGAATTTTGCCGGCTGGGCCGGTTTTGCTTCTATTTGATATTGCTTCAATTTTTGCAATTTTCTAGTATGCTCGTACAAATCTTTTTCTATTTTCCAAGTGACTCAGCACATGCGGTATGCCGGATGCACTGGCTTATTTGCTCCTGGACGGTTGTTTGCTTGGTAGTTGCCCCACCCTAAGCGGGCAGACGTCTAATTAAGGATCCGAAAAGGTAACAGACGGTCATTGACCATATTTAAAGATGTAGAATTATTTTCTAAGTTGGATTAGCAGACGGTGCCGGCTTGGGCCAACCTAGATTATTCGTTTAACCGACTGCGAGTTACCCTTTGGGTAATTTGTCATCGTCGTTTGTTAGGGTGCAGGCAACCATTGGCCGAGCGTAGGCATCTTAACTAGGTTATGAATTAGTTGCTAAGGTTTTGACCTTGCTTAATTTGGATTTGTAACCGGTTGTAGTGCCTTTGGGCAAAGACCGGTTATATATGACCAAGATATCAGTTACCGTTTGTGTTGCTTTGAAGCAACGCCGGTTTTATCGAGGTTTTGAGTTATTGAAACGACCGTGAGTTATCTTTAACCTAGTTAGTCGGTTAAAGCCGTTGAGTTATGATTTATAGAGCAATGTACCACCCAAATGGGATATGCTCTCTTTGACGAATTCACCCAAATGGGCGTCGCCGGTTGCCTGCTCATGTTGGAGCAAGCGGTTTGAAGGCTATTCGGCCATTGGCCTTATAAATAGCCTCTAAGTTTGGGACTTAACTTATATCTACTCAAGTTAAAGCAGGCGTATGCTGGGTTGTGCATTGCATAGATGGGACTTTGTACAAGAAAACATAAATAAAGCATCTTTTCATTAACATGCTCTATTTACAAAGATTTGCAAGTCTTTAGAAGTAGTACTTTTTCAAGTTGTCTACATTCCAAGTTCTGGCTAGCTACCTACCGTCTGGAGTTTCCAGGCGGTAGGTGCCGCCTCTAACTTCTTCAAAAATCTGGTAGGGGCCTTCCCAATTAGGGGTCAGCTTTCCTTGCTCATTGGCCCTACCGGTTGCCTCCATTTTCCGTAGCACAAAGTCCCCCACTTTTAAGGGTCGTTTGTGCACTCTTTAGTTGTAGGCTCTCGTCATTCTCAAATGGTATATTTCATGACGCAATGCGGCATTGCCCCTGCGCTCCAGGAGTGAATCCAATGCTAGACGCATGGCCTCCCAATTAGCCTCTTCATCATAGAGCATGATTCGAAGTGTTGGCTCGTAATGTTCAATAGGCAGGATGATTTCAGTGCCGTATGTCATGAGAAACGGGGTTTCACCGGTTGCCCCTTTTTCAGTTGTTCTAATGGCCCATAGGACATGAGGAAACTCATCTGCCCATAGACCGCTAGCTCTTTCAATTTTCTTTTTAATGCCGTTTGAGATGAGCTTGTTGAAGGCTTCAACTTGGCCGTTTGCTTGGGGACGGCTGACTGATGCAAAAAAATATGAGATCCCTTGATCTCCCAACCAACTCTTGAGAATAGGCGTCTAAAACTGAGGGTCATTGTCAAAGACCATAGACATAGATACCCCAAACCGGATGATAATGTTCCTCCAAATGAAGGAGATGACATCCTTTGTCTTTATGCCCTTGACCGCCTCTGCCTCAACCCATTTGGTGAAGTAATCTACAGCAACCAGGATGTACCTCCGTCCGCCTGTAGCAGGCGTATATGGACCCAGGATGTCCACGCCCCATTTTGCAAATGGAACCGGGCTATAGATAGCCGTCAGATTAGTAGCCGGACGGTGTATGAGTTTGCCAAATTTTTGACACTTATCACACTTCTTCACTATTTCCACGGCGTCTGCCTCAAGAGTGGGCCAAAAGTAGCCCTACCGCCTGGCCCTTTTTGCTAGAGTTATGCCGCCTATATGTGATGCACAAAAGCCCGAGTGCAGATCCTCTAGAACCTCTCTCCCCCTTTCAGGGGTAACACATTTCAGCAGCGGTTGGAGGTAACCCTTCCTGAAGAGTTCTCCATTATGGATCTCAAAACTTGTGGCCCGCTTCTTTAGTGCAGTCGCTTGTGAAGGGGCATTCGGAAAAGTGTCGTCTGCCAGATAAGCCCGGATGACATCCATCCAGGTTGAGCTTCGATTAAGAACTCCAATGGGATCACATTCAATACTTCTTTCTTCCATGACTTCTCAAAAGACTGACCTAGGCGTATCACAGGAGGCGAATGATGCCAGCTTAGAGAGTGCATCCGCCTGATTGTTTTCTGACCTGGGCACCTGACTTAGATGAAATTCGTCAAGTGTCCCGACCTCATCTTTGACCACCTGAAGGTATTTGATCATAGCCAGATGGGTGGCCTCGTAGTCACCATGGTATTTGCTACCGATCAACTGAGAGTCAGAACAGGCATTAACCTTTCTTGCCCCTGCCGCTTTACACATGCAGATACCGGCTAGCAGGGCCTCATATTCTGCCTCATTATTTGAGGCTTGAAACTTGAACCGTAGTGCATATTCATATTTGTCCCCTTCCGGAGACTTGCAAATTACGCCTGCACCACAGCCCTTCATAGTAGAGCTCCCGTCTACATATACCTTCCAAAACTAATCAATATTTTTCGGCTAAACTGGCCTTGTCATTTCGACAATGAAGTTGGCGAACGCCTGACCTTTCACTGCCTTTCTTGGTTTGAAAGTTATTTCCAGACTTTGTGTTTCGGGGTTTTCTGATGTCCTGCGGGAGAGTTACAATACCGAGACTGGAACCGGACGCCTGTACCTGCAAAACAACGAAGACTCCTTGTGGTAGGAGCTCCGCCTCCAACGGTCAAGTTAGTACCTGATTAAGGAGTAACTAATGCGGAAATTAAAGTGGTTTGGTCTCTCTAGGTGAGAGTGTTTAATGCGTAATCCGTGTGTTTTTCCGTGTTCCCCCCTCTTAATGAGGATTAAGGGGGGTATTTATAACCTCGGGAAGCGTGCCACTCTCTAGGTTTAGGGTAAACCTAGGGCTGACTGGGCCTCTAAACAGGATTGGGCCTTGTTGGCCGGTTTTCCCATTTGGCATGGGTGGACACGTGTCGTGTCTCAATTGGTCCGTAAGGGACGTATCTGCGATTGACACGTGGCAGGCTCCTGTTGGCCTACGTGAAGGACACGTGGCGGAACCTGGTTGGTCCACTTGTCAGACGGTGATTGGTGGATAACAATCCCCTAATCATTTGCCCCTCACAGGTGGCACGTGACTGGTCACGTGTCACCTGTGACAGGTGTCGCATGGTGACAGGCGACGGCCTGCTACAGGTGTCACCTTGCAAATGGCCGAGAGATTTTCCCGCCCAAATTTTGAATTTGGAAGTGACCCTTCGCCTTCTCACTTTGCCTATATAAGGGAGTGCTGACTTCGGTCATTTTCACATTTGAGAACTTTGCGAGAGAACATTCGGACCCCTGAACTTGCTCTGACACTTTGGACTTTTTCTGCCTACCGCCTGCTCTGACAAGCCGTCTGCAAAGGATTTCAGAATTTCATCAATCGTCACTCGTTCAGATAACCGTCGGTTCTCTTACTCTTAATTTTTTCATTATTTTTTGAAATGGCACCATGGAAGCACACGACACGACCTAAGTTAGTGATCAGCCGGTCACCGGGGACGGCTGAATCTAGGACTAGGAGTGCCGCCTGCCCTTTTCTGGACCCATCTTTGCCCTTTATACAAAGTCCGACTGTATCTGTGTCTATGCAGAACGTGATGGCCAGAACAAAAAAGACTGCTAGGATCTCAAACTCAGACGGCTCCTCCCAAAGGGTGCCAATTAGTGAAACATCTGACCAGGCGCCAGATGTAGAAGTAAAGCAAAGCGGCTGCCAAGCCGACAGTTCTGAGGGAGGGGTCAAGGTGGTCCCTTCCCATTTCACAGTTGACATGTCTAACTTTTCTCCTGCTCCTTCTAAGGGAGAAGAGGCGGGCCCCTCTAGGAGAGGGGAGGAGTCGTCCTCTTCGGACTCGTCAGAGGACGAGTCCGAATCCAGCTCTTCTTGCCACGCTTCTCCAGGCACAGAAGAAAGAAACAGCCGCCTAGAAGAGGCGAGGCTTTCTCATGCAGTTGAGAAGGGGGATAATTGGGCGGAGCCATCCGCCTCTTACCGAGAGGAAAACACCCCCTACTACTGCACGGTACCCCGGGGCCGGATCACAGCCATGCAAGACAAAGTGGAGAGCTTTATAGCTAACCACAAAATGGGCCCCGGATTTTTAATGTTCGTGCCGGATCCAGAAGACACAGTCGTCTGGCCGGCTGGTACCAGCTACGATAACGGCTGTTTTGGCTGCTATGTGGCGGCCATCAAAGCAGGACTGCGCTTCCCATTACATCCGGCTGTTCAGCGGATTTTGGATGGGTATGATTTGGGGTTATGGCAGTTAGCCCCCAATTCTTGGGTCAACGTACTCGGCTATGTAGCCGGGTGCGAACTGTACGGGGTGGAGCCAAGCTTTGAGGCTTTCGCCCACATGAACTATCTCAGTCGGACCCCTAAGTCGGGCGGTACCGGCTGGTATCAATTGACGAGCCACAGGGGCTACCTCATGACGAGAGGTAAAGCGAACAAGTGGATGGATTGGCGGAACACCTTCCTTATTATTGAGGGTTCAGACACAGAGCTGAACAAACGCTTTAACAGGTGGAATAGGAATCCGCGTAGCATGCCGCCTGTTCCCCCAAAGGCTAAAAAAGAGATCCTAGACAAAGGACTCTTCAAAGTAGAGTCTAGGGTGAACTCTACTTCAGGGGTACGAGAGCAAGTACCCTTAAACCGCGTCCCGAGCTTCAAGTGGCTCTATGACGAGTACTTTTTGGCCGCCTGTGGCCTCAGCAGTCGGTGCTCTAGAGGTAGCCGGCCTGTCGAATACTCTGTTTTTTCCTCGCTTTGTTTACTTGGGACTTTTACTAACTTTGCTGCTTGTTTTTTTGCAGCTGACGCCATGAATAAAATCACAGCATCCAAGACTGCGGCGGCCATGTTGCGGGCCTCTATCATGCAACAGTCTTGTACCGACTCCCCCAACAAGGGGGCACCCTTGGTGGGCTTCGAAAACTCTTCCTCTTTTTGGAGTTGTCTTGTGCATATACTAACTTCTTTTTTTTTTTTTTTTTTTTTTTTTTAGTCGGGCACTCCAAGAGCTTCTTCCTCGCAACAGCCGGACCCCAAGGCCCGGAGGACGACTGTTGCAAGCTCTCCTGGGTCTTCCAGGAAACAAGTGGCGGCTGAGAAGCAGCCGGCTACTCCTTCTAAAACTCCGGCGGGGCCGCCTAGAAGTATGGACAATTACTTGTAAAAATTTTTTACACTTGTTTCCTTCTTGACTAGGTCTAACCTGCTTTTTTATGATTGATGCAGCCGGCCCTCAGGAGCCTGACTTGGTGGAGGTAGCCAAGTCTATGATCAAAGCAGTTCCTCCATCCGAAAGGGAGGCGGTCAGGGGTGTCGGCACCCTTGACCTTGATGGGATTGCAGGGGTCCTTGCTGAGGTATACTTAGCATTTTTTGAGTATTTGAATTCCAGGACGCCTGTTATCTTTTTTGCTTGGAAACTGACGCATGTTTTCTCTTTACTTAGGCCCTGCTCCGAGTGAACGGCCTTCGCAAGCCGCTTGATCGGAAGAACAAAGAGGTAAAGGCTGCAAAGGCTATGGCCGCCTCTGACTGTGATAAGGCAATGTTTCAAATTGCCCAAAATGAAGTTCTGACAATTGATATTCTTTATTATCAGGCGCAGGCTACCGCCGCTGTCCGGGCTCAGTTAGAGGCGGCCCAGAAGAGGAACAGCGAGCTGGAGGCGACCGTCTCCAACCTCAAGGCCGAGCTTAAACCTCTCCGCCAAAAGATGCTCTCATACGAAGTCATGGAGAAATCCTTGGCGAACGTAAAGGAACGCCTGGTGAACCAGGAGAAGAGTCTCACTAAAGAGCTCTCGGAAAAGGCCGAGCAAGAGAAGAAAGAGCTCGTCCGAGAGATGATGGAAGACTCTTCTCAGATCCAGCGCATGACCTGGAGCCGCCTCTTCCCCAGTGCCGACTTTGCCTCATGGGAAAAAACGTACCGCCAGTGTTCTCATACATATAATCAAGAGATCCTGGCGGCTGCTGAGGACGAGGCGTTTGAGGAGGCCTTGGATGGGGAGGAGCAGCCGATAGTGGCGCTTGTGCCGCTTGGGGGCAAGGCATCGAAGAAGGATGCAGCTGAGGCCGAGTCCAGCAAGAAGAATGCTGACCAGGCGGAAGCTGCTAATGTTGAAGATCTGCCCCCTTCTTAAGCTTTTATGTCTTCTTTCACGGCCTGCGTGCCGTTTGCTTGTATTTACCCGGCCAGGGGGCCGGGGTTCTGAATATTTTGACACCTTTTTAATGAATTTTTATTTTGCTTCAAATTTTTCTAAGTATTTAATATGGTAATGATTTGTACCCTGTACCGACTGTTTTGCATGGCCGATTGTAGACAGGTACGGATGGTTAGTCACGCCGCCTATGCCCCTGGACGACTGGTTGTCTGTTCCCAAACTAGGCGATCAATCGGCCATTTATTCAATCGGTATTCGACCCGTTTAAAAGACTGGATTACCTTTAGGCAGGCGGTCCTGTCATTTGTAAAATTAACCAAGTAGGAAAGGGTTTTCTTACTTGTGTTTTTTTTGCTATAGGCAGTCTAGGACGACTGTTTCCTATCATAATCAGTGTGAATAGGTGTTGTATGAACTTTTTAATTTCATACTAAAATTTTAAACGGGTGACTAAGTAAATATGGCTCTTACCTAGTCGCCGAGTGATGAGTAGTAGAGGTATCAAGCGGTGGGTACCGGTTGTTCCCCTTTATTCGCCAATGTTTGTTGGCTATTAACTCGAATGGAAACCTAGTAGGAATAGTAGTTTGAGTGCCCTTGTTTGCCAAAAAAACAGGTGGTCTACTCAAACTTTTTAGGTTCCATACCAAGTTTGAGAGAGTGACTATGAGTTAACGTTGGTGTTACTCAGTCGTCCTCATTCTAGATTGAGTAGTAGAGGTACCAGGCGGCAGAGGCCGGCTGGACCCCTTGATTCGCCAATGTTTGTTGGCTATTAACTCAAGAGGTACCCCCTGCATTTATCCCAAGTAATACAGGCGGTCATCCGACTCAGATGTCAACTGTTACCACTAGTTTGGTTAGTGATAAAAGTTATCCTTGTCTCAAAAACGGCTACGTGGTTGCCCTTGGGGACAGTCGTATAGGTGCCGTGTGATTAGTTTATAGAACAATGTTCCACCCAAAAGGGAGCTGCTCTCTGCGACGAATTTCATCCGGATGGATGCCGTCGGACGCCTGCTATAATGTTGGGACAGGTCGAATTGAATTTTCATATTTTGATCAGTTGGCTTGACACCTGGTCTGATCATGTTTTTTGATAGTTCTTGGTGAACTATATTATGTGAGGGTAGCCGGTCAAGCAGCGTGCCCCTCTTAAATTAAACATAGAGAGTGGCCGACTGTTTGTCAGTTGGCATGCCCCTCTTAAAATAAAAATGAATTTAAACATGGAGAGTAGCCGACTGTTTGTCAGTTGGCATGCCCCTCTTAATACAAAATTGAATAGTAAGTATGCAAGCTTTATTCAAGTAGTCCTTGACTTTACTTTTTTCAAAAGAAATATTTCTTAAGATTATCTATGTTCCAAGTTTGAGGCAACGGCTGGCCGTCTGGTGTTTCCAGACGGTAGGTACCGTCTCTAACCTCTTCATAGATTCGGTAGGGACCTTCCCAGTTGGGAGTTAGCTTGCCAGACTCGTTAGCCCTACCAACAGCTTCCATTTTTCTAAGTACAAAGTCCCCCACTTTGAGTGGACGCCTGTGCACTTTTCTTTTGTATGATCGAGTCATTCTCAGGCGGTAAATCTCATGGCGCAAGACAGCGTTGCCCCTCTTTTCAGGGAGGGAGTCTAATGCCAGGCGCATGGCTTCCCAGTTTGCCTCTTCATCATATAGCATTACTCGAAGAGTCGGCTCGTAGTGTTCTATTGGAAGAACAGCTTCCGCTCCATAAGTTAGGAGGAATGGAGTTTCTCCATTCGCCCCTTTTTCAGTCGTTCTAATGGCCGAGAGAACATGTGGTAGTTCATCCGCCCATAGGCCGCCTGCTCGTTCAATCTTTTTCTTCAGACCGTCTGAGATAATTTTATTAAAGGCTTCTACCTGGCCGTTTGCTTGTGGACGGCCAACAGATGCAAAGCAGTGTGCAATTCCTTGGTCACCCAACCAGCTTTTGAGAACAGGCGTCTCAAATTGGGGACCATTATCAAAAACCATAGACATGGGAACCCTGAACCGAGTGATGACATTTCTCCAAATGAATGAAATTACATCCTTCGTCTTGATTCCCTTAACAGCCTCCGCCTCTACCCATTTAGTGAAGTAGTCGACGGCAACAAGTATGTACCTTCTTCCGCCTGCAGCAGGCGTATATGGACCCAGGATATCCATGCCCCACTTAGCAAACGGTAGGGGGCTATGAATGGTAGTGAGGTCAGTAGCCGGATGGTGAATTAGTTTGCCAAACCTTTGACACTTATCACATTTTTTCACCATCTCCATAGCATCTGCTTCTAGAGTAGGCCAGAAGTAGCCCTGCCGCCTTGCCCGTTGAGCAAGCGTCTTTCCGCCTATATGTGAAGCACAGTAACCAGAGTGAAGATCGTCTAGTATCTCTCGCCCCTTTTCTGGAGTAACACACTTTAAGAAGGGTTGAAGGTACCCCCTTTTGTGAAGTTCTCCCTTTATCATTTCAAAATTGGTGGCTCGTCTTTTCAGCACTGCCGCCTGTTGATGATCATCCGGCAGGGTACCATTTGTCAGATATGCCCTGATTGGATCCATCCAGGTTGAGCTTCTGTCTAAGATTCCAATAGGGTCTCCCTCAATGCTTCTCTTCTCCACTACTTCCCAAAAAACGGTTCGAGGAGTATCACAGGAGGCGGATGATGCTAATTTTGAAAGTGCATCCGCTTGGTTATTCTCTGATCTCGGCACTTGGGCCAGATGGAAATCCTCAAGGGAGCCGACTGCTTGACGGACCGCCTGTAAATACTTGATCATGGCCGGATGGGTCGCTTCGTATTCGCCATTGTACTAACTCACTATCAATTGTGAATCGGAACAGGCGTCTATTTTTCTTGCCCCTGCCGCCTTGCACATGCGGATTCCGGCTAGTAAAGCTTCATATTCTGCTTCATTGTTTGAAGCCTGAAAACTGAAGCGTAAAGCATACTCGTACCTGTCACCCTCTGGCGACTGACATATGACGCCTGCTCCACAACCATTTGAAGTAGAGCTTCCATCCACATATACCTTCCAGACTTGGTCTGGAACTTGAGAGTCAGGGGGACGAGTCATCTCAACAATAAAGTCAGCAAAGGCTTGCCCCTTCACTGCTTTTCTAGGCTCGAAGGTAACTTCGAGGCTCTGTATTTCTATGGCCCATTTGATCATTCGGCCTGACGACTCCATGGTGGTCAGTGGCCGCTTGATCGGTTGATCTATATACACGACGACTGCATGCGCCAAAAAGTAGGGCTTTAATTTTTTAACAGCCATGAAGAGTGCAAGACCAAATTTCTCCACTAAGGGATACCTCAACTCGACATTTTTCAGCACATGACTGACAAAGTAGACCGGGAGCTGACAGCCGTCTCTTTCAGCAAGAAGAACAGCGCTTAACGCATGATCAGAGACGACCAGGTACATGTAGAGTACTTCTTTGGGCAAAGGGCTGACCAGCCTCGGCAAGGAATGCAAATGAACTTTCAATTTTTGGAAGGCCGCCTCATCATCCGGCCCCCATTCAAACCTTGCCTTTTTCTTAATTGCCTGGAAAAAGTACAGGCATTTGTCGCCTGATCGACTTAGGAATCTTCCCAAGGCCGCCAGACAACCTGTTAACTTCTGAACCCCTCGGACGGTACGGGGCGACTGCATGTCGATGACCGCCTGCACCTTCTCAGGGTTCGCCTCTATTCCTCTCTGATTAATGAGAAATCCGAGAAATTTCCCAGACTCAACTCCAAAGACACATTTCTTGGGATTGAGCATGACATGGTGCCGCCTGAGTGTGGCGAAAGTTTCTCGGAGGTCCGACAGATGATCTTTCTGAAGTTTAGACTTGACAATCATATCATCAATATATGCCTCGACATTTCTCCCAATCTGATCAAAGAACACAGTGTTTATCATTCGTTGGAAAGTGGCCGGGGCATTCTTAAGACCAAACGGCATGACCGTGTAACAGTATAACCCTTGATCAGTGACGAAGGCCGTCTTCTCCTGATCCTTCTTCCATAAAGGGATTTGATGGAAACCAGAGTAGGCATCCATAAAACTCATCAAAGCATGGCCGGCTGTTGAGTCGACCAGGTTATCAATTTTAGGCAGAGGGTAACTGTCTTTTGGGCACGCCTTGTTTAAGTCTGTGTAGTCTACACACATTCGCCAGGTACCATTCGGCTTTTTAACAAGCACAACATTTGCAACCCAGTCTGGGAAGTAACAATTCCGAATGAATCCTGCATCAAGTAATTTTTTAACTTCGGCGGCTGCCGCCTGACTTCTTTCTTTGCCATGGTTCCGCTTCTTCTGCCTTACCGGCTTCTTTTTTGAATCCACAGCCAGTTTATGTACCGCCAGCTCAGGACTAATGCCTGGCATTTCATGGACTTCAAATGCAAAGATGTCCTTGTGTTCTTTCAACAGATTGTGAAAGTCGTCACCTAGGATCCCTAGAGCAGTCGTCCCAACTTTGACTGTTCTGTCAGGACGCGAGACATCTAAGATTAGATCCGTATGCTCACCAGCCGGCTGAGGGCGGAATTCATCCGACCGCTCCCCTGCCAATGATTGCTATTTTTTATCTTTTCTTGTGGCCCCCATCTGGGATGCCTTTCTTTTCTTGCCGCCTGCTTCTTGAGCAGGCGCACTCTCCTTGACACTGTCAAGGTCAATTTTTCCTCCACTGGACCCAGAGGCCATAACAGTGGGCTTGACATCCGAGAGATAGCACTCTCGGGCCATCCTCTGATCTCCCCTCAGGGATCCGACTGTTCCATTATCCCTCTCAAACTTGAGCAACATAAGAGATGGAATTATTACAGCCTTGGAATTATTCAGAGTTGGTCGTCCCAGAATCATGTTGTAGGCCGAGAGTTCTTCTACCACCAGGAACCGGACTACCATGTGTCGTCCTTCCCCTTTTTCGCCCAGGCAGATGGGTAAATCTACTCGTCCTACAGGGTGGACGACTCCCCCTCCAAACCCTACTAAAGGATGGGAGGCCGGATGTATGCAATTAGTTGTATTTCAATTTTGACAGACATTTGCTACTGATGAGATCTGAGGAGCTTTCGGTATCTATGAGGATTCGGCCAACTCTCTGGTTGGCCACTTTACATTCAATGACGATAGGGTCGTCATGCGGCCCCCTGACCCCTCCTAGATCTTCTTCAGTAATGACAATCTCAGGAAATGAATTTTTGGAGGGCCGTTCTGGGTGAACAGAATTTACATCTAACCGCCTGATATTGTCTTTGTTGCCCCTAATAGTGGGACCTCCTCCTGCGAAGCCGCCTGCAATAGTGTAGACGACTGCATCATCTGTATCACAGCTGTCGGCCTGTTGATTCTTTTTGGCCGACTGTTTTTTCGAGGAAGTGCTCCCCGTGGATTTCTTGACAAAAGAGTGAAGATCACCTTGCTCAGCCAGGCGGTCTAGATACCGTATGAGACTGATGCATTCTTTGGTGTGATGACCAACATCTTCATGATAATCACAGAATTTGTCTTGGTTCCGGTTGCTTGCAGAACCCTTCATGGGGACCGGCTTCTCAATAGAGATCCGTCCCTTGATTTCTTTTAGGATAGCTTGGCTATCCTTGCTAAACGCATACTTTGGGGAGTATGGTTTGAATTCTTTTTTCTTCTTCTGGGCCGGCTGTTTAGAGGAATCAGCCGCCCAGACCTCTTTTCTCTTCTTATCTTTGTTTGACGACTGTATCTGTCGTCCTTCTTTTTTGTCGAACTTTTTTCCGTCCGACTGTTTTACTGTACTACAAAGATCAGTCGCCTGTATATAGGCTTCTGCTTCAATCAAGGCCTCCTGAAGAGTAGCCACCCTCTTTCGAACCAGATCAAATTTGAAGGTCGACCCGTCTTTGAGACCCCTGAAAAAGTCAGTATAGGCTACCTCATCCGGTAACCCTTGAATCTGTATTCTCATCAGGTTAAACCGCCTGATGTAGGATCGAAGCCCCTCCTTCTCACCCTGCTGAATTGTTCCCAAATCAAGGGTCGTCTTCTTCGCAGGGATGTTCATGGCGAAGTTGGAGGTGAACAAGTAAGCAAGCGTTCTGAAGTTGTTTATACAACCAGTCGGCAGGTTGCCGAACCATTGCTGTGCGATTCCTTTGAGAGTCGCTGGAAAACACTTGCACCAAGTGGGATCATCCAACCCTTGAAGGTACATTAGGTTGGAGAATGCCATCAGATGATCTTCTGGGTTAGTAGTGTCGTCATAGGCGCCTACTAACACATTTTTCACTTTGGTCGGCTGAGCGGCTTCAGTAATTTCCTTGGAGAAGGCCGACGGCTGTTCTCCAAGTCTAAGCAACCGTAGCTGCCAGTCCAAAGGTTGGACGTTTTTAGCTGCCTGTCCACCAAACGGAGGTGGCTGCATAAAATATTGTTGTTGTGGTACAAAAGGTAAGTTTGGTACCGCCTGGTCGCTATGAAAGCCGGACTGACGGGAGGTGCCGCCTGACTGACTCTCATGATACGACTGGGTATGCCTCATCGAGGTATTTCGCAGACTCTCTTGAAAATTTGAAGTAGAGGCCGACTCCGACAGTCGGTCACTCTTCTTCTGTTCTAACAGCAGACGAGCGTCTGTGTATATTTTCTTCGACCCGTCCGCCTGAATGTGACGAACAGGTTTCCTATTTCCTGGAGTAGGAAAACGGTATTTTGTGAGATCAAGGGCAGGCGGCTCCCACTTCCTGGATTTAGGATGAGGAGTTCCCTCTCGCCCTTGAACCGGCTTCCTCTTGCCTGACGTAGAAGGTTTCTTAGCCGACTGTTCCTTGGCCGGAACAGGCTTCTTATTAAGCAACTCTTGAATCTCTCCCTTGAAGTCCCTCATGAAGGTCATGAGTTCATTCCTTGTGATGGGAGCAGACCCATCAGTCGCCTGCTGCCGAACAGACGGTGCGCCTGCTGGCTCGCTTTCAGTTTGAAAATGTTTCCGTTCCCTCCTTTCGGTCTGACGGGTACGTCGGGCCCTTAGGGTCCCGTCTGGAGCTGTGTGAGCTTCAACTTCAGGTTCATTTTCAGTATCATGGTCCGACTGGACTTGAGGGTCGTCTAGGGGACGCCTCTCTTCAAAAGTCGGTACAAACGTGGATTCCATCTCAGAAGTACTCTCCCCACAGACGGCGCCAAGATGTTTCGGGGTTTTTTGATGTCCTGCGGGAGAGTTACAATACCGAGACTGGAACCGGACGCCTGTACCTGCAAAACAACGAAGACTCCTTGTGGTAGGAGCTCCGCCTCCAACGGTCAAGTTAGTACCTGATTAAGGAGTAACTAATGCGGAAATTAAAGTGGTTTGGTCTCTCTAGGTGAGAGTGTTTAATGCGTAATCCGTGTGTTTTTCCGTGTTCCCCCCTCTTAATGAGGATTAAGGGGGGTATTTATAACCTCGGGAAGCGTACCACTCTCTAGGTTTAGGGTAAACCTAGGGCTGACTGGGCCTCTAAACAGGATTGGGCCTTGTTGGCCGGTTTTCCCATTTGGCATGGGTGGACACGTGTCGTGTCTCAATTGGTCCGTAAGGGACGTATCTGCGATTGACACGTGGCAGGCTCCTGTTGGCCTACGTGAAGGACACGTGGCGGAACCTGGTTGGTCCACTTGTCAGACGGTGATTGGTGGATAAAAATCCCCTAATCACTTTGCATTTCAATAGCCCATTTTAGCATTCTGCCGGATGACTCCAAGGTTGTCATTAGCCGCTTAAGGGGTTGTTCTGTGTAAACCACCACCGGATATGCCAAGAAGTAAGGGATCAATTTCTTGATTGCCATGAAAAGAGCAAGGCCAAATTTTTCAACCAAGGGGTACCGTAGCTCAGCATTCCGAAGTACATGGCTAATGAAATATACCGGGAGCTGAATGTCGTCTCTTTCAGCTAGAAGAACGGCACCGAGGGCATGATTTGAGACGGCCAAATACATATAGAGAACCTCTCCTGCTAGAGGGCTAACCAGCCGTGGCAACAAGTGGAGGTGCTCTTTTAATTTCTGGAATGTCGCCTCAGCATTTTCCCCCCATTCGAATCTAGTCTTCTTTTTTATTGCCTGGAAGAAGTAGAGGCACTTGTCACCTGACCGGCTGAGGAATCTCCCTAACGCCGCCAAACAACCGGTAAGTTTTTTAACTTCCTTGACAGTGCGGGGTGACTTTAGATCATGTCAATTACCGCCTGTACCTTTTCTGGGTTGGCCTCTATCCTCCTTTGATCAATCAAAAATCCGAGAAACTTCCCAGACTCAACACTAAAGACACACTTCTTGGGATTAAGCATGACCTTGTGGCGCCTGAGGATGGTGAATATTTCTCGGAGGTCAGTAAGGTGATCCGTCTGTAGCTTAGATTTGACTATCATGTCATCAATGTACGCCTCTACATTCTTCCCAATTTAATTAATGAAGACTGTATTAATCATTCATTTGAAAGTAGCAGGCGCATTCTTCAGCCCAAACGGCATCACCGTATAACAGAATAACCCTTGATCAGCGACGAATGTCGTCTTCTCTTGATCTTTTTTCCACAAGGGTATCTGATTGAAGCCTGAGTAGGCGTCCATGAAGCTCATCAAGGCATGACCAGCTGTAGAGTTGACCAGACTGTCGATCTTTGAAAGTGGATAGCTATCCTTCGGACATGCCTTGTTCAGATCTGTGTAATCAACACACATCCGCCAGGTACCATTCGACTTTTTAATAAGGACAACGTTTGCTATCCAATTCGGGTAGTAACATTGCCGAATGAACCCGGCATCCATCAGCTTCTTGACCTCGGCGGCAGTCGCCTGAGATCTTTATTCGCTATGATTTCTCTTCTTTTGCCTAACCGACTTCTTTTTTGGATCCACGGCGAGCTTGTGGACAGCAAGATCCGGGCTGATGCCTAGCATCTCTTCCACTTCAAAGGCAAAAATGTCTTTGAATTCTATCAGCAATTGGTGCAAATCTGCACCTAACTTGGCAAAAGCAATCGTTCCCACCTTAACGGTTCGTTTCGGATGGCTGTCGTCAATAATAATGTCGATATTTTCACCAGCCGACTAGGGACGAAGA
Organism: Chenopodium berlandieri; assembly: GCA_034703905.1. Classification (NCBI taxonomy): domain Eukaryota; kingdom Viridiplantae; phylum Streptophyta; class Magnoliopsida; order Caryophyllales; family Amaranthaceae; genus Chenopodium; species Chenopodium berlandieri. The sequence goes on from CM068277.1 coordinate 2,909,913, forward strand.
TCATCTGACCGTTCCCCGATCAGTGATTGCTATTGCTTTTCTTTTTTACGGCCACCAAGTGCTCCGCCTTTCTCTTTTTGTTGGCTGCTTTGGGAGCAGGCACGACTTCCTTAAAGTCATCAAGGTCAATGGGTTCCTTGCCTTGGCCGGCTGCGGCCATAATAGGCTTGATGTCTGAGAGTAGGGGTGAGCAAAGACCCAGGGTACCCGGTACCGGACCCAGAACCGGTTAGGACCCGCCGGGTCCGAACCCGGAACTGGTCTCACCGGTTCTGGGACCGAGTCCAAAATATCGGACCCGGTTGTAACCGGTTTCGGGACTGGATCCTGAAATTTCGGACCCGGTACCCACTGGGTACCCGATTTCTATTATAAATTAATTTTTTTTTAACTTCAATACCCAAAATTAGGCCCATATCTTATTCCTAACCCTAGCCCATGTATATCATTGATTCTCACTCACCTCACCGCCATTCCACTGTCTCTTTCCTATCTACTCTCTCTGCCATTCCCCCCTCTCTTTCCTCTCTACTCTCTCTCTCCTCTTCCCCATCATTATTCACTGTTTTTCTTTTGATATTACTTGCTGCTTGCTAATTTTGGTTTAATTTGTGTATAATTGTGAGTGAAAGTGGAATTGCTTGTCAAATTATCTGATCACATTGTTTGATTTTTGGTAATTGTTCGTTCGAATTAGGTTTTGTGGTGTGAAATCTGAAATTGCATGTCAAATTTACTTGATTACTTTTTTTTTTTAATTTTCGTAATAGTTTGTCCTAATTTTGATTGGGTCTTCGATTTGATAGATCGAATATTGATTAGTTGTTGATCTCCATGTGGTTTGATGATGGTGTATTATTCTATTTTAATTGAGGTCTTGTAAATAATGTCACAAGGCCATCGTAAGAAGTCGTTGAGCCACCGCAAGGTCACCGTCGACCTGTTATAATTATCAAATTGAAGATCTAATTTTAAATTTGGTTAAACTTTATATTTATTTTTATTTTATTAAATTTTCAGAATATTTTTTTAAGTTTAGTTGTAATTTTAGATTTTAGATTGTAATTTTAGTTGTAATTTTCAGAATTTCATCCATTTTTTTAATTTAATTTGTTTTTTTTATAGATGCTGTAAATAAAATACATTTAAAATTAAAAGAACCGGGTACCCGGATTAGGAACCGGTTCCGACCAGTTTCGGGACCAGTTCCGCCACCACGGGACCCGGTTACAACCAGTTCCAAAATCTTGGACCCGGTTATAACCGGGTCCGGTTCCGGGTCCATTAAAACTGACCGGGTACCCGATTTTGCTCACCCCTATCCGAGAGATAGCACTCCCTTGCCGTCTTCTGATCCCCATTCAGGGACCCCATTGTCCCATCATCCCTCTCAAATTTCAGTAGCATGAGGGATGGGATGATGACTGTCTTGGACTCGTTGAGGGTTGGACGACCCAAGATCATATTGTAAGTGATCAATCCCTTCCTCTTTTCTCCTATCCGGATGGGTAGGTCAATCCTCCCCACTAGATGCACTACCCCCCCCCCCCCCCCAAAAAAAAAAAAACCAACTAAGGGGTGAGAAACTTTGTGCATGCTGCTAGGCTTGTACTTGAGCTTCACCAAACACCGATAGCTGATAATGTCAGACGAGTTCCCGGTATCAATGAGGATCCGACCCACTTGTTGGTTAGCAACCTTGCACTCGATGACTATAGGGTCATCACGAGGCCGCCTAACCTTGCCCCGGTCCTTCTCAGAGATGATGACCTCAGGAAAGATGTCTTTCGACGCCTGACCGTCATCCACTGAGTTGACCTCCAGCTTTCTGATGTTGTCCTTGGTAACCTAGATGGTAGGACCCCCTCCCGCGAAACCGCCTACTATAATAAAGATTTGCTCTTCATGAGTGTCAAAGCTTATAGCAAGGTTGTCAGGCTTCTTGGACGGTTGTCCTCTGTTTGTTTAGGGATCACCCTTGGACTTTAGAATGTAGAACTTCAAAGCCCCCTCGCCAGCCAGACGATCCAATAACCGCCTGAAGCTATAGCAGCCATTGGTGTCATGGCCTATATCCTCATGGAAATGGCAGTACTTGCTCTTATCCCGTCTTTTGATGGGACTCTTCATTGCAGTCGGTTTCTCAATGGTCAACCGGTCTTTAATCTCCATGAGGATGGAGGAGCAGTCCTTGTTGAACTCGTACTTGGGGACGTAAGGCTTCAACTCTTTCTTTTTCTTCTGGGACGGCTGACCAGAATTCAACGCCACCCAGACTTCTTTTCTTTTCTTGCTCTCCTCTTTTTTAACCGGCTGAGCTGACCGGTTGTCTTTTTTGTTAGACTTTTTAGGGTCCGACGGTTGCTTGATGGCACAGAGTTCCGTCGCCTGTATATAGGCTTCGACTTCCATCAAAGCTTCTTGGAGGGTAGCCACCCTCTTTCTAACTAAGTCGAATTTGAAAGTCGACCCGTCTTTCAGACCCTTGAAGAAGTCTGTGTAGGCGAATTCGTTAAACAGCCCTTGAATCTAAATTCTCATCAGATTGAACCGCTTGACATAGGACCTTAGCCCTTCTCTATCTCCCTGCTGAATAGCCCCCAAATTAAGACTTGTCTTTTTAGCTGGGATGTTTATAGAGAAGTTAGACGCGAACAAGTATGCAAGCATCTTAAAGTTGTTGATGCATCCGACTGGCAGATTGTCAAACCATCGTTGGGTTATACCCTTCAATGTTGTCGGGAAGCATCGGCACCAGGCGGCGTCATCCAACCCCTGTAAGTACATGAGGTTGGTGTAAGCCATTAGGTGGTCTTCTGGGTTGGTGGTACCGTCATAGGTTCCAACCAACACATTCTTAACCTTGGCCGGCTGAGCCGCCTCGGTAATCTCCCTAGAGAACGCTGACGGCTATTCTCCAAGGTTTAGCAGCCGGAGCTGCCAATCCATTGGCTGGACATTTTGTGCCGCCTAACCCCCGAAGAAGGCTGGCTGCATGTAAAGTGATCCATACGGCATGTATGGCTGTTGGGGCACATACGAAGCCGGCTGGATGATCTGAGGGCCAGTACGTGCGGACAAGCCGCGTGACTGACTCTCTCGGTTTGTTTCCGAATACTTCATCGAAGTATTCTGGAAACTGTCTGGGTAAGTCGACGTTGAAGCTGGCTCAAACAACTGTTCACTTCTCTTCTGCTGGATTAACATCCGGGCATCTGAGTAAGTCTTTTTTTATCCATTCGGCTGAACTTGCCGGATGGCCTTCCTTTTCCCTGATTTAGGGAAACGGAGCTTTGATAGGTCGATCATGGGCCCATCTATCCCCTTTGGCTTAGGGTGAGGAGTAGGCACACGATCCTTTACGTGCTTCTTCCCTGAGGGAGAAGGCTTCCTGGCCGACTAACCCCTGTTGGTGCCAGTCGACTTGTTTATCACGTCCTTGATTTCCCCTTTGAAACTAGTCATGAATTTCATGAGTTCGTTTTTAGTAACGGGAGCAGCACCCTCCGCCGCCTGGGGTTGCCCAACCGACTTGACTGATGGGTTGCTTGGACCAGCTTTGTCTTCGCCTCGTTCCCTTGTTTCCTTGGAACAGGTGTGTCTTGTTCTAAGTGACCCGTCTAGGGCCACATAGGTGTTGACATTGAAGTCGCACACCTCTCTTAGTCTGTATAGACCTCTACTCCGGCCAAAGGCCGGTTCGCACTAGCAGGCGGTACAGACTGCGGTGAAGCCATCTTAGAAGTACTCTCCCACAGACGGCGCCAAATGTTTTGGGGTTTTTGGAGTCCCTCGGGAGAGTTACAATTCCAAGAATGGGCGTCGACCGTCTGTACATGCAAAACCACGGAAAACTCCGGTTGGGTGGAGTTCCGCCTCCGACGGTCAAGTTAGAACGTGTCCGAATGTATAAAAGTGTGGAATGTAAAGGTTTTTCTCTCGGATTCCGAGAGATTCTGCAATTAATATTGCTCGGGTTTAGTGTGTATATTTCTGAATATGCAATAAATGAGGATTTTCCTCTATTTATAGTGTTTGGGGATCAGTCCCCCTTTCATGGGTTTGAGTGCCACGTGTCACTAGAGGATTGGTTCTTCCAGAACCTTTCTGGGGGCTGACACGTGTCAGCATGCTATTAGGCCACTTGGACCAAGTATTTTTACCCTAAACAATGATGATGATGATGATGATGATGATGATGATGATGATGATGATGATGATGATGATGATGATGATGATAATAATAATAATAATAATAATAATAATAATAATAATAATAATAATAATAATAATAATAATAATAATAATAGTTCAAAACATTTCCGGAGTAACTAAATACTTATACTAAGTTTCAAACATTAAATTAAATTAGGTGATCACAACCCATCATCCCCAATGCAGCATTTAGTTCATGTAATCTAATCGTCATCACCACTATCTAAACATCATTAATGATAAGTAGGGCCAAGCCAAAACAAAACAGAAATATGTATTAACCAAAATGCTAAGTACATACAAATGTTATACATGTAAAATCAATTTAGTTAATTAAACATGCTTTCGAAAGATTCAACTTTAATAAATCATCATTTGTTCAATCACTCATAAATGGAATTTCCATCTTTAAAACATGTCAAAAGAATTGACTTCCCGAAATCAACTTTCCAAGTATAGTTCCGAATAGGATGGATTCAATCCACATTTTCATATATCATTTTCTCAACCTAAGTTTGCACACCCCTCAAACTAGTAACTCCATAGTGCTATTAATGGGGAAAAATTAGGTCATACAAAGCCCATAACCTTGTCAATTTTATCTCCGCATAATGGAAGTCATAAATTTCCAATGTCCCATATTCGGGATAATTTAAACAATAAAGCTTCAATTTTGAACAACTTGAAAATCAATGTAAGGTTATAAACAACCATATAAAACATTTAAACATTTAAGATCAAACAATTAAAACATGCTTCACCGAAATATATTTCATAATCGTTAAAACATTGTTCGAAATAACTCAACATGTAAATCACATTTGCATATAAAAATCACTTTATAAAAGATCTAGCCATGTGTACGTACCTCGATCTTTTGCAAACAACCACGAACTTCCTAATTATGAACTTGAAATTTCTATTACAGTAAACACAAAGTTCTAATTAAACCCATAGACACGAGTATATAAAATATAGACCCTCGACTTAGATGTGCATGAGTATATAAAATCACTTTATTAAACTCTTCAACCCATAAATACGAGTATATAAAATATAGACCCTCGACTTAGATGTGCATGAGCAATTAATTTAACTCTTGTAATACTTATATTTTCGAAGTTCAAGAAACCTTTATAATATTAAGAGAGTTAGTGATGATGATAATAATAATAATAATAATGATGATGATGATGATGATGATAATAATAACAACAACAACAACAACAATAATAATAACAATAATAATAACAATAATAATAATAATAATAATAATAATAATAGTAATAATAATAGTAATAGTAATAGTAGTAGTAGTAATAATAATAATAATAATAATAATTAAATAAAATAAAATAAAAAATAATAATAATAATAATAACAACAACAACAACAACAACAACAACAACAACAACAACAATTATTATTATTATTATTATTATTATTATTATTATACAGATAATAATGATAATAATACTGATAAAAATGATAAAAATACTGATAATAATGATAATAATATTGATAATAATGATAATAATACTGATAAGTATACTAATAATACTGATAATAATGATAATAATATTGATAATAATGATAATAATACTGATAAGTATACTAATAATACTGATAATAATGATAATAATAATAGGAATAGTGTGCAATAGTAATAGTACATATATGTAGTAGCAGTATATGAGTAGTACGTAGAATAGTAGTAGTAGTAGTAGTAGTAGTAGTAGTAGTAGTTGTATGTAGATGAAGTGAAAACATGAACAATAATAATGATAATAATAATAATAACATAACAGTAGTAGAATAGTTGTAGTATATGTATAGTGTAGTAGTGTATAGTAGTAGTATTATGACCCAAAAACTAAGAAGAATAACAACACTAGTAGTATCAAAATGTAAGAAGCTATGATAATTAAGCAAGGGAGGAAGGGTAGTGGTGCTACCTATAGGAGGCATCGGCGGAACTAGTAGGAGGGCGGCAGCAAGGTGGTCGTGGCGGTGCGCGATGCTCGCGGCCAAAGAGGAAGGAAGGGGAAATGAAGAGAGAGAGGAAGAAAGATGAAGAAAGTAGCTTGGGGAGGATGATTTTGAGCAATGTGACTGATTTTCATGGCTATTTATAGCCTCAATTGGGTACTATTTTAAATGTATCAATCAATGCAAGAGCAAGTGGGAAGTTCTAGTCCCATTTTTGCCGACATGGTGGGATTCAAGGAGCAAGAAAACGGTCTTCTGTTCGGAAGCCATAACTTTCGATCTGTGGTATCAAACGACAATCACATTGATCAAATTGAAGCTCATAATGTCTCGAACAAGCTGTCAAAATTTCAACCAAATCGGACCATGGATGGACTTTAATCAGAAGTGATTTCCGAGACTGTTCAAGTTTGGGTCGATTTTAGAGTTGAATGGTGTATAAGGGGCCACATGGAGCATTATTTGTGGTTCCAATGATTAGTTTAGGAGTTCAAAGGCAGACAAAGAACAAACCAACATAGGATAAGTAAATTCACTTACCCTCCTATCACGAAACAAGAACAGTAGACTCTTGACTGCTTCGAACACCTCTTCGCTAGTCAAAATCTCCCAACTCTTCATCGGCGAGCATCCTCGCCATCTCAGCATATAATTCTGGTCTTCCAAAATTTGCAACAACATCATGAAAAAAAAAACATTGAGATAACAAGACCGACAATGAGTAAATGAGTGTATACTTTGAAGACTGGAGCTGCATGCAGCAGTAGCTTTACCATTGAAAGGTCGAATCACAACTTCATTTAGAGGTGGGCATGGGTCATGCCTCGCCATGCCTGCTTCTTGGCGGGCCGTGCCATGTTGGGCCACCATTTGGCACACCCCAGCCCACGGCACAGTATGGCCCGCGTGCCTGGCGTGCTGTGCCGGGCCGAGCAGCAGGCTGCCCACTTTTTTTTTTTTAAATCGATATATTTAAATATTTTATTAGTTTATGTTTTTTTTATTATATTATTATTGTTCTTTATATTTTTCTTATCTTTATTATTTTAGTTCTTTTACTTATTTATTATTATTTATGTTATTTTTATTATTAATATATTATATTTAATTTTATTTTTTATTATTGTTATACATCTTTATTATTATTTAGAAAAAAACAACAATGCATATAATTAAAAAAATGACTAGTGCGATAAGACAAGAAATGATGAATCACTTATTTTATTATACGATGGTATGATAAATCGATAATACAATAATTGATAATGATAAAAAAAAAACGTACAATAATTGATGAATAACTTAACTTTATTGCTTATTTTATTATACGGGGTTCGATAATACAAATAATAGCTATAATTAATAGTATGTAATCTAATTATTCTTCTTGTTCGTCTTCGTCTTCGTCTTCGTCTTCTTGTTCAAGTTCATCGGCAAATTGAATTGATTGGGAACTGGTAGAACCCGACGTTCCTTCATCGTCGTCGTTTTGTGCATAAGTACGATCTTGGGAGCGAGTTTCGGCATCCAACCAATCCTTGAAACAAACACACATTTCAAGTGTTTCGAGTTTTAATTAGACTTGTTCTTAATTGTCTAAAACCCTTTCTGACGCACTAAAAGCTCTTTCGGAGGCAACGAAGGAGACTTGGATAGCAAAAATATCACGAGTTATTACCGCCAAAATTGGATGTTTCGTGCTTTGTGATTTCCACCGATCAAGGATGTCAAGGTCGTACTTCTATTCGTCGTCCATGCCTTTCATGAAGTCGTAGCTGAAATACATTTGCAACTCCGAAACATCGCTTTGTGTTCTCCTAGATGATGATTCACTACCTGAAAACTTAGACATCATGTTAGCAGCTTGTGCAAATAAACCTTTGGCCCTTTTACTTACATTTTTGGATGATTGAAAAGGAGAAAATCGGAACATGGTTCCATATTTACATTCATAAACTCTATAAGGCAAAAAATTGATTGGTCACATTAGTTTTATAAGATTCAACATCATCTTCAAATTTCATGCATTAAAAATAAATATCATTAATAAAAATGTGCCATCATACTTTTGCCTTGGATCTAATACAGAAGTAAAAATATAAATCATACGAAGAGTAGTATAATATTTACATCATTTTTCCTCCATTGATGGAAGATATCCATCATAATCGTGTTGTGATAGGTGTTCATAAAAACGTTGTGCAAGTAAACATGCATTGCTAAGAAAAGAATGAGCACAAGGATTATAAACAGAAGATAAACAATGTGTCATACTATAAAATAATTGTAAAAAAACTACATATATTTTTCATAGTTAGACCAATCATCATCTAATAAAGCAAATTGTGGAATTTTTTTATTATAAAAAATTGTTAATGGACCCTTGTACTCGATTGTCATACTCAACATTTCATAGGTGGAGTTCCACCTAGTTGCACAATTCGTTTTAATTTTAATACCCTTTATCCTTTGTTGCCTGTAAAAAGCTTTTCATTCCTGAAATCTCATGTTAGAGTTGTTAATAGACATAATAGCATTTCTAATTTTGTGATAAAATGGATCAATTGCTTGTGTTCCATCCTTCACACACAAGTTATGAACATGACAAATGCATCTAATATGAAGTGCATCTCCATCTAATATTACATCGGTCAATTGTGCTTTAACTAAATTTGCACAAAATGTCATAGAAGTTGCATTATCAAAAGTCATAGACATGATTTTGGGCCTAAGATTATATGCATCAATAGCTTGCATTAAATGATGAGCAATATTAAGACCAGTGTGGGGGTATTCAAGCATTTTAAAATGGATAATGCGTTTTTGTAATAACCAATCAGTATCCAACCAATGACAAGTCACACACAAATAGTGGTATCCGTAACCACTATCCCATGGATCAACAGTTGACAGGCTAAAGTCGTATCACCTAATAAAAAATAATTCCTAAAACCACTAACTAAAATAGATAGGGAAGTAGGGTCAAATCCACTGGGAAACAAGTCTTTCTATTCCTAAATAATTAATATAATCTAGATTATCAAGAAGCCAAATTATTTTTATAGGAATTGTGTAACACCCCAGTAATTCTCTCTTCAAAACCTGTATTAACCTGTAATAACTTGTAGTAACCTGTAAATACTTTTAATAACCTGTGAGAGAATTACTGGCGTGCTACCGCCACGTGTTCAAACGTTAAGGCTAGTTTCAATTATCAGCATCGGAAAACTAATTTAGTTTTAAATGAAAATGTAAGTTTCAAAACTAATAATCAAAATCAAATTTAGACTTACAAGTCGGAACCATAACGACCCTTATTCAAAACCCAGTAAAATAGGAAGCGAGTAGAGTTGGAGTCAAAATGACATCAATTTATGAAATGAAATAAGCTAAGTGATTAACCAACGCTCCACTCAAATCCCATCACCCTGATGCAAGTTCAGTTTATGCAAAAACCTGTGATTAGTCTGCTCCCCAATATTACAAGTGTAAAAATTGGATCAATACATGGTCATTGAAAGGCGAAGGCCATGACCAAGAAAAGACACACAAAAGCACGCAATCAGCAACGCTGAGTACATACAAGCTACGAAATATAGCTAAGAATTCCTAGCATAGTACTAATAAACAATCAACACACACAATATAATCATTGACTCGAACACATGACTCAATTGTCGATCATTACTAAGTTTTCACTAAATAGCATTGATCATTTCATTAATTTGATCGGATTAAGCAATTGACCAGGTTGTCCCCCTATACTCCATTCCGGAACATTAATAAAGAAAACCCTATGCCTCCTTTCGGAAGACATTAATAAACATCCAATGGCAGACGGGCGCGACTTTGTGGCCATAGCTAGTATGAGATCTCATCTAACTCATTATAATTTTAAAAGAATTTAAAACAAGAGACTCGTAGATCAGACGACCTCTGGAAAGTACACGGCTAATACCCCGTGGACCCCAACCCCTGTTTGTCATTACTGTAGATGTGCACAAATCCAGAGTTTTATTGCTCATCCTTCTTGCACTTTACGTGATTTACCGGTTTAAACTTGGTGATGACTCAAATGCACACAACACAACCAATCATACATCAATCACTCAAACCATTCAAGTTTCCAATTCAATTCTTAATTTATTAGTGACAAACAATATTTATTATTGAATCCTTTAACTACCTCGATGTATAAACACCTTAACTGCATAAGGCACCTCAAATCTTATCCCTCGGTGTTAAAAACACCTTAAGTGCACATAGGCACCGCAATATAATTTATCCATGTGTACTAAGACACTTAAATAGCTCCTTTCTCATGCTTATAGCATCAATAAAAATTATATGAACCATAATAAAATTCCTTTTTCATATTCCAAACCAAATTAAACATTTAGTTTAATCAAACATGCTCTCTAACATGCCAATAATAAAAGTATGGTTCACAATCAACATGCCATTATAATTAAATCCAATCACCAATTCACCATAAATAAATCATACATCACCAATCATTCACCAACATCAATCCAATCAACCAATTCCATCCAACACCTATCATGATACTACTTGAAATTAATTTAACAAAGCCTAGCATGCTTCTATACACTTAAACTTTACCTAGTACGCGAACGTACCTTAAGTCATCTTTCCAACTAGCCACAATTGCTAGAAATTACTCAACTTAAAGTCTCCTATAATACCAAATACATAAACTCAATTACTTCCTTGATTACACAAATTTCCAGCAACTTTTAAACACTTTAAACCTTCTCTAATAAGCTGAAATTTTGGTTTAAAACCTTTAAAACTCTTTCTTTAAGTGGGTAATTAAAACCACAACATAAAAACTCATTCATGGTGTTTATATAAAAATTCCAGCGCACTAATTAAGATTTAAATCCCTCAAATAAATCTGAAAATTATTTTTAAAACATTAAACCTTCGTCGAATATTAAAAACTGTCCGAAAACCCTATTTAGAGGCTGAATTTGGCCACGAGAGTTAGATCTTACAACGACGCTTCGATTGCTTTCAGCTAATTAATTTCTCGAACTTATAATTTTTTTGTTTTAATTTTTTATAATTGAGAGAATTAGAGAGCTAAAGATTATATGAGATTTTTTTTTTTTTTTTTTTTTGAAGTAGAGAATAAGAGAGTAAGAATTAGAGAATAAGAGAATAAGAGATTTGAGAATAGATTAGTTGATGAATTGTGGAAAAATATGGAGGAAGAAGTGAAGTATTTATAAGAAAAATGATGAATTAGCCGTTAGAGTGGTTGTTGGAATATATCCGTTAATATGGCTGTTACAATATAGCTGTTTATGGCTGTTGGAAGCTGCGGAAAGCCGAAAAGTAGTCGTTATGCACGGGGCGGGCCGTGCCTGGAGGGTCGCGTGCCGTGTTGGGTCGTGCCTGGCCGTGCCGCGGGCCGAGCTTGCGGGCTAGACGATCGTGCCGCCCACCATGCCTGTGCCATGCTCGTGCCGATTTATCAAAATTTGGTTCACGGTACGGCCGACTGCTGGGCCACCGTGTCCTGCCGCGGGCTCTTGCCGGGCCGTGCCACCATCGTGTCGTGCTCGTGCCGCCCGCGGCCGGCACAACCCATGCCCACCTCTAATTTTATTTTCTCTCTTTTTTTTTTCTTTTTTCTTTTTTTTAACCTCTTGTTTGGTTTGGTCAGTTGGTCTTGTTGATTTTTTTTTTGGTGCACTGGTCTTGTTGAATTTAATTGTAATGTGATGACCTAAATATTAAACATTCTCAATTGGTTTGGTCACTTGGTGTTGTAGAAATGTTTCTCCAATTGTACGATGCGTACGAGTTTAAGTTGTTTTAAAGAAGGATGTATATGGTGTAACACCTCAACTAGACATGACAATTTTGATCCAATCCGAAGACCTGACCCGCGACCCGAAAATTGACCCAAAATCATTGACCCAAACACGACCCTGAAGTGGAGTTAACCTGAACGTGACCCGATGCCACGAAAATAACTCTTCCAGAAAATGACCCGAAACCCGAAGTGATCTAAACCGACACGACCCGAAGTAACCGAATACGAAATGACACGACCCGAAGTGACCAGATTGGTACTCACGTTTTTTGTGTGGTGTTTGTTTTAAAGAAATTTACTTTAGTTTCTAATTATTATATAAAAGTTACTGCTATTATAAATATATATATATTGATTAGTTGTGTTGGATCAAAATGTCAAGCGTTAAGGCTGCATTACGGTTGAAACAATTTTTATATTGAAAACACAAGTAATTCTAAGGTGATCAAATAAGGTTTGATCACCTTAAGCCATACTACATGGCATGATATAGTCCACAAAATGAAAAAGTGGACCCTCTCTTTCTTTTTTTTCTCCAAATATCATTTTAGTCAATTTAGAAAATGTTTAAATTATTTTTTATAATTTAGAAAAATCAGAAAATAATATTTTTGAAAATTAGAAAATAAATTGATTAAAAGTTGTTAAAAATTAGTTAAGTAATTTAAGGTGATTAATACTAATTATTATTTCTCTTAGGGTTTGTGCTTAACACCTTTTCTCTAAGATTCATTTTATAATGTAGAACTAGGACCTCCTATGATAAACTAACTTAATGGTTTGTTTAACTATTTTATAGTTTTACCTTACTAACTTGATAGTTTATTTAACTATTTCATAGTTTTACCTTTTTTTTTTTCTTTTTTTTTTATAAGATAGAATAAGTATTATGAAAAAAAGAGTAAATGAAAGTTTGGACGGTTAGGTTTTGTGGACTTTATGTCCAAGTTGTAAGTCTTCAATGAGAAGGAAGACTTGAAGATGTGCTTGTTAGCCTTTGTCTATGTTGAGTAGGCAATTGCGAAGGAAGACTTGAATATGTGCTTGTCAGCCCTTGTTTATGTAGAGTAGGAAATAGGTATTGACTTTTGGAGGCTTGCAATTTGCTTTTATGAAGTTAAACTAAGACCCTCTACTTAAAAAAAAGGAAAATTATGATAAATCTACGAAATATTTAAATAAACCATCAAGTTAGTTCATCATAGGAGAGTCTTAGTTTTACTTCATACTTATAAATATGAAGATAGAATAAGTATTAAAGGTCTTAATTTTACATTCATCATTGAATCTTCTACCATATGAAGTTAAACTAAGACCCTCCTCTCTAATGGAAAGCAAAAATACATCAATATAGAAGAAAATTGATTTTATAACAAAATTCCTGTGATCTCATCAAAATCCAAAAAACAATATCAAATAAAATTTCACAACACAATGTATCTACTCTTAAAATTCCGTAATAATAATAACAACAACAATAATAATAATAATAATAATAATAATAATAATAATATCTGACTTTGTTCCTGGACGAGTTGTGGCTGATGCGGCCCATCGGAAGCGAGTCAAGTACGAACCCAATTGTCGATCAATTGGATATGGCTTCCTTCCTTTCTCTTTTTCTTCACTTGGGGAATTAGAAGGGGAGGTTGTTCCATTGCTGAAGCGGGTCCAAAAGTTCTTGAAGACTTAGGACATTGGGGCACATACTGCTGCTCATATATTCACTAGGATATGTTTTGCTATAGCTAGAAGAGTGGGGGCCCAGATTATATCTCGACTTCCCACTAATTTTTTATATGTTGTATAACTTTGTTTAGTTTTGAGATATAATAATAATAATAATAATAATAATAATAATAATAATAATAATAATAACAACAACAACAACAACAACAACAATAAGTGTAGTAGAAGTAGTACATTTATTTAGTAGTAGTATAGGAGTAGTACGTAGAGTATTAATAGTAGTATATAGATGAAGTGAAAACATCAACCATAATAATGATAATAATAATAACATAACAGTTTTAGATTAGTTGTAATATATGTAGTGTAGTAGTGTATAGTAGTAGTATTATTATGACCCAAACTAAGAAGAAGAACAACACTAGTAGTATCAAAATGTAAGAAGTTATGATAATTAAGCAAGAGAGGAAGGGTGATGGCGCTACCTATGGGCGACAGTGGCGGCAACAGTAGGAGGGTAGCAGCAAGGTGGTCAGAGTGGTGGTGGTCGTAGCGGTGCTGCTTGCGGCCAAAGAGGAAGGAATGGGAAATGAGGAGAGGGAGGAAGGAAGATGAAGAAAGTAGCTTGGGAGGATGATTTTGAGCAATGTGACTGATTTTAATGGCTATTTATAGCCTTAACTATTTCAATTGTCTCAATCAATGCAAGAGCAAGTGGGAGGTTCTAGTCCCATTTTTGCGGACATGGTGAAATTCAGCAAGAAATTGGTGTTCTGTTCGGCAGCAATAACTTGCTCTTGATATCTTGAACATGCTGTCAAAATTTCAACCAAATCGGATCACGGATGGACCTTGATTAGAAATGATTTCCGAGATTGCTCAAGTTTGGGACGATTTTAGAGTTGCAAGGTGTAAGGGACCATATGGAGCATTATTTGTGGTTCCAATGGTTAGTTTAGGGTTGACATAGCCCCTCTCATCCAACCAACAAAAAAAAAAAAAAAAAAAAAAAATTAATCCAACACAAAGAATGTCTCCTAATAGTAGTTCCTTATCTTTTCAAAAAAAATTCAAAAAATTAACGTCCCTATAATTGAAGGTACTTAATCGTCTAAATGCAAATGTTCTAAGCCTATAAGTAAATGTGTGCGATTTCAAGTAAACGTAACGGTTTAATCCGAAAAGTCCGTAGTCCGTAATATGTTTGACTACAAACATTATGGGTAGCAGCATAAATCCTCTCCTTCCTTTCTTTTATCCTTGTAGTACTCCATAGCTGCACTTTTCTGTCATATCAGTAACACAAAAAGACTTTAATGGAGGATTAAGATTAGGGTTTTCAGCAGCAGAAAATTGAATCACTCAACAAATTTAACTACCACCATGTCTTCTTCACTCATAATAAAGCCTACCTCACTATACACTCATTCTTCTCGCTCTTCGCTATTTGCTTTATCAATCAACTCAACAGTTTCCATTTCTTCAGTCAATTTTCCGAGGAATTTCACCAGTCGACGCCGATTATCTCTCAGAATTCGTGCTTTGGACAATTCATCTTCTGATAGTAATACCAACGATACTGACATTGGCAATTCCCAGGTCGCTTTCTTTTTCGCTATCATTTCTTCTCTATTTTTGTTTAATTTTATGCTCAAATTGATGATTATATTCCTCGTTATCGTTTGATTTTGCTTTTTGAATGATTTTAGAATTCTATCTTAATTGATTGCAATTTTAGTATCTTTGTGGAGAGGTTTTATGTCGAATTCTTGTTCTCGCGATTGAACTTTAATGCCCTGGAATCTGAAATGTGCAGTTGTGAATTGTTATCTGTGTGTAACTTGAACTCTTCTTGGTGATGATAAAACTTTAGTAAAAGTATCCATATGTTTAAGCTTGTAGTCGCTTTGAGAGCTGCACATTTTAAGGTCCGGAATCCAGTTATTACTATTGCGACATGAATTAAGGCCTGTGTCAGTCCCATATAGTCATAGATTGCCTTGCCTTTTCCATTTATAGACTTACAGGAATCCAAGATCAATGTTGCTCATTCTAGTGCATTGAGCTTTCGATTTGATCAAGAATATTTACGAGAGAAAAGGGAAAACATTGCTACTAATGTGGGTAATACATACTGCAATTTATAAGAATTCCTTAAAAATGAGAAGATTGATTTCTGGGTTTAGTTCAAGTGCTTTATTGCTTGCTTATTCTCTTGATTTGGTGAATACTGTCAGTTGAAACAGCTTTGCTTGATTGCACAGGAAAGTATTTGTTCTGATTTCATGAGTAATCTAGTCTAAAAAACTTTACAGGTCTTTTTGTTATCTTTCTTCTAACTGACACTTTTCAGATGCGTGCTTTAGCAGAAGGAGATACTTTACAATTTGATTTTCTTTTTTCTTTTCCTGCAAGCGGTTTTCTGTGATAAAAGACCAATGTGTTTTGTGGTAGGTTGAAGAATGAGCATTATGGACGTTCTATGATTAAATTTGATTAATCTATTGAATAAGATTGTGCAATTTAATACCTGACTGTTCTAGTAAGCTACATTTAGATTTTGTGATGCAAAGATATCTAGAATTCTAGATATCCTTTTCAAATCTGTCCAAACTATACATTGAGCATTACTAGAAGGGTTTCTTTATTTTGTTTATTTATGATATTATATTATTATTTATTTAGTTTGTGTTGGGGTTGGGAGGATGATTACAGGTTTTACATTAAAGAGAATTAGAATTCTTACCTAGTCACCTCAACCATGTATTTAGAAGAAATTATCGACTTCTGATGACACTCTGCATGCTTTATTTCTTGGTTTCTAGCTTTTATTTGCTTGTCTATAGTCATACTTAGAAATCCTCATCAACCCCCTTTTTTTTACAACAATTATCTTCACAATGTCTGATTCCTACTTACAAAGAGATTACTGTAGGTCTAGTGGAGTAGTTACGCCTTCTCACAATGATATCTTACCTTTTCAAATTACCAGCCAAAAAACAGGAAGGATATTCTGCTGGAATATGTGAAAAATGTGCAACCAGAAATTATGGAATTGTTTGTTAAAAGGGCGTCTCCACAGGTTTGTGTTTTCAACATCATAATTTTCTTTTTTATTGTGAATTCATTGTTCATTTTATAAAAAAAATTTTTATCCTGAAATTCATATATGTATTCCTTGTCACTCCTTAGGTGGTGGAGGCAATGCGTCAAACTGTTACAAACATGATTGGCAGTTTACCCCCACAATTTTTTTCTGTGACTGTAACTACTGTAAGTCCCCTAACCAGGTTGTATCTATGCCTTGATGTCCATGTGTCTTGGCATTTCACATTAGCATATGAGTAAAAGTTGTAGCATTTTGTTGATCAGGATTTCTACCACTTGTTTCAGGTGGCTGAAAATCTTGCTCAACTTATGTATAGTGTAATGATGACTGGCTATATGTTTAGGAATGCACAGTTCCGAATGGAGCTCCAACAAAGTTTACAGCAGGTTGCTCTTCCTGAACCACAAGACAATAAGGTAACACCTTTCTATGTAATGTTTTAATTCTTGTGACTTAAATTGTTCTTTTGGGTTTCTTCTGGTCCTATGCCAGACTTCATAACTTAAAATCAGGTCAATTTTGCAGGATGCTCCAGATTATGCTCCAGGTACACAGAAAAAAGTGTCAGGTGAAGTTATTCGGTGGAATAATGTCTCGGGACCTGAGAGAATAGATGCTGAGAAGTACATTGAGCTGCTTGAAGCTGAACTAGAAGAATTGAATCGTCAAGTTGCCAGAAAATCTACAAATGGTCAAAACGAGCTGTTAGAGTATATGAAGTCTCTTGAACCCCAGAATTTGAAGGTGAGGAAGACCAAAATCTTGTTTTTATTCAGAATGGTTATGTAATAATTGAAAGCACACACACAATACAGTCAGAATCTTCTCCTACTGCTCAAGTTTGTATGACATAATTGTGCCGCTGAGTTTTAACTCTTTTAAAAATAATGCCACGAAATTGTTTTATTTTACGCTGATTTCACCAAATGCCATCGAGCTTTTTGAAAATTCACCAAATGCCATAGCGTTTTTCAAAGTTCACCAAATGCCATTGAATTTTTCAAAAATTCACCAAATGCCATTAATGACTAACGGTCGTCAACCTTACCTGAACAATTTTCATGGTTAAAAAACGACACACAAATCGAGATTTTCTTAACACACAAACGGGACATTTATGTTATTTTTTTTCCCAATTCCGAGCTTAATTTGGACCCATAAAGAGTGAAACTGATCCTTAAAACCTTGACATAATATTTTTCTGCACGCAAATTGAGAAAAAAATATTATTATTATTAATTAAAATAAATATTTAAAAAGAACAAATCATAAGAAGACACGTGTTTTCTCAAAAAAAAAAAAAAATAAGATGACACGTGAATTTTATAACTCATTAAATTAAAGGTATATTGTGTATTAATTTAAAGGAGTAATGACATTTGATGAATTAAGAATGGCATTAACGAAAAACTAACGTCCAAATGTCATTTATGGCATGAGGTGTCATTATAGTTTAAGTCAGTGATATTTGGTGAATTTTGGAAAACTTAATGGCATTTGGTGAATTTTTTAATTACTCAGTGGCATGTGGTAAAATCACTGTTTATTTTATTTACTTGTTACAACTATTTAAAATATAATCGCCTTGTAAGCTTTGTTTTTCCCTTTAAAATATTTTTTCACCATTTTTTATTTTTTTATTTTTTATTTTTATTATTGCTTTTAAAATATGCCTACGGATGCATGCACACCAGGATTGTGAAAATTTTGTATTGTGTTAGAAGGCTAAGCCAATTTCTATTTATAATTCATACGTTTATTGAATTGAGGGTATATATGGGGGTTCTAACCTTTCTTTTATAGTGTAAAGCGCAAGAGTTTCCGAATTGAGGCATGCTTATGCATTGCCCTCTCTTTATGGGAAATTGGTTCTACATATTTTTTTTGTTTTTTATTCTTTTCTTTTTTGTTTGTTTGTTTTGGTGGCCAAAATGCATTCACTTTTTGTGAGAGATATTTTTAAAATTTAAGCAGCAGCACCAAAAAAATGTGAGAGAAGGAAGAAGAGAATGAAGTGAGGGAAAATGGGGGAATGCAAGGCAATCGTGCAAGCTTGAGGCAATGGTGGTGGCACCTTTTCGCATCTCACACTTGGGAGGCACTTTATAGGACCAGTCTGAGCTTTTAAAGTTTCAAGAACTGCTAGCCATCAGATTCATACTAAAAAATGACATCCATATCAAAGTCTAAGCATCATAATTGCTAATAATGAGGACTATTTTAATAAATGACACAACTTGAATAATTCTTGTATGCATTTGGCCTAATTCATATTCTCCAGTATACTGAGGTTTTACTTGATTATTCCAGTAGGGATCTAGTTCAATAAAATAATTGTTTTTTGTGTAGGAGCTGACAAATACTGCCGGAGAAGATGTCATTCTGGCAATGAACACATTCATAAAGCGCCTGTTGGCTGTTTCAGATCCTGCTCAAATGAAGGTGTAGAGCTGTTCAGATTTCATCTTTCTTTTTTTATCATTATTTTCTTAAAAATCCTTGTTTGGACTTCCATTATCACCCAGCACCACATTAACTGCATAGCATATGTACCTTTTTAGTTGGGAGAGTTCTGGTACTCTCATGGTAGTAGACTGTCTAAGGGAAGGAATTGGTTATGATACTTAATTAAACATGTTTAGTATTCAGTAGGCATCTGATATGGCTTTAATTGGGGACGGTAGGGCATGGATCTGAGTTTTCCACTTTGGTTGTCTTTTTTGAAGCTGCTGGGTTCTGAGAATGCTTTCTGTTTTTGTCCAACTAAAACGGCCTTAAATGATCTCTTCTCTGAGTCAGTTACTAACTAAATAGCAAACAATTGGAGAACCACTCACTCATACCAGCCAAAAAAGTAAAAATGAGTTCCCCCCCCCCCCCATTGAAATACCATAAACGTGAACTTAGGAATTCTCAATTTTTGTTTAATGATTTTTAATGGATGACTTTGACTGCCTGGTTGCTAATATAGTGGAGTTTGCTGATTTCCTTGCATATTTACTGCAGACTACTGTTTCGGAGACTAGTGCAACTGAACTTGGAAAGCTATTATATTGGCTAATGGTGGTGGGCTATGGTATCCGCAATATTGAAGTCCGTTTTGATATGGAAAAAGCACTCGGAAGTCCACCTAAGCTTGCTGAGCTACCTCCAGGGGAAATCATTTAGGCTCTGCTGAGGAATTGTCTATTTATGTTCTCCATTATTATGAATTCATCATTTTAAAGCTGCTTGTGACGTGATTTATTTATGTCCAGCTCTAGCTTAATAGAGGTTTATATTCCATAGAAAATAGGTTATAAGATGAGATTTTCAATGAGAAATGGATGTTCAGCACACCCTCTTTCTTTTCAATACAAGTTCATAAGCCTATCATGTTTATGCAAGGGCATAACAGAAGTTTTGCAGGGCAACATTTTCAGAATCACACCTTAAAGTGTTTGCCCCATTTTACATTTTGGGGTATTATCGCACTATAACATGAATATTGAATATCATCATGGTTATTTGGAGTTTAGTGTAGGCATGGCTGTGCCCTCTGGGCTACATGGCCTGCGGCAGTTGTGCTGTGCTTGCCATGCCAAAGGATATAGGCCCCAACAACTTCAGGTCCAGGTTTAATTCTGCACTGCCAGGACACAGGCCCCCATGAGTCAGGTAAAGTTTTCCAATTCTTTTGACAAGCCTGATTGTGTAGGCCGGTGGGTGACCCCTCCTGTTTGTGCTGTAGTATCACTGAAAAAACCGCAGCGTAGGCAGTAGGTGTGGCACTGTGTCCCTAAGGGGCTCGTGTTTGCATATGCGTTGGACTATGCCAACACGGCCCACTTTTAAAGGGTGCGGTTATTAGTCTTATAACATGAGTAACAGTATTCTTACAATTGTGTTTTGGTGCCCCTAAAAGTCACAAATATACTGTCAATGCATTTTTCATTGGGGAGATGATGGCGTTTAACAGAAGGAATATCTGATATAGCTGCAGCTGGCAAAGGAAGTTGCTTGAGTTTGTAGGAAGTCAGAATAATGATAGCATTGCTCTGCTTAATTATGAATCACGAGCAATAAAATATGTACCATTATTTCGAATGAGACAAGTGGATTTTTTCATCTTTAAAGTGAAAAAATTAAAGTTTTTATCTTTTTCATTTAAATAAGGAGGATAATAATGATTGGAAGCAGGCAAGCAGCAATGCCAACAAATAGGATAATTAGATTGGTTTTGGTTCAAAATGTATTTCAAGCAAAAACTCGGATGACTCGTTTGGTAAAACATTGATTTACCATGGTATGACGGGATGGTTTGAGTCTACTGTTGTCACAATGATTTCCGTACGCATTGAATTGGGTAGTATATTTTAATTTTTTATCTAGACTAGAGACTCGATAAATTTGGTTCACAGTATGTAATCAGGGTATAGCTCAGATTTAGATCGGTCGGATAATCAAGGATGAATATGTTTTGCAGAATGAATTATGTACTTGTATAATTCTTCACTTCACTTACCGAGAAAAGAAGTATATCCACCAATTAAGCTTCCTTTTCTGACAAAGATGATTTGTTTTGGTACAAAGCACTAAAAGTATGGCCACTTCTACTCCTAGTACTAGCTAGTATTAGGCATAGTATTGTAGTGATTGAATGCTTATCATCTACCGTAAGTTTTTTTTTTTTTTTTTTTTTTTTGACAAGAGTAAATGTATTCATAAAATTAGAGTTTACAACCTACAGAACAAGAACTAAAACTTAAAATATGGCTTTTAACACTAAAGCCGTTACAACAACTTTTTAGACTAAAGACGAAAATAAACTTGAATTGGCCGGATAAGTCGCAGATTAGGGACTTCTTACAAACCAAGGAGCAAAACATACTACACTCCAAGAAGAGAGCAACAGAGGGAATCGAAACTGTTTGACCATGGCTAGAACTTCCTTACCTGGCGAGATCAACTCATCACCAAGTAAAGTCATCAAACGGGTCACTTGAACTAGAGACCTTCCAATCAATAGCTTTCCTTGTTGGCAAGAAAGCTTTGACAACGTTGAGACTCGAGAAACCCCAAAATAAAGTTTGGGCGCCTGCTTCAGATAATAAGGATCAGGAGTAATGACCAAAAAAATCATTACATCCGAGGGAAGAGAAACCAAACCCATACCACTCTAACAACGTACACACTTCACCTTAGCCAAGGCCAACTTCTTGTTCAAACCCCCAACAACCGCACCTTTAACCTCTCTAACCACAGTAAACACCCTACTGTCCTTAACAAAGGGGCTTAACTCCCACTGTACACAACCATCCAAAATACTATAGCCAGAACAACTAAATAGCCCGGAAAACAACCAAAGGGGGCTAATACCATAACAAAAACAACCATAGTATTTATCATCTATTGTAAGTTATTGTTTCCTAAATGCTTATACTCCGTAGTATAATTTTTTAAACTGCGATTGACTTCAAAATAGAAGAATAACTCTGTTTTACAAGTCCATCAATTCCATTAACAATATGAATTTAAAGCTTATCTTCTAATTTCTTATTTTGATTCCCATAGACTACACTTAACTTTTGTTTATCTTTCATATTAACAATATGCACCTTGTTGATGTAATTTGCATCAATAGTTAATGCCAACATGATTTAAACTTAGATCAAAATATCCAAGTATAATCACTTAATTTTCAATCTAGTTTTCGACCCGTCAACTGGTTCAATCTAGTTATTGCTTCATCAACTGGTTCTTTATTGTGCTAGAATATATGCGTACGCCATTTATCAGGCATTCAAGGTCAGCAAATATGCCAAGCATTTGAAGGTAGGAGGGAGATTAAAACAAAGTTATAATCCGTAGAATTTTACTTTTATTATACTTTCTAAAAGTTCTTAATACTTTCACTTAATTGCACAATATTTACAACCTTCCACCTATTTTGTTGACTATTTTTACTTCATCTACCTTTTTCTTATACTCATCACATCAACGCATTGTATCTAATTACCTAATTTATTTGCAAATTGTGAATGTTAAGAACTTTTGAACTATTTTTACTTCATCTACCTTTTTCTTATACTCATCACATCAACGCATTGTATCTAATTACCTAATTTATTTGCAAATTGTGAATGTTAAGAACTTTTGAAAATAAAGGTAGATAGGTAGTATTATCTTATTTATTGACCTAGATTTATCTTACCTTATTTGAACCTATTAACTTTTATCTTATTTAAACTTATTAATTCTTATTTTATTTAATTTTACATAAACTTATTAGATCTAATATAAGTGAAAATAAGAACTTATCTAGACTTAATAAACCTAAAATACGTGGAGTCAAGGTGAGGAGGGGAGTAGTTAATAATGAAATATGAAAAAATTGTTTTCACAAAGCTTGCCCAAAACATTGAAATAGTAGATTAGAGAAAATAAATACTTTAGAAATAAGCTTGAGGAGTTGGTTTTTTTAACCTCATTTACTATGATCATTAAGCCTGCCCCCTACAAAATTTTAAATTTATTTTAAACATAAGGAATATACTATTTTTCTTAATTATTAAGAATATAAAAAGTTGTTTTCACAAAGCTTATGTTACTTAAGTAATTATATTTTTAACTAGAGGTTAAAGTTTTAAACCTTAGCCCCACGACTGTACTTTTTGGTCTAAAATCCGTCGCTATAAGGTATATTTATGTTTGTAAAGTTGAAAAGGGATTAGATTTTCCTCCTTTTATTATTAAGAATGAAAAGGAGGTTGTCACTACTCACTTGACCATTTGTCAAGGGAGTAACAAGTAAACAAACAATTGGTTACTACTTATTACATACTTCGTATAAGTTACTTTTTGTTATTATATACGACGTACAATGATGATAAAATAAAAGAGAAATAACATTTTAAAAATATAAAGCAAAATCATTTCTATATTTAGATCTCCTACATCTAAAAAATCCAAGCTTATCTGTCTTGTACAAGATTAAAACACCAAAAAAGCAAGAAGAATGAGGTACTTACAAAGTTGCACCAGAATTTGAAAAAAAAAATGTAAGAAGAAGAGAGTAGAGTACTAGAGTGTAGTGGAGGATTTCTCATCCTCTACTAAGTAGGTTTCTCTTGGACTCTACCTAACCGACACTTTTGGCATTCTTAGGTTGGTATTGATTTTAATGTCGTTGGTATACCAACAACAACCAAAGCAAACCTAATTGGTATTCTTCTTTGATATCAACGAACTTCTAATTGGTATTCCTTTTGATACCAACAACCCCTTTATATAATACTAGCTTTTAATATATACCCTTTATATAATACTAGTTTTTAATATCTCGTTTTTCAATTAATGACTTTTATCGGTACTAGTTATCACAACTATACTACTTATATATTGAAATAAATTACCTTAACAGTTTAATAGCCCACCATGCTTCGAAATAATAATTACTTAACTAGAGAGTTTTGACCAATACCTGAACTTAGTCGACAATGGAACCTCCGATGTTCTGAGCTTTCGGCTTTACCAAGGTAGCTAACCCCAACCCTGTCTTCCTTAGATCAAGCACAACACAGATCTAATTTGTTTTCTACCTTAGACCGTAATCTCTAATAAAACAATTTTTACTGTGTTTATGACAGAACTTCTTAAACAGAAAGTTAACTCATTTGATATATAAGGTTCAAGGGGATAATGTTCCCTTCTTGAACGAAACTTTTATTTAATTTGAAAAGATTACAACACTCATATATTACAACACTAACTGAAAGCTTAAACAGACATAAGTTGAACTAGAGTTTTCTCTACTTTAAGAGAGATGGAGAACCAATCTGTCTCTTAAGGTGAGTATTTTTCTCTAGAGGACTCTCTAATGTTTTCAGAGGAATCCTCTAGCTCACTCTTCCAACTCTGCCTTCACTTGTTACTCTACCATCCTTTATATAGCAAAGGATTCTTATCTTCTACCGACACTCATGACTCAGCAAGTTCATAAGAACCACTGCTTTTTACAAAGATATGTTACAAAAGATAATAATGTGGCTACAGTAGCTTGCATGATTATTTTTGTGGGCTCAGGAATCCATTATCTCGTCCATCATCATGTCTTGTAGGCCACCTTCACTATCTTTGTTGTCTTCATAATGGACATACATAGGATTCTCTTCTTCTATGCCAAGGTCTATGACACATTTGGCTGCATATGATTCATCCCATGTCATGAAAGCTTCAAACAGATACTCATGGCCTTCAAATGACAGAAACTTCCCACTCTCAACATCTTCTAAATATTTGTAGATTGACTCAGTATTGTTTATGTCATCTACTAAATATTCTTTCATCTTGTTTGGTGCCACAATAGTTGTATTACCAATATGAAACATAACAGGAGGATTTTTGGTTCTCTTTATAAAATCATTGAGATATTGTGATATGTAGAAAAATCCCAACGCCCTTGCTTCACTAGGATTTTTAACGGCCTTTTGACGAACTGGTATAGGATCTTGACAACTAAATCCCATTTTCCCAAACATTATCAAATATTGTGGTGGACTGACTTTTCCTTCTACAACTTCAATATTCGCACACTGCACCCTCGCTTCTAGCTGAAAATCTTCTTCTTTGTCATCACAATACTTTCGAACCTTATTGAATGCGTACTGTTGGAATTTTGTAAGCTTTGGAAAGAATGAGTCATTAGGAGTAGGGAATTCATGAAAGGCATCTACCATCCCATAATCCCAAGCTTTGTCATGTATCCTAATGAATGGAGCATCCCGATTAAGAGGATATGGATTGATGCGTAATGCTGCTACTTTAGAGTTTTTAGGAAACTCTACTCGTTCTCCCCATAGATATCGAACATCAAAGAATCAACTAGACTTTGTTACTACTAGCTTGTACCATGCTCTAAAATCATTATCTTTTATCTTATTAAGTATTATATTTCGTAAATCAGGGATGAGTTGAAATAACATAATTGTTACTTCAAACATCAATAGCCTTTGGACTACTCGATGGCAACCCTTGATTAAACCATCTCGTGAACGTTGTTTTGCTGAAATGATCAAGCCTTGCATTAAGGCCCAACTAGAGGGTGAAACCCGCTCCATTGCTTTTTCCGTTTCATCAATGAAAGATTTCCTCTCTGTCTCCATCTTTTTTATTTGATGGGCAGAAGGTTTTTCTGATGTCTTGTGCTTCTTCGCCATTAGCTAATTCTCTGGTCAAGCTATCTGCCAAAGAATTCTTCGATCCCTATATAAGTTCAACAATAAAAGAGAATTGGTTAAGCCATAATTGCCAACGCAGGAGTCTCCCTTGCGCTTGCATATTAGACAAATTATTTTTAACAAAACCAAGTATGCCTTTGCAATCTGTTCTTATTAAGAAATGTTTAGGGGCCAAGAAGATTAATAACTTCTCGATCCCTCTAATGATCGCAAGGATTTCCTTTTGCATTGTAGGATAATTAATCTCAGCTTTATTAAAACTTCCACTTCTGTATCTACAGAGTCTTTCTCCTTCTTTGATTTTTAACACAGCACTCCAGTGCTCATTACTAGCATCTATTTTAAGGATTAAATCATCTTCACTAGTAGGTAGTGTTAATACAGGAAGATCTTTACACATAGCTTTTAAATCTTGAACAATTTTGGAATCACTTTCCTTCCAGTTCCAAGTTATTTCTTTCTTGAGTTTTTGTTGTAATGGTTTTCTTAATAAAGAAAGATTCTCTATAAAATCAGAAGCATAGGTTAAACATCCTAGAAATCTTTCTAGTTGTTTTCTATCTTCAATTTTATCTGGGAATTTTTCAATCTTTTCCAGGATATGTTTTTGCAAGATTATTTGTCCTGCTTTAATTTCTAATCCAAAAAACTCAATTTCTTGTTTAGCATAAACACTTTTTTCTTTTCCAGGGATTATACCATGCTCAACACATTTTTGAGTTACAACTTTAAGATCATTCTTATGTTGTTCTAAATCTTTTGAGAATATTAGAATATCATCAATGTAAACCAAACAACAATGATTAAGTTCTCTAAAAATATTATCCATTCTTCTCTGAAATATCTGTGGAGCATTTTTTAATCCAAAAGGCATTACTAACCATTCATAATGCCCTTGAAGGGCACTAAATGCAGTCAATGGAATGCTTTCTTCTTCCATTTTAATTTGCCAGTAGCCACTCTTACAATCCATCTTAGAAAACCATGTGGCTCCTTGTATTCTATTAAATAACACCGTTTTATTAGGAATGTAATAGCCATCAAAGACAGTATTGTCATTTAGCTGTTTATAATTAATGATCATTTTAGCTTTATCTCTTTTTTCTTCTACATGATTCCTTACCATGAATGCTGGACTATTGTGAGGACTCTTGCTATCCCTAATTAACTTTTTATTCAACAATTCTTTTATTTGTTCATCAAATTCCAATATATCTTGGTAGGTATAAACCATTTGTCTTACTCTAATAATCTTATTAGGATTTGTTAGAGTTATCTTAGCAAAAGCCTTATCCTTTTCCCAATGTTCTAATGGATTTGTTGAATATAATTTTTCACATAATTATTCTTGCTGCTTACTTATCTGATCTATTAATGATGAATCACACTCAAAAATTCTAAGTGCAACCTCTCGTTGTGTAGGTGTAACCCTATCACCACACTGGTTGTGCGTAAATTTCATAGTCTGATGAGTATAAGCCTTTGTTATTTTCTGTATAGGAACATAATGACCATTAATTGTAAAGATAATTTGATCAATGGTTTGAGTGCATGGAGAGTATAATCTTTGAAAATTGTTTCCTATTATCATATAATGACTAGGTTGATCAGTTGCCCATAAAATAGAAATAACACATTGAACTCCTCCAATTTCTATTGGTAATTCTTCAATTATTTCCGTATGCATCATGACACTATTATTAGCAATTCTAACTTGCATAGCATTTTTAGCCTTTTTCCATAAGAATTCTGGAAATAATGACCTATTTCCAAAACATGTAGAACAATCACTATCAATATATGCAAATAATTTATATTTATTATAATCTTCAATGCATATATCAATTGGAATATAAATGCTATTAGGATTAGTACTAGATATTTCATTACAAGCTTCCATTTGCATATTAAACTCATCTTCATATACTGGTTCACTTACAGTTTTGGTCTTATATCTAATTACCTTTCTTTTTTCAATAATAGGATTATTCGGATCTTCATGTATTTCTAAGTTAGAACATGAACCAATATCTATACTATGCCTTGCTGGTTGCTTTAAGGCTTTCTTAGTTTCATATTTTCTCAGATTTAACTTTTTTATTAAAGCTAATATTTCTTCTTCATTCTCTTCGGGTTTTTCATTGACTTGTTTTTTCATCCTTATTATAGTTGAATTCTGTCTACTTAGAGTTGGTGTTCTAAGACACATACTTCTCTACATTTTAGGATTTGTAGTTAACCCAATATGAAGTGATCCTGATTCATCAATTAACATCTTACTTGACCTATTTTTTACTACAGGATTCATGAAGAATTCTTCCCAAGTTTTTTCAATTTCAATCTCGTTAGGATTTACTTTTATAGGGGTAATTTTCTTCTTAGGGCCTCCTCCTTGCTCATATTTCTGAGCATCTACTATTTGTTTCTTGAAAGATGAATCTATAATGCTAACCAACTTATAGACTACCTTCCATCTTAATTGTATAGGTCGAGTTCCTTTATGCATGTTTACTCCATCAGTTAATAACTTGATTGCTAGAAATTTTGGAGCATATGAATCTCCTAGGCTCACATAGTATCTTGGTTCACATATATAACTTACAGTTCCTTGGCTTAAGCTACAAGTGATACCACTAATAATTTGCTCATAGAATTCTTTGTGTCTACAAACAAAGCTTAAACATTTAACATTTTTACCAAAATCTTATAAAGGAGTTATGTATACTTGTACTGCACCAATACAAATATAACTATAATTTCCTTTTTTTTTATGGTTCTTAATGCTTTTCCAATTTATGATATTAATTTCTGCTGCTTTCCTTTCACAATCCTCGATTACTATACTTCCTTCCATTTCTTCACATACATATTTAGTTCTAGTTTTAAATAAAGAAGTTTTAAATATTTTATCTTTAGTAATCAGGGGAAAGTTTCAGCTTTCTTTGTTCATTTGATCTAGGTCTATATTTTCAATTGAATACTCAGCTCTTTTTAGTTGATCTATAGTCATTTTACTTTAATTTTATCCTCATCGTCTGATTCTGAGTTTTCTAATACTTCCCCTTTTATCATAGTAATTATTTCTTCATAATTTTCATCTTCAAACTCACTATCTTCAGGTTCTTCATTATACTCATTTTCTTCTTCTATGATTTCTACTATTCCTTTATTATTACTTAAAGCCAAATCTAAAGCCTCATCTTCTGGTATTTCTATGTAGTCCCAACTACCTGAGGCTTTTATTAGTTTATGATTAACTTTCTTACATTCATTAGCATAGTTTCCTAATTCTCCACAAGACCAACACTTGCATGTTTTCTTTTTCTCAGGACAATATGCTGCCTTTCTGAAAAACCTACTCGGTTTTCTGTATTTATGTTATAGTACTTCTTCTTATAGGTTTCTCCTCTTGATCTGTCAAATTTATTTTTCTTATAATTCTTCCTCTTATTATAGTTTTTTCTTTCACATCCATAGTTATTTGGGAAATCCCAACAAGTGAGAAATTGTCTCTTCATTTGTTGGGTTCCTGCAACCTCTCTACATTTCTTTTCAGTCCAATTTCTTAGAAAAACAATTCTATTACCTAGGGCATCCCTAGCTAAGAATTTCTCTTTCCATTCTTGATATTTTTCACTAACTTCTTCATTAAGAGGACTTGGTAATTTATCGTAGAACATTCCAAGATTTGTTTCATTTTCACCAATTTTATAATAATATGTTTCAAATTCCATAATGTAATTATCAACATATTTCATATTACAGATGGGCAAATTACTTAACTTTCTTTGATATTCCATTCGTTTTTCATTAAGATCAGCTCTAGGACCAATGAATTCTAACTCAATGTATTGACATAACAGTCTAAACATTTTAGTAGGAGATTCACTAGCTCTTAATGTAGCTTTGACTTCTTCATCTATACCATCATACCAGTCTTCTACACAGTCATAAAAACTATGTTCATTATAATTTAAGAAATTTTCAGAAGTCCATTCAGTGTTTAAATTGAGTACACTACTCATACTCTTCTTCCACTGATTTAAAACATCTTGTCTATCTCTTACACCATCTAACTTAAGCTTATAACCCGTTTGACTCATAGGTTCAAGAGTCACTTCTTCTTGTTTAGGAATTTGGTTAGGCATAACCTTGACACTAAACCGGGTAGTCTTCCCTGGTATGTATCTTGGTCGTGTGCAACTCCCTTCTCCTTGATACCTAGGTCTTTGGATAACATTGTTTACATTAATATTTTCATTAATAATTTCTTCTCCAATATCATTATTATCCATTACCCTTTTACCTAGTTTGTTTTCAATCTTTTGTTGAACAACTTCTATAGGTAGAAAGTCTAGATCATCTAACTTCATTAATCCCATTTGTTGATATAAATCTTCCTCTAAAGTAACATAGTTATTCTCCTCTACTTCATTATCAGAAGCAATCCCTTTTTCAGAAATTATTTTCATTATTCCGTTTAGTTTATTAGGGTCTTCTTCCTTATCGAATAAGGTTTGTAATTCTTCAAGCGTTTTCTTCTGAAGACGATGGCTCATCTTTAGTTTCTTCGTCCTTTTCTTGGTTACTAGTAGGTCTTTTAGGGAGTGATACCGTAAACGTCTTATTTTTATCTAAATTTTGAAAAGGATATTTATATTTATAAGGGACGATTTTTTCCTTATTAGGTGATCTTTCTTCATTAGATTGATGTCTAATCTCGTTTGTTAAAGCAAGTTGCACTTGTTTAACTTGTTCTTTTAGATCACTTACTTTTTTTTTTTTTTTTATTAATATCGGTTGTGGTTATTGATATCTTATTTTCAATATTAATACAACGAGCACGTATGTTATCAACTTCTGATCTTAATTCACCAATTTGATCTACAATATAATTAAGGACCGGGCCAAAATTACTAGTATTTTCAGGAATATGATAATAGTGCTTAAAATCAGTTTCTTACACTCAGTAGAAGGCCTAGTATTATCCAATTTTACTTAATTATTAATTTAATTAACAACTTAATTTAGCTTTTAACTGTATGAGTCTGATACCAATCGACGCAGCTAGGTTATCAGGTTCATATAGACTTGATTAAGATACCAACAATATAACAACATATACTAATGACAATACTTGTTAAATATGATACCAACTGCAATACTAAAACTATACCAATATTAACGTAGGATGGTATTTAGATATTACTAAAGATGATATTACCTATATATTTCGTTGGTATTAAATTTTAGTATACAGATAAGGTACCTTTTTTTAATTTAAATTACGAAAATAACCTTAGTTAAGTCCTTTTTGGACTATAGCTAGTTGAGGCTTAGAATTTCCAAGTGTAGTGTGTTTGTGTGCAGTGATTGGGATTTTGGTAAGAGCGAGAAACACTGAGAGAGAGAGAGAGTTACAGAGAGAGGAGAGAAACACTGAGAGAGAGAGAGAGTTACAGAGAGAGGAGAGAGAAAGTAGTGTTGTTGTTGTTGAAGCTTTTTTGTTGGCGCCCATGGCGAATCAACGGCGGCGCCACCACCATCTCCACCACAGCAACACCAGCATCAGCCGCCTTTCTCGCCGATTTCTTCCTGCTGTTACCGCCATCGTTGGCGTCTTCTTCCTCTTCTTCTTCGCTCTCTCTCTTCTTGCTCCTCGTCCTTCTCGCCTCCTTCACCATGGCCGCACTCGCAGCTCATCTTCATCCTCTTCGGTAATCTTTCGCTTTCGCTTCAAACTGCAGTTTTAGCATTTTATTTTTGGATTAATTTGTGATTTTTGTGTTTTGTTTAGGATGATGATGCTTCCGTCGGAGTTTCGATCTCTTCTGTTCCGGTTAGGGCTCTTGATTGTCTTTCGATTATTTTTGGATCATTCGAATTCGATTTTGTGATTTTTGAGTGTTGCTTGGATCTGATTTTTGATTTTTTTGTTGTTTTATGAAATGTAGGATGTTGGAGGAAAATCTAAACATGATATTTGGAGGTCTAGAGATTCTGAATTTTTCTATGGTTGTAGCAATGCCAGCAGTAAATTCATGAGTATGTGTTCTTTTTCCTAGCTTGTTATTTCGATTCTTTTTATTTTCTGCCGATAAATTCAGTTTCTATAATTTGCAGTATGAAGTATTTTGTATTAGTATAATATGTTGCAATGTCTATTGATTTTTTTCCCTTTTATTAATCAGCAATAAGTTAACTGCTATTATATCTTTGCTACTCGCATATTTGCTTGTTAGACGTCCTCTTCATATTATAGGTATGTGTTGAACTGTGTCTTTGAATGAACTGTGTCCTCTTCATATTATCTTATTTGCTTTTAGACGTCCTCTTCTATTTGGATGTTTGAACATATTAGAACCTTCGCTGTACTCGTTGTTTTAGTCTTGGGAGGTTAGGGGAGTAAATAAATATGCTGTTTGGACTTTGGATACTGTGCTTAATTTAGTGTTTCTAATATGGCAACAATCTTGATACTATTTGCATATGGTTGTCTAATCTCAATTTCATGACATTACAAAGGATCTTGGATTCATTGTCATTTGTTTGAACCTGTGGTTTCATTCTCATTCTCAGAAGCTGATACTATCACACATCGAAGTCGTTATTTGATGATTGCTACAAGTGGAGGCTTGAACCAACAAAGAACAGGGGTATATATTGCATTACTTTGTTATATATGCGTTGAGTGGTCTGTGTATGGTTTTCTGTTTATATGTTATCTTATTTGCTTTGGATCAATTGTGTGTTTGTGAGTCTGTCCATCAGAATCGCTTACTAGTCTCTGATGTTTGGCCTGTTACATGTAACACGGTTACCTTTGCTTTTTTTTGAAGAGTTTACTCTGCTTGATTAAATTTAAGCTTTAAGACACGATAGGATTTTATTGACTATATGATTACTGATTTACTATACTGTTCATTTACTACATAAGCATAGATTTTTTGGAACCTGTTTTCTTGACCAATTTGTGAAACATAAATCGGAGTTGGACTATTCCTGCTCAATCAAAAAGCATGTATATAGTAGAATGGATGATGCATTTCAAAGACTTTGCCTTTTCATCTGTCGTATTTCTTAATAGGTTTTTAGGAAATTTCCAAATACCAGACCTATTGACTTTAGAAACTTGAGAACTACAATCTGTGCTGTTGTTGGGTACTTCAAGTCTGTGACATTGTCAATGCATTGCTGACAGATCACTGCTATGCATGGATTCTCAATCACCTTTTGATGTCAATAACATAGTATCAGTGATTTTCTGCTCTTAAACCATACATAAACTTTCAGCTCTTCTATGTTTGCAAGTGGGTTTGGTTATATATCTATTTTAAGTATATCACTCTTCATCTTCCATAATTTTTTATAGAAACTATGATCCCCCTTCCTCATATACTGGTAGCTGTTAGGATTAGTGCTCTGTGTTTGGGAGAGCACTGCAAGTGCTGACTTTGGGCTACTGGTAATTGATACATGCAACTTTTGCCAGATAATTGATGCAGTTGCTGCAGCTCGTATCTTAAATGCCACTCTCGTTGCGCCAAAGTTGGACCAGAGATCTTATTGGAAGGATCCAAGGTTTGCTTTTGTAGTGATTTCCATAAATCTTCTTTAAACAAACTTCTGCATGTCTATTTTTTCATGCCTAAACAAATCTAATGCTGAAATGCTGGATATTGCTGTATGCTTGCAGTAATTTTGAGGACATATTTGATATCAATTGGTTCATTTCCTTCCTATCAAATGATGTGAAAATCTTAAAAGAACTCCCAAGCGGACCAAAAGTCACAACCATGCGAGTTCCAAGGAAGTGCAATGAAAGATGCTATGAAAAGCGAGTTTTACCTGTTATAATGAAAAGGCATGTAAGTCTTCAATATATTTCTTTTATGTATTATCTTAAATTTGTTAGTCTATCAGAAGCTTGTTATTTATTCATCTTTTTTTTTCTGATTATCACAGTAAATTGACTTCCAGCTTTTAACTAAGTATACTTTCTGAACTTATGACCACCAGAATAGTGAAGCATTTGCTTTGTGGTTGCTGAAATTCAATTTTCTTCATGTCAACATGACTTGTGGAGTTATCTCATTGACATTAATTCTTGTCTATCTTCCTTAATGACACAGGCTGTTCGGCTTACCAAATATGATTATAGGCTTGCAAATCGGTTGGAGACAGATCTTCAAAAGCTAAGATGCAGGGTTAATTACCATGCTTTGAAGTTCACTAGTCCCATACTAGAAATGGGCAAATTATTGGTACAGAGGATGAGAGCCATGAGCAAGCATTTTATTGCTCTCCATTTAAGGTAGAGCTAATATATCTTTGGAATTATATTTATTTTATTTATATATTTATAGCATTGCTATGTTTGTTAATCACAATTGCTATAACTCCAGTGCTCATGTGCTCATATAATAGTAATAATACATAGATAATGACTTGATGAGTGACCTTGTGGTTGAGCATATTTGGGCCTGCTTTTAGAAATGGTTGGAACTCTAGTTTTGATCACACCATATGAGCTTTGTGATCATAGTTTTAAAAAGCGCATCTTAGGTGTGCCTAGCCACAAGTTACGATGAGGTGTCTGATTGACTCAAGCGTAGGCATGACGAGAACAATGTGGCTCATCTTAGGTGTAGTTTGTCAAAGGCGCTTGAGGTGCAACTACAAGTTGCATGTGAGGTTAAAGAGTATCCGTGAGGTAATGGCACAGCCCCCCCCCCCCCCCCCCCCCCCCCCCCCCCCCCCCCCCCCCCCCCCCCTCCTCCTCCTCCTCTCCCCTTTTTACACTTTCTGTTTGCTGAGTTCTCTATCCCCTCTATATGTTCAGCATTTCCATGAATAAAGTTGAGCTCTTTTTGCTGAAAATAGAGTTAACTTGATTGACAATGCTGTTTATTAAGATGTCTGCCTCTTGTGCATGGCTTTGCCTGCGCTGCAGCACTGGAAACCTTTGCACCTTAAAGTGCTGCATGTTTTATATTACTTGGGTAGTCACACTTAAGGTTGCCTTATTCTGCTTCAATGAAGCATTCCATGTATTATTTTCTCCCTGTTGGTTAATGAATTTCCCTTGCTGCCTAGATTTTTGGAGACGTCACCTAGAATTCTCCTTGTTGCAAATCAATTTATCATAAATCTAGACAACATATCAAAATGAAGAAGTAGGGGGGGGGGGGTGTTTATTCCTTGGAGAGTTTCCTCTCCCTTAAACATTGTGTGTAGAGAGGCTTGGACTAAGTTAAATGTTAGATGTAGCATCTGAGAGGAAGGGCAGAATCTTGGGGATTTTACCACCCTTCCTAATTGTTTTGCATGTGACAGAATTTTCAACTAGGCAAATCTTATGTGGTACTCTATCTCCGTGTTAGTTCTATTTACTCGGATAGTTTATACTTCATCTGTCCCTAGTACAATGAAGACCCATGTCAACTTTGGCACAAATCTTAAGAGTAATAGTTGAATGGAATTCAATGAAGTGGAAGAAAGGTCGATGTGATGGGTAGAGATATCTAGTAAAAAATATCTGAACTATTACCTTTTTTTTGAGAAAGAACTTTATTTTGTGATGTCCAATAAAGCGATAATGGTATTGTGGGTAGGACGGAGCAAATGGTAAGAAAGGTTATATAATTACCACTAAAATCCATTTACTTTCTCCTACCCGCAATACCACTAAGAGTATGAGTGCAATATAGACCTCCGTATTTTTGTGGTGAAATTATAACAAATGAAATATCTCCTGATAATTCAAACAACTCTGTACCTTTATATAACACATTCTTTTGTTTAATGAATGATATAAGTGATATGTTCTGTCTGAACTCTGTGTGAGTAACAGGAACATATCCAATGTGTTATTGTTTTGTTTTCTTGTTTCCAATCTGCATGTATGAAGTAAAGGCTTCGATATTTGAAGAGTACTAGGTCTCATCCTCACGATTTTAGAAATAATGTAGTATGAAAACCTAGTATGTGGTACACTGGTATAGGAGAATCAATAACCCTGTCTTACCTTTCTAAATAGAATGGAAAGCAGTTTAGTGTTGTCAAAAAGAAATTAATTTATATGCATGTCAATCATGTTTTGCATCCTGAATGTTGTACGTCTCTTGAGGAGGTGAGGCCCATGCGGCAAAGATCTAACATGGATAGTTATTGGCTCTGTCAGGCATACTCTGCTTCTTATATACATGTTTTGAGAGCCAACCTTTGATATCAGACCATTAAACCTGTGGTTGTTTCCTAATTGTTATATCTGATGCACTTGATCAGATAATAAAGTGTTGAATGTCTCCTGGTAACTTTTTTTTTCTTTAATTATGTTTATGAATGATGAAGTGCTTATGAGACAGTTGGATGATTTCATTTGTGAAACTTTGGTTTATAATTTGATCCATCCTATTTTTTACTGCAGGTTTGAACCTGACATGCTTGCATTCTCAGGATGCTATTATGGTGGAGGGGACAAGGAAAAAAAAGAACTGGGTGCTATAAGAAAGAGGTGGAAGACTCTGCATGTAAGAATTTTGGCCTTTTCGTGGCTTGAATGTCGACAAAATTAATATGTTTTTTTACTAAGTATGTTGATTTTTGACAAAATTGATTGTCAGAGTACAGTAGCCCAACTTGCTTTGGCTTTCAATCTTTATTATTTATTCCCTTTGATATGATTTTAGCACTTTAGCTACCTATTGTTTGGCATAGTTCAAATTGTAAAGTATACAAACAAAAATTATGTGAAGAGTGCTGATTGCCCATTGCTATGCAGGGAAGCAATCCAGACAAGGCAAGGAGGCAGGGAAGATGCCCGCTTACTCCAGAAGAAGTGGGTTTGATGCTGAGGGCTTTAGGTTATAGCAAAGATGTTCATATTTATGTGGCATCTGGTGACGTGTATAGGGGAGAAGAAACCTTAGCTCCACTAAAGTTGCTCTTCCCCAATTTCCATTCCAAAGAAACAATAGCCAGCAAAGAGGAGCTAGAATCATTTTCCAGGTTTTCTTCTCGCATGGCAGCACTTGACTTCATTGTTTGTGATGAAAGTGATGTCTTTGTCACTAACAACAATGGAAATATGGCAAAGATTCTGGCAGGACGAAGGTGATTCCCAATATTTTGGTCTCAATTGTGGAAAGAAATTCAGATAATTGAATATAGGTGCTAACTAAATTTCTCACTTTTTTAGGAGGTATTTTGGTCATAAGCCCACTATTCGTCCCAATGCTAAGAAGCTGTCTAAGCTTTTCCTGAACAAAGGTAACATGACTTGGGAAGAGTTTTCTTCAAAGGCTCGTTCTTATCAGAGAGGATTCATGGGTTTGCCACATGAGGTAAGACCTGGCAGAGGTGAGTTTCATGAGAATCCAGCTTCATGCATCTGTGAAGATTCTGATGCTAAGGCTATGAGAGATGCAAATCTACGGAAATTTGGGTCAGGGAAGGATCCCACCAAGAAAGAAGAAGAAACTGAGGATCATGAAGCTGATGATGAGTCGGAACCAACAGACCCAGACACTGATGGAGATTTGCTGCTTCAAGAGAGACAGCCAGCAAATGAGACCATGCTAGATTATGAAGGATTTTTGACAGATGAACCTGAATTAGAAGATATGTTATCGGATTAGACAATTTTGCCCTTAAGAAAGAGATTTTGTCTTTTTCTCTGGGATAACACGGTTTCTGGAGTAAGCTGGGAGCTGAAATTGCGAGGTCCTGCCTACATATGAGAATCTGTACAAAGTTAAGCAGACATAATGAGGCTCAAGACTTCTAAGCGTTCATTGAAAGATTATGCAACTTTGAATCTGTGTACATTGCTACAATTGGTCGGATGCAGAGATCTTTATACCAAATTGGAGCAGTGCCACTGGTACGAAATTTCAGACTACCCTTTCTGTTGGGGTACAAATGACAGTTTGCCGCTTTTACAGATTAGATAGTTTCTTTTGTTAGTTAAAAATTTTCCAACTTATTCACCTCTTTCTGATAATATTGCCATATATATAGTTTAAATCTAGATTTAGCTTTTAGTTCGTGTATCAAATTAATTGGTAGTAATTGCTGATCATATCTGATATCTCATGCAATCATTTTTCTGCATCTAATATTATTCCCAATACTCGACTCAGAAAATTATTACCTCTACAAATCTTGGCAGGGGAAGGAAAACTGCTACCTTTGAAAGATGCAAATTTAGTTATCTTAACAATTGGGTCTCACAGACATGTGGATTTCTTCACCTGAATATAAGTAGTCGTTCCATTATTAACCAAGTAGAATTCGCAGACAAAAGAATAAATCAATCATGGAAGAATAACATGCGATTCTGTTACACCTTCAATTTCTACCATGACAAATGAATTTCACGAATTAGACTAACTAGAATGGAATCAAAACTAACTAGGAAAATTAGTTTCCTTCGTCATGAGGGAGGTGACAAATCTGTATCATCGTCAATAGGTGGTGGTGGTGGTGGAGGACTTGGATAGACACCTGGAGGTATATCTCGTGGTTGGATTGAAAGCAGCTGTGTTGAATCACCCACAACATCCGCCCATCCATAATGCGGTTCAGCCCTTTTATACGCAAATCATCAATGGAATTTAGAATACATTCCCCAAACTTGGAAATAAAAGAGATCAAAACTCTTATGTTTGAAAGGAATTTTCAAGTGAAAGTGAAAATAAAGGCTTTGTCTTACTCATAGTATGTTCCTTCATCCACCACTATATCCCAACTTTCTCCGGTTGTGCTTTTGCCATACTTGTGTACCTTGCTGACAAAAGAAAATGAATAAATTATGGCCTAAAATCTAAGCTTATAAATTATATATTGCCTCGCAAAGGTTTTAAGCAAACAACTGCATACCCATTTCCAAAATGCTCTTCTCCCCATGTCCTAGACCACCCTGCACATCAAAGCAAATCAAGATTTCAGTTTCACAAGAAAGCTGTTCAAATATATAAGCAAGTTTCATCGGACAAATAAGATTCCAATATTAAATTTTTGTACAGGATGAAAAAATTGATGAACAAGAATCAACCATTGTAGACTTCATTAACAGTCAGCATTGAGCCAACTGATAAATCACTTCTGTCAGATTGTTAACAGCTAGTAATGGTTCCTAAAATCATTAGTATCACAGGGAAAATAAGAAAAATAAGAATGTCAATAGATTTTTGCTCTATAGCATCATAGAATGTGTTAGTATAAATCTAGTGCTGGCCCAGGAAGAAGGCTTGCATATATGGGCAGGTATATAGGAGCTATGTAGCACGGAAGTGGCTCAGGTTATGGAAACAGAACCTCAAGTCCCAGCCATTTCTGCCTTTTTGGGCTTTATTAGCACAACTACTAGGAAACCTCAAGCTTCAGAAGTTTCATGCTTCTTAGGACAGGAGCGCACATATGCAGAGAGCCTCAAATCATCACTGGTACTCTAAATCTCTGATGTGTAATCCCTAGGCATTTGTTAACAGTTAAGAAGTCATTCGAGTACCAGGAAGGCGGGGATACTAAACATTTTAATCACATCCTAGCTATCCCTGAGTATTTACGTTTCTTCTCTTACTGGAATAACAAGGTGAAAAAGGCAGGAAATTGCCAATAGTCTAATGACTTAAGGTAGTCAATATGTACAGGCAATCTGCAGTCTCTTTGGTTAAACTTCGAGGAAAGTATGGTTGCAAGGGTCTGAAATCATGAATGTCAGAGAAAAATAGCGTCACATACGTTCATCACTGGGAGATACATGCCAAGTTTCTCCTTGGCGTGAACCAATGCCAGAGAAAAACTTCTCCTCCCACTTGTCTCCCCATTTAGTTCCAAGTTCAGTCTCGGCCCACTTATCTGTCCTGGAAAAAAATAAAAAATTATACATTAATTAATCCATACTTCATATTTGAGGGAAGTTCTAAAGCAGATAAGTTACACATGGAGCATGCAATTCTATGACATCACTGACATGCCTACTCTACACCAATTTATGTGTGCTAGGACAAATCCACGGTAGAACAACCTTTAAGAATACAAGGTTTGACAAAAGATCTCATAAGATATTGTTATATAGTCTAGAAGATAATAGAAATGCATCGATGATGTAATCATCAGTTTTCCTGCAATAATAAAATTAGAGCATAGCAATACTAGAAGCAAAGTTTATCACTTCCAATGACCAAGTAGTGAGAATCTAATCAGAAATGGCATATAAAGCAAATCTTTGTTCTTAACACGCTGTTCTAGGGCTGTGCAACACCTACCTAACGAATCCCATTAGCAAATTCTTTAATACATCAACACGCAAACATAATAGCTTAAACACTTAATGATTAGTTAGCTATCACGGAAAGAGTGTGCAACAGATTTTCCCCAAAAGAACAGAATTTGATAATATCTAATCTTTTGATTTATTTCATGAGAAACAGTTTATCCTTTAGCCACAAAAAAAAGCACATATACAAACACAATTTTAGCAAAGATTGGCTGTAACCATTTTAAGACGGATCCTCTTCCATCGTAATGCTCTCCCCACTTTTCCCACCATGACTGTTCATTCAGCCTGCCATACTTGTGTGCTCCCTTTTCTGTCCAACCTTTAGCATCATATTTCTCCCACCTGAAGGCAATTAATAAATAAGAAGCATGTTTATCATAACCATGAATAATAAAATATTATATAGTTCTTGGATACTTACCATTTTTCATACCATCCAGCATTTTCAGAGCCAGATTTAGCCTGTTTCTGGGCACTTCTCTCTATCCTAGCTATATTACTGCCAAAAGAAGGGTAGCATTATTCTCTATTTACTCCAGAATGACATTAAAAACGGTCAAATTTAAGATGTGCTAGGAGCAAGCCTCTAATTCTAAAGGCATAAGAGCAGAAATTTCCAACCTCCACTCATCTTGGTGCAGCATTTCTTGCCATGTTTCCCACCATGAATCTCCCTCAGCATTTCTTCCAGATTTTTCAACACCTGTTATATTTGCCAAGATGATAAGCCCAAATGAAGGTTTAACCATCAAAGACTGAAACACTAGTCAAAAAGACCAATATACTATAAACACAACCTTCTTTCATTCCACACAAAGGGCTCACCATAGAACTCATAAACACACATCAATTTTTATTTAACTAGGAATCCATAGATGCAAAAAGGGAGCTGGGATAGGCTAACGGCTAAAGACCAATTTACCATAGAACTTATGATTGCTTTAGGCTAATGGCTAAAGGAGGTGAAACAAAAAATGCTTAAGAGAAAAAAAGACCCAGGAAAAGCAATCATAAGCACAGCATACAATATTAGACTTTTTCCGTACACTAATACAGTCGTCTATATGCGTTCATATGGAAACAAACAACAAAAAGTCATACTGTATTATAGGGGGGATGGCTAGCAATGCTATCTTATTTTTTTCCATCCCTCTGAGTAAAATTAGTAAATTTTTTACCCATGGTAAACATGACTTGGGTTGAAAGTCATTTTTTTTAGAGGGAGGAACCAAAATAGGACTAGTCCACCACAAAGGTGACAAGTTTCAACCAACATGGAGCCAACCAACATCATAACTTACTCGCTGTATTCATTAGGTTTTGGTACATGGTACTAGTATTTTATGTTTAAGGCAATAGTTACACACTCAATGCTTAGTTTACGTTGAATTGAGTATTGTCACAAAGTCACCTGCTTCCAAAGAATTACAAGTGATTTCAATAATATAAACCCTGCTGTATGTGAATATTGACATTGTCACATAATTTTACAATGAAGGCAAAGCTATGTTTATTCAGCTCTCTGAGACGGGAGCTATATAATATATAATTATCTAACTACATAAAAACTTCAATAATGAAATAAGCTCATACAAAAAGATGTTTGTTCTTCACCAACCCCCTTAATCTAGTTAAGGTACAGACAGCATATATTCACTCTACTACAGATAAGTTGACTTACAGGTACACAACTAACAGCCAAAGAATTTGTAATGAAAAAAGGATAAAATATGTGTACCTAACTCTTTATAACCAGTCCAGTCACTTTTCTCCCACCACTGTCAATAAAATCAACAAATCCATTAAATCATCCATGAAAGAAAAAGAGCAATTTTCTGATTGGAATCAGAGCTATGAACCATCAGGTTGACTTGGAAAGTAGTGCCTTCTGGATGAGATAAAAAGCACACTTTTTTTTTAAAAGAGAGGGGGGGGGGGGGGGGGGGGAATAATACCGTTTCTTTCCATTCAGAGGATGCATCTTGGGACTGACCACCCATTCTTGTCCATCGACATCTGTACCCATTTCCCCCAAGCTCTTCACCACTTTCACGATACCAGGTACTACCATCTTCATTGACCCCAACTTCATTCACATTCTCATTTACCAAATTTATACCCCAATCTTTCTCATTTGCAATGCCAGTGTCTAGGATGAAGAAAAACAACAAAAATATATTGAGAACAACAATGGATTTTGCATGCACAATTATACAATTCCACAACTATTAACCCCCTTCCCATTCCCATAAAATAGCTTTAAACCATAAATAAAGAACTCCAAGTACCTCTCTTGGGTGGCGTGTCACGAGATTGTGGACCAGAGTTACGTGGACTACAACGGGGTTTAGAATGAAAGCGGACTCTGCAGTAAAAGACAAGCCTATTAGGAGCTGAGTGTGACAATTGAATTAGTTTGTTACATTTGTTATAAGTTATAATTATTAATTTCAACTTCTTAATTAACTGGATCATCGTACAATCATGTATCTTCTCCTTTCTCCTTTGTCACAATAACACAATAATGCTTTAACAATTTAAACAATAGATCTGTTCATATAGCACAACTGTCACATATAATGGCTAATGAGTAGTGCTGATAATGAACATAATACGATGAATCTCAGATTAACAACTCGTTTCCCTCAAACTAAAAAGATTCGAAATTCTATTGCTAATATGACACATTTTTAATGAACAAGTTATAGCCCACAAACTTATCAGATTTAGATTGCTGAACTAACAAATGATTGCCAATTATCAACAATTTTTTAATTATCATGAGCTAAAATGTGCTCCTATTTCTTGACTTTCTTCTTCAATGAAAACTTAAGGATATATTGTAAAATGGATATCTAATGACTTCTAATCTGCACTCTGCACTTCTTGAAGTCCTTACCATAGGCAGGAGCCTCATAAATCATGATAAACGCTAGGATGTTGACCTTGGTATATTTTTGTCCAAACAATCAAATCTTCTCAAAGACACTGATTTCAACACTCACAAAGTATAGAATCTCATTCTAATTTGAGTCACAAGATTCACAACAAACTACTCTATCCTCACACATTTTATTTTTATTTATTTTTTTTATAAATCCTATGCTGCTCAAATCAAAGAGTATAAGGCAGTATAAGCAGCTTTGAATTATTTTTGTAAGACACCATCTCAACTTTCACCAATCAACAAAAAATGAAAATCTCCAGCTGTAACAACCAATTACCAATCTGCTGAACACTCATTACTTAACAATTGAAAACCAACCGTCACCTTTACTGTAAAATTCACAAACTTTAACCAGCCAGCTGCCCAGCCCTCCATATTAAGACTAAAACACCCACAAGTACAATCCTACGGAGTATTTGATTATGTATTCCCAAGCTAATCTCATTCTGATTCACAAAAGAATCAAGTCACTACACCATCCTCAAATTATTGACAAATTCTTTTAAATGCTACTCAACTCACTACAAAATGAGCAGAGCCAGGTCTTATAATAAGTTTTGCAGTACAACGGCTATTAACTTTCAATAATCAATAATTGAAAATTCTCCAGCTTTTAGTTACCAACTACAACTCTTTAGAGCACTCATTACTCAATAATTTAAAACTGACAGTCTCCTTGACTGTCGAATTAACAACTTCAAACAGCTGACCGACTACTTGACTGTAGAAATGCAGAATTAACAAACTTCAGACAGATAACCTTCGATAGTAAGACAAAGACGTCCTCGAAACTCTAAATACCAGCATTATCCTATTTGATTCGCATTTTCCATAAGCAAGCAATAACAGTTCGGCAGATCATAAATTCAAGCAAGAACGAACTCATTTCTCATACTCAAATTACATTAATAGAATAATAAACCAATTTGCAGCAATTCAGCCAAAATAATTCATAAATCTGAATCAAATTCAAACAATTAACCAGACTAAATAAATAAATAAATTCCGCCACTGTATATATGAATTCACAATTCGGCGAAAACGAAGGAAAATCCAACAGACCAAAAGTCACTATCAAACGATACATAAAAGGATAAAGTACATTCCATACTTTAAAATTCCAGCAAAACACAAAAGACGAATATCATAAGA
The DNA here is from genome assembly GCA_034703905.1 of Chenopodium berlandieri. Lineage (NCBI taxonomy): Eukaryota > Viridiplantae > Streptophyta > Magnoliopsida > Caryophyllales > Amaranthaceae > Chenopodium > Chenopodium berlandieri. The sequence goes on from CM068277.1 coordinate 2,954,364, forward strand.
ATTAAAAATGCATATATTAATTATAAAAAATTAAATAATAATAACTACAATTAAAAGAAAAATAAAATGCGAGGAGAAAAAAATTATGAAGACGTACGGAGGAGAAGCGAAAGGCAACGAAGGCAAAGCTTGACTACGAACCCTACGATTCGTAGAACTCTTCTTCGGATCAAAGCGACGCCAATCTTCGCGTTTTTCGCCGTGTCTTTTCATCGAAACTACTGCGTCTGAAGAGCAACAACAGTCAATTTGTCGAATTCTCTCTCCTCCTCCTCCTATGCCTCCATCTCCACCGTCGCCGACACCGGAGAAAAATCTCCGGCGATGCTTAATTCCGGCGGAAGCAGCGGAGGCGGAGATGTCGAAGCTTTGACAATGGATTCGAAGGAATGAAACAGAGTCGCCGTGGAGATTACGGAGCTTAATGCTTAAAAATGGCGTCGTAAATCCGCCGGCGGAACTTGCCGCCATTAACGTCAATTTTTCTCTCTTTGATTATAATCACTCTTTTCTAAATTACTGGAATGGCATTTTTATCAATCAATAAATTAACAACAAATTAAATTAGTAAAACATTAATAATCGGTGAAATTGTGTATGAACAATGTCAATCTGCAGAAATGGAAACCCTAAGTTTGAAAATGGAGGAAGAAAAATGGCGAAAGTATGTAGAGAGTTGAAGAAGAAGACGGAGGTTGAAGAGAGAAAAAGGAAGGAGGAGAGAGAAAGAGAGAGTGTTTTGAGTGAGTGAAGGTGTGTTTAAATAGAAACGATGCGAGCGAAAAGGAGGAGTAAAAACAGAAAGAATTGTTATTAATGAATAAATAAATAAAAAGAGGAAGAAAAAGGGAGAACATTGTCTGAGGTTCCAGACAAATGTTTATTTTTATCGAGTCACACTTGACGCCGCTGATAGAAACTACGGAGTAGAAAGAGGTGAAAACCGGTACTCTATGTCATCGATGCTTCCAAGTTCCAACTATGGTTATTTGCTTTTTTTTTTTCACTGTATTTTCCTAAAGTGACTAATTAGGGTGGCTAATGTGGGTAATGTCATAGTTAACCACTTCTAAATACTACTACTCCACTTATTTATCAATTATATTTATGATAATCAAAGATATTAAAAAGTTTTATCATTTTTAAGTTACGGGGTTTTTATCATTTATATTTATTTATGAATAATTATCATTATGGATATTTTTTGCAAATTACGGAGTAATAAATTTATAAATTATGTATTTCCTTTTGTTTAAAAAAAACATGGTTTGGAACTTTTATATCTTATTACTATCTCAATTTTCTTCATTGAAAAAAATAAAATAAATAAATAAACCACTTAAAATTTTCAACTCTCGCATCCACATAATTGTCCCTTTTCATTATCGTTTTTATAAAATGTTACCTAGGTGTGACTTTGACAATACATATTCTATTTTTTTTTTTCTTTTTTCTTTTTGGGTAAACGAGAGGGGCAAAGCCCCAATACATATTCCATTTATGAGTTGTTTATAATAAGTATAACAAGAGCAGTTAATGTATATAGAGCTAGCAATTTAGGTAATCAAGTTGTGTTAATGTGTTGGTCTTGCGCTCATTTCGTGCTCAAAGGGTAGAATTTGGTGTTGTGGTATCAGTCGTAATGTTGTGATCTATCTTAGACTATCATACGTATTTAGCTATGGTACGTCTGTTTGTTGTTAGAGTGAGATAGCTTCTTCTTCCGTTTTTAATCTTTTAATTTGTGTTTTGTGTGATTTTCCATGTACATTTAACCATTAATATGTATCTTACTTATGTTTCTTTTCAATTGTTTAGTTTAAATTTCTGCCTAGACTCTAACACAAACATTCAATCGTCAATCTCTATATATATGTCATATGTGTGCTATAAAAAATATTATTCCTTTCGTTCAAATTATAGTGTATTTCATTATGTAAGGTTTTCAAGATTTACATATTTCCATCAATGTTTTTAGTATGTGTTTACAAAAAAATAATTTCACTTTTGAAATTAAAATATAATAATATTGACATTGTGATTTTTTTAATTAATTTATATCAATATTTCACTTTTTCTTAACCTTTCGATTAAAAACTTAATAAATTGGTCAAATGTGTTTCGGGGTTTTTTGATGTGTCCTGCAGGAGAGTTACAATTCCAAGAATGTCCTTCAGCCGCCTGTACCTGCAAAACCACGAAGACTGCGGTTGGGTGGAGCTCCGCCTCCGACGATCAAGTCAGTGATGCACGGGGGGAAGAAAGTGCGTAAACGGGTAATTACTTCTCGCGTAATGGGAGAACTCCGCAATTACTATTGCTCGGTTTTGGTGTAAGTGTATTGAATGCAATTGCATGTAAGTGAATGCAAATTGAATGCCCCATTAAGGAGGATGCTCCCACTATTTATAGTGGGGAGCATTAGTTCCCCATTTAGGGTACCAAAGACACGTGTCAGCAGGGGATTGGAGCCCTGCTGACCAATGGCAAGGTGCCACGTCTCGCTCAGCCATTGGGCCACGTGGCTGGGGTAATTTTACCCCAAACATGTCGTGCCACGTAAGTAACAACTAATCATTAATATATCATGTATGATTATAATCCATGAGTAGAAAATTTGAATATTTTTCTCATAAATAGTGTACATTTCTATTATAATATATATTGCGCTCTTACAAAAATCAATGGTATCCTATGTTAAAATATCTTAAATTAAAAGTTTATCTTAACACTGTTTGTATCAAGATGTGTTTTAAAATTTGGCATATACATAAAAAGTTTATATTAAAATTCAATAAACAACCGAGCATCGCTTGAGGCACAAAACTAGTACTACATATTAAAAGGCATTCCTTTCAAAGGAACAGTGTCACGTGGCACCCTTCAAAGTATATGCGTCATGTGACAATGCCACATCACTATCCAAAGTATATGCGCCACTACGTAAGCTTGCCACTTTATTTTACAAAATAAATTGTGCTTTGAGCTAGATTCGAACCCGTAACCTCTGATACATAAAGGTAATACATTTACAATCTCTATCAACTTTTATTAATGTTTTAAATTTCACATAATATTATATATTCCTTTCATTTATTAAGTAAATTAGAGGTAATATAATTCATTTATTTTTCACAAGATTAGGATATATATACATGAGGTTAAAAAAAAAAGTGACACCCGAGGCAACGCCCAAACCACACACTAACTATACAAACAGTCGAACATAATTATTAAATTAAAGAAGTACACATACTAGCTACTCGGGGTATCGCCCGGGGCACACACTAGTGTTGCTATTAAAATGGAGTATTGGAGGCATTGCATGGAGGAAGTAACATTATTAATACTTATCATTGTTTTATTTGTTTACCTTTCCTATAAAAAAAAAGGAAAATTTGTCAAAAATAAGCCAACCTTTGCGTGGTTAGCTCAAAATAAGCCAACCTTTCGATTAACTCAAAATAAGTCAACTTTTATTAGATATCTTCTCAAAATGAGTCAAAACCTGTTAGATTAGAAGGTAACCGATCGTTAAGGTAAAGTATGACACGATCCTTTTTTAAAAAAATAATTAAGATTTATTTTTTGGTTGATTATCTAAAAATATTCAATTTACAATTAAATAATTGTATCAAAATAAATAAAGTAAACAAAAAAAACTAAAAAAAAAAAGAAAAAAAAAAGAAAAATCCAAGCCACCACCCACTGCCAACCCCCTTCCCTTTTAGTGGTCGGCAGCCGACGACCACCTCCCTCCTTCGTCGCCGACGACCCCATCCCCTCCCCATCCCCATTCTCGTCCCTAAACCCAACCCCCAAACCCTACACCATATTCCCAAACCCATTCTTGTCCCTCGTGAAACGCAACATGGATGTTGCGAATGGCGGGGTGAAGAGTATCGGCGAGGTAGAAAGGGACGACGTGGATATAAAACCAGACGGCGGCGTTGGAGCGATTTGTGGCGAGAGAGTGGACGAGGGTGTTGGGGATGCAGAGGAGAAGTGAAACAGAGGAGTATGAGAAGGCTTGAATGAGGTTTGGGTCTGGGTCAATGAATCGAACGACGGCGCTTTTATGGCGATTGACAGCGGCGGTGATATGTTTAGGGGTGGCGGAAAGTGGGTGGTGGTGGATTGTTACGCTGAGAGTTGGGGTTGAGGTGGTGAGAGTAAAGGAAGTGATGGTAGTTAGGTGGAAGAGGACGAGAGTGAATTCGTGGGTTGAGGAAACTGGGGTCGCCGGCGCCGGCAGTGGGTGAGGGAAAGGGTTGGCTTGTTTTTTTTTTTTTTAATTTTATAATTTGTTTATTTTTTTTAAGAAATATAATTTTTTTTATTTAATACAATTATAGTTACTTAATTAAATTTTATATTATTAAAAAAATTTAATTTTAATAAATTATTTTTAATTAAAAAAATGACCTGTTTGGTAGGTTGTAGGTCATTTGTCCTATTAAAAAAAATACCCCTTAAAAGTCGACTTATTTTGAGTTAATCGAAAGCTTGCCTTATTCTTGACAAATTTTTCCTAAAAACAATATAAATTATTTATACTAATCTAATATATATAAATAAAGTAGGCATTTTTAGAGAGCATTCGGCGCGCCACATAAGCAAATGTATTATTTCGACCAATTAAAAATTAGATTTGTATTTTATTTTAGAATTAATAAATTCACTCGCCACCTAAGAAAAAGTGACGGATGAGATTTAAGAATTTTGCCACGTAATTAAAACAACGAATAGTGATTTATTAGGATTTAATTTATTTAACAAACTAAAAATTATTATTTAAAAATCATCTTTACATATAGGATTTATATATCTAAGATAAATCTTGATAGTGTTTATGATAAGAAATAAAAATTATTCCTTAATAATAAATAAATTAAAATTTGTGATGCATACCATTATAAACTGATGCATCCTACAACACCAACAAAATTTTGTATCAATATAAAACCAAATCAAGCAAATTGTGTCAGTTTTAGTCATCAATGGCTGAGTAATTCTTAGCTTAATTTTTAAAATCCATGTTTAAATGTATATTTGTGATTATTGCTTACATTGTGTTTAATTGGAATACTTAACGATTATATGTTTATGTTTTGTTTACTAAATTTTGTTTTTACACGCAGATTTGATTTAATCAGAGAATTAGATTCGAGCAAAAATGATTGGAAAATCAAAGTACGAGTTTCTCGCCTGATGGTCCTATTGGATGAGAAGGTATTATATTTTTATAAATTGTTAGCATTTATTAAATTTTTTTATAAACCTTTGTAGTTTATATTAATTAATTTTATGATTAGAACAAATTTTTTTGTGATTTAGGTAGCTTAATCAAGTCATCAAATTAACTTAATTTTGATTACGTTCATACCTCAATTAAAGCCAACTTTGTACAATTCGTCCAAAATTAATTAAAAGAAAAGTTTACTCAATTAAATATTTTTCATTCATTACAAATAAGAAGCAATATTGCACGCATTGTCAGTGACAACAAGATAATGATTCAGTTTTCCAAAATACTATTGTTCGGACGATTAGGGACGATGAAAAAATTCCAATGCATAGATTTTATTTTGTAAAATTACAATTTTTAGATCAATTTCACAACAATTTTTCACTTCCTGGTAAATATATTGATTTATTTTATAAGACTATAACGGTTGCAATATTGCACGCATTGTCAGTGACAATAAAATAATGATTTAATTTTCCAAAATACTATTGTTCGGGCGATTAGGGGCGATGAAAAAATTCCAATGCATAGATTTGATTTTGTACAATTACAATTTTTAGAATTTTTAGATCAATTTCACAACAATTTTTCACTTCCTTGTAAATATATTGATTTATTTTATAAGAGTATAACGGTTAATTTTATATAATTTTTATTTTGCTGACATGTTTTATTTATCCACTTTTATTAGGTGGAAGAAATATGGGTGTGAACGAAGTAGGTGATTCTATTGAAATAGAAGATAAATAGTATACATGTTTTTATTATTTTTTATTATTTCTATTTTTTAAAAAACAACTAATAATGATTTAGGATTTAAATTATTCAAAAAATGAAAAAAAAATTATCTTTTCACATTAAAGATTTTAACCTAATATGTATTTGATAAAATATCATATTTACAATTTTTTTTTTTAGTAATCATATTTACAATTTATTCATATTATTAAATTCAATAGTCATATAACTAACAACAACGAATAAAATACAAAACAACAATAAATAAAGTTGCATAATAAATTACACTAAAAAAATAAACTTATACTTTTGTAACAGGCAATAACACTTTAATTAAATATAATAAACTTAGAGTCTATAGGAAAATATCTTTTCTTGAGATTTATGTATGAAAATAAAAACCGTGCATCGCCACCTAGATAAAAGTAACGAATTAGATTTGATACATCTAAAATTTTAATGCCATGTAGATGATAATCCATGAATTAAATTATTTTAATGAAAAAGTTAAAGTAAAAATATAGGAAAAGATAAATTTATTAATTCAATACTACGAGTATAAGAAATCCAAAAAAAAATATACTAAAAAATATTTAAATGATATACGCTTATAATAAAGTTTGAAACCTATCATATAAGATAAATTTTGATAATATTTATGATAAGAAATACAAATTGTTCGTTAATTATAATTAAATTAAAATTTGTGATACCTACCATTATAAATTGACACATCATACGACACAAACAAAATTTTGTATCAATAAAAACCTCATCAAGCGAATTTTGTGTTAATTTTTGGTCATCAATGGTTGGGTAATTTTTAGCTTCATTTTTAAAATCCTATGTTTAAATTAGTATTTCTAATTATTACTTACGTTGTATTAATTTGGGATACTCAACGATTATATGTTTATGTTTTATTTACTAAATGTTTTTTTACATGCAGATCTAACACATCATACGACACAAATAAAATTTCGTATCAATACAATACCCCATCAAGCGAATTTTGTGTTAGTAATTTTGTGTTAGTTTTAGGTCATCAATGTCCGGGTAATTTTTAAAATCTTATGTTTAAATTTATATTTGTTATTATTAGTTACATTGTATTTATTTAGGATACTTAACAATTATTTGTTTATATAATGGCATACGATTAGATGTTATATACTTAATATATGAATGTCTTTGGTTATTTTTAAAGATGATGAAAAAATTCCAATGCATAGATTTGATTTTATATCGCAACAATTTTTCATTTATTGGTAAATATAGTGATTTATTTTATATAAATGTAAAGATTTAATTTATATCAATTTCAGTTTAATTGGCTAACATTTTTATCCATTGATGTAGTAGGTTGGTTGTGGACGAGGTTGGTGATTCTATCGAAATAAAAGATATGGTAAAACAATGAATAATGATTTAGGATTTAAATTATTAAAAATTTATCATTTCACATTAAAGATTTTATATAATGGAAAAAAATATCATATTTACAATTTATTTATATTTAATAAATTCATTATAAATTATACTAAAAAAAAATATTAAACTTTTGTTATCTGAAATTATTAAATATAATAAATCAAATAATTAAAAATTGATGAAAAACCGTACAACGCACGGGTTTCCATCTAGTCATTTTATATTTTGAAAGAATTTATACTTATCATTTATTCTGTAATTAATGATAAAGTCATTATTATTGGTTTGACTTATTAGTAAAAGAAGTAGGACAACGCAATTCTCAATTTCATATTAAAATACGGAATTACCGAAAGTATGCAACATAATTAAGAAAGTGGGAGAATTAATAATAAACTCAATTTATTAGCTAAACTTGGGTCCATTTCCCTCTAGCTAGCTGGATCCAAATAAAAGAGCACGCAACTATATACAATGAACATCAACTTAGACACTTAATAAAAAAAAAGGATATAACAATATAATACTAGTATTAACAAAACAATGCATACCCTTTTCAGTATAAAATGAACATCAAATTAGGCACTTAATAATAATTAAAGCCTCAGAGGTACGTATGCATTTAGGTAATTAGGTCTCCAATATATACACGAATCGGATACACCATAATTTCTTGATCTTTTGAATAAGCTTACGAATGAACATGCAACCATAATAGGTGTAGGCAACTAGGCGCTAAATTTTATTACTGTAATACATTAAATTAAATGAATTAATTTAGATCAAGCTACCAAGTCTAGTAAGGAGATCTCTCCTTTATACCCCATTTCTCCTTTAATTGAAAGGATTTAGAAACTACTTCTAGCTCTTTTTACTTGGAACACTTTGACATTTGTATTATTCATGTACTTCACATACATTAAATAAAAAAGTGGTACATATATGTATGTATTATGAAAGTTTTATAAAAATGTAAGTCAAGTATGAGAAATACTTGGCATTAGGTCGGCCTAACCCAAGGCATGACGCAACTTTATATGAAAAGATCTGATATAACATGAGCACAAGGTAGATACAACACGTCAATACGATATATATATTATTGTGTTTGCTAGATCGTGGAAAAGCATGGCAAACCATAACCCAATCCAATAGAAACATTTGTAATTAATACAATATTGCAACAGTTTGAAAATTATATGTTGCACTCTGTATGTAGTTGGTATGTACCATTACTACCATGATGTGCATCAATGTATCATGATCCGAAATTGACAAAAAATTTCAAAATTATGAGCATATCTATGGGTTGTATGTTCGAAATTTGAGATGATTATTTAGAAAATCTTTTAAATTGTTATAAATGGAGATAATATTATAATATATATGTTTGGGCCGCATCCGCAATCAAGTGAGAGTCCACTTTATAAATCTCAGAAGGTATCAAATCAAAATCATATGACAATAGAAGTATTATTCTTATAAAGTATTTTACTCTGCTTTCATTAATATAAGACACTTACATATATTATTTGGAAAAATTATACCTCAACAAATATTTAATTAACATCAGAAGTAAGGGAATAGTAACCTTGGCTTAGTTAGCTATGGTGTATGAAAAATGACAAAAGTGAAAAAAAAGGTGCAAAATCTACAAGTTATCCAAATCTAAATTTTACTACGACCAAGTTTTTTTGAAGTACCTTTTCCTAAAAAAAAAAAAAGTTTTTTTGAAGTACCTATGAGAATGAATTACGTGTCAGTCGTTGATGCTTAATATGACATGGCAAGTGGATAGGCTATGTTTGAAAAGAGGGCAGTCTGACGTGTTAGCTAAAAACATGAGGACGTAAATATTGGTGAAAAGTGTTGCCACGTGTCAAAAGTAGAATAAAAAAGATTCAAGAACATGACATCTGTTGCTAAACTAGGAAACCAAATTGTTGATTCTGGTTACTTTCTTTTATTGTTTTGGATAAGCTTCAACGACTCAGCTGTCTATTTATTTTTTCGTCATCATAATCTTTTTCTCTGATTGCAAGTCGCAACTTGTACCTTTTTTAAGTAATGTGATTTGTCTATTACGGAGTATCACTTCTTGCAAACCAAAAAAAAAAAAAGAATAAAAAGAAAAAAATAAATAAAAATTACGTGAGTATTACTTATGAACATATATTCTTTATTAGAGATTAAGATAATTGCTTTGCAATTTTTAAAAAATATTTATGTACATTAATGTACGACTGGCTCACATTAATTTAAACATAAATGAGTAAGCGACATGTATTGACAAACAAAGAAATTATTGTACAACATACTTTATTTGACATATTTTCATTTAAACATAAGAGTTGATATGGATGGTTTTATAATAAATACAAAAAAAAAAAAATAAAAAAAAAAAAATATATACGGAGTATAAATCAAGAAACAAGAACACCGAGTTTACACAGTTAGCTAAATTGCTAACAATAAAAGGCTAAGACAATAACCGCCAAAATAGAAAATCATATAATTGCAACCCACATAATTGTGAGTCTTTCGGAAAGAGCTAAACAATAAGAGGTGTGTACTTATACTATACTCTTATATAGATTAAATATAGATGTAATATAAAAATTGATATATTTCGTGTTATTAACAGTATACAAAGAACCCTCCTTCCTTTTTTAGTTATTATTTTAAAAATAGTTATATGAGACCAAAAAGCTGAAGTCTTCCTTAAAAAAAAAAAAAAAAACAATCTATTTAGAATATATATCAAATTATAAAGCATTAACCATCCGCTTAAATTGAACTCTTCCTAGATAACCATATTAACCATAAACATAGGCTTATATGAAAGCAACTTGTATAGAATTAGTATTCTTAGTATGTGGACTCCACTACAAGAGACCCTACAAATCATTATAGACATGTATAGAAAATTTTTTAATAGCTTGAAATTGAAGTATATCTCCTTTTGCCAACACAGAATCCACGTAAGAGAATGCCAAATGTGATTCACGAGCAGTGTGGTGTGCGCGCGTGATTGTGTGGCTGGGATTGCGGCTTTTTGCTTCACTTGGTGGAGATTATTCAGGTGGAAACACAAGCTTGCCAAATTCACTTCCAACACTAGAATCCTATTATATCCTCTAAAGGTTGACTCATTTATTTCTAATTTGGGTCATTATCCGTTTAATATTTCGTTTTCAATATATATTAGGTACTTTAATTTAGACTTAGTCTTATCTTTTATGAAAAAAAAATTAATTTAAATTAGTCTTCTACTTACCAAATACATGTGTTATTGTATGAAAATTAAGACTGAGTACTTTTTTTTCGAGTGTCATTTTGATCGGATATGTATGTGTGTCCATTGTCCAAGACATACTTTGACTATATGTAGAAAATTAACTTGTGTTCTTTGTTATCTTGTAAACAAATTACACACTACCTAGTAAGTAATAATTTCAGCCAATAAAAATTAATTAAACATATTATTTTTGTAAAATAATTATCTTATCTTAATTTCTTAGTTTTTCAAGGGGTTTCATCAGCAATGGTGAGAGTGGCCCTCCTACTCAAATCAAAATTATATTTGATCACATATATTTTGATATTAAATCTCCTATACTTATTTTCCAAGCTAGTTATTATTTTCTTAAACTATTTTCATGATCATCTTACAATTTAACACTTTCCATAATCTATTTTCTACTTATTTTTCAAGCAAGCACTTGCCTTAATTTCATTTGTCATCCATCTAATTACCTTAAATCTACACTTTTCATATTTCTTCAATTCCTTCACGAGCTTACCATAATTCTTGTAATCCTACAACTATAAATACCTCCTTCATACCTCTCATATTCTTCACACCAAAACCCAATTCTCTTCTTCTCTCTCTCTTTTTTTTTTAATCTCTAAACCTTTTCCTACTTTTCTTCTCTACTTTTCATACAAATATTATCACTACTAGAAAACAGGCCATTTTCGACGGATTTTTTCCGTCGGAATCACCCTAAATTCCGTCGGAAAACCCAATATCATGTTTTGAATGAATTGAATTATTTATCATGTTTAAAGGAATTGATTTGAAAAGCATTTTGAATTGAATAAAAAGAATTTTGAGTTGGAATAATTATTATTCCCTCCGTCCGAGAATACATGAGATGTTGGACTTTTTTCACTATTCATGTATTAGCTTTGACTATAATTTTTTTACTAACACAATAAGTACATATTTTATCATAAAATATGTTGTTAGATATGTACTAATATAAAGTTTCATAATACAATTTTTTAAATTATTTTCATTAATATTTATTTATATAAAAATAAAGTCAAACTAGTGCATTGACATGGTGCAATGTTGACGGTGTCATGTATTCTAGGACAGAGAGAGTATTATTTATTGGAAAGGTTGATTTAAATGATTTAATTAAAGGATGATTTATCAAAAGGAATTATTATTTAAAGCTTTACAAGCATGTTTATATAATCTCACTATGCAGATTTGGTTGATAAGAGTATGGACATTGTATGATCTAGTCTTTCCTCAATGATAGCCTTTCTATATAAAGATACTAACTTGGACAGTGTGCACACTTAGGAGAAGAAATTGGATTAAATTGGTTTTCAAACATTTGAAAGCTCTATTTAAGTTATTGAAATTTTGAGTATTTGAGTTTTTGAGATTGAATTTGATTGAGTTTAAGAGTTATTTAAAGGTTTTATTGATAGAAGTAATGTTGTCATGAATTTCATGACTTGAGTCTTCGAAAACATGTTTATGAATAAAATGAATTTTACTTATCTTGCACTTATATGTAATTAACATATTTTGTTAATTCGTATTTTTTATATTGTTTTGGTTTGCCCTGTTTACCTTATTGGTAAGTAGGTGTGTATTTTCAGCTGGAGTCAACATGCGCATTGGGAACTCGGAAAATTGTTTTGATTATTAATAAATTAAGAGTTGTTTCTGCAGCAAGTCTTTGATGAATTAAAGTTTTAAATAACCTTATGTAATCACGCGGGGGTATTACTTCTAAGTCTATCTCTACGATATAATTATACGTAATATACTAGTATTTCTGTAGATGAAGATTTGGGGTGTTACAAAAGGCCTATAAAAATTTAAATTTAAATTGTAAACGTAAAAGTATATTTATGGTATAAATTAATAAATTACATGAAACTATTTACGAAATAACAAATTATATAAAATTATTTAAAAATCATAATATCATAATGATTTCAGTGTTGTTTGATATTTGGAGGAATATAGTGAAAATGTCAAGTATGAAAAACAATCCATTATGTTGTTTGTTTAATTGCATTAAAAAGTCGTTAGGAGTGATGGTATATAATTACTGTGTCTAAGAAAGACATTGATTTAGCGTAAAAAAAATAAAGAAGATAATGGAGCCCTTCATCAGCTATATTGAATCAACTACAGTAAGATTATATCTGTATGACCTACTGATCAACCTCCTCAATTTATTTTAGTGGTTGAGAAGATGATAATATTTAATGTATTATGTTGTTCGCGTTTTCATTAGCATATGTCTTGTGTGATAATCACCGGAGGTGGTGAATTGAGTCTAGAATGTAGATTATTTAATTTGTAAAATGATTCCATGAGAGTGAGAGTGTTCTTAGACTTGTATTTGTCGTTGTTGATTATAATCTTTTTGGAGTTGAAATTTACAAAACATTCTAATATGGTTCAAATGTAATGACTTTCATGAGTCGTCTTGTAGTTTCATTCAGCATTATGATTGGTATGTTTCATTCCTACTAAATTCAACATAACATAGATGAAACATCATGATAGTATTTAATAAATTCGATAAGAAAAAGGTGGATGACTAAAATCACAAGCTTGGATATTAGTCGAGCCTACAATTTGATAGATGAATATCAACTAAAATAGTGGTTTTTCATTTTAAAGTCATCTAAAAAAATAGAATAAGCGGGAAACAACATTTAAAAAGAAAGCATAGGAAAGTGAATGCAAATCTGGTCTACTCAAGATAGGTAGCTAATACTGAACAACCATACAAAAGAGGAATTATGAGGCACGAAGTTGAGAAAAAAAACGTAGGAGGTATGATTTGTGATGAGAATCCCTCATTCTTTTGTCTTATTTCAGCATTGACTCCTTCAGTATGTTCATAATTAAGGTTTATACGTTCCAAGAGTTTTTACGCGTATCCTATTACACTTTACGTGATTATCAATTCATAACTCACACATATTTCAATCATTTCAATCAATTCAATCAACAACCATAGGTAATTAGTCGTCAACATACAATAATATAATCTTTGAATCTTCCTTGCCTAAGATGTGCACAAAATTACACAATTATTACTTTGGTGCATAAAACACAATAAAAACTCCTTGAATCACATGATTGAGTATTAAAAATAATACTTCTTTGACTTAACCCATTAATCACATGATTGAGTATTAAAAATAATGAATTATGATAAAAATATTCATAACACTTCTCCTTGTTAAATAGTACCTCCGTTTCATATTATTTGCAACGATTTGACATAAAGTAGATAAGAAAAATGTCTAATCGTTGCAAATAATATGAAACAGAGGTAGTACATAATTAACGCTTTTAATTCATGTTTTCTCTATATTCAATAGTAATCACGTGATTCAATATACTGATAACATGTATTAAACAAACAATAAATAATCACATGATTCAATACACTTACTAATTTGGGCTGCCAGCTGTTCCAAATCACGACGAGTAACTAGCTGAGGGCCATCCACCTTGTCCAAGGGCTCATTATGAGCAGCAGGTATGATTTTTGTAAGTACATGTATGTTCATGACGGGAGGAGAGGACAGGAGCCACACACTCTCGTTTCTTCTTGCTGACGAGGATGCCTAGTATTCACCATAGTTTTTTGTCAAATTTCCCCACAGACGACGCCACTTGTTTTTGAAACAGAATTCCTTCAAAATAGTGTAAAGGGTATGTCGGGGAAAACTTGTAATCAGCGTCTTAACGTACTTGAAGGATAGCCTTATCGCGGTGTTTGAAAGCCTGCAAAAGAAAAAGAGTAAGCTGCTTCGGGGGTTGATCCCAGGAACACCCCCTCCGATGCTCAAGTGAGAAATGTACTCTCTAGAGTGAGAAAATAGAGAGAGAAAGAGGGAGATTAAAAAAAGTTACCCGTACTAATCACAGGTTTGGTATTTATAATTGTACATTCATGTGACAAGATAGTGCATTCTAGACAGATTAAGGGTAAATCTGTGTAGGCGTTAAATTGAAGCGCGCCTACTTGAGCATGTGGTGAATATGCTTGGCAATCACAAGAAGTGAGATTTGACATTATATGATTAGGAACAAAAAAATTAAGGAGCTGCCAACAAGTTTTTAATGGAACTTGTAAACTGTTCATGGATCATTAAAAGCAACCGCGAAAAGGGACAAACCAAAAGGCAACAACGATTTGTTATGTGAAGGTTACACCCCATTCATAATCATGAGATTACTAACTCCATTTGGTTACAAACCACGAATTAAGGATCAAGGATGATGGTACAAAGTTGAGTAATGGAAGTCAACTTCGCCCGTATTGACCTATATTCGATTCTTATAGTGAAAAGAGTTTCTTGCAATTCAAAAGACATACAAATGATATTCAATTTTCTCTAAACTAACATTACTAAGTTGGTTGAATATTAATGCACATAAAATGGTAAATATAGTGATCACTTATTTAAGTCCTCAAGATTAATAGGGAACCTAATCCGGTTGTCCAAATTATCTTATTAGACGTGATTTTCAATTACATATTCCCATTTAAACACGCAAAAGGGTGATCAATAATGATATTGGAAGCAACGTCATAATATCGTTAGTCAAAGCATACAAATCATAATAATAAACCTAAACATGATACTAACAAAATAAATAAGTTAAGCAATTAATTAAATTAATTACTTACATTGCGTGCGTTCCTTTAACTTGCCACATTATGAATAAATTGTTAATAACTTCAATAAAAATATAAATTGAATTGAAAGAATTGAAGTAAAATAAAAATAAAGTTTAGATTTGTCCAAACTCTTAGAAATTTAACCTTTTACGCCTAGGTTGATGATCAGTACCACTCCAAGTATTCCAAAGAAACTTCGAATTGCTTGAAAACGATGATTAGAATAGGTATAAGCAGTGGCGAACCCAACCTTGGTCCTGGGTCACGTGACCTAGAGAAAAAAAAATTGAAAATCCTCACACAGTCACCACGCTAGTACGCTACGCTCAGTGCCTCAGTGCCTCTTTTCCTCTCACACCGTCATGCTCCTTTCTTTCTCTCTCTTCCTTTTTTCATGCTCCTCTCACTCTTCCTCTCTTTTATCTTTTTCACGCGCCTCTCTCTCTTCCTCTTATTCTCTCTCTTCCACTTTAGCTGACTTATAAATCAATTTATTTTCTTTTTTAGTTTAGTTTTTTTTTCCCCTATGGTTATGTGACTTATTGATTTTCATGTGATTATTTGTATTTTTTTCTTTTTTTCATTCAATTCACTGCAGCAGCAGTAGCTAGTATGATTTTTTTTTTTATTATTTTTTTTATTATTGTTTTTCCTTTTTAAATGGTTATGAACTTATGATTATTTGATTATCATGTGATTAATTTGATTATCCTTCAATGTTGTTATGTTGTTATGTTTTGTGTTGTTAAGACATTACATTAAGTGATTTTTCTTTTAATTTGTGTTGTATGAATTTTTTAATGTTATGTTTGTATAATTAAATTGGGTACTTTTTTTTTTGTAAAAAAATATTAACTTGGGTGTAGAATGGGCAAGTTGCAAAAAGATTGAATCACTCTATTTTTGACAATATTGGATTGTTTAATTAAATTGAAATTGTGACTTAATTTTCATAAAAAACGAGTTTCTTTAATTCCAAAATGCATCCTCCTCCTTCACAAAATCATCCTCTATCACAAAATTCACCTCCTGGATCGATAGGTATGCGACCGATGGGTGATGATCGACAGGAGGTGACGGTGACCTAGCATCCTAAAAATCCTAGATCCGCCACTAGGTATAAGGATGGTTAATGGCTCAAAGTATTGTGTTTAGGCTTGTATGTTGCTGTCTCCGCTTATTCTTTGTCTGTTCTGTCCAAAAGAGGGGCCGAGCAAGAATTTTTGTACCGTGCCACGTTGCTTTGTACCGTGGCGCGAAACTTTGGCAGATTTATGCGTTTTTAAAACTTCCATAACTTTTAATTTGATTCGTAACTCGAATTAAGGCATATAATATATCATTGGAAAGATCTTGAAGTATACTTTCTAACCCAATTGGAATTAGGTCACAATCCTATGTAGATTTTAATATATGGTCGTTTTAGTGCAAGGGTGTCGGTTTTGGGCCGAGTTTTAGTGTTTTCTCATATCTTCTTCGTTTTAAATCGAAATTGGGCTTATGATATATCGTTAAATTTATAGGGTTGTTCAACCAAATCGGATTTGAATCAAAGTTATGGGGCCAAAAATTCAGTTTTGCTCGATTTGTCTATGGTCATGAAAATAGAAAGTTGGGGTATGATTTGTGGATTTGGGCTAGGAAAAGGGTATGAATGGATGTTTGGGGTAGGAATGGATTGGATTAGATGGATTGATATAGAAATGGGCTAGGACTTCAATCAATTCTTAATTCCGATGCGCAACTTGACCTATTGGCGGTAAAATGTCATTCATCACCGAGTTTGGATTTGGGGAGACATTTTTAGGTGTTTACAATATGTAATAGAGTAATTATGGGCTGATTAAGGACAATGAACTGGATTATAGTTAACATGACCCTTAAGGAGGATATTATTGTAATTATGAATTTCGGTGGGGATCATGAGAGGAGAGAAATATAACATTAGAATATACTCCCTCCGTTTTTAAATACTTGCTCCACTTTCCATTTCCAACCGTTTTTAATACTTGCTCCATTTCCTTATTTGGAAAGTTTTTACAATATTTAATTCATTTCTCTCAACTAGTTGACTCAACATAAATCATATTTTATTAATTTCATATTCTCTCTCCTCCTATTCTCTCAACTATGTACTTTTGCTTTTTATAATTTTTTATTCTTCCACTAACCCCATTACCTCCATATTTTATTACTTTTTCCAATTTCTCCTAAAACTCCGTGCATGGAGAAATGGAGGAAGTATTTTAAAATAGAGAGAATCGCTTTTTGGCAAAAAATTGTAACACTTAAAAAGTACGGCCGCATTTGATAAGCATTTTACACTAGTGTTTTATAAAGATTTGGCGTCCATCGACGAAAACACCTAATAAACCCTTATTTCTATTTATTTCCTCTTATAATTAGTGTTTTATAAAGTTTATGTAATATTCCCAACTAAAATCCAATAATGATTGATTATTGATTACTCTTTATGTTCCTCTTAAAATTAGTTATTGATTGATGAATTATTATAATTATCATTGCGTGTTACTTATGTATAGAGTAAAATTAAATACTTCACTCGTTTTCGGTTAGTTGTAGTAAAAGAATTTTTAATGTTCAAAAATCAGTCCGAATCAAAAAAAATTGCTGGATCGGTTTGAAGAAACTAGTCTCCGGCCTCCCGACCTCCAGTCCAAAACCCTTAGAAATTGGTCTTGGACTGAACCTTTTCTATGTTTGTTTATAATTATGAATAAAACCTTTATAATATTTAATTTTTACGTTAAATATGATACAAATATTTTTATATTACTCATTTGATGAGTTATTCATTTTAGACGTATTGTAAATGATGGCAAGAAAATGCTATCATCAAAATGATAACCAAATGCCATCATCAAATTTGCTTATAAAGCAAAAGGGCAATCTAGAACACTTAGTATAAAGTCAAAGAACTTCCCGAGAGGTGAACAATGAAATCCTAAGTACATTAGCTGTCATCTAAAATCCTCATCGTTCAAAACATGAAATTAAAAATAAAATAAAGGTCTAAGCAAATGAACAATAGCAAAGATTTGTTCAAACATGATGAACAAAACCCCAATTCCAGTTATGTGCAACACAAATTAACATCATTACCATTTAAGGCATGAACCATGGCACACATAATCGATACTGTATGGGAGGATACCGGTAAAGGGTATAACAATGCCGATATCATCCCCTTTTACACAAGACTCAGGTTACTACCGCAGGTCAGAATGACCATGTCGGTAATGCTCATAACGGCATATGTTAAGTTCGCCCTATGTGCACCATGTGGCGTGAGACGACCAACACCTAGCATGTATGTTATTTGTATGGCATGCAGTCACCTGACACATGAATCCTTTATAAATAAGCAATTTGATCCTTTATTAAAAGGTAACAATAAATGCTCTCTCTCTCTTATTCTGTCTTTACATCTTCTCTTCTTCTTCTTCTCAAACACTTTCAAACTTTATCATCGGAGTGGTTATCCCCGGACTCACCCTGGAGTTAGCTAATCCTCATTGTCTGTGTAGGTGCTTAGCTGGACTATAGGGTCTTCACGGATCTTGGATACGGGTTGTCGGGTTACATTCGGAACAGATACTCCCAATCCTTTACGCATCAGGAACACACAAAATAGCAAAGTTTGCTGACCATTGAGGAGCCTTATATTTGCTAGCTCTACGATGGTAGAAATAGAACAATATGACCCTCAAATAAACATTCTTAATGCAGTCAAAGTAAAAGATACACAGATTCTATGAGACATTCGTCTAACAAACTATAGCCAAATATCAGAATTAAAATGGGAAGTCAAAGCACTTGCACATAGTTTAATACCGAGTTTAAAATAAAGCTACTACTACAGAAGCATTAGGCGGTAATTCAAAGTCTAAACCCAATCTTCTTTGGATAATTTCTTAGCAATGAAATCATCCTCTAAATATGTAGGAGCTAGTGCTACAGACTTGCCAATCACGTCGAGCCACTCCAATGCT
This sequence comes from Chenopodium berlandieri, assembly GCA_034703905.1. Lineage (NCBI taxonomy): Eukaryota > Viridiplantae > Streptophyta > Magnoliopsida > Caryophyllales > Amaranthaceae > Chenopodium > Chenopodium berlandieri. The sequence continues at coordinate 2,973,755 of CM068277.1, forward strand.
GCTAACCAGTGTTTCTTCCTATGAATGAAAGGGATTTACTCTGAGCATGCGGATGACCTCCTTAAATCCAGGAGGTGGATGAGCAACACCAAGAAAAGGACGGAAAAACTCACAATCAGAAGGCCTCAGCCCAAGCCAACTGATATTCAGAAAATCAACATTACAGGCACTAAAAATTCTCAAGTCCCTGAGATCCCACCCATAGCATATGGGCAAGTTTTCCGGAGGTGTGTCAAGAAAGGTTAGCAGGTCGAGGTTATGAGGGTCTAAGTCAGTCACCGCGGCAATGGGGATGTCCGGGTATGATGCCCTAAGTAACCGGAGAAAAAAGTAGGACAATTTGTCCCAACTAACACGAACAACAAGGTATTCAGATTCACTATTTAAAGAGACCAGATTCTTATGAATATCATCATTAAGAGCCAAAAGGATTACATTCACAGGGGTGGAGACAAAGGTGGCATGCCTAACCGTAGAGATTATGAATCATCCCTTAAATATGCAGGAGCCAGTGCCACGGACCTACCAAATATGTCGAGCCAATCCAATGCTGCTAACCAGTTTTTCTTATTACGGAGAAAGGGAATCACCTTGCGCATGCGTATGACCTCTTGAAAGCCAGGAGGTGGAGGACAGGCTACGGCCTCATCAAAAGGGAGGAGATCCTTACAGTCATCTCTTAGCCCAAGCCATTTTATGTTTACAAAATCAATATCACAGGCATAGATGTCGTAAAAATCCCTAGTGAAATCCCACCCATAGCAGATGGGCATATCTTGTTGAGGTGTGTCAAGGAAGGTCAGCAGGTCGAGGTGGTGCAGGTCAAGATCAGTGACAGCGACAATGGGAATGTTCGGGTATAATCTCCTAACTTTTCTGAGTAAAAAAATAGGAAAGTTTGTCACAATAAACACGAACAACAAGATATTGAGAGTCACTATTTAAGGAAACCAGATCCTCAAAAATGACAGAGGCAGTGGTTTTGAGATTATGGACAGAAGCAGCAAAGCCAAACGCAGAAACAGATGAGGATCCGTTGTTGTAGTCAAGCAACTTATAGTTACCATGAATGTGTAGGTCCTCAGACACAGCAAATGGGAGCGGCCCATGAATGGTTTTTGGCCTCTTTGAAATAGAGACTTCGTAGCGATAGCTGTCATCCTCTTCAATGTCCTAGCTGAATTTATAGTTCTCATGTAGGGATGGCAACGGGTCGGATCTGGACCAGGTCCGAATGGACTCGGATCTAGATCCGTTTTTGTATCTAGGATCCAGATCCGACCTGGATCCATTGGGTCTAGAAAATGGATACCTGGATCCAGATCCGACGAGTCCAACGAATCTGGGTCCAAAACGGGTCCAATTTGTTTTGTCTAATTTTTTGCAATAAATGTAATGTTTGGGTCAAAAAATGCATTTTAAACTTCCATAAGGGGTTATTAAGTTCAACCTAAATTAAAGTTATACAACTAATATAAAAACACAAAGCAACCAACTTATACACTTATGTTTTGAAATAAAAATTATAAACAACGAAAAAAGTACGATGTTATAAATGAGCAACGAAAAAACAACGATGATGTCTCCGATATGAACATCCAAAATTCATCTCTTAGAAGGGCTAATCTTCATCACTACTAACATCATCAACATTTTTAATAAAGAGACAAACAATTTTAGTTTTTTTTTTTTTTAGGGAAATTATAAATCGGGTAAACGGATCCGGATCCGGGTCTGGAGTTAGACTCGGATCCAAATCCGTGTTTTTCAGCAGGACCCGGATCCGACGGGTCCAAAATTTAAAGACCCATATCCGTGAAAAACGGATCTGGATCCACGAATCCGGGTCGGGGGTCCAGATCAACTGCCATCCCTATTCTCATGTGCTTCCTCTTCAAACCTTTCCTTTTACATCTATTTCATATTAATTGCAACAAGTCTGTAATTGAAAAGGACCCACCATTATTCATATTCACAAATATTTTATTATTCATATTCACAAATTATAAAATTCTTATTCACAAATATTTTATTATTCATATTCACAAATATTTTATTATTCGTATTCACATATTCTTATATGTGGCTAGCCATATGGTGTGACTACTTCACATATAAGGCAATTAATTAATTAATAGGGGGTTACTTAAATGAAAAAAAAAGAGGTTACTCTCTTATATAAGTGGAATCATTCTTTCAATTTTTTAGATAAAAAAATAGGGGTTACTCGAATGAACATATGAGGTTACTTATTTCTAAGTTAGTTGATATTACTCATATAATGAATTGGAGTTACTTTAATGGAAAAAATAAGGTTACTCTTTATGAATACATAGGGTTACTCATATATACAAATAAGGATTATCCTTTTAAATCAATGTGGCCACAGCGTGTGGCTACCCACATACAAGACTTACTCATTTATCTTTCCTACCAACCCCACTTATACTATTTTTTTTTAATTTTTTTTTTTTTATTATTTTTTTATCTCTCCCACCAACAATACTTTATATTATAAAAAATCCTCTTTTGGACCCCACCCTATAAATTATTTTAAACTTTGTAAACACCTTAGTGTTGCAATTAATACGAAATGGAGGGAGTAATAAGATAGAGATGACATACTATGTTTCGTATGTAGTGGTATTCTAAAACCAATCCGGGTCGAAAAAGTGGCCTAGAATGAACCTAACCGACCTCAGATCGTACTAGACTAATGAAATCGGTCCGATCTTCGGATCAAGAAATTTGAAAATTGATCTTCATTCTATTTCAGTCCAGAAACCCTTAAAATCCGGTCTTGGACCGGGCCAGTTTCTTTTTGTTTAAAATTATGAATTAAAAACCTTTAATGTTTAAGTTTTACGTTCAATGAATAAGTTGTTTCATTTAGACGTTCAAAATAGGCATTGAATAATCATTTTCCTTATATTTAATGTTTTTTCATAATATACTAAAACCGATTAAAAAATATAGAAAATATCAAAACTCGGTTCGTTTCAATGTATATATATCTATAGTACTATATAAAGATCGAGAAAGGAGCTCTTGTTTGATAAATTTTTCTTTTCCTAAAATACCCTTCTACATTTTAAAAATTACATTTTTTATCCCACAATTTAAAATTAATTGCAATAAAAAGAAATCTATCCTATCATAACTACCCACAAAAATAAACTATTATTAAAAATAAAAAAAAAATAAAAAAATAAAAAAAAACTGTTTTTTCATAACTACCCACAATAAAATAAAAGATATTAAATCATTTATTTATCATAAAAAAAAAACAACTGCCCACAAATTAAACCATGTTTAAATTTGTTAACTGTACATATATTTTTATTCTTTTAAAAAAATTAATATAGCCACAATGTGCGTACTACGTTATACATATTCTGTTTAAAAAAATAATAACAAATGTACATCAATTTTTTAAAAATAATAATACCCAAAAGGCCAAAATGTACCATGTTCTTCTCTGTTAAAAATAATAATAATAAAAAAAAATAAATAAAAAAAAAAATAAAATAAAAACTATACATCTATCAAAAACAATGTACATCTATCTATCTATATATTACAAGTAGGTGTTTACTCTAATTTTCAATTAAAATCTTTTATGCAAAAAATTCAACCACCATATTTTAAGGTTAAAGGTACAACATCGTCAACATGTCTAATTCGATGCTCTATTTTATGTATTTACATCCATATGCTCAAAAGTGGAATGAGAAAGCTCGTCTTATCCCAAAAACATTCTACAATATAATATCCATGCACGGTATATATTCCTTCAAAAGTATTGAAAATAATTTAATAGGTGTTTTATTCTACATTTCTACTTATTTTCTTCCTATTTTACTTACTAACTTATGGGTTAGTAATTTATAATTTTATGTAAATATGATTTTTGAAAAATTATATAATTATAATATTATGAGTAAAATAATAAAATTCTTATATAGTACCCACGTAGCGTGCGCCTTTTAGCTTGTATAACTTAATTGGAAGGAACCATGTAGTGAACGAATGAATTACAGCATGAATAGTACCTAATCCTCCCACCTACCAATTACCAACCTCCACCATTATTAACTTTTAACTCGTAACTCCTGCCGGCGACCGGCTTCTACCTCCGTCGCCGGCGAGCCTGACCCATCTAGCTTGGACGCCCTGACTACATAAGTTTTACTTTGTTCAAGAGGTGATCATTGAGCGGGCATGGCTGGGTTCGGGTCGGGCCGAGGCCAAAAAAATTTGCCTATTTTTCGGGTCGGGCCAAAAAAATTAACTAAAAATGCATAAAAACGCATTCCCAAACCCGCCCAAAAAAATTAATTTTTCGGGCCGGGTCGAGCCCAACCCGATTCGGGCCGGAAAAATCTGCCCAAAACCCGCCCAAAATCGGGCCGGGTCGACGGGCCGGGCCAACTTTGATCACCTCTAGTTTGTTCCTATCGTGTTCCTTTTTTAATTTTCTCTCTTCGAAATGATGTTTATTTTCTCCTGTTACTACATCTCTTGAATAGTTATTTTTTCTGTTTTTGTCTTTGATCCGGCCTGTTTCCTTTTAGTTTTCCTCTTGTTGGTAGAGTAGTGTTCTTCGTTTGTGTTTTGAGAATAGTTCTTTCTTGTGTCTTTTCTCCATGGGTGATTTGGTTTATTCGGAGGGGTGTGAGGAGTACAAAGGGGACCTTTTTGCCTTGCTTTTAAGTGAGGAGTCAGAAGAAGTTGATGCAAATATGATTGAGTATATCATGAACTTGGAGAATCTTATAGGAATTTTGGTGCATGTTAGTGACTATAAGGAGGAGGAAACCGCCTCTACAAACAGAGGAGGTATGAAGAGGCCCTTCCGAAGGACGAAGCAGGTGCAAAATTCATAACCTTCCTAGAATTCAAAAGCAAAGAGGATATCTCATCTTTTAGTGGCTTAGCAACCTCAATTTCTATAAACTTAGCAGCATGTTATCTAAAGGTTAGAGATTTTATCCAAGCAGGAAGAATTTGCTCGGTTGTTTTAAGCTTTAATTCAAACAATGTGAAGGCTCTCTTTAGAAGAGCGTGTGCGGCAATGAATTGGGGAGAAGCGATTTAGCCATCTTGGACCTAGAGATAGCTTCTAAGCTTGAGCCAACGAATACAGAGGTGAAAAGGAAATTTGGCGAAGCCAAAGCAACACTCTGCTATACTCCAGCTCAAGTAGACTTGGATTATGCTCTTGAATCTGTACCAGTTAGCCTTGGTTCTGTCTCACAGATTAGTTTCATTACTTCCAGGAATTTATTTTCAATGTAATGCAAAAGATTGTTTGGATTTATCATTGAATTTTCCATGTTGACTAAGAAAACAACTTTCTTCGACTAAAAAACTTCTTTCATGAAATTAACAAAAGTAATATCGTATACAATACGTATGACAAATAAGTTAAAAAAACTGACAATTTTAGATTCCAACACAATCATGCATATACATAGGAAAGAATCAAACAAAGAATTTCATAACAATAAGCAACAATTTTAATGTTTAGGAGAGTCAAATGTAAAAACATTTAGTTGACAAGAATGTAATTAATTACTACCAACGCCTAAGAAACCACCCACAAAGGTGGATTATCAAAAGGAGGATAGTATGGAACAAATGAGAAGTCCTAGTTTAGAAGCCCCAAGTAGGTTGAAGCAATTTGATTTATCTTCTGATCATTTAGAAGAGAATGACAGTTCGGATGTGTGTAAAGTCGAGGAGTTAGATGCGAGTAAGGTTGGTCCTGTTAAGGAAAGAAGTGCTATTATGAGTGGGAACTCCGGGGCGTATGTTCTAAAGCTCCCATCGGCGGGTACGCAGCAAAGTGGCAAGGCTACATTCATAAACAAAAGAAACTTGTCTAGGCGCATAAATGTCTCTCGAAAGGACATTCAATTGCTTAATCAGGGGAAAGAACTACAATACTATGATTCCGATTCAATGTCTCTTTTGAAGGTTCGTACCTTCACCAAAAAATCCAATATCTTGATGGAGGCACCCTACAAATGCAATTTGAGGGGAGCAGTGGCCTCCAAAGCCTCCCCTTCCAAGAGTGAAGATAGGAGCCTTACTAAGCTAGGGACTTTAGCAGAGGAAGACAAACTCTGCAGCTAAGTCAAGAAGCTTTTGGTTCATCAGTGCAGGAATTCTTGGCAAGTGACGAAGGAATGGAGCCAAGCAAGGATATTCCAGAAGTTATGGAAAGCAAGAATGAAGATAACAAGTCTTTGAAGAAGGAAGAGGCATCGAATGCAGCAAGTCCAACAAGGAATGAAGCTGACTACCCAAATCATGGCAAGAAAAGAGGAGGTATAACCCGCCTGAATACCAGGAAAAATATTTCTCACCGTGTGTTATGCCTAAATTTTCATCTCAGGTTCACTTGTTCGCAGGTTGCTAAGTTGTAGGTTACAGGTTGCTACGTGATATGTTACTTGGTCCCAGGTATTAGGCAAAGTCAAACAAAGACCTTTCCAAGGAATATTTCTAAGGGTATCCTTATTTGAACAAGCCAAGGGAGCTGCCATGAATAACGGAACCACGAAGCACCAGCACGCCGTTAATGAAGACCAATGAAAACTGCAACAGATAAGTCTTCAAGGATAAGGGCGAGGAAGTAAGAACTACCTCAACCCACTAGCCCCGGATTCCATGGAATCCGGAATGAAGCCGTTGAAGTTCCTCAAGTTGTTTCTTATGCAATAAATATGAGAACAATTATTGTATCAAGGCATCACAAATATCCCTGCCTTATTACTCATAGCAATCAAGTATTCTTTAGCAATCCTAAGCATCGTTATTATCATATTGTAAACCTAAATTGTATCCGTTTTAACCTGTCAACCTAGTGGATTGGTAGACTCATTGCCACCCACAGTTTTTACCCTTATTCCTGGGTTTTCTGCGTCATCATCTTGTGTCTCTTCTTCCCTTTTCCTTTGCTCGTTCTTTGCATACCCCTTTATCTTATTTCCTTGAACATGCATTGCCATTCTCATTCAAATTGATCTAGCTGTTGTTATTTTGAACCTGGTCTTATCTGGCAATCAGATTTTGACCAAAACACCGTGTCACAAATCGAGAATCGATGAGAAAGAAGAGGTCCAGGGTAGCCAAGGTATGCACAGGTATATGTCGTGTTGGTATGAAGCGAAAGGATGACGCCCTCCAATCACCGATCCTCTCCGACTGCCCTCGAAAAAAGGTTGTTAGTGTTGTTTGTAATTTTTTCGGTCCGGAACAATTTTTGAACACCCCTAGTAGTAACGAGTCTGTAGTCGCTAGGGAAGGCCAGACATCCTTTCTAGCTTAGTTTGTTTGTTCATTGTAACCACTGTCTAAAAGAAATAAAAAAAAAAAAAACCTTAATTGGAAGAAGTTAGGAAGAATCTGAAGCAAATGTATTTGCATGAGAATGAGGTAATTGATCGTAAGAAATGGAGGAAAAAGAATTTTGTGGATAACTATACGGATTAATCACTTTTAGTTCATGTAGCCGACCCCACTTTTGAGATTAAGACTTTAATTGGTTGATTGATCTAGTTTGTTCGGGTATCGAGTCAATTTTGGTCCATTCAATTTTGGATATCAAGTCAATTTTGGGTCGAGTACAATCAGGTCCGGTCACTTTAGGTATCAAGACAAGGTCCGGTCAATTCTACTTCGAGTCGGGTTAGGTAGATACCAAGTCAATTTCAGGTCGTTGTTTTCAAGTCACAAGTTGGGGTAATCAGGTGCGGTTAGAGATTGATAGTAGTAGAAAAATAATAAGGTAGGGATGACATACTATATACCGTATGTGGTTCTCAAGTGGAGTGAAATTTGGTTAAAAAAAAATTTCATTTTCTACTTATTTATATAACACTTGGGTGCAAGGTGCACCCAAGGGAATTTTCTACTTATTTGATATTTTTTTGCTCATTTTAAGAGGAAAAAGCTAGCCTTATTTTCTACTTATTTGATATTTTTTTGCTCATTTTAAGAGGAAAAAGCTAGCCTTAGGTGCACCTACTTTATGTGCACCTTGGTGTATATAAAAGGTATTTCAAGAATGATGTAAAGGTAGGTTTCAAAAAAATAAAAGAATGATGTAAAGGTAAAGAGACAGTTATGAAACCACATGCATTTTTTTGGTTCATGGTTTGTGCAAGCTCTTAAAGGCCATCACAACACAACAGATTCAACGCCTTAAAAAATATCAGACAGCCAAGAAATAATCATCAAATTACTGATGAATTAGACCAACTACAGAACCTAATCACAGCAACATATTACCAAATACAAATGAACTCGAATACAATTACATTCTCTTCCCAAATTGGCAGGTCCATTCTTCCCATTAAGCATAGTAGCTTGTTAGCTGCAGATTCAAAGTCTGGATCGAAAACCTAGGAGTATAACATTCCCAAAAATATACCCACAAAAGTCTTTACCAAGAGGAGAGGAATTACAGGCTTTGTAGAAAAGGAAACCTCACGCAGGAACCAGTAATTTTGACTCATATAACGTGCAAGAAAATCTCTTGCAAAAATCAAGATACCGCTATCCACTCCTCAATGAAGAAAATGGAATGGATTGATGAAAGAATGTCAATATACAGAGCCCTTATACTAAATCCATAGAGTAAACACTTGAAACTAATTCTGATACCTCAAAACATCCAATTCGTAATCTGGAGACAAACATCAAGCACAACCTGAAAACATAAGTAATAGTTACCCAGCCAAGCAAAAAAGAAAACTATTGTAAACCAAAGGGCTATTTTGCATATCGAGACCAAGACCTGCTACTTATTAAAGCTTCTACTCCACCACCCGCCCCCCCCCCCCCCCCCCCCCCCCCAAAAAAAAAAAAAAAAAAAAATCATAAACTTACAAGTTGGGATTATGCATGGGTCTTCACTTTTTGGAGAGATGAGGTTTTACGGATTCCACTACCACCTGTTTAATAACAAAGAGAAATTCAAGATCAAATCATCCCACAGGTTTTATACTTTTATTATAACTACCAAAAGAAAACAGGCAGCACTTCTCTCGGAGAGCTGATTTTTATTTCAAGGCCTCTTCCCTAGTTAATTGAGAACAAATGAATTTACCCTTCCATCGTAGGACAAAGATGCAAAAATCAAGGGCTCCCTAGAACTCCAAGCAAGGCCTGAAAATGATTCCGGGTAACTAGATAGTAAAAAAACAATGAAGAAAAATGAAGAAGAAAAGGACAGAGCTGTCTCAAGATATACCATAAACACTGTCTTCGTAATCATTGTAAGAGTTCAGTAAAGGGTCTACATGCTTAGTTGGGGACTCCAACAAACTGCAACAACATCAAGTTTAGGTGAATTACACTATTACAAAAGCAAAGTTATAGATTGGAAAAATTTACAGTTCGTATAATAAGAATACCTTTCAGGTGATATATCCTCACTGCTTTGTGTAGGAGCTTGCCATAGGCTGACAGATGAATCTGTTCCAGCACTCTGCATGAGTGGCAGCTTTATCAATATTCTTATAGATGTAACTTTTTCGTTGTATACCACAAAAAATGGCTCGCTTAATAAATGTAAATATTTTAAGAAAAAGACTTTGGAGGAATGATTCAACCACAAATAACAATTCTGAACTCATTCTTCAGATAAGTGACTGTGACAGTGAGCATAGATGATTGATAAATTGCCATATGTTTTAAGCTCTGATTTCTGCCAATGGGAAGTTAACCAACTTATTACTTCTATGGTTTGCATAACGTGAATGGCAGAATGGGGTGTACTGATAAATGTACAATTTATATATAAAGGAAAGAGAGAGTACCAATATTAGACCGTCATACTCAGGGTTAGACTTCACTGTCCATGTCCTGTCAGCAAAAGCACATGAAGCCGTGTTAAGAGAGGTATAATTACAGGATAACTTTTACAAGCTACTAGTCAGTCAAAACAACAGAAAATGAATAAAAGAAAGCAAAGCATAGCAAATTACGAATGCCTAGGGAGATAAGTGGTCATATGAACATACTGGTATGCATTCTATGTGCAACCTAACATTTAAGGAAGTTAAGGCCCCAACCATGCAACAAGGGATAGCTGCTACAGTGCAATTACAGCTTTTTAAAGATGGTAGACAGGACCCTAAGTTTTACTCATCAAGTTCAGAAAATAGAAAGGTCAAATAGAGTCAGTTTCCGATTTAAACAAATTAATAAAAGCTCAACTTGACAAGGATAATAACAGCAGCACAACAACAACAAGAAGAAGAACAGCAAGTAGCTCATCATATCTTCTATTTATAAACAAAATTTATATGGTCTTATGGCAATAACATGGTAAACAACAAACTGGATTTATGTTTAGCTTCTAATAGTCTAAATTACATATTATCCAGTACACCACTTGACAAGAAGGAAGATAGCAGCAAGCTTTGCTTTCAAATATTGCCACACGAGCATTCTTACAAGTGATATGAATGGCTTTTCTGAAAAATTAATCGAAATTATAAATTAAGTGCAGGCAACTTGGAACTTATCCCTGTATTTTTTCAGAATACATCTAAGATTCTATAATAATTAAAGCATCATTGCTCATCAACACAGACAACTATAGCCTTCGTTTAGGCAAAGCATTCATAATTTATTTATACAGTCAATTACAGGCCTTACTGCAGATACAGCTCATGCACTAGGTACTGAAAGAACAATGGAGCCATTGCCCAAACAGACTACGCTCACCATACAACCACATTGTTAAAAATAAATAAAAGTCCACAGCTAATCCGAAAGAAAAAAATGAAGCAGAGACAGCCTGCATTATTGTTGTGATCTTTTACCAGTGTGCATGGCCAGGAAGCTCGGTGATGGGAGCCTTTAACATCCTAAGATCCCAAATGCGTATTCCAGACTCATCCTCAGCAGTTACCTAATTGATAATGAACTAATTAACATCACGGCTCAGACTCTTAACATAAGCGATAAAAATAACAGCTTCAGCAACAAGATCAACAAAGTATATACATAGTATATACTAATGCATTCAGGTGATCTTCTTGCAAGCTAATTTGTAGATAATAAGATCACCTGAAGCTGTATATACTATAATATGCTACTTTGTAGATAATAAGCTCACCTGAAGCTGTAGATACTTCAAGTGAGCTTCTTGCAAGCTACTCTTCCTTTTACATATTTAGATAGCTTCCAAGATGAGAATTATAGCCCCAATATATGAGTAATAAATCTAAAGAGCTGAAGAGAAAATACTTAGCATCATTTTAAGACTGTAAACTGCCATTTTGAGAGGGTCAATACACTACCTAGGCTCAGAGTCTCAGATATGTATTTTATGAGATTCTAACAAAAGGTGCTAGACTGGACAATTCTTTAAATTTTTGGAAGTGGTGACCTTGTCTTGAATTTGAGCACAAATAGATGATGCACCATCTGGTAGGATGAAAGTGTATCATCAACCAATTGTACAAAAGATTTATTACTTAACAGGAAACAAGTCAAATAACTGGCAATGTAATGGTCATCAGTGTTCATTTCTTTTGTTTCTACATCTTTAGTTTTCACCACACATTGCACAGTTGCAACTTATAAATTCAATATTTTTCATTTAATAAACTAGTTATTGCAACCATGCAAGACATGAAGTTCTTAGGCAACTCAGACATGTTGTATATATTAAAAAATTAGGACTCCTTTGTACTTTGTAACATCACATTTGTGAACCATAATTATTTATATAAGATTACTCTTATGATAATTACCTAAAAAGAGCTTATTATTTCCAACTTAACATAAAGAATCCAAGGGGTTGATCAAACCAGTCGTTACGTAGTAACATAATCAAAGCCTTATTCCCAAAAGGATGGGATTGGCAGCATGAAACAAAAATCTATCTCATGTGGTCATCCACATAGATCCTCTCCTCTAGTTTTTAATCCATTGTAACTTGATTTTGTGAACCCACATTCTTCATGTTCTATTCAACTACATCCATCCAAGTCATTTTAAGCCTCCCTTGGCATTATCCCAACTATCTACCTTCCGTACCCTAGATTCACATCTCACATGCCTAAACCAACATTGTCAATTCCACTGAATCTTATCCTCAATATCTCCACAATTCTAACTTTCCTCCAAATATCTACATCTTTAATTTCATTTTTTAAAATGTTACCACTTCCCACACATCCATCTCCACTAAGAAATCTTTGTTATAGCTATCTTAATATGCTTTTTTTTTTTTTTTTTTTAAATGGCCAACATTCTTACCAGTATACTAGCTTTTTACTTTTAACCTCACTTTGAGCCCAATGTTACATGACATAAATCTATTCAATACGAGGTACAAAAACAAATATGCAAAGCCCTAAAAATTATGAATTCGGTACAATTGTGTACAAAATGAATAAGGAAATTTTTTATAAAATGTATGTGATTTCCTTTTGACCGATGAATGCTGAAATGTATTTATTTGAGTCAATGGGAGTTTTAAAAGATAAGCGAAATATTTGTGCCAAAATATGTTTTTCCCTGTTTTAGTTAAGAGAGAAATCAATTAGATGCTAACATATGCAAAGCCATAACACAATTTTGAGCTTTAAGAAATCACTTGTCCTCATTAAATCCCCACTTGCTAACCCTTTTTTTATGAGTATAATGCAAAAGAAGAGTAAAAGCCAGTGTCACTAGACAACCGCAAGTTTGCAACACCATTATCTTTCCTCCCCTCATTCTTTCTCCTCTCTGGCAAGCAGATTGTGGATTGAATTAAACCTAGACCTGAAATTTAGTTTGAGGGGCTGGTCCACCTGGTTGCCCCATCCAGCAACTTGGAATGGACCGGCATCTTTTCCTGGGTTGCATTTGTTCCGCTATTTGAGGACAAAGGATACAATTTGTGGTTCATGGTTCTGTTTGGCATTCCTAAGAATTATTGTGTGAGCCAAACAGACTAAATTATATGAGTTACATCCTAAAAATTATCTCCATTTCTTTGAAAAATCGATTTGTGGTATTTAAAACATTCACTAACGGGGAACTCCCAACCATATAATGTCACTACATCCTCACTTTGTCTCCTCCTAGTACTATATGATAGTCCATGCACTCAGCTTTACACCTATACAGGCTATACTTAGCCTAAATCCTCAAGATTCAAACTTTTACCTCTATCGCTTTAACTTAGCATTAACCAGCTCTAGCCTCATGTACCAATACAAACTCATTAACGAACAATAAATACAACTCTATCAAATCTTGAACAAACCATGTTACTTCGTACAAAATAAAAGGACTTGGTGTAAACCAATAATAATAGGAAAATTTCTTGTAACTCCACAAGTCCTGTCATTTGTTTCACGTCTTGGTACATATGCTTAAGTAGATCAATAAACTTACGCGGTATTCCCTTCTTTGTCATTGCCCACCAAAAAGCATCTCTCTTAGTACCTTGTCATATGCCTTCTATAAATCAATAAAAAAACTGTGTGCAAATCCATAAGACTGACTTTTCATTTTATTGAACCATGTACAAAATAATAACAGGTGTGTTTAATTAGATTATGAACAATGAAGGAAGGATATTAAATTATACAGAAAAAAAATGTTTTTTTTTTTTTTTTTTTTTTTTGCATGGAAAGTGCAAGTAAATGAAGGTTTAAGGAGAATAATCATCCCTTTTTTTTTTTTTTTTATATATCAATACAACTAATTAAGTAAAAAGGCATAATTTCTACCTTGTATTAGTGGTAGAAAACCAACTTTTTATTCTAAGAGTTTGCAAGTTCATGTATTAATACGCTCTATTTCTTGAAGTTAAAAGAAAAAGTGTAGTGCCACGTGAAGGAGGGAAGATGCCACATGGTAAAGTCTTGCTTAAGACAGCACCTTTTAACATAATGCATGAATTATAGGTATGGATTCTCGATTTTCATAAACCTAAAATAAGTATATACTTTAGCCTTTTATATTCATATTCCTTTAGCAAACAGGTAACTTATTTCTTTTGCAAAGAAAGCAGCTTCATTTTTTCCAAAGTCCTAACACCTTTTCTTCTCTAATAACACGTTTCTCTTGCCCCTTCTTTGCAGAGTGCAAACCCTTTTGTTTTATTCTCTTGCCACTATGACATAATCCAACTAGCAACTACAAAAACTACACCTCAATAAATAAATCTTCAATACGATGTCTCCCCCATAGAGCAAGAGTTTCTGCATGTGACCTAAAACTTCCATATATGGGCCTCAATGTAAAGGTGGCCCGGGAAGCTGAGGGCTCGTTTGGTAACATTCTCTTTTTTAATTATTAGTTTGTCAGAAACTGAAGTATAATATTTGATTTGGTTGTCTAATTTTCCAAAACTAGCACAAAACAGCCCTTTATTTTTAGTACAGTACAAATGACGAGTAAAGATCTAGTGGAGTTATTACTCACAAAACAGCCTTTTTTTCTTCTCTCTCCACACTTGAATGACCCCTTCACTCTCTTAAATTTAAATTGTCAATGGAGGGTCTCTTGCTCTCAATGTCGTTGGAGGTTGGTTTTTAACTTTTAAAGGAGAGAGAAAGCTCGTGAGGGACAGGATAAGATGAGAATGAAAATTTTGAAGCATTGTTCTTCTTATTGTTAATTAATCACCCAATTTAATCACATGAAAACACAAAATTAAAATTCAAGAAGAGAGGAAAAAGGAATGGAGTGAGAAACAGATTGAGAAAAGTAGGAGAAGGAAAAAGGGTGCAGCAACCCAGATGAATATCTGAAAATGAAGGAGAAAGGAGAGAGGAAAGAGAAACCACTAAAAGTGATTTCTGTTTTTTCGTGTGGTTCTGCAAAAAATGGTTAAATTTGTAAAAGTTATTTTTTTAAACATTCTTGGCGAACAGGTTTCAACTTTTAAAACATTCTTGGCAAACAGGTTATGTTTTGTTTTGGAAATCTCTCTCTCTCTCTCTCTCTCTGAAAACATTCTTGGCGTATATATATATATATAAAAGGAAATCAATATCATCCACTACCACTTTGACGGACGGGGCCATGGAAATCTATAAAGAAAAACACATGTTTGGGGATGAAATTTCATTACCATGGGCATCATGACCAGGGGACTTTTCTTATAATATTAAGTACAAATTCACAGCTGATTCAACCATTTATTACCACCTTTGAAAGGGGCCGTTAATTTAAGAGAGAAAATAGAATTTTGAGTTCTCTAATTGCTCAGGGAATCCTCTCCCTTAACTACAGTACTGATATATCAATAGCATCTAAAAACTATTATCCAATTTACAAGTCCTAAAATACTGTGATTTTATATTAGGAATTAAATTGTCCAGACATTCTTTCATATAGTCTAAAGGTATTAGCTATCTTTCCTGGTCCCAATTCCACATCATTTCTTCCACCTTCATGTCAAAAAATAAAACCTTTTCTTCTAATAGGTAACCGCCAGCACTTATACGTCAATAGCATTTAAAAAAATAGTATACATCCTACATGCCCTAGTATACTGTGATTTCACGTTAAACTGTCTTTGATATTGACTGTAAACAGATTCTATCAATGAATCTGGGAGAAATCATGACCATCAAAAGGCTTCCATGCACCGTCAACTGTTAAAGAATATCTCGTCCAGAGCTGTTGTCTGAACTTTTTTCACACAAGTTGAAATTATGCAAGTGTTGTTCAGCAATTGGGAACTTATGCGCAATCGGTGTGATTGGATAACAATACAGAAAAATCTTCACCAGACCCATATTTTCTGATATACTCCCTCTGCCCACAATTATTTTCCGGTAAGGCTTTGTCACACATATTAAGAAATCTAGTTGACATGGCCATAAAGTGGTTAAATGTTAACAAAAAAAATTTAAGTGTGGATAAAGAGGGAAACCCTAGAGTTGGAATTGTGAGAAAAAATGCTAATGTGACGGAGAAACAAAAAGTGGTAAGAATAAAGACCCAAAACGTGTGGTGTAGGAAATTTTCCTATCAAAACAGATGATAGGAAGATAATTTTGGGACATCTAAAAGAGTATACATGAAGATAATTATTAACTGAGAAAGTAATTCAAATATGTGATGGGCACAGGTCCTTCTTTAGTTTATTTACGAAACTTTTGGATGGAAACTACAATCAGCACTATACTAAAAGCGTTAGCAATAAAGGTTGGAGCTAAGAGCTTCATTAAGCTAAATAAGCAACTTACCAGAATATTGCTCTTTTTGGCATCATAATCCACATTGCGGGCATGCACTTGCTCAATTGAGTTATTCATCCTGAAGAAAATAGAAATTTTTAGTCCAACAGCACGTAAACACAGCATGTCGCAGGGAACATATGTTCAGCTAGCAGGAGGCCAAGCTGCCATTGTACAAACATAATCTGACTATAAAAAAAAATATAGGGCCTTAACTGCCATCAAAAGAAACCTAATTACACATTGAAAAGCAGCTGATGTAATAACATCATTATCTCTAAATAGATGGAAGGCCCCTTAACTGCCATCAAAAGAAACCTAATTACATGAACATGGTCTCTTCATGGAACCTTTTCGAGAAAGGCCCATAGACTGTCAATCAAATATAATTTAAAACCTTGATAGGTTAGATGCCACAAATAAAACAATAAAGTGGTCAAATAATTGACTTAATGGAGAGAATTATACATATACAAGTAAACAAATCAGTATCAAATAAATCCCGAAAAATGAATCCTTCAGGCTTCAGTATTGTCTGCTGGAAGGTATTTACTTCCTCCAGTCCAAAACAAGTGTCCATGTACTACCTATACTAATTTCGAGACAAACATATGACAAAGAGGAGAAAGTATCAACGGTGAGAGGAAGTATCAGAACATACTTCATTGTCCGTAAATCCCAGAGCTGGATTGCTGATTCACTAGTTAATGTAACAGAATTCACATCATGAGGATCCCATGCTCCACCAGTTAGGTAATGAAGCACACCAGCTGATTCTTGTGACTGTACCTAGAAAACACAGGAACATTCAAATAAAGAATCAGATGATGTTGAATTGAAAGCAGGCAAATTTGCATGAGATATAACACATTATAAAGACATAAATACGAATTGATTAGCAAAAATGAAGCCCAATGCAGACGAAAATACAGGTATGGTAGACTCATTAACCTTTTGCAGCCTCTGTAACCGTAAATATGTCAAACTCGCAAGCATTTTCTTTCCCCTTGTGCATTTTCAATTTTTACAACAAATCAACAATTACCCAAAATGAATGCCATGTGTGAAGGGGTTGTCGAGGTCACTGAGTAGTTTTTTATTCTACCTAGCACATAGTGGTAATCCTATTTACAATGGTCCTAAAGAATTTATTTTATCAGAGAAAACGATGAAGAGGATAACATTGTTTATTGGGAAAAGGAGCAAATAAGGGTAAATCATATAAAGACATCGATATAATACAAGCAAATTTATACAAGTAATTGTAGCATTAGTTGTACTAAAAGTAGGTCAAAGTTATTGTTAAAAAAAAAGTAGGTCAAAGTTATGCTCTAAAGTTACTCAAATTTTATATCTGTTCGGAGAATCAGACACATGTGTTAACTAAGATTTGATCACCCAGAGAAAAAGTGACAGATAAGGATTTTCTTTATATGTGAAGTAACAATTTAATATATAAGTGGAGGAAAATTAAAGGATGATATGATGCTGAAGACAAACAATGTTGCAGAATTTGAAAAGTCATTTAGATACCAGAATGAATTGGATACAGGTCCTGATAGCTATAGTTGCTGACTGAGAAAACATAGTGGGAAAACTCAAGTAGTGGAATGAAGCAATGGCCGAGTTTGGAGCCCCTTTTGACTAAAACCAGAACCATTTTCATTCTACAGTTGTGATTTCGTGAACCCGTCACCAAGTGAATAAATATGGATTAATTATCTCAAGCGTAGAAAGAGACATCTTTCATTAAACTGGTAACTCGTTTAAGGTCCTTTATCATTAGGCTAGTTCATGGTCTTGAACTCTTGATATATAGACTAGCTCTCCATATTCACCACTTACTTCTATTTTGTCCATTCTTCGATCATTTTTAGGCTTCATCATAATTAGTGCATATTGGGAAGATTAGTGGAACACTTAGAAAAGTTTATTGCAAATGATAAAAGTAATATTAGACCATATGTCCATAATAGAAAAGCATAGAGGAAGGTGGTTTAGTATTATCTTACAATTGTAAGCTGATAGAAATAAATTTGCAGCAAGGAGTTAAAGACACATCAGAAAATGCTGTAGGAAGCAGGAGCACTTTCACACCTCAAACAGACAAATTATAAAAGTCCTTCTAACATCTGAAGAGCTCAGCTTTTAAAAAATTCAATACAAGTAGCCAAGTCACTTCTCCAGGCAATGTAAGACGAAACTCAGAGGAAATGGGAAACTACCACAATCTTTCTGTTATATACAGGTACAGCTCAAATTATGAAGTAGGGCATACAAAAATTATATCAAGGACATTCAAGGTTTATGCTTGTTGCAGATACTACATCACAACTTTATACTTCTCAACTATTTTTCTTTGCAAATTACCTCAATTTCTAAATAAGTAAGTTGAGAGACCAAAAGAAGTAAGAATTTCATATTTCAAAAATTCCAGTCCACGACTTTTACCTCAGGAAATAGGACCCTTAAAGTGAAAACAAAATATACCCTTCTCTACTCTCCTATTAATCATGTCCATCAAAGGGGGAAGGGGCCATTGTGGGCTTAGCTTTTTTATAAACATATACATCTCCAATTTTAGGGACCCAAATTTTTTACATGAAACCGAATTTCACTGAGAGAGGATACAAATACCTGAGCGGTCTTCTTTGAAGAATCCAAACTCCACAAGAACAGATTCTGCTCATCAATGCTAATTAATTTATCATGCCTTCCTGTAGGCCACCAAAGAACACTGCAGAATAGACACATTAAATAACTATAGCATTCAAAAATGCAAAAACTGACAAGTAAAAGATAAGAACCCAAACAGCACATTCCACAAATTTTTTATTAGTCAGCAAACTGCTGCAGAAGGCCATGTGCCAGACAGTATAAGTATAATGTCTAACAAAATCCAGGAAAATTTTACAGTAAAAATTAAGGACCTGATCAGAAACAGAAAGAAGGGGAAACAAGAATTGAAGGATCCAATCCAGATAGCAGAAAACCACACAAAACAAGGAGACCAGTCTCCTCTTGTGCTTGAAGTAAATGGGCTGATTGTCGAATGCAAGAGAGTAATGGATATTGAATACTGCTGGTTATAAAACTCCCCCTCAATACTTCTTAATACAATAACCAATGCCAATCGTTTGTTCTTAAGCCTAACATTATTCTATCAGTCAGTCTCTAACACTCCGAATTCCAAAACTTAGCCATAAATCTCCAAACCTGAGAGAAAATCCTAATATTCTTAAATGGGAAAGCAATGGCATGAGCATCTTTTATGCATCAGTAAATGGCATAGTTCCTACTTTCTAAAATTCTTATTTCATCTTTCTTTTCTTCAACTCGATAGCAAATCTTTAATGACAGACAGAGAATCATAAAGTTACACTTGGAGGTGATAGCATAGATAAAATTTAAAAGGGATCACCCATGTACAGAGTAGAAGGAAAGGATCAGATAAGTCTCAGCACCAAAATTCACATGTAATGAAAAAAATGGTTAGTAGCCAGTGAACTAACTAAAAAAGTAAAGACAACATGATGACTAAGATCCCTGACTGAGTACGAAGCTAACAAATCAGAACATTCTCCCAAAACTGTATAACTGAAAGCTCACCATTTAATTTTACTACTGTGTGCATCAAGAGCAGCAATCCTTTCCAACTGAGGCGAATTTAACTGGCCATACAATTCAGGAATCTGCCATATGGCTGCTCCATATGATTCACCTTTATATAAATGGGAAAAATGGTCAGTAACAAGATGGAAAATTTAGAGGGAAAAAGAAAATTTAGTAACTTGGTCACGGGTAATTGTTATAATCATTAGCGAGAAGAATCCAATTCTCTCCACCATTAAAATTTAAAAGCCGAATAATGCAATCTTATATTACATAAATTACATATGTCCTGGGACAGAAGGACATGTTATTATGAGGTTCATGTTAGAAGAAAATTCCAATCAAACGGAATCTCTCATCATTAAGGCTTATTATTTAAAGTTTTTCTGGTCTCCTTGGTTTGGATCGTGGTTTGAATCTTCTATTGTACCGCAACATGAAAGAACCTTAGATAATGGTGAATAAACACATATGTGCATGGAATAAAAATATGAGCATAGATAGTTGATAAACCAAACAGATTAAGTTGTCATAGTTTGTTCGAAAAACTGGAGCTGTCTTGCTGATGGATAATGCAGGTATGCATTAAACAGGCAACATCATCATTACAACATACCTTAGTTGAACAAAAACGTGTTTGACTAATTGACTCGATACATTTCACTTTCTTTTTTTTTTTTTTTTTTTTTTTTTTTTTTTTGACGGGTGATCTTAACACTTTGAAACTGGAAATTTTGAATTATGTCAGAAACTTTTTTCAATAAGATGCAATCATTCAGGAGATGCTTATATCTAGTTTTGTAAGTATGCCCCAATGCATTCCTAGGAAACACCTTGCAATTTCTCCGCAATAAAAGAATATCTTGACACAAATGGTATTCCTTTTCCCTCTCTTCACCGGCCCACATTAAATGACATTTCAAGTTCTGAATTCAGATAAAAATGAAAATACACATGAACCAAGTGAAAAAATAGTTTCGACAAATGACAATCATCAACAATCACATTCCAATATATCAACCAAATGTGCACAAAGACATCAACTAAAGTAGCATTTTCTACAAGTCCAACTTCAATAAAATAAATCGAAACGCAAAGAAAGCAATATAATAATCAATGAATTACCATTGAAAAAGACGGTAGAGAAAATACGCTGATCAAAAGGACAGGAAGCAAGGTCCCAGATCTCATTTGGGTGAGAGAACAATCCTTCACATACAAGCTCAGTTCCACCATTAGAAAGACGAATCAAATGCACCTAATCCCCAAAATATCACCCAAATTTCAGAATTCCTAAAATCTCACATATATATCCATAATATTCAAAAATTATTAAAATCAATCGACAAAACACGAAATTAGTTCATGAAATTCACCTCATTTTCTTCTTTAAGAGATAGAGTACCGGCGATGAAGCTGGTGTGATCCGTATCCGCCTTAACATCGGCAATGCACCTTGCCTGTATGATCAAAAATAAATTGGAAATCGATTAATCAAACAAGTATATAAGAGCATAAATTGGGGGAAAATTGTTGGTGATGAACAAGATAGAGCTGAAATTAGGGTTAGGGTTAGAGATAAACCTGATACTTAAGACCATAACCAATGCCAGTTGATCCACCCTGCATTTCTTGATTAAACGATCAAAGTAAGGAATTTGCCGGGAAGATCACCAGATTTTCACTTTTCTATAATCGCTTACAACTTACTAGTTACTAGTTTACTAGTAAGAGTTCGGGGTACATAACTTGGAGGGCTGCCCAATTTCTATCTGGGGGCAAATTGGTAAATGCACGCTAATTATACTCTTATCTATTAGAGCACGTTTGGTTGGAGGTTTTTTTTTTTTTTTTTTATTGGAAATAGATTCAAACAAACTGTACCATTGCTAAGTGTTTGGTTGAAAGGTTTGGATAACAATTATCATTACCTAAAGAAACCAGGTAATGGTTTCCACTCAATTGTTACCTCTCTAAAGCCTAAGGTAACAATTACCTTTACTCTCCTCAAACAAAAATAAAGGAAGATAGGTTTAAGTGATTCCAGTCCATGATTAAACCAAACAAATGAAAAGGTAAGAGTTAAATGATTCATTTCCTCTATTTATTTGTTTTCTTTCCACTCCATTTCCATTAGTCAAATCAAACGCCCCCTTAGTCTCTTACTTATAGGCTCGATTGTCTACTACTAAGGGTAAGAATATGAGAGTGAGGGATAGCTCAAGTGGTTAGAGCTCCCCTTTTAGTTTCAAAAGATCCGAAGATGAGTCTAGGGTGAGTTTTTTGGGATAAATTATCTTAAATTTTGTAGAGTCTGAAAATAAGTTTGGATTCTCAAACGAAATCATCTACAAACTCTTTATTTGAAAAGCAAACCTACATAAACAACCAAAATAAAGACAAATGAAAGTGATCTATTTTAGTCAAACTAAGGGGTCGTTTGGTTGGATAATTTGGAATGTATTGTAATGGAGTTAGCATACATTCCATCTATTTTTTTGTTTGGTTGAGTCTTTTAGAGATGGAATCTCATACCCATGGGGTTCTAACTCTACCCCATACCTATGGAATCTCATACATACCTCTCCCCTAAGATTATTCACAATTCATTCTATTTAATGAAGTATATAATTCATTCCAACTATAAAACCAATACTAGTATGGGTTTTTAGAATCCATTCCTCTCTAGTATGAGATTACATACCAATCCATTCCAATATAATGAATCAAACACCCCCTAATTGCATGGTGACTCGTTACCAACAATTTAATGCACACCTATTTACAATGGCTATTTGATTGTTATTCATTATTACTTCAAAAATCTAGTTTAGATATTTGGTTAGAAAGTTGTATTGCTTACACGGTTCTCTAAGAAGTTTATCATGGTTATTAGGGCTATTATGATGTAATTTCTTCTTCTTTCTCTCTCTAAATTTGGGTTTGTACATGGTATCAGAGAAACCTGGAATTTTGACGCTGATTTCTTTAGTGTTTGATGCATAATTGCATAGTTTTTTCTTTAATCTCTTCTTCTTTGATCGATTAATCGATTTCTTGATTGATTTCGTCTTCAATTTCTTCTTCGATTACACGATTTTCTTGATCGGTTTTTTGATCGATTCTCTTCGACTATCTCAATTTTCCAGATATTTTTTTAATCTTCTTGATTTCTGTAAGGGCGATAAATTCTTAAAATCAAATTCAGAATCAGAATACAGCGTTAACTTCGTTGATCCTTACTACCTCTCTAATGGAGATCATCCAGGTATACAGCTTGGAAATCATATTCTTACTAGTTCGTTTTTCTTAATTGGAGTCGTACTGTCCGTATGGCCTTAATTGCTCGTAATAAACTACAATTTGTTGATGAAAACCTTCCTTCGCCTGGTGTTGATTCACTTGATTATCATAAGTGGATTCGCAATGATTGTATGGTGATGTTGTGGATTTCGAACACTGTTGATAAAAATTTAGCTAAGAGTTTCATGTTTGTTAACTCATTTGCTAAATTGTGGAGAGAAATTGCTGAGAGATTTGGTTAGAATAATGCACCTCAATTGTTTGAGTTGCTTAGGAATTTGAGCTCTATTAATCAGAACAATGATAGTCTTGCTGAATATAATATAACGATCGATTGAATTGAAGAGTGTTTGGGATCAATTGCAAGTTGTTAAAGGTTTTACTGATTGTGCATGTGGAGCACCGAAGGTGGGACAGAGTAAGAAGATGATGCAATTACTTGCTGGTTTGAACAGAGAATATGATCGGTTAAGACAAATTTGTTGAGCCTTGATCCATTCATTACCTACTATTAATAAGGCTTATCATACTCTGCAGCAAATTGAGCAACATAACAAGCTGAATATAACGCTCATATATTCCGAAAATAAGGGGAGGGTGGGGCGGGGGAGGCTAGGCGTCGCCTATAACACCCTAAAAATTCTTTCCTTTAAAATACCTGTTTTGCTATTTTAAATACGAAATAGGAAATTCTAAGACATTACCGCCACCGTGAGAAATGGCTAAGGCAACTATCAAAGACACACAGCGGAAGACTCTCTTTAAAACCATTCAAAACAAGTCAACTTAAAAAGTCAAACCAAATGAAAGTAAAGTCAACCAAAGTCAAACAAAATCAACCTACAACTTGGAACCATTGTAGGCCCTTAGTAAAACCGAGATAAAACATTTGAAAACCTTTGCGTTAGTCTCACAAACAAAATATATAATAATTCATGTAATATATGGAAACTAAATATGATTCGCTCTTCACTCATGCCCATCATGAATATGCTTCCACACCTGAAAAGCTCCTCTTTACTTTGTCCCCACTACTCGCCATTAGAAATAGGTCGTCGTAGGGCCAAGATAAAGACAAGGCCAAACAAACTTACAAACACACAATCAGCAATGTTTAGTACATAAGCGTAAATAGTACACACTAACATGTTTTCATCCTATCAACACACAACTTACCTTGTTGCACCTGTTTACAAGCACACAACATACAACATAACCAACTAACAAATCACTAGATTATTTATTTAGCTTGATTACGCATCAAACAGGTTCCCCCCTAACCTGCCCCAATAAAGGGGTACTAACACGGGAGCTAACCGTGCCAGTATAAAAGAACCACTCGTAAGTGGCGGAATTCCTGCGCATAGTAAAAAAAAAGGAATATACAACGTCTTGTACTCCCAGTAGAAGTTATGGTCAAATATAAAGTCGCATAACTCCTCCCATATGTTCATACTCGAGGTATATACTTCCAAGAGTTTTAGTGCGTAATCACTTTCACTTTACGTTGTTTACATATTCTTGGACTTGGTGATGACTCTCAAACCATCATACAATCAATCATAATAAAATACCCAAGCAATCAAACATACCAATTTAATTCTTGAATAATTAGTGACCACATAAATTAAATGTTGAATCCTTTTTAAACTACCTTGGTGTTAAATAACACCTTAAACGCATAATGCGCCACAAATCCTATCCCTCGGTGTTTAAAACACCTTAAGTGCACTTAGGCACCAAAATATAATTTAATCCTCGTGTACATAGACACTTAAATAGCTCTTTTCCCATGCTTATAGCATCAATAAATATTATATGAAGCATAATAAAATTCCCTTTTTATATTCCAAACCAAATTAAACATTTAGTTTAATTAAACATGCTCTCAATCATGCCATTAATAAAAGTATAGTTCATATTCAACATGCCAACATAATTAATTTCAATCATCAATTCACCACAAATAATCCATACTTCACAAATCAATCACCAACATCAATCCAATCAACAATTCCAACCAACACCTATCATGATACTACCTTGGAATTAATTAAACAAAGCCTAGCATGCTTCTATACACTTAAATAATTACCAAGTACGCGAACGTACCTTAAATATGATCTCAAAATCGCCACAACTACACGAAATCACTCAATTGGAAATCTCATATAGCCCAAAATTACAAAGAGACATTAATACCTATTCAATATAAATTTCCAGCAATATATACACTCTTTAAATCACTTATAATCCCTCTAAAACAAGCTGAAAAGTTAATTTAAAACCCCTACTTTTATTCCCAATTAATGGGTAATTAAAAATCCTTTCAAGAAACATAATTCTAACCTTCATATAAAAATTCCAGCTTTATAAAAACATGTAAAATTTTTGTAATTATGTGTAGAAACATTTAATTTAACAGTTTCAATCACCTACAATCAATTTCCATCAACATACATTAATTTAGAAACCTAGGGTTTCAATTTGGGGCTTTTTAATTCAAAAACTAAATCTGAAAATTATATACATAATAATTATAATCAAACATCATAAAAATCATCACACAACCCAAAAATGATAATTGAATCAAGGCTAGAATAATTTTAAAACAAAAGAAGATTTTTTTTTTTTTTTTCAAAACACACGCACAAGGGAGGGGAGGACGGCTGCCGCTGAGTGCTGGCGGTGGCCGGCCGGTGATGGTGGTGGTGGCAGCCGGCCACCGTGTAGGGTGTTTGTGTGTCGTGTGATGTGAGAAGAGGGGATGGGGGATAATTAAAGGAGAGAGAAAATAAGAGGAGAGAGAGAGAGTTTACCTTTGGGTATTCTCCACCTTGGGCAAGATCTAACTTGCTCATAAGATGGGTATTTATACCCCTCTCTAAAAACCCTCCTAAGCTTAAATTTCATTTCTACCCTTAATGATCCCTTCTCCTATTCAAACTAGTCATTTGACTTTCTTTAAATACCATTGACTTCAAATTTCCTTTTATAAAATAATATGCCCCAAAGTTTCTATATAATAAAATAAAATATTTTCAAAGCAATTAAATAAATGAAAATGGACCTTTAATTAAAATAATTCTTTTTAAATTCATAAAATACCATAAATAATTCATTTCAAATTATTTAAATACTTCATAAAAAATGATTTAAATTAAAATACGTTTAAAAATACGGGGTATTACATCGCTGGGGGTGGGGGTGCTTGGCGCCGGTAGGGGAGAGGGTTGGTGGTTGATTGGCTGGTGGGCGTGAGAGAGTTAAAAAAAATATTTTTGTAATTATTTAATTATTAAAAAATTAAAAAAAATAACATAAAACCTAAAAATTACTCAATAATGTTATAAGTAACTTAATATGATAATATAGTGTTACCAATGATAATGAAAGTTTTGGCACTTTACCAAAGAGAAAAAAAGAAAGTTGGGTGTTACCAAAGAAAATTTCTCTATTTTTTAGTAAACCAACAAGCCAAATTTAAAGTTATGGTAAAATTCTAACTATTTTTTAGAACAATGTTCACCTCACACTTCTCTCACTTACTCTACTTTCCCCTCTCTTTCATTTGCCTCAGATATCTATAAACCTTAAAACAGGTCTAATGGAAAAAAAAACACATAAATGGAGATAATTGGCTTATCAAAGATGCTGCAATCGTCACACAATCAACTAATGCTCACATAAATTTCAACCAAAGAGTGGAGTATAAAATATCGGATTGTGTTTCATCAATTAGTTACCAAGAGTCAATCAAGGCATTGACCTGTATATTCAAAAGACCTACTAAAGTGTATATTTTTTTGTTTATATTATTAATACGGTAACACTTGTATTTTTTTATATATATATGATAAGTGCATAATATACCACAATTTAGTCCCTAATATTAGTACTTTTATAATCGCTTTTTATTAGTTATTTTATGACATTATTCACTTTAATAATTTCAGTTCTTAGTTTATGTTAGTATTTTATTTTATAGCTATTTTTATAATAATTGATACTTAATATCATGTTGTGTTTATTTAGGAGAATAAGAGGAAAATGAATTGGATTTATCAATAACCAAAAGGAGGCCCACTTGGTTTGCTACTCAAAGACTCACGTGCTATCATCAAAGATAAAGATAGATGAAAGGAAATTAAATGATAAAAAAAGAAAAGAAGATAAGAAGAAAGTTAGGCATTTAGGCGTGAACAAGGAACTCCAAGAAGAACAAAAGTGATCAGATTCATCTTCCACCAAATTCATCCAAAATTCAAGGCAAGAGATAGAGAAGATGAATCTCTATCTTATTCTGATCTAATTTTATCTTCTCAAGACCAGAAAATTTATTAGGTCGTTCTCGGTGTATAAAAATCCCCAATTATTTTTTTCTCAAAATACACAATTTAGCCAAAAATTATACGAAGAGCGAGATAGTTCGAGTGAGTCCGTAATTGGGCAATTGGTGAAGAGGAGATAGCCATTGGAGGGCAGCTTAGTCTCAAATCCAAGGTAGAACAAGAACAAAGGTGAATTGCGGGGTCGAAGCCGGGTTTATTCGGGTGTTCTTTGGATTATACTTCATAAGTCTTCTTCTTAACTTAATTGTTCCATATTACTGATTATTTGAAGCTCTTTGCCAATTTGTTGAAATACTTTGATTGGATTATTATTATAATTTAATTTTGATAGTATTATTTTTCGATTTAATGGGTATTTGAAATTCGCTTGTTTTTTTTATTTTCAAATTTGCAATTTGACATTGATTGTTATCTTTCATGTTATTAGTTGAGAATTATTGCTATCTATATGGTTTGGCTTAGTCTGAATTATATAGTGGAGTAGTATCAAATTTTTATCAAGTCTGCGATTATGGTTTGGTTTAAATTAGAGGGCAATTTCAATCTAATTAATCTAAACATTTATGTGATTAGTTTAATTAGGACGAATGAGGTCTCCTAGTTGTTAATGCTTCCGTATCTAACTCATGCAAGTTGCGATATATTTGTGTTAATTAGATCGGTTTAGAGTCAATTTCGGCTTAGTTCAAAATTGGTTTCAAGTAAGGGAGATAGGGAGTCTTTGTTGCTAAAGTCTCTACAGTTAGTCCATTCGTTAAATTGAGTAATTTAGCAGAGTCCGTCAATTATTATTATCAATAGTTTGGTCTGAGTAAAGGTATGAATGGAATTGGTTAAGTGTGTCATCACTTGTGATTATTAGATTATTATTTAATTCTTAGTTTAGTTTAGTTGCTCATTCAAGTTAAACCCCCCATTCTCATGTATATAGTATATATAATATTCTTTATGTGTATATAGTTTACTTTTCGAGTTGACTTTGAGTTTATAGAGTTAATTAATCTCCTCGTGGGATCGACCCTTACTTCTAGTTGTTAATATTTTTGAAGGTCTAAGTTAGGTATTTAATTTATTAATTTGGTGTGGTAAACGACTCGTACCAATGTATATACCGAATTAAGTTTGTATTGTGCATCAGTATTATAGTTGAAATAAAATTAGTTAATAAGATATAAGAAAATTAAATGAAACAAATAATATTAAAAAATAGGAAAATTTGTCAAAAAAAAACCTTTTAAAAGCACCATTTTACAAAAAAACCTTTTAAAAGCTTTTTGGTTAAAAAAAACCACCACGTTCATTTTTTTTGCGAAAGGAAACCCATTTCCTTAATTATTCTCTAATTAACTTAATTACACTCTAATTTCCTCCCATTTCTTCTAATTAACCTCTAACCCACCCAATTACTTAATAATTAGATTTAATTTATACATAAAAAAAAAATCACCACCCCAACCACCAACCAACTACCCCTTCGCCTTCTTCCTCCCTTGGAAGCAACCCCCTCACCCACCGGACCCGCCGCCTAGATTCCCCCACCTCCGGCGACCTAGATCCACCGCCGATTGACCTTCCCTTTCCCCCTTATCCCCGTTGGCGACCACCACCTCCCTTCGAATTTTTGGCTCTTGTTTACTCAAACATGCTCAAATTAAGTCCAAATCAATTGCAATTTGCTTCTAAATCACCCTAGCATCACATACATACATAATCAAAGCCAAAACAAGCATCAATTGCAAGCAAGATGCACAAAATAAAAAAACCCCAAATCGATTTTCTAGGGTTTTTCAAAATCAAGGAGGTGGTTGTCGGTTGGTGATTAGGGGGAAAGGGAGGGTCGTCTGGCGGTGGAAAAGGTCGCCGGAGGTGGGGGGATCTAGACAGCGGGTCCGGTGGGGGAGGGGGTTGATGCCATGGGAGGAGGATGGGGAGGGGGAAAGGGAGGAGGAAGGGGAGGGGTGGTGGTTTTCTATATATATTAATTAAGTCTAATTATTTAGTAATTTGGTGGTTTAGAGGTTAATTAGAAGAAATGAGAAGAATTAGAGTCCAATTAAGTTAATTAGAGGGTAATTAGGAAAATAGGTTTCCTCTCGCAAAAAAAATGAACGTGGTGGTTTTTTTTAACCAAAAAGCTTTTAAAAGATTTTTTTTTCGCAAAATGGTGCCTTTAAAAGGTTTTTTTTGACAAATTTTCCTTAAAAATATTTATGTATTAACAAATTATAGGGCTGGCAAAAGTTGACCCAACCCGACAACCCGACCCGAACCCAACCCGAAATAAATGGGTTTTGAGTGAGATTTTTAACCCGTTTATGTAATTGGGTCAACCCGAACCCGACCTGAAAATAAACGGGTTAGGTTCAAGTTGAAAATCCCAACCCGAAAGCAACCCCCCTTAAGTCGTTTAATAATTGGGTCAATTTCAGGTCAGGGTCAACCTGAACCCAACCCGTATAACCCAATTAGTTCAAACGTTATTTGGCCTTCTATTTGTAAATATGGGCCAAAGCCCAACCTATCCAAAAGTCTAAAACAACTAACTTTAGCTAAACCACTAAACTAGTAGTAAAACGGCTAAAACCTAACTATTTTTCACGCCGTTTTCACTCATTATCTCTCCTCTCTTTGTTTTCAATTTTTGGCCTTGTTTGGTAATTGGTTGTTGGTTGTTGGCTGCTGGCTGTTACTCTTGGCTTGTCTGACCAGCTGTTTGTATTGGCTTTTTATGTTGGCTGTTTGACTGTTGGCTTTAAAAAAATATGTTTGGTAAAATTGGTTATTGGCGATTGGTTGTTTGGGACTAAAATTACCTTTAAGGGCATTGATATGTTTTATTATCTTTTTTCTAATAGTAATGATTGTAATAATTTTTTTTTTACTTCTACTACCAAGTAGTATCACTGCTACTCCGTATTTTTTTCATAATATTGTTTTTCATAATAACTTTTTTTTTTAAATAGGATTATAATTTACTACTACTACTAACTAGTATCATTATTACTTCGTATTATTTTTTTCATAATAATTTTTCTATTTTGTTAAGTAGGATTAATAATGTTGTTGTTGTTGTTGTTCTTCTTCTTCTTCTTCTTCTTATTATTATTATTATTATTACTATTATTATTATTATTATTATTATTATTATTATTATTAGTGATCTGTTAAACTTTTTATCACATATTTTATTTACTATAAACAATACAACAACAACAACAATTATTATTATTAGTGTTAAGGTAAACGACTTAGAAAAGATTTATGATATTTTTCTCACATGTAAAATAATGCCTAAAAGAATTTCAATAATACAATCTAAAATGAATAATAGAACATAGGTAGTAACTTAGAAAAAAATAAATCATAAGCATGCATAATAATGATCTAATATTGTCTTTTGACTCGCTTGGCTCTTCTAGTTTCCATCAAGCAAGCATCAATGTTATCACGAACAATTGTCATCTCCCTATAGTTGATGATTCTTGAACACATTGAGGGACATTAGTTTCAATATCTTCAACTCCCTCGGGAGGTACAAAGTTAGGATCTTTATCCACGAGTCTAAAAGCTGGATCACCAATGTTGTTTCGTCTAGTATAGTTGTGTAATGCAAAGCAAGAGCATATTATTCTGTTTTGATCTTTGAATGAGTATCTAGGCATTTTATCTAAGATCTTCCATCGGGCTATAAGAACACCAAATGACCGTTCAATGCAACTTTGTATTGACGAATGAGCACGATTAAAAACTTCTTTGGTACCCCTTGGACTTGCACCTCGGAATTCAGATTGAAGGTTGATAACTTGCTATTTGATATAATTTTAGGGTGTTTTTGAACCTAGTTTACTTGATAAATTTGTGTTTTGGTTTACTTTTACTCTTATTATGCAATTTTTGTGTATCTTATGCTTCACGGGTTGTTAGTGTTTTTGTTGAGATTTTAGGTCCAAAGACGACCAAATGAAGCCTATGGATATTAAAACGAGGTTAGAAGCAAGAAGATGATGAAAAGAAGCCAAGGAAAAGAGCAAAACCGAAGAAAAGGTGAAGAAGACCCTGCACGGCCGTGCCAGATCTTGCACGTCCGTGCAGGAGTGCTCTAGCAAGTCAGAACTTTCTGCCTGAGCATGCACGTCCGTGCAGAGCTATGCACGTCCGTGCAAGATACCCAGCACGTCCGTGCAAATGTCTGTACGTCCGTGCATATTGCCCAACCCAAATCAGTCTGCAATACAAGGCCTGCACGGCCGTGCTTAAGTTGGCACGTCCGTGCAGAAGAGGCTGCACGTCCGTGCCATACTTGGCACATCCGTGTAGGATTTCCAGCCCAGACAATAACTACTGCCTTGCTCTGCACGGACGTGCATAGGGTGGCACGTCCGTGCAGCTTAGGCTGCACGTCCGTGCAGACCTGCAGTCGAGCCCGATTCTTGTTTTCTCCGTCCTTTTTATTTGGGGGTCTTATAAATACCCCCTTTGAGCTCATTTGTACGAATTATTAAAGTTTTTAGAGCTTTCTCTTAGTTTTGCAATCCTAGAACATTAAATTCTCAGATCATTAGTTAGATTCTAATTATTAGCTTGGTCTCAATTTCAACCATTGTAGAAGACAAGTTTCCACCATTGTTGTTCAAGCTTGAAGTTTCTTAGTAACTATTTCTTACTCTTATCTTCCATTTCTCTCTACTTTGTTGATAATTACTTGCTTAATTCTTGTATGCTTAGATTGTTAATTAGCTTAATCCTTAGTTTGAACTTGTTCATGAATTGCTTAAAATCTTTAATTGCTTTAATTTCCATGGGTTGTGAGTAGTCTAATTTCTAGGGTTTGGGTAAAACCCTCAATGTAGTCACTAATAACTAGTTGCATGTGCTAATTTGGTTATTGTGGGATGTTAATTAGTTGAGCTTAAGTGGTTTAATTGTTTAGCTCTTGTATATGGCCATTGCTAAAACTATTTATCCAAGCTTTCTCAGTGAAGGATCGAGAGATGAACTTGAGTTAGCTCCCTTATGCTCAATTGACTTGAAATGCCATGAGAATAGGAATTTCCGGTCAAGGGAATGTTTATGTCATCGTGATTATTCTTTAACACTTGTTTTATGCTTTGTAACAACGAGAGTAGGTTGTATTCATGATTCAAGTAATCCCTCTAGCTTGAGAGAGTAGTTGGGTGCCTTAGATGACTTCCCCTAATTTGTCCCCTTAATTTACCTTGATTGTTGCATGTCAATTGTGATTTGTGATGAAGTTGAGTGGTATAACCCGAGCCCTAGATTCCTCTTAACATTGATAACCTCCCCTTAGCTTTTAGTTGTTTTGAACTAGTACAAGATACTTAAACCAAACCAATTTCGACTTCATTTACATTATTGAACGGTAGTATCTCGGTGGTTGATTCAACGCCTCTCTTGAGTTCGACCCTTTCTTACCCTTGCTATAAGTTAGTGAGACCAAGATATGATTATCATTTGGTAGGCTCGACGACGGCCTATCAATTGTACCTCGTCTTAGGGTAAGGAGTCAAATACCCCTTTCTTTTCGGATAGCCTTTGTCAACAACATAATATTTACCTAAAAGAAAGTTAATAAAAAAAATTAGCTTTAACATTCATTAAAAAATTTGGGGCATTAGGAATAATAATGTATAATACCTTCTGGGGGTTTTGGAAACTTGAGTCTTGGATCACCAATTGTATCAAGAAATATTCGTGAATCATGAGCTGAGCCTTCCCATCCCATCACCATGTATGAAAACAACAAATCAAAGTCACATACAGCTAAAACGTTTTTAGTTGGTATACCTTTCCTTCCTTTGTAACGCAGTTGGTCTTTTTCAAGGACAATTATTGATATATGTGTACCATCTATAGCTCCAATACAATCCTAAAATGAAACGGTATCATTATATTATTTCATGATAACTTGTAAAATATTTTCATTTTTTTTGTTTTAACAAAAGGAAAATTGTATTACCTTGAAATATGGCATGTATCTAGCATTATTTGCTAATTGTCGTGGCACCTCCTTAAAACTAGGATCTTAGGTACAAGTATATCCCTTGACATTCCATCCATAGCATATAAAACTTCTTTGAATACTCGACTCATTGTTTCGCCGGAGTGTTGAAAACGTTCTTGAGTTAATCTATTTGGGGCACCATGATCAAGGACATACACAAATATGCCCACTTTTTCTATAATTGACATTCTTAATGATGGTTTTAAACCATACCTGCTTTCCAAATGGGATTTGTTAAACATCGCCCGCAAATCTCCACATAAAGCCCACAAATTAGACATGGTTTGACAATTTTTCCCATTTCTAAAATCGTACCCAAAGTGAACAAATCTCGATCTAACAAATGTGGAGTCGTACTGGGTTGCCCAGGGAGGCCGGAGGGGAGGCCGGAGAGGCGAGGGTCGCCGGAGATACGTCGTCTTCGACGGAAAACGTGGTGGCGCCTAGTTTGGACGCCGGAACCATGGCAAGGACGTCCAGGCAAGGCGCCACAACCAGTGCACTGGCGTCCAGGCCAGACGCCACAACCAGTGCACTGGCGGCCAGCCCAGGCGCCTCAACCAGTGCACTGGCGTCCAGGCCAGGCGCCACCACCAGTGCACTGGCGTCTGGTTTGGGGGATTTGTTAAACATCGCCCGCAAATTACTATATAAAGCCCACAAATATGACTTGGTGAGACATTTATGCCCTTATCATTTTAAAAAAAAAACACTCTCTACTTCTCTCTAAAAAAAAAGAAAATCTACCACTCCTAAATACGACAATGTCTAGGCGGCAAGGGAAGGAGGTGGCGGCGGTGACGGCGGAGGAAAGGCGGCGACCTGGTGGCAAGGTAATTATTTAATATTTTTTATTAAAAAAAAAAAAATAAGAAAACGGTGAAAGGAGGTGGGGCGTCTGGTCTGGCCGCCACAGCCACTGGCGTGGCGTCTGGCTTGGAAGCCCAGCCATCAGGCCAGGCGTCCAAACCAGAAGCCACGCCATTGGCTGTGGCGGCCAGATCTGGCGCCTGGGCCATTGGCTTGGCTTCTGGTTTGGACGCCTGGCCTGGTGGCTGGGCTTCCAAGCCAGACGCCACGCCAGTGGCTGTGGCGGCCAGACCAGACGCCCCACCTCCTTTTTATTTTATTTTTTTTTTTGTTTTTTTTGTTTTTGTTATTTTGTTTTTGTGTTTTTTGGTTTTAATTTTTTTTTTATTTTGTTTTTGTTTTTTCTGATTTTTTTTTTATTTTTATGTTTTGGTTATTTTTTTTTTATTTCGCAAAATCAGAAATTTATTTTTATTTAAAATAATTTTGTGTTATGTCTAATTTTTTTTCGTTAATGTGTTTTATTTTTTTTTAAATATTTATCAACTTTATGTGTTTTTTTAATAAGTCGTGTATATTTTATTTTTATAAAATCAGTTTTTTTTTTTTTTTTTTTTGTGTATGTTTTTTTTGTTTTATGTTTGATGTTTAAACATTTTTTATGCCTTAATTGATGTAGTATGTGGAAATTGTTTGTGTTAATGTGTAATTGTTTTTTTATTTATTTTTTTGTGTGTATTTATGTTTAATTATTTGAAATAATTTTTATTCTTTTTGAAATCCTAAATTTTGTAATATATTAGGGTATTATGTGTGTATTTGTGTATGCCGTATAATATTTTTCTATGTTTAATTAGTTGAAATAAATTTGAAATTTTTGTAACATTTCCTATTTATTTATTATGTGTTTGATTTTTTATAATCTGTATTAATTTTATGTTTATAAAAATGACGATATGTTGGAAGTGTTGGTATTTTGTATTTGTAGGTAGTTATTTATTTTTTTAAAAAACTTTTGTATGTTTATATATTTTATAATTTTTTGTAGAATTCACTGGGTCGTCAAGGTGCGGGGAAGAATCTAGTCATTCTTAGTAGAAGCTATTCAGTGGAGAGGTCGGGGGATAGACATGTTAGATCCCGTTTTATTTCGGCCTCGGCTCGTAGAGAACGGATCCACCGTCGGGATGAGGACGATGATGACAATGATGATGCTGAGGAGGGTGACCAGGAGGAGGGTGACCAGGAGGAGGAGCAGGAGGAGGGCGCATATGAGGATGAGGATGTGGACGATGGGAGTGGACCGTATGATGATTACGGTCCATTCAGTCAGAGGGTTGATGACATGTACGAGGCACATATGGTGGAGGTGCGTAAGGGTAGGGGTGGTAGGTTTGTTAGCAGATCTGGCACATCATCTACGTCCACTGTATCTGGGGCAAGCAGGAAACGATCGAGGGCCGTTAATGATTCTTGGGTTGTTAGGAGTGAGGTGCCCGGTGGGCCTGTTGACGGGAGTGTGATTCCTAGCTTTCTAGGACACATAGCTGCCCGTATTTGGGAGGACCAGGAGAGGCCTTCAGTTACGGGCTTGTTGAAATGTCATACCCGGGAGAAGACTTGTAGCTTTTTGCGTACATGGGCTGATTCTTGGCCGGTGGAGAGCGAGATGTTCGATCGATTGCAGGGCACTGGGGTGGGTCACGTTCCTGCGACCATGCACGATAAGATTGACACTACGCTGATCACGGCTTTCGTTGAGCAGTGGCAACCGGATACGAACTCTTTCCACCTTCCGTTCGGTGAGTTGACGATCATGCTACATGACGTCGAGGCCATTCTGGGGATTCGTGTTGAGGGTAAACGACTTTGTGCTGTGGCTGATGCGGATCAGGCAGATCTGCTGGCGGAGTTGTTGGCGGTGGACAGGGCTGCACTGTACACCGAGGCGCTTGGTGTTTGGGATCACGGCGGTGTGAAGATTGCATCCGTGTTGGAGCGGTGTTTGTACCCCGCTGCGCGTAGGACGCACGACGCACAGCTGGCCGCTCATTGTTTTCTACTCCTCGGATGTACCTTGTTTCCTGATAAGAGCGGCGGAAACAAGCTCAGGCCGCGCGACATAGCTGAGGCGTGTGACCCCGACGCTCTAGGCCAGTATTCTTGGGGATCGGCTACGTTGGCGTATTTGTATCGCCAACTAGGTTTTGCGAGTCGGGCTGACGCGGCAGGTATCACTGGGTGTCTGACTTTGTTGCAGACCTGGATCTACGAGTATTTTCCTGCATTGCGACCACATCGTGACCCGGTCCCCATTGATGAGGGGATGCCGCGTGCCTGTGCGTGGAGACCGCGCTCTGAGAGGAAGTCCGTTGACCGGCTCCGATCGATACGTTTGGTGCTCGACAGGATGTCCCCCTTAGAGGTAAAGTTTATATATTATTTCTACAGTTTTTCAGTAATGCATTTATTATATGAATGTTAATAACTTTTAAAATTATGTGCAGGTAAACTGGATGCCATTCGGCTCGAACCCTAGTAACAGGGTACCCAGGACCCTGTACACCGGCCTCATTCAGTATCGTGATATCGTGGAGGCGTACATGCCCCAGCGTTGTCTTCGCCAGCTTGGATTTGTCCAAGTCGTCCCTCCTCCCCCGGCATGGCCGATGAAGGCGGTCCGATCAGCATCGTCGAAGGACTACGTCGTGCAATGGCCGGACATCATGACTGCGACGTGGGACCAGTTTCCGATGGTTGCCCGGTTGTGGACTGCGGAGTTGCAGAGGCCGCCATCTGGGGTTCCTCCCATGTGTGACCACTACTACATGGAATGGTTCAACCGGTATTCGCACCCGAGGTTGATTGCAGACCTCGACCACAGTGATGCTGATTACATGCCACCGCCTACTGCCGTGGAAGCGGTATGTCTCATAAAACATTTGTCGTTGTTTTTTTATTTAAGTTTTATACGTTGTTGTTGTATTTCATGTCGTATTTTCTGTTGTATGTAGTGGATGGGCAAGATACAGCAGGACGTACAGAAACTGTCTTTGGAGAAGGACAACATGAGCGGACCA
This sequence comes from Chenopodium berlandieri, assembly GCA_034703905.1. Taxonomy (NCBI): domain Eukaryota; kingdom Viridiplantae; phylum Streptophyta; class Magnoliopsida; order Caryophyllales; family Amaranthaceae; genus Chenopodium; species Chenopodium berlandieri. Next base: position 3,011,148 of record CM068277.1, read on the forward strand.
GCGAGAGCTGCTGTTGATAGTTTGGAACAGACACTTGCGCACTGGGAGTCGGCGTCCACGAGAGATTACTGATTGTCACGGCATGTTATTTGTAGATCATTTTAAACATTTTTATTTTAGTTTTTGAAATTTTTCATTTACGTTTGCATGTCGCAGAATTTAACATTGTGGTTTAAGTTTGTAACATTTCAGCTTATTGTTTTAGCTTTCAAAATGCGACAACATCTTCTTTGTTGTTTTTAAATTTTGAAATTATATTTCAACTTCGTAACGCGCAACTTACCCATACAAGATATTAAAATAGCAAGCAATAGAATATAAAAAATTAATGTTGTCATTAAAACAACAACGTAAAAATAAGGTTACATAGAAACAATGTACACATGAAAAACTAAAAGGCAGCTAGGGTGTTCCATTCGTGGATCCGGTCATGGTATAGCGCATCCCAACCCTCTACGCTCGGTGTGCGAATGTCGTACCAACGAGGTATAATCGGTGGCACAGGAAAATCGGTTGACATGTCTAGTCGGATGAAATGTCTGTATGACGACCCAAGAAAACCAATAACTACCTCTCTTTCCGGTGTAGTAACAGTCTCACGCGAAGACCAAGGGAGAACCGTGGTACAAGGATAATAAGCTCGACTATGCAATCCAAGCCCGAAATGCACGACTGTACACTTGTAAATGTTTGCAACCGCGAACAGATCTAGTGGCGCGTCAAAGTAATGATTTTGACCGCATGGTACACCTCCCCACCGGATACGCCGCAGAGCCCTATCCAAGTCATCCTCGTACACATGACGATAAACATTACGGTTAGAGGCAATTTCGCTGTACATCAACTGACGCACCAAACTGTAGTTGTCTTCGCCCATTTGAAAAACATCAGCCACGACCCAGAATCCGCAGTTACCATCTCCGACTACATCGTTCCACCCTTCCAAGTACGGCATGATGATGTTAGGTATCCTGTCCTTGTACGGAAACTGATCAAAATCGTTTCGTCCTATTCAACATATAACTAAACACAGTTACCAAGGCAGAAGTAACGTAACAAAAACAATGTACAATCCAAAATAAAGTAAGCAACCGTACCAGTTCTCAGGGGCATATTCACAGACGATGAAGATTGACTACGACTAGATGACGATGTCCGACCACGAGCACGACCACGACCACGACCAAGACCACGGATATACTCAAACGCACTCCTGTTCCGCCGTTGCCGACCTCGAGGACGGTCAACTCCTTCGGGTTCCTCGAAATCTAAGGTAGACGTGTGGAACATGTCATGAAGTACATGCGTAGCGTCACGAATAATAGAAGGATGGCTGGAGGACACTCGGTCGTACATCAAACGAAACTGCTCACGCTCCTCCTGTTCACGGTCGGCCGTTTCAGTATCTGCATGCTCACCAATAACGAGCGTCCGCCAGAATGAATGAACCTGATCAACATGTAACGACGCCCTGTCTTCTGTAATAACGCGGTGAATGGTGCATGCGCAAGGTAATCCATGAGTTACTGAAATAGCACACCCGCACCGAGCATACACTTCGTCAGCCAAGTCCCTCATCCTGTTCAACTCAGTGAGAATCAACCCCAAGCAGTAGTGCGACACACGACCATGGAGAATCTTAAATATGAAATGGCTATACATCGTACCATGTCGTCGTCTGGAGTCCTCTAGAGAGTTCCTGATGCCGTTCTTCTGAGTTTCAATTGACTTGTTAAGTCTATCGAACAGTGTATCCAAAGCAGCGGTCGATGAATCAATCCAGTCCTTGGTAGCTCTGTGAGCGCTCTCAACTCTACATGTTGTAGTGTTCCCGAAATGCAGTACCTGGTTTGTCCAATATTTGACAAACTTTTCCCTGTGAGGGACCCATTGCTGCATCACATAGTCCACCAGTGCCGGACACCACTGGTACGAATCCCTGAAGTTAGCCAATTCTCGCTCGTACGCTTCCTCTGTGGTAGCCTGTAGGATTTTCCGCCACTTACCATTCACCAATCTCTCTGCCCTTTCCAAATTCTTGTTGAAAAGGTTGTAGGCTTTCACTTTCACGCAGTTGTTGATGTGCCATGTGCACAATAGGTGCTTCGACTTTGAAAACAGCTCCCTAATGGGGGCAAAGAGACCTCCCTCACAGTCACTGACGATGGCTGCTGGATGAACATTAGGCCCGATGTAGTTTCTCAGCTTCTCCAAGACCCAATAATAACTTGGAGCCGTCTCATCCTTCATGATTGCATGACCAATCAGAAAGTTCTGGTTCGTTGGAGTCATCCCCATGATCTCAACCAGTGGGAACTTGTACTTGTTTGTCTTGTACGTTGAGTCGATCAAAACCACAAATGGCCAAGATTTGATCATATCGGCACAATCAGGATGCACAAGGAAAAGATGAGTCACCTCCGCTGTATCTTCATCAGAATCAAACCAGAACAGGTAACCACGTGATTGTGCCTGGTGTAGCAGCTGCTGTATAGGGTTCCTTCCCTCTGACCGTTCAAACCTGAGTTGCTGTCTGACGTTGTAGATGTGTCTTCGGTTTGGATGGTCTTCTGGAAATTTCTCTAACACAGATGCTAATATTTTAGCAGGCTTGACTTGAGCATCACTCATTTCTTTCACAACTAGTTTTGCAGCAGGACTTAAGCCGCTCAGCTGTCGATGACCCTCTTCATATACTATCATCTCATGGTTGTGATACCCCCATTTAGAGTAACCAACCACTTCCCAACCGTCACGACTCCGTAGTTGTCGAACCTTTACTCTGAACTCACACCCACAACAACCTTTCCGCTTTGTATCAAACCGAGTGGCTGTACGGAAATCTCTTTCTTCTCTTTTGCGATAACGATCGCATCTCAAAATGCGATCCATTCTACCATCCCGTTGAGATTTATGAGTCACTACTACCAAGCAAAATCCAGCTGTAATTGCAACCTGTTTTGCCCAATCAATCGCTTGCTGAGCATCTTCGAATGGACCATCATGTCCAAATATCCCACTGTAATAATTTCCGTCTCCACCGTAATCCTGCATCAATTATATATTATAATAAATACGTTTAACGGATAATACATTTAACTTCTATATTTGCACAGAATTAACACATAATTAAAAACATAATTATGTATAATATTATTCATACACATACACATACAAATTTTAAACACGATCATTTATAAAATTTACATAAACAATTAAATATTTTGATATACATTAACACAAATCTACTCACAACATAATTAATAACATTAAATTATTAAACTTAATTTAAGGAAAAAAACCGTCTTCAATTTTCAATTTGAAATAAATTAAAAAATATATCTATATTAGACCATTTCCAATTTTTTTTAATACAATTTCAAATTGTCAAACTTAATTTTACAAAAAAACCATTCTCAATTTTCAAACTTAATTTTTTAAAAAACCCATTTCGAATATTCATACTTAATTTAAAAAAAAACCATTTCAAATTTTCAAAATTAATTTTAAAAAAACCCATTTCGACTTTTCAAATGTAAAACAATTTCGAATTTTTCTAAAAAATCATTTTCGATTTTTCAAATTTATAAAACAAAAAAAAAATAAAAAAAAAAAAAAAAAAGGTGACTGGCGTCCAGCTTGGAAGCCACCACCACGCGCCTGGCTAGGACGCCGCAGCCAGTGGACTGGCGTTTGGCCAGGACGCCAGCCTGGTGGTTGTGGCTTCCAAGCTGGACGCCAGTCTGGTGGTTTAGGCGTCTGGCTTGGACGTCCAGCCTACGGTTTTGGCGTCCAAACTAGGCGCCTGCGCCACTGCACGGCCACCTATTTCAGACGCCGGCCCGTAAAACGTGAAATTTAACGGTGAATTACCTCGTTTTCCGTCGACGACGATGTACCTCCGGCGTCCCCCGCATCTCCGGCCTGCCCTCCGGTCTCCCCCGACGACCCAGTACGGCTCCACATTTTTTATTTTTAGAGATTTGTTCAATTTTGGAAAATGGGCATAAATGTCTCACCAAGTCATTTTGTGGGCTTTATATAGTAATTTGCGGGCGATGTTTAGCGATACGCTTCCAAATTTGTGCATAATTCCATAAATAAAGGAGGTACATTCTAAGAGCATTAAAACAAAATTTTCATGACCGTTAAGTAACTCAATCATCCACATTTGGCCGGTTAAATGCAAGGTCATACAAGGTTCCTTATATATATGGTTCAAACAATACTTTGTAATGTAACCTGTGTTGCAAGCAATCAAATCCCAAAAATTATCCTCTTCATCTAAGTACTCTTTGCAAAAGAAAAGCATTTTAAGTTGCATATTATAATCCATACCTACAAACAAACAAGTTTAATTTCAAAATCAATTACATAACATAACTAATATTAGTATGATATATATAAGATTTAAATTTACAAAACAAGGATGAATTTCAATCATCCAACAAAAGTAGCAAAAGTAATCCCATTAACACCCATACAATTTTTCTCTAAAACATATATAAGGGTTAGGGATGCGTACAACATTTCCTATTTCTTTTTGTTTTACAATGAGATATATATAAATTATGGGCTTTAAGAGCCATTTTAGAGCAAGTTCTAACAAACAAAAGCTAGCATAAAATTCCAAAAGTGCATATGGTAACATTCTTAATTTAATTCAAAAGTTACCATATGTAATTCTAAGTAGTTAGTAAAGTCAGTAGCACATATCACTTGTGTCCCACATTTTGTGCATACATAAACCTTATGTATTCAACTCTTTTCTTATCATCCGGAAATTCTAAAAAGATTGTCCTTCTTTGTGGATCTTCAATGAGTGTACAAGCATAGTAAAAAATCAGGTGAGCTGGAATCAAAATCATCCATGGAACACAACTTAACCATAGCATCAGTCACACTATATTTCGGTGTAGCAATATTCATAGAATTCATCATATTCACCATAGCAGTTTGAAACTCTTTTGTGGAACTATTCCTCTCAACAATTATTTCCATCATTCCATCAATTTTATCACTAAGGGCAGCACTCCTTCCAGACTTTTTATTTTTCAAACCTTACACTTTTGTTACTTGAAAGGAATCACTCTCCATTACCCTTTTCCCTTTTCCTTTATCATTGATCTCATTAGGGGTGGATATGGGGTTAGGGGATGAAGGGCTTTGTTCCCTCCACATTGCATCCCATTCATTTCCGAAAATTAGAATCTACTTCATCATAATCATTAACATAAGGAGAATGAGCGTGACGAGAACTAATGGGTGGAGAAGGAACATATGCTTCATCATCTATTGTAGGAGGAACGGCCACTGGAGTAAACTTTTCGGCTCCTTGGGCACATCCCCCAAAAACTTGGTCCATTTTGTATTCAATCTCGGGTTCGATTCCTTTATCACGAAAGATTTCAAATTTTGCATTTTCCTATCAAAAAAAGAATGAGTTAAAATTTTTCTTACCTTCCCCCCATCTTATTAATCATTAAACAACACTCTTATGATAACATTAAAAAACTAACCTTTATTTTTAAAGCCGACCACTCCTCACTTGCGACAATCGTTCCTTTTTCATCATCCCACCCTAAGCCGGTTTCCTTCGATTTCAATTGTTCAAAGTATCCATTTAGGCCTCATTCCATCCAATTTGTTTTTAAGCCGACCTTTATCCCATGCTAAATTTGTGGCATTTTCCCAATTTTCTACCACTTTTTTCCACAATAACTTGTGTGAAGTAATAGCACCGTTTTTTCCTTTACTCCACAATGTGTTTTTAATACAAAGATCAAAAAGTATGTGGATTAATTCATTGGACCAAGTTATTCGATTTACATTCACCAATTCTTGGATTTCTCCGTCATTTATTCTCTCCCCTATATGATTACTTTTGTTTTTCTTAGGGGCCATCTAAACATAAGTAAGTAAAAACATCATTACATAACCATTTCAGCTCATATACTACATAGCAAAATGAAACACCAAATTGTGATACGAAAGATGTAAATAACAATTACATATAACAAGATAATTAAAGTATAGAATAGCAAGTTTAAAAGTCAAACTCTTAAAATTAAATACTCACAGAGACAGGACATATGAAAGATGTAAATTGCAAATTCTTTCCTAAAAAGCTCAAATTGTAACAACACCATCAGTTATCAACCACATGTTTTTTTTCTAAAAAAAACTAATATTTCTATTATGTACTCCGTAGTAATTAGGAGATTAATTAAGCAAACCACCACACATACTTATATATATGAAAAAAAACCACAATATTAAACAATTTTGTTATACTATTAAATAAGTTCAATGTTATAATATATGTTAGCAACTACTGTACAAATTAATTTTGTATAATTAAATTTTGGGTGAAAAAGGGTGATAGTAGTAAATTTGGAGAGCAAACACTAATAAAGACGTCATTTTGCTTTCTCTTCATTTTTTTCATGCATTAAGCTAATTGGGATCTCACTTTTTTTATGAGATTGAATTTTATTTTTTTTAATTTTTTTATTAAAAAAAATCAGAACCCATACATCTACAAATTGAGATCTCAGCAATTTGTTTAAACTAACCAATAAGTCTTCTTATTTATGCTAATCCTTCTCTAATTAAAAGAAAATTGAAGAGCTTCATGGTAAATTCTACATCAAATTTAACCAAATTAAATGGGCATTTTTCTACAGATCTAAAAAACTTAATAACAAAAAAACAAAAAAAAAAACAATCAAAGTTACCGAATAATGTAGTCATGCAGTTGCCGAAGCTTGATTATGAATTTATGCTCCGCCGCTTCCGCCACTCCACGTTCACCTGAACTTCTCCCAAATTCTCTGTAGTGTATTAGTAGTATATTGGGGTTTTTTGTTTTAGGAGAGAGAAAGGTAATTGATAAGAATGGTAATAGGTGTTAATCAGGGATAAAATTGTAATAGTTACCATTTAAGCCAAAAGCCAACCCAAAAAAGCTACTCTCACTAGCTTTTGGCGGAAAAGCTGGCTTTTTTGCCAACCAAAAAGCCAATTAACCAAACATAAATTTTGGCTATTTGACCACTTCCAAAAGCCAAAAGCTATACAAAAAGCTACTTACCAAACAACCCCTTTATCATCAAAATTTTCAGATTCAAGGAAATTCATTTGTTAATCGGTCAATTATCCTAGCATAATTTGTCATTTTGTTCAAACTATACTCGTTTATCTTCCACCGTTCACTTGTCCAGGTAATTTACCCATCAATTTTATTCCTTTTATAATTATGCAATTTAATTTTGTTATGAAACGTTGAAAATATTGATTGTTAATTTGAACTTGTGATTTCACTGCATTTTGCTTGCTGAAATTAGTAGTTCTTTGCTTTTGAAAATCTAGTTGATTGTCATTCTTCATGCTTATATGTATTTATGATGATACTTGTCATTCTACTTCTTATAGTTTTTGTATTCTTATTATGCATTTTTTTCTACGCACAGGTGACTAGCTTGAGGAATCAAACGATGAACGAATGAAGTTAATGAACATTAGACCTGTCCAACGGGCCGGGTTGGGCTTTATATGAAATAGGTCGGGCCGAGCTGGGCCAAGCCTAATCCGAAATGGGTCGAGCTTGTCCATGGGCCATTAAGCCCAGCCGACCCAGCCCATTCAAAATGTATAAGCAAACTACAACAACCATGAAGTAAACACAATATAAGAGAATTATAAAGGGCCTTAGAAATAAAATTTCAAAGCAAATATATTGGTATTGTAAAACTCCGGAAAAGTATAGGATAAATCTCGGACAATAAAATTTGAAATCCAGCACATTGTATCATGAAAATAGTTCATATCACCTACTATAGTACTATGAGAGTTATAACTATGAAAATATGCTAATCCTTTTGCATCTCCATGGGCAATCCTCATTGCAGGCCTTTCCATGGTAGGTTGCCCTTTACCTGTAATTAGACCATTTAAAATTTCAGCTAAATCAATGCCAATCACTAATTATAAGCATAGGAGCCAAAATGAGTGTTATACTATGTTGACAGTAAGTGCATTTAAAGAGAGACAATGCAGACACATATAAAAGCAGAGAACTAAAGGCAATAAGCTTACAATGAAGATGGAACTCCATGGTATTGATTCATACCAAGAAAAACAGCAAGTATAATAATAAAAGTAGAAAAATCAAAACAATTACCTAGTATAGGAAACTATCATCAACGTCATCATCATCATCTCCATCATCAACGGCCTCATCATCATCCGAGCTAGAATCACGATCCAAATTTGAAGGGATGTTATATTCATCACGGCGCCAATCTTGAACACAAACTAGGGCTTGAACCGTTGAGGGTTTCAATGAGCTACGATTAGGAGATATAGTTTCCCCCCCTACATTAAAAGCTGACTCGGAAGCTACCGTACTAACCGGAATCGTTAGAAGATCTCGTGCCAATATTGCAAGCTTCGGAAATCTCACTACATTTTGTTGCCAATACTCTAGAATATCCAGCTCTATGTTCAAATCAAGCTCCGATTCCTCCAAATATGACTCAAGTTGGGACTTTTTTGTTTGAGTCCTTGTAATTCTTGAACTATAGCTTTGATAATCATCAAAGAAATTTTCATCTTCAATCCTACTACTTGTAGTAGAGGGAGAAACAATTGGGGAAGTTGAAATGTTGACTTATACTCATTATACAAAGATCTTAAAGTGTTCAACACTTTTTCAACTTTATACATAGCCTCATCCAAACCTTATATTATTAACCCACTGTTCCAATTAGCAGAACACTATCCAAGTCTTTTTTTTTTTTTTTTTTTGCTTAGCCTTGAAGTTGCAATGATACTAATTATGGAGTACATTGTAAATAAACCCATTGCTAGCCATAGCATCCACATGCTCGTATTTGGTGTACTGAAAATTATTTAAGCAAGCAAATTAAAAATGCCATAGCATCCACAATCTCGTATTTGGTGTACTACAAATTATTTAAACAAGCAAATTAAAAATGCATGATACAAGAAGAATATAGTGAAGTAGGAAAAACAGAGAGGATGCTACGCAATAGTTGTACAATAAATTCATAGCACAACATTGAATCAAAAATAAACCCATAAAAGCCAGAACACCTAACAAAAATCTCTGCAATCAAAATCAGAAAACCTTATTTAATAAAACAAAAATCCAAGAATTTCACTTTGCTTCATCAACAGATTAGCAATCCACATCAATCAGCAAAGTAAATAACATAGAAATAACCCAAATTAGAGAAACAAAAATCCATTTAATACACAAAAATATCATTACAGACCAAAATCCAAATTAGAGAAACAATTACCTTAGTAGTTGAAGTGATATGACGGAATCCGCGATTGAGAGCGGCGAGCAAGAAGAAGGGTGATAAATTGAAGATTGAGAGCAGTAGCAAGAAGATTGACGTTAGGAATGTGGGAATTTTTTTTTAGGGTTCAATTTGGGGGAAATTGGGAATTTTTATTTTCAAGGTATCATAATTTGATGTTAGGAAGTTTTAGAAACAGAAAAATTAGGATAAAGAAAAGCCTCATAAGAGTTACCCAATTTCAGCCCTTTTTAACTTAGACCCAACCCTTTAAAAGCTCGCTCCATTTAAATATTGATGGATAAAACCCTTTTATAAAAGGGCTGTGTTTCGGGGGTTTCTGATGTGTCCTGCGGGAGAGTTACAATCCCTAGTATGTGCAGCCGACGCCTGTACCTGCAAAACCACAAAGACTCCGGTTGAGGGGAGCTCCGCCTCCAACGATCAAGTCAATAACGTATAGGAGGTACAAGTGCGGAAATAGTAATTACTCCTCGTGGATACAGGAGGATTCTACAATTAATATTGATCGTTTTTGTGTTTTTTTGTGAATACCCCATAAATGAGGTCTGACCCACTATTTATAGTGGGGGACAACAGTACCCCATCTAGGGTTCAGAGGACACGTGTCAACAGGGGATTGGTGCCCTGATGACCCATGGCTGGCTGCCACGTGTTGCAAGGCCATTGGGCACGTGTCTAGGGTAATTTTTACCCTAAAAATTTTCCCCTCTCAGGTGCTGACATGGCGGTGCCACGTGGCGCCTGAGACGGTTCCCTTTTTTTTTTTTTTTTTTTTTTTGAATTCGAACTTTCGAATTTGAAAAAGCAGAAGGTGAAAAGGCGGGCGTCGATTCACCTTCTGAAGGTTTCCTATAAATAGGGAAACCCCTCCCCCATGCTCACATTTACGACCTTAAGCATTTTCAAAGATTTTGAGAGCAGCCGGTTTTGAGAGCAAATTACTTCAGAAATCTCCGAGTGCGCGCCTGGTTTTAAGCTTCCTTCAGAGAATTTCCTGCCGTCTGTGGGTGTGGTGAACAGCTTCACAAATTGGCAGCTGCTACTCAGAAGACACATTCGGCTACGAGGACGCCTGTGTCTTTGCAAGCCATCAGGACGATTTGCAAGCTTGGTTAAGCGGTTTTTCTCTCTTTCTCAGATTACTTAGGTACTGCCTCTGTTCTTTCTAGCTTTTCCATGAATTTACATTTGTGCTTCTTTCTTGCTTTTTTCTTTATTAGTTCCATAAGTAGATGGACCCTTTATACCCACACCCGGAACCTAGTTTTGAGACCAATCGATCCCTCAGTACGGCTGAGTCTAAGACTGGGGGTGCCGCCTCTGGGCATTGGAATCTTTCTTGTTCATCTCCCAATCCGACCGTCTCAGTGTCTGTGCAGGACACAATGGCCAGAACCAGAAAGACGGATGTGGATCCCAATTATAGAGGCGGAGGCTCAGAAGAGTTGCCGCGCGAGGAAAGGATCCCAGATGAGATGACAAGGGAATCTCCAAGAGGCACCCTAAGCACCCCTAGTGATAGAATTCTAGGGTCTCACAGTGGAGGCGGTGAGGAAGCCGCCTCTACCTCTAGAGCTGAGGATCAAGAAAACTCAGCAAGAGACGAAAAGAACCCCGCTTCCAGTTCCGGCTCTAAGTCTGGCTCTGATGAGAGCGGCAACAGCAGTAGCAGCAACTATCTCACGCCGTCTGTAGATAGTGAAGAGGAGGAGAGGCCTACTTGGAATAATAAAGGCGATCCCCTCGCGATCACCGTCTCTGCCAAAGACAGAGCTAGCATGCAAAGGAATTTGGCCGACTTCGTACTCAAGCGGCCCCTTGGAGAAGGGTATAAAATAATTGTCCCGCCTGAGATGGGGACCATTGCCTGGGAAGACAACTAGCGCAATGCAGACGGTTATTTCGGCTGCTATGAGGCGGCTTTCTTGGCGGGGCTCCGCTTCCCCCTTTACAACGCAATAAAGGCCATACTCAGGGGTTACGGCCTAGGCGTCTGGCAGCTCACCCCCAAATCTTGGGTAAATATACTGGGGTATATTGCTGCCTGCGAAATGCAGAACCTGAACCCCGGCTGGGAGGCCTTCGCCCACATGCATTATCTGAGCCGGAGCCCAGGCGGGTGGAGGGCCTAGTACACTTTGACAACATATCCCAAGTATTTAATGACGCTTGACAGGCCGTCAAAGTGGTCAGATTGGAATAATCGCTTCTACCTGGTCAAAGCCCCAACCAGGGAAGAGAACAGAGAGTTCCGGACGTACAACCGGAAGCCCGAGCTGCTTGGGCAGAAGTGTAAGATGCCCCGGATACCGAATGGGGATTATGGAGCTATAATAGAGTCCGGGTTCTTCGAACTCACCACTTCCACCATCTCAACCGGTGAACTCATCAGTGTGCCCAAAAATTAGGTACCCAAGCATGAGTTTCTGAGGGACGAGGCGTTATTATCCGTCTGCCGGTTAAGAAACATGTTTAAAAAATGTAGGTTGGGGACCTCAGCCGGCCAACTTGTGCCAGATGTATGTTTTTTGCTTCGTTTAGATATTTGTTTTTGTACTTTTTGCTAATCAGGCGTCTCTGTGTTATTTTGCAGCTAAAGCTTTAAGAATGCTGCTAACGTACAAAACGCCTGCCAAGAAGGCCTTTGACATTCAAAAGGAGAATGCAGAGAAGAAGAAGGCTGCCCAGGCGGCCAAAAAGGTAAGACTGCCTGCTTCCCTTGACTTCGGTTATTTGACTTTGTTTTTAACCGTCTGACCCTGTGTTTTGTTTCAGGATGGGAGCAAGGTTCCTCGATCTCTCCAAAAATAGATCCGGCAAAGGTCGGCTGGGGAGGAGCCTGCCCTTAAGACTCAAAAGACTTCTCACGCTGACCGGCTGACGGTCGGCGGAAAAACGGTGAAGAACACCGGAATTGGGTTCGACCTTTCACACGGGAGGACGGACGTCCCTCTGGCACCACAAACGATAGGCGGTACATCCGCCGAAAAAGGCCCTCGCGGCACCCAGGAGACCCAAGGTACGGATGACCCCTTCAATCTCACTCTTCTTGGCCTGCCCATGCGCGTCAAGTCTTACTCCCAACTCCAGCCGGAGGACTCGTCATCCAGCCGGCAATCTATTGGAGGGGCGTATGCTACTTTCTCACCATCTGTTTCTGGTGCAGATAAATCTCCTCGCTGGCCGGACGTGACACAATACGCCGGGCCATGCTGAAAGCCGTCCCTAGGGACGAGAAGGAGGCGATCCCTGGGATCAACGCCTTCAATGCTGAGGTAATCTTAAGTATCCATTCCTTTAAACAACTCTCACATGCATCCGTTTTTTTTTTTTTAATCTCGGCTGTGTCTTTGCAGTCACTGTTGCGCGTGGAGGGGCTGAAGAAAGCTTATGCACGCAAACAAGAGGAGGTAAGGAGAGCGAAACGGGACGCCTCAGACGCCCATAATGTAGCTCAGTATTTAATGATTGTGCATGACTTAGAAACTAAATCTATAATCATGCAACAGGCGGACCAGATCAAGACCCTTCAAAAGGCCCTCAATGAGTCCAAGGTCCAGACTGATAACCTTCAGGCGGCGTTGGACAATGCTGAAAAGGAGTTGAATGACAACAAGACGTCTCTCCAGACCCTGGAGAAGATACAGACGGAAAATTCCTCCCTAATGAAGGATAATGACCGCCTGAAGAAGGATGCTGCCACTTCAAGGGAAAATTTTGAGGCAACCCTTTAGGCGGACCAGAGCCGGCTCATTGAGGAGAATGAGCAAGACTGCGCGAACCGCATGAGGATGACGTTCTCCCTTATTCATCCGGATGCAGACTATGGAGTTTGGGAGCTCGCCTACAAGTATGCAGATCTTGCCATTCTGCGCAGGAGGAGGGTAATCCGGCGCCAGAGCCCTATGAGCAGTGGGCCAAGAAGGAAGTCGAGAAGATGCAGGCTGAGGCGGCTGAAGAAGAGCAAGAGGAGGACCAGGCGGAAATTGCGGAAACCACCAACCTCCCTGGCTCTGAAGCTGTTGCCAACCAGGCCCAGCAGGCACAAACTCAGGCGCCCGCTACTCAGACGCCCGCTTGACTCTGGAGATAGAGTAGTTGGTAATTTCCGGCCTGCGTGCCGTGTGCATCTGTATCATTTTCACCGGACGGGGGTCCGGTTAACAAATTGAAAATTTTTATTTAAATATATTCCGCCGACTGTGTCGGCCTTGGCTTGATCTGATTCTCAATTATTTTTGCTTAGCGCTTTTAATTTTCGCATATTTTTGCTATTTTTTTTGCTAAGTATAGGGACGCCTGACTTTCCATATATACCGGGTGGGGTGACCGAGTTTGCCCCTGGATGCCTGGTTGTTAACTTCAACAAGGTTAACAGGCGGGCGTCCATATGTGCACCCGGTTAGGTACACAAGCGGTGCTTGATTGTTTATAGGAAATCGATCGTATTTTTAACCGGCTGGGGGTGCCTAGAAAGGTCCCCGTTCTTCCATGTTAATATGCAGTCGGCTATTTGGCCGGCTGATGTAGATCAGTCGTTTGTTAAATGCTAAGGTTTGGACCTTGCTGGGTTTAGGGGCATAACCGTTTGAGATGCTTTTGTGTAAAAGCCGGTTATGGCGTGACCAAGATTTCGCGTGTCGGTTGCGTTATTTTGCGAGAGTACCAGCTACTAACCCGGGGGTGGAGCTTGTAGGTACTGTTTTATATCTTGGTTATAATGGATCTTTCAAATCAGCCTATTTACCTGACCATAGCCGGTCTAAGCCGTTTGAGTTGTGATCGCTAGAACAATGTACCACCCGGAAGGGAGATGTTCTCTTCGACGATTTCACCCGGATGGGCGTCGACGGATGTCTGTTCGTTTAGAGCAAATGGTTTTAATTCAACAGTGGGCCTTTGGCTTTTAGCTGCTTGTGTTTGGCACAAGACGTGGCGTATGTATGCAAAGACAGAATTTGGAAATAATGCATTCTCATTAATATACTCTATTAGCAAAAGATATACAATTTCTCAGAAGTAGTACTTTTTTAAGTTGTCTACATTCCAAGTTCTGGCTAGCTGCCTACCGTCTGGGGTTTCCAGGCGGTAAGTGCCGCCTCTAACTTCTTCAAAAATCCGGTAGGGGCCCTCCCAATTTGGGGTTAGCTTTCCTTGCTCATTTGCTCTACCGGTTGCCTCCATTTTTCGTAGCACAAAATCCCCAACTTTCAAGGGTCGTTTAGGTACTCTTTTGTTGTAGGCTTTCATCATTCTCAGACGGTAAATCTCATGATGTAAGGCGGCATTGCCCCTCCGCTCCGGGAGCGCATCCAGCGCAAGGCGCATGGCCTCCCAATATGCCTCCTCATCATAAAGCATGATGTGGAGTGTTGGTTCGTAATGCTCAATAGGGAGGACGACTTCAGTGCCGTATGTCAGGAGGAACCGGGTTTCACCGATTGCCCCCTTTTCAGTTGTTCTGATGGCCCAAAGGACGTGAGGTAACTCATCCGCCCAAAAACCGCTAGCTCTTTCAAACTTCTTTTTTATACCGTCTGAGATGAGTTTGTTGAAGGCTTCAACTTGATCGTTTGCCTTGGGTCGGCCTACGGATGCAAAATAATGTGAGATCCCTTGATCTCCTAACCAACTCTTGAGGGCATGCGTTTCAAACTGAGGGCCATTGTCAAAGACCATGGACATGGGCACCCCAAACCGGGTGACTATGTTTCTCCATATGAAGGAAATTACATCCTTAGTCTTTATGGCTTTGACCGCCTCTGCTTCAACCCATTTGGTGATGTAATCCACAGCAACCAAAATGTAACGGCGACTGCCTGAAGTAGGCGTGTATGGTCCCAGAATATCCGTGCCCCATTTGGCAAAGGGAACTGGGCTGTGAATGGCTGTTAGATCTGTGGCCGGACGGTGTATCAGCCGGCCAAACCGCTGACATTTGTCACACTTCTTCACCAAATTCATGGCGTCTGCCTCAAGAGTGGGCCAAAAATAGCCTTGTCGCCTGACTCTCTTTGCTAGGGTTCTACCGCCTATATGTGATGCACAGAAACCTGCGTGCAGATCCTCTAGCACTTCTTTTCCCCTTTCTGGGGTAACACATTTCAAAAACGGCGGCAGGTAACCCTTTCGGAGGAGTTCCCCTTGATGCAATACGAAGCGCAGAGCTCGTTTCTTAAGGGCAGCCGCTTGCCCGGATGGGATCCATCCAGGTAGAACTTCGGTCCAGAACTCCAATGGGGTCATGCTCAATGCTTCTCTTTTCCATGACCTCCCAAAAGACTGACCTAGGCACATCACAGGAGGCGGATGATGCCAATTTAGAGAGCGCATCCGCCTGATTGTTCTCAGACCGTGGCACTTTACGTAGATTGAATTCGTCAAGTGTCACAGCCTCTTCTCTGACCGCCTGAAGATACTTGATCATAGCCGGATGGGTGGCTTCATAATCACCATGGTATTGGCTGACGATCAATTGTGAATCTGAACAGGCGTCAACTTTTCTTGCCCCTGCCGCTTTACATATTCGTATACCAGCCAGCAGGGCCTCGTATTTCGCCTCATTGTTTGAGGCTTGGAACTTAAACCGTAGTGCATATTCATATTTATCCCCTTCCGGAGAATACAGATTACGCCTGCACCACAGCCATTCATAGTAGAACTTCCGTCTATAAATAACTTCCAAACCTGATCAGAATTTTCCGGCTGTACCGGCCTAGTCATTTCGACAATGAAGTTGGCAAACGCCTGACCTTTCACTGCCCGCCTAGGTTCGGAAGTTATCTCCAGGCCTTGTATTTCAACAGCCCACTTGATCATTCAGCCGGATGACTCTATTGTAGTCATTGGACGCTTGAGTGGCTGATCAGTATACACAATCACCGCATGTGCCAAAAAGTAGGGCTTTAGCCGCTTGACTGCTTTGTAAAGAGCCAGCCCAAACTTTTCAATCATTGGGTACCGGAGTTCAGCATTTCTGAGAACATGCGGCTGATGAAATACACCGGGAGCTGATTGCCGTTTCTTTCAGCAAGGAGAACAACACTAAGGGAGTGATCTGAGACGGCTAGGTACATGTACAGAACCTCCTGGGGCAGGGGGCTCACTAGCCTTGGCAGAGAGTGCAGATGTTGTTTTAGCCTCTGGAATGCCGCCTCAGCTTCTTCACCCCACTCAAATCTCGACCTCTTCCTGATTGCTTGGAAGAAATAGAGGCATTTGTCGCCTGACCGGCTGAGGAATCTTTCCAATGCCGCCAGGCAACCGGTAAGTTTCTGGACTTCTCTGACAGTGCGGGGTGACTGCATGTCAATATTCGCCTGTACTTTTTCTGGGTTAGCCTCTATGCCTCTTTGATCAATCAGAAATCCGAGAAACTTCCCAGACTCAACACCAAAGACACACTTCTTGGGGTTAAGCATGACCTTGTGCCGCCTAAGGGTGGTGAATGTTTCTCGGAGGTCAGCCAGGTGATCCGTCTGTAGCTTGGATTTGACTATCATGTCATCAATATACGCCTCTATATTCCTTCCAATTTGATTGAGAAAAACTGTGTTAATCATTCGTTGGAAGGTGGCAGGCGCATTCTTCAACCCAAACGGCATCACCGTGTAACAATATAACCCCTGATCAGTGACGAATGCCGTATTTTCTTGATCTTCTTACCACAGGGGTATCTGATGGAAGCCTGAGTAGGCGTCCATGAAACTCATCAGGGCATGACCGGCTGTAAAGTCGACTAGGCTGTCGATCTTTGGAAGCGGGTAGCTATCCTTCGGACATGCCCTGTTCAGTTTGTGTAGTCTACACACATCCGTCAGGTGCCATTCGGCTTTTTCACAACGACAACGTTTGCTACCCAATCCGGGTAGTAGCATTGCCGGATGAACCCAGCATCTAGCAACTTTTTGACCTCGGCGGCTGCCACCTGAGATCTTTCCTCCCCGTGATTCCTCTTCTTTTGCCTAACCGGCTTCTTTTTAGGATCAACGACGAGTTTGTGGACCGCAAGATCCGGCTGATGCCTGGCATCTCTTCCACTTCAAAAGCAAAAATGTCCTTGAACTCTCTCAGCAAGGAGCAAGTCTGCCCCCAATTTCTCAAAAGTAACCGTCCCAACATTTACGGTTTTGTCGGGCCGGCTGTCGTCTAGGACGACATCAACATTCTCACCAGCCGGCTGGGGTCGGAGGTCATCCGACCATTCACCGGTCAGTGATTGCTATTGTTTTTCTTTTTTGGCGGGTGCCAGTTGGTCCGCCTTTCTCTTTTTACCGGCTGCCCTTGGAGCCGGCACTACATGATCGCAGTTATCCAGTTCTATGGGTTCTTCGCCAAGACCGGCTGAAGCCATAGTAGGTCTGACGTCTGAGAGGTAGCACTCCCTAGCCGCCTTCTGGTCCCTGCTCAGGGCACCGACTGTACCATCATCCTTCTCGAATTTGATCAGCATGAGAGACGGGATGATGACAGCCTTTGACTCGTTGAGGGTTGGACGGCCAAATATCATGTTATAGACGGTCAGTTCCTCAACAACTAGGAACTTGACGACCATGTGGCGTCCCTGCCCCTTCTCACCTAGCCGGATGGGTAGATCAATTCTCCCAACCGGGTGCACCACTCCTCCCCCAAAACCGACTAAGGGGTGAGAAGCCTGGTGCATATTGCTAGGTTTGTACTTGAGCTTTGTCAGCACTGATAGCTTATTAAGTCAGACGAGCTCCCGGTATCAATTAGGATCCGGCCCACTCATTGGTTGGCGACCTTACACTCGATGACTAGAGGGTCATCGTGGGGCCGCCTGACCTTGCCCCGATCCTTTTCAGAGATAAGGACTTCGGGAAAGGTATCTTCCGATGCTTGGCCCTCATCCACTGAGTTGACCAGCCGCCTGATGTTGTCCTTAGCACCCCGGATGGTGGGACCTCCACCTGCAAAACCTCCTGCTATGGTGAAGACTGTTTCAGAATTAGCAGCCGGTGATTTTGACGAATGTCCCTTGCTTGTCTTGGGGTTTCCCTTAGATTTGGGCAAATAGGACTTCAGGGCCCCCTCATAAGCCAGACGATCCAACAAACGCCTGATGCTATAGCAACCGTCGGTGTCGTGGCCAACATCCTCGTGGAACTGGCAGTATTTGCTCTTGTCCCGACTGCTTACGGGGCTTTTCATGGCTGCCGATTTATCAATGGATAGCCGGCCTTTGATCTCCGCGAGGATGGAGGAACAATCTTTGGTGAACTCGTACTTTGGGACGTACAGTTCTGATTTTCGTTGATTCTTCTAGGTCGGCTGACCAGATCGATCTGCCACCCAGACTTCTTTTCTTTTCTTTTCCTCTTTCTTTGCCGGCTGGGATGGTCGGCTCTCTCTCCGTTCGGACTTTTTGGGGTCCGACGGGTGCCTCACGGCACAAAGCTCCGTCGCCTGTATATAGGCTTTAGCTTCGATTAATGCCTCTTGGAGGGTGGCAACCCTCTTTCTGACCAGGTCGAACTTGAAGGTCGACCCGTCTTTCAGACCCTTGAAGAAGTCTGTGTAGGCAACATCTTCAGACAGTCCTTGAATCTAAATCTCATCAGATTGAACCGCCTGACATAGGACCTAAGTCCTTCCTTCTCTCCCTGCTGTATGGCCCCAAGATCAAGGATTGTCTTCTTGGGAGGGATATTCAGTGAGAAGTTTGACGTAAACAAGTACGCCAAAGTTTTGAAGTTGTTAATGCAGCCGGCTAGCAAATTGCCAAACCATCGTTGGGCTATGCCCTTCAAGGTAGCCGGGAAACATCTACACCAGGCGGCGTCATCCAACCCCTGTAGGTACATAAGGTTGGTGTAAGCCATTAAGGTGATCTTCTGGGTTGGTGGTACCATCATAGGCACCAACCAACACGTTCTTAACCTTGGTCGGTTGTGCCGCCTTGGTTATTTCAGGGGAGAAAGCTGTTGGCTGTTCTCTAAGGTTGAGCAGCCGGAGTTGTCAGTCCATAGGCTGGACAGGTTGAGCCGTTTGACCCCCGAATAGGGCTGGCTGCGAATAAGGGGATCCATACGGTATGTACGCAGGACCGTACTGTACCGGCTGGATCACTTTGGGGCCAGATCGTGCGGATGGATCGCACGACTGGCTCCCCTGGCTTGATTCCGAGTGCCTTATGGAGGCACTTCGGAGACTGTTTGGGAAGGTCGACGTTGAAGCCGACGTGGACAGTTGTAGATTTCTCTTTTCCTGGATGAACATCCGGGCGTCAGAGAACGTTTCTTTGAACCATCCAGCTGGGTATGCCGGATGGGTTTCCTTAGCTCCACCTCTAGGAAGCGAAGGCGAGCTAAATCAGTTTTGAGCCCCTCCGTCACCTTAAGCTTTGGGTGAGGAGTAGGCACACGGTCTTTTAATGCTTTCTTCTTGGAGGAAGGAAGCATTTTAGCCGACTGACCCTTCTGAAAGCCAGTGGACTTGATGAGGCTCTTGATCTCGCCTTTGAAACTGTTCATGTATTGCATGAGCTCGTCTCGGGTGACGGGGGCAGCGCCTCTTGCCGCCTGGGTTTCCCCAGCAGGGCGGCCGGTTGGGCTGCTTGAAGCAGCTTGGATCTCACCCCGCTCCTTCCTTTCCTTGGAGCGGGTGTGCTTTGTTCTGAAGGACCCGTCTGGGGCCACATAGGTGTCAACTTCATAGTCGTCACCACTTTCTTGATTCGTGTGGACCTCAGGCTCGACCATAGGCCGTTTGCCTTCATTCGTGGGTACAGTTTCAGAAGCCATCTAGGAAGTACTCTCCCCACAGACGGCGCCAAATGTTTCGGGGGTTTCTGATGTGTCCTGCGAGAGAGTTACAATCCCTAGTATGTGCAGCCAACGCCTGTACCTGCAAAACCACGAAGACTCCGGTTGGTGGGAGCTCCGCCTTCGACGATCAAGTTAGTAACGTACAGGAGGTAATAAGTGCGGAAATAGTAATTACTCCTCGCGGATACAGGAGGATTCTGCAATTAATATTGCTCGTTTTTGTGTTTTTTTGTGAATACCCCATAAATGAGGTCTGGCCCACTATTTATAGTGGGAGAGAACAGTACCCCATCTAGGGTTCAGAGGACACGTGTCAACAGGGGATTGGTGCCCTGATGACCCATGGCTGGCTGCCACGTGTCGCAAGGCCATTGGGCCACGTGTCTAGGGTAATTTTTACCCTAAATAGGCTGGGTCAGGGCTTTAAATGGGCCCCTAACCCATTGAACAGGTCTATGAACATAGATCTGGTTGAGATAATTTAAAGAAGAAAGTCTACTTAGACTTGAGCCATATTTGTAATATCACCAAGATTATATTATTATTTTGGTTGGAAATGTAATTATGTCTAATTATTTGTGTTAATTATTGATTGAATAAAATTATACAAAAGGTTTCACGAATTACCAGATTAAACAATATAAGGCTAAATTCTGGAAAAAAAAAAAAAGGTCAAATCAGGTCGGGTTCAGGTCAACCCATATAAAACTAGGTCGGGTTCAGGTTGGGGGTGTTGACCCATTTATGTAAATAGGTCAACCTGAACCCGACCCGACCTGTTTTCCAGCCCTAACAAATTACGTGTAACTACGTAAATATCATATTATACATAATTAACACATATAATTATGTGTATTAAAAGATTACTCAAAATTTACAGACAAACTAAGAGAAAATCGTCTGCATTGGTTTGGACATGTAAGACGACGACCCGAGGGTGCACCGGTACGAAGAGTGGAAGAGTGGGACCATGTAGGGGTTAAACGAGGGAGAGGGAGACCGAAAATGACTTGGTTGGAAGGAAGGATATGAAGTATATGGATTTGCATGAGGATGAGGCATTGGATCGTAAGGGATGGAGGAGGAGGATCTTTGTCGTTGATTACACGGAATAATCAAATTTGGTTTATGTAGCCGACCCCACTTATGGGATTAAGACTTTGATTGATTGATTGACACCATATATCAGGGGCGGCCCCACACATGGGGCTAGCAGGGGCACGACCCCTGTAGGCTAGCCCCGCGACCCATAATTTTTTTAATTTGTCCCCTGTAGATTTATTGTATATGTATTATTAAGTGAAGACTTGTATCACATAAATGGTCTTGCTTTAGTGGTAAAAAGGTAGGCATGATACCACACTTGGTCACATGTTCGATTCTTCTAACTCTCTCACCTTGGCTTAAGGTAATACCCAACTATTAACGGTGTGTGTAAAATAATACGAACGCAACTATTTGCTATTAGCGGTACCACCTTTTGTACTATAAGTGCAAAATAGTACACTAGTCACTGATTAAGTATTTGGAGGAATATTCCGTCTATATTTATTATTATTATTTTTTATTATTAATTTTCTGTTTTCTTTTCAATATATATATTATGTAACAATTTCCTTTATAATCCAAATTAATACTGTCGCATCCCTTTGTTAGGCTTTTTTTTTTTTTTTGAATTGCCAATATGTATTTAGATATTTTTTTTAAATACCTGTAGTAATTTATAGTATCACACAATAGTAAATAGGGTATTTAAAAGCATTATTATGTTGATATAATCATTTTCAAAAATTGTTTTAAAAATCCAAAATTTTCCCACATTCACCGACCAAAATAATGTGGGGAAATTTTTGGATTTTAAAACAATTTCTGAAACTAATTATATCAAAATAATAATGCATTTAAATACCATATTTACTATTATGTGGTAGTAGAAATTATTACAGGTATTTTTTTTAAAAAAAAAATAATTAAATACATATTGACAATTCAAAAAAAAAAAAATGCCTAACAAAGGGGTGGGGAATTATTAATTTGGATTTTACTGTAAAAGAAATTGTTAACATAATACTCTCTCACCCAGAATACATGACACAGTCAACATTGCATACATGCAAATGCACTAGTTTAACTTTATTTTTATATGATTAAATATTAATGAAAATTATTTTAAAAATTATATTATGAAACTTTATATTAATACCTATCTAATGTTAGTAAAAAATTATGGACAAAGCTAATGCATGAATAGTGAAAAATGTCCAACGTCTCTTGTATTGTGGGACGGAAGGAGTATGTATTTTAAAATAAAACAAAAAATTAATAACAAAATAATAACAATAAATATAGAAGGAATATTCCTCGTAATTCTTTTCCGATGATGGACGTACTATTTTACACATATAGTACAAAATGTGGTACCGCTAATTGCAAATAGTTGAGTTCATATTATTTTGCACACACCGTTGATAGTTAGTATTATTTTAAGCCAATTTTCCTTTTATTAATTGATGATCATCTGATTTTCCTTGTGTATGATGTTTAACATACATTTAACAAAAATGTACTTTCTAAGATCTAATTGCCATTATTGCTAGTTTATGTTTCTACTTATTTTTGTTAACTGTTAATGATTTAGAGTAGAGTTTGCCTTTATATGTTGTTGTGACATACATTCAAAAAAAACACGTAACTTTCTAAAATTTAAATGTTACATATTGCTAGTTTATGTTTCTACTTATTTTTATTAATTGGTATTGATTTAGAGTAGTTAATAACTTTTACTGCAAAGTACTTCATATTTGTCTTGTGATTTATTTTAATGTTAAGGTAAAATGATGAATTTTGAATTTTTGTATAGAAAAAAAATTTATTGTCAATGCTAACACGAAAGACATTTTTGCCCTCGAAAACAATAGTCTTGGCCCCATTAACTTTTAAATCCTGACTACGCCCCTGCCATGTATGAATACCTCACACTAAATTAATGATACTCTGACTTCATTTTCTACAATCTACTGTCTTCTTCTTTCTCTCTCTAAATTTGGTTTTGTACATGGTATCAGATTGCCAAAGAATTTAAACAAGTTAGATTGCTAAAGAAACGAGTAGATAAACATATGACAAAAGATGAATTTTTTTTCCATTAATTCAAAGATAAAATCAGGGCTACAATTGTACAAGTTGAAGGAGAGGTTACCTCCATGTTCATGCAATTGGAAGGGATAATTGATCTTCAATACATGGTAAGAACTAAACTAAACTATCGCTTGGCTACTAAGCCAAGGGAAATCCAAGGAAGCTAAGAAGAAAGCTTAAAGAAAATGAAATGATTTTGTCGATTGATTTGCTCCTCTTGTTCTCTCTCTCCTGCACATCTATTTATAGACAAACTTAGTACGGATTTACCTTACTAACTCCAATAACGTAACCGCTAGACGATTACAACTCTTGGCGCCAGTCCTTTTTAAATTAAAATGTCTTGTTTGCTTTATATTTGACCGGTCATGTTCTTCTCTTTGATAATAAGGCTTATGGTAGTCACTTTTTAAAAGGCGGCTATTTCAAAATTTTCAATTGCAAAGTCTAGCACATACATACATATATGTACACCGTCCCCTCAGCAAGAACAACAAAATGCAACACATAGCTACATCGATAGGAATAATAAAAATATTGTGGAATCCTCTTAATCTTATTTTGTCTTGGTAAATAGTAGGCTTGTCATTACTCTCATGCAGGTCTATTCACAAAACTATCACAAGACATGTCAATTGAGTCAGTTGGGTTAGGTCACAAGTCATTTCGGGTTGGATCACTTTCGGTCACGGGTTGAGAAATGTTCAACCTAATCCAAAATTTCGGGGTCGGGTCAACCCAAATAATTATTTATAGAATTTATTGAGGGGAATTGAATATTGATAGCAGTGAAGGGGCTACAATGTCGTCGCCACAACAATCGGGCCATGTGCAATTTCTTAAAATGAGGCCTCGTTTAATACTCCTCTGCTTTTGTGATTTTAGGATTTTTTTTGTCAACTACCTTTTAAGTT
Organism: Chenopodium berlandieri; assembly: GCA_034703905.1. NCBI lineage: Eukaryota > Viridiplantae > Streptophyta > Magnoliopsida > Caryophyllales > Amaranthaceae > Chenopodium > Chenopodium berlandieri. The sequence goes on from CM068277.1 coordinate 3,035,340, forward strand.
ACCACTTTTGCGAATAACTACCTTTTATTTTAGAATTTGTGAATAACTACCTTATATTGAGTTTTTATTTTGGTACCACTACCTGTTAACGTATTCCGTCAGAATTTGGGTGTGAATTAGGCAAATCAAAAATGAAAGATTCATGATCTTCATTGTAATTAAGGTTTCGAATTCTCTAAATTTTGGCAAAAATTCAATTTTTGGTGAGAGTTTAATGGTTTTTCTATATATTAGGGTTTATCATTAATATGGGGTTTAAATTAACTAGATATAGCATTAAGGTGCTTACAATAGGTTTTGATGGGGTCTAGTCTATGTAATTAGTGTTAATTTTGTTTGAAATCGTTGAATGGGGTCTCACTAACGGAAACTTTGACATAATCTCTCAAATTGTAGTGGTACCAAAACAAAAACTCAACATAAGGTAGTTGTTCGCAAACATTAAAATAAAGGTATTGTTCGCAAAAATGGTAATTTAAAAGGTGTATACGTTGTTGACAAATTGTCTGTGATTTTATAATATGTGTTGTTAAGCATGAATTTCAACATTGTGATTAAAAAATAACATGAGAGTATGTGAATTAAATAACAAATTTTTATTAAACAAAAACTTTGTTACATTATAAAAATTAAAGATTTAAGTGTTGATTCTGGAAATAAATTAGATGACAATGGTAAATGAAACTTATTTTGGGGGATAAAAAAAAAATGCTATACCCCTTAGGATTACATATAAGCATTAAATACACGGTAGAAAATCGTATCAAGTTAGGAAATCATAAAAATATTAACACTAATGACACTAATTTACGTGTGTTTTTGTAATGAATTCCTAATTTTATACTCCCCCCGTTCCCAAAAGTTTGACCCTTATGGCCAAATTTTAGTCCCAAAATGATAATCTCATTTGCATTAAAATACCCACCAATTTGCAACAATATTTATTTAACTTTCTTAATACCCGCGAAATCAGCTCAAAATGATTGTTCTTTTGGGAACGGAGGGAGTACAATTTTGAAGAGTGTATTTAATATTTATATATACCCTTTAGGGCTACATATAGCATCATTAAAAAAAAAAATTGGAAATTAATTTGATGTTAATGAAATATGCGAAAATCGAGGCAGAAAAATGGAATAAAAGAGCAGTTTTGGTCACACGTTTAATGGATGGCTAGCTGTCGTGCTAAAAAAAAAGTGTAGTTAGTAAGGAGTTGAACTCAATAACCTATTAACCTCATTGTAAATTTGTAATACACCAACCTCTTAATCACTGCTCCAATTTCATTTTCTTGTAACTCAATGAAACTATTTAAGATATATACTAAATTCGGGGCCCCTAAAATTTGGGGGAGTGTTTAACATTTTTGTTTAAGCTCTACATAGAGTAGATGATGGGGTAGTTAATTAGAGAAGATTGTAATGTCACAACTCCCATGTTTGCATGAAGACCATAAACTTTTAATCCAACTTTTCCACTGCCCTGCGGCAATTGCAGAATGCAGATTGATATTGCTTAAATTAGAACCTGAAGAGGTTTTTCCCACCGATCAAATGCTATGCAGTTTATTTCCTTTCATTGGAGATAATTGATTTCACTACTCTGAGGATGATATGGATGCTACAGTCACCTGATTGAGATGGGGCCTTCACATATTCCTTTTTTTCTTGTTGCATGTAATTATGCTGCTGAGAGTAGTCAATTATGCTACATGACTCTAACTCTCTCAAGTACTTGAAATTATGTGCATGTTGCAATTTGAAGTGTTAGAGATAAAAAAAAAATACTCCCTTTGTCTGAAAATCTGAATTCTTTGGAATCAAACTCACATTTACTATTTTGAGATGTTCGGAAAAAAATGTGCATTGGTGAATCCCTAATTATAAGGGGGTTGGACAGTGTGACTACTAATTTTGGGCAGAGGGGATAGTTTTGTTAATGCAAGCAATTGTGCCTTGTAGTTGCTGACAAAGAGCGGTGCCCAGTTAATCTTTTTTATTGATTTTGCCAGGTTGATTTAGGTCAGGTAATTTTTTAATTTGATTTTTAAATGCTGTTTTAGATTGCATTTTTTGGGTATATCTAATTTTAATTAGTAATGTGTAGTTTGTATGAAAATTTGGTGTTTAGATTGATAAATTTGTTGAATTGTGGTTTTTTTTTTTTAATGTATTTCTGTTGCTAACTATTTGAATTTTGGATGAGTTTAATACATGGGCATTTCTTGTTTTTGATTTTTTTCTGTTTAAAGTGTGCTGCATTAGATTGCATTATGTAGTGGCTATTACAAGTATTATTTAGGCTCTTTTCGTATAGATAGGGAAAGAAAGCTAGGGGACAGCCTGAATCATCCTTTCGGGTGAAGCACAGGCACTCAGAAACAATGAGAACGAAACCCGGGAATATGATGGAAACTACACTTTGTTTAGAGTTATAATAATTGTACACTAGTGATCATTTGGGTGACCATACAAATAATCAGCTCTATGTTGGGAATCTGATACCCTAATGTTTGGATGAGATTGATATATTTTAAAAAGGATTCGAACTTCTGGCGCATTTCTGGTTTTCTGGGTTCTTGTCCTTTTGATCAGCGTATCTTCTCTACCGTCTTTTTCAATGGTAATTCATTGATTATTTTATTGCTTTCTTTGCGTTTCGATTTATTTGATAGTAGTTGGACTTGTAGAAAATGCTACTTTACTTGATGTCTTTGTGCACATTTGGTTGATATATTGGAATGTGATTGTTGATGATTGTTATTTGTCGAAACTATTTTTTCACTTGGTTCATGTGTATTTTCATTTTTATCTGAATTCAGAACTTGAAATGTCATTTGATGTGGGCCGGTGAAGAGAGGGAAAAGGAATACCGTTTGTGTCAAGATATTCTTTTATTGCGGAGAAATTGCTAGGTGTTTCCTAGGAATGCATTGGGCCATACTTACAAAACCAGATATAAGCATCCTCCTGAATGATTACATCTTATCTAAAAAAGTTTCTGATATAATTCAAATTTCCAGTTTCAAAGTGTTAAGATCACCCGTCAAAAAAAAAAAAAGAAAGTGGAATGCATCGAGTCAATTAGTCAAACACGTTTTTGTTCATCTAAGGTACGTTGTAATGATAATGTTGCCTGTTTAATGCATACCTGCATTATCCATCAGCAAGACAGCTCCAATTTTTCCGAACCAAACTATGACAACTGAATCTGTTTGGTTTATCTACTATCTACGCTCATATATTTATTCCATGCACATATTTGTTTATTCACCATTATCTAAGGTTTTCTCATGCTGTGGTACAATAGAAGATTCAAACCACGAACCAAACCAAGGAGACCAGAAAAACTTTAAATAATAAGCCTTATGATGAGAGATTCCGCTTGATTGAAATCTTCTTCAAACATGAACCTCATAATAACATGTCCTTCTGTCCCAGAGCATATGTTATTTATGTAATATACTCCATAAGATTGCATTATTCGGCTTCTAAATTTTAATGGTGGAGAGAATTGGATTCTTCTCGCTAATGATTATAACAAATACCCGTGACCAAGTTACTAAAATTACTTTTTCCTTCTAAATTTTCCATCTAGTTACTTACCATTTTTCCCATTTATATAAAGGTGAATCATATGGAGCAGCCATATCGCAGATTCCTGAATTGTATGGCCAGTTAAATTTGCCTCAGTTGGAAAGGATTGCTGCTCTTGATGCACACAGTAGTAAAATTAAATGGTGAGCTTTCAGTTATACATTTTTGGAGAATGTTCTGATTTGTTTGCTTCGTACTCAGTCATGTCGACTTTACTTTTTTAGTTACCATTTTTTCATTACATGTGAATTTTGGTGCTGAGATTATCTGATCCTTTCCTTCTACTCTGTACATGGGTGATCCCTTTTAAATTTTAGCTATGCTATCACCTCCAAGTGTAACTTTATGATTCTCTGTCTGTCATTAAAGATTTGTTATCGAGTTGAAGAAAGGAAAGATGAAATAAGAATTTGAGAAAGTAGGAACTATGCCATTTACTGATGCATAAAAGATGCTCATGCCATTGCTTTCTCATTTAAGAATATTAGGATTTTCTCTCAGGTTTGAAGATTTATGGCTAAGTTTTGGAATTCGGAGTGTTAGAGACTGACTGATAGGTTAATGTTAGGCTGAAGCGCAAACGATTGGCATTGGTTATTGTATTAAGAAGTATTGAGGGGGAGTTTAGAACAAGCAGTATTCAATATCCATTACTCCCTTGCATTTGACAATCAGCCCATTTACTTCAAGCACAAGAGGAGACTGGTCTCCTTGTTTTGTGTGGTGCTCTGCTATCTGGATTGGATCCTTTAATTGCTTGTTTCCCCTTCTTTCTGTTTCTGATCAGGTCCTTAATTTTTACTGTAAAATTTTCCTGGATTTTGTTAGACATTATACTTATACTGTCTGGCATGTGGCCGTTCTGCAGTAGTTTGCTGACTAATCAAAAACATTTTTACTTATCAGTTTTTGCATTCTTGAATGTTATAGTTACTTAATGTGTCTATTCTGCAGTGTTCTTTGGTGGCCTATAGGAAGGCATGATAAATTAATTAGCATTGATGAGCAGAATCTGTTCTTGTGGAGTTTGGATTCTTCAAAGATGACCGCTCAGGTATTTGGATCCTCTCTCAGTGAAATTCGGTCTCATGAAAAAACTTTGGGTCCTAAAATTGGAGATGTATATGTTTATGAAAAAGCTAAGCCCACAATGGCCCCTTCCCACTTTGATGGACATGATTAATAGGAGAGTAGAGAAGGGTATATATTGTTTTCACTTTGTGGGTCCTATTTCCTGAGGTAAAGGTCGTGGACTGGAAATTTTGAAATATGAAATTCTTACTTCTTTTGGTCTCTCAACTTAGTTATTTAGAAATTGAGGTAATTTGCAATGAAAAATAGTTGAGAAGTATAAAGTTGTGATGTAGTATTTGCAACAAGCATAAACCTAGAATGTCCTTGATATTATTTTTGTATGCCCTACTTCATAATTGAGCTGTACCTGTATATAACAGAAAGATTGTGGCAGTTTCCCATTTCCTCTGAGCTTCGTCTTACATTGCCTGGAGAAGTGACTTGGCTACTTGTGTTGAATTTTTCAAAAGCTGAGCTCTTCAGATTTTAGGACTTTTATAATTCGTCTGTTTGAGGTGTGAAAGTGCTCCTGCTTCCTACAGCATTTGCTGATGTTTCTGTAAATTGTCCTAGGTGCAAATTTATTTCTATCAGCTTACAATTGTAAGATAATACTAAACCACCTTCCTCTATGCTTTTCTATTATGGACATATGGTCTAATATTACTTTTATCATTTGTAATAAACTTTTCTAAGTGTTTCACTAATCTTCCCAATATGCACTAATTATGATGAAGCCTAAAATGATCAAAGAATGGACAAAATAGGAGTAAGTGGTGAATATGGAGAGCTGGTCTATTTATCAAGACCATGAACTAGCCTAATGATAAAGGACCTTAAACGAGTTACCAGTTTAATGAAAGATGTCTCTTTCTAAGCTTGAGATAATTAATCCATATTTATTCACTTGGTGACGGGTTCACAACTATAAATACATAAAAACAACCATTTTGGGGCAAAGTATCCTCCATATTTGTTTGTTCCAGTGCACAGCAATATAATGCTCTGCAGAACTTCTGTTCCTGCATAAGCCTGCAAAACAACCATGAAAACAGCTTGATCTGAGGTCTTGAACTAATTCTTTTGATGAGTGAAGCTCTTAGGTTTCAGAGTAGTTTACTTACCTGAGTACCTATGCCAGCAATAAGACCTATAGTCTCAAACCATGCACAGCACCAAGACGCAAACGGCCCCTATTTTGGCCCTGCTAAATGTGCAGCCCAAAAGTAAAGAGAGCCTGTTAGTTGTCTGTTTGATTGATAACCACGAGATTGTTAGTCTTTGTAACTCAAGGACAGTGCATGAAAACTCAAAAAGATATGAAATACTACGTATAAATATCCTAATACTTCACAACTGTGTTTATGAGCAGTATATCTTGTTACCTTCATGGATTTACTTAAAGAAGGGGCAATAAAAGGACAATAGAACACAAAACCTTCCAGTTAATTATTTTGTCTAACTGAACTTGTCTCAGCTCTCAATTTTGTTTGTAACAGGACAGATTCTAGGCACATATTCAATGTCCTAAACAAATTCTAAATTATAACAGTGAGTGACATCAATCAGCCCTTGGTTCATAATCCAAAAATAGAACTACTTAACAGGATACCACACCATAATTATGATACTATGATCTTTGAAACTGAGTCCAAGGGTTTCTGAAACAGTTTAAGAAGAAAACATTTTCTTAGAAAGTCAAAGTAGTCTAAGATGTTCAAATCTTTGTTGAAAAAACAAATTCAAGAAAATTCATTAATTTTCTAATAAGAACACGGCCTTGCTCTTACTCCTAACTCAGTTGAGATTTGTATTTAAATTGTATATGAAGATAAAACTGTTACATACTATATTACTCAAACTCGGCCACTCGGGTACAAGTACTGGACACAGATATTTGTCCGAGTGTTTGTTTCAACTCTATTATGAAAATTATAATTTAGGTCCAAAATGATGTGGGCATCCTATATTTCTATGGTTCTGCTTTTAGTCAAAAGGGGTTCCAAACTTGGTCATTACTTCATTCCACTTCTTGAGTTTTCCCACTATGTTTTCTCAGTCAGCAACTATAGCTATCAGGGACTATATCCAATCCATTCTGGTATCTAAATGACTTTTCAAATTTTGCAACATTGCTTGTCTTCAGCATCATATCATCCTTAAATTTTCCTCCACTTATATATTAAATAGTTACTTCACATATTGAAGAAAATCCTTATCTGTCACTTTTTCTCTAGGTGATCAAATCTTAGTTAACACATACGTGTCTGATTCCCCGAACAGATATAAAATTTGAGTAACTTTAAGGCATAACTTTGACCTACTTTTTTTTTTTTTTTTTAACTATAACTTTGACCTACATTTAGTACAACAAATGCTGCAATTACTTGTATAAATCTGCTTGTATTGTCTATGTCTTTATAGTATTTACCCTTATTTGCTCCTTTTCCCAAATAAACAATGTTATCACGTTTTCTCTGATAAAATTAATTCTTTAGGATCATTGTAAATAGGATTACCACTATGTGCTAGGTGGAATAAAAAACTACTCAGTGACCTTGACAACCCCTTCACACATGGCATTCATTTTGGATAATTGTTGATTTGTTGTAAAAATTGAAAATGCACAAGGGGAAAGAAAATGCTTGCGAGTTTGACATATTTACGGTTACAGAGGCTGCAAAAGCCAAAAGGTTAATGAGTCTACCATACCCGTATCTTTGTCTGCATTGGGCTTCATTTTTGCTAATCAATTCGTATTTATGTCTTTATAATGTGTTATATCTCAAGCAAATGTGCCTGCTTTCAATTCAACATCATCTGATTCTTTATTTGAATGTTCCTGTGTGTTCTAGGTACAGTCACAGGAATCAGGTGGTGTGCTTCATTACCTAACTGGTGGAGCATGGGATCCTCATGATGTGAATTATGTTACATTAACTAGTGAATCAGCAATCCAGCTCTGGGATTTACGGACAATGAAGTATGTTATGATACTTGCTCTCACCGTTGATATTTTCTCCCCTTTGTCATATGTTTGTCTCGAAATTAGAACAGGTAGTACATGGACACTTGTTTTGGACTGGAGTGAGTAAATACCTTCCAGCAGACAATACTGAAGCCTGAAGGATTCATTTTTCGGGATTTATTTGATACTGATTTGTTTACTTGTATATGTATAATTCTCTCCATTAAGTCAATTATTTGATCCCTTTATTGTTTTAATTGTGGCATCTAACACTTTTTGATAGTTATAATGTTGAGCCTTTGGATTGGACATATAATGACCTGATATATGGAGGGATTTTGCATTAAAATTGAGTGGTTTTGCGAAGTTAAATTTGTTTGTTAAGTAACGTCCTGGTTTTGTACTTAATTTGCAAGCATTTCTTATGATCATTATTAAATTGTGAAAATTTAATGATGATTTATAATTTTCATCATTGTTATGAGATGGATATCTGTTATATGTATGTTTGAATGCCTTAAGATTTCAGATTAGTGGTAAGTTGTGCGAATCTGTGTATACAAATTGATCTGCTGACAAGCTAACTTTTGCTCTGATAAATTGAATTTGATCAGCTGAGATTTGGATAGTTCCCAAGACCATTGTTTGAGTATTTCTTGCATTTTTTTTATTTGGACTTCATGGTTGTGCATGAGATGTCATTTGAGTGCGAAGATGTAGTCTTAACGCTTGAACATCTTTTTTGGATTTCGATGCTTGAATAGTTGATATTAGTCTGGTGAGTGGATTATTAATTGTAGGTCCTTTTAGATTTAGGAATTTGAGTGGTGGCTTGGTGACATAGGAGGAGCTTACACCTCTCAAGATATTGCAATAATTAGTGAGCTGTTTAGTTGGCAACGGGATTTATTTACCTAGAATGAAGGACTAGTTAACCAACCTCCCCAATTTTGTGGAGAAATTAGAACTTTTCTTGATGTGTCTTTGTTAACCAAACACATACGCCTTTGGAAGCTGGATCTCTTGTAGAATTATTGTAAACCAAACGACCTCTTTGTTCTCTGATATTGTATGATGGATTCTCAGTTTAAAATGTTCCAATACTAGTATTAAGTTCCATTCCTTTTTTGGCTTTTTCCCACCCCAAAATAAAATAAAGTTTGCAGATCTAAAAAGGATGTTATTTTTCATGTCATCTTGGATTGTAACATGAAATCTGCCACTCATTGTGTTCTTAACTGTTGTTTTAAGGCAAGGAACCTCCTAGAGCCAGGTTTTGTTGCATCTGCGGAAGACTTGCAATCGCAGCATGATGAGCGAGATGCTACTGCTTAAGGTCACCCATCTACATTCCAACAGCCTGAAGTTATCATGAATGATTTAAGTGAGCAGGCTTGTGCTACTCAAGAGCAAGGTAATCCAAGCAGAGAGCTCTTTTATTATGTCACACTTTTCTCTTTTCGTTCTGTGACTTGCAATTCTGAAATGCCATTGTTGTTTAATCAGGAGAGAAGTGAATGTATGTTTGGAAAGACTCTTCAAAGTCTTTGTCAAGGAAGGTAATGTTCTACTGGTTACAGGGATCAGTTTCAGAAGGTACAAACCGATCTCCAATACATGAAAAGCTTCTTCAAGGACGCAGAGAGGCTCAAAAGGAAAAACGAGGTTCTGAAATGCACTCTAGCTGATTTGCAAGAGCTTGTCTATGAAGTTGAAGAAATACTTGCAGATCGCCAGCTTTTGTCAGATAGCTCAGGAAAACTTCTTCATGGATTTTCCCCTATAAAGGTTCCATCCAAATACCAAATGGGAAAGAGGCTGGGGGAAATTAGTGAAAATATTACTAGCATCAGAAATAATCTCATCTATTTTTGCGCCGCTTTCTCAGTCTCTACATGGTAATGCACAAGAAGATGGACCACTGAGATGGAGTTCTCCCATCTATGATCATACTCATGTGGTTGGATTAGAAGGTGATACAAGAAAGCTCAAAGATCGGTTATTTCAGGTCGATAACAGTAGCATACTATCCATTGTAGCTGTATTCCCTTTAAAAACGTTTCGACATAAGTGACATTTTCAACATATTAAAAGGTATTCTTAGCATGTTAAGTGTAGACTAAATAAAACCTAAATCCCGTTTTTTTTTTTTTTTTTTTTTTTTTAAAAAAAAAAAAACGTTTTAACATGCTATCAAACAGAGCAACCAAAATTCCCAATTTGCCCTATGATGCACTTCTGGTAGGATATGTAATTCATCACTATATAAGTTTATTAAGGTACCAGCCATGACAATATTAGATAACTCTTATCATTCCTGACCATGCCTCAAAAAATCCAACACTGTAGTACATTTAGGCGTAACACTTAAGCAAGATACACCAGGCTTCAGAATACACATCTTACTCAACAAAGGACACATGGTGATGGTGGGCAAGCAAACTATATAAAAATCACAATTGTTATCTAAGCATTTCCAATGATCAACACTAAGAATAAACCGTCAGAAAAATCTTTCAATTGACAATAGTTGAGCCAACAAGCTAGGATGCTACCATTATGAAGTCCCTGTAAAGTGTAAACTCAAAGAAAACCAGACAAAACCAAGTGCATGGAGTTAAAACTGCATTTTTTTATATAAATATAATAGCTCAGAGTAAGGCAAACGCCACAAGAGTTCCTAGATAATACTGAACAATAATATAATATCACTTGGGTTACCGTTACTCTAAGAAGAGTAAGGCAAAGACCAAAAGAGTTCCTAAGTAATACATTAACATAACATCACAAGCAAAATCTCTACTCTAAGATTAATGACCAAAAGAGTTCCTAAATAATACGATAAATATCACTTAATCTCACACCAATCGACCTCAATACGAAGAAGATAACTGTTTGTCTCCACAATCTTGAAACCTTCACCGATTTCAATTTTTGTAGCACATGAAAAGTTTTCATCAGATTTGCCAAATAATATATCTACGTTGACAATAAGAGAGGCATATGATGGAACAACAATCATAGATCTTGAAAGTGGTATTCTCGAATCATCACTCACTTGAATTAGATCATCCTTAATCTTCTCGAATAACACAATCCGGTAGTAGTCTTTGTTAAAGCGCGATGTATAGTCATAGCAACTATATTGAGCAATAAGGCTACCCCAAATCTTAGGACAAACATCACCACATCCTGTTTTAGGATTTAGAAACACCTTAATGTTTGCACCAACAGCTTCTGAGAAGATTGAATAGTGTATTGCTGCAAATCCTCCATGTTGACCCGGAATAAGAGAACACAATTGCTTTTCATACCACAAAGAAGTGCCAAGTACAGAAGCTGCCCAATCCACTAAGCCTCGAATAGCTAAACGGTCTTCGGTATCCTTTATGCTAAACTTCATTTGTAATGAACTACAATCATCAAAAACTCTGGAACCATCTGATACAGGTAATGATTTCTCATTTTCAGATAATACCAATGCATCTTTTTCATCTCTGTTAAAGATATAACAAATCCTGTCATCATCATCCGATAAAACCTCAACTGAGCCATAAATTTGCACTGTCTTTTGCCTTCCTCGACCAAAAAAGACAGAGAATATCTCCAAGGCAGGAGATGCCCATGGCTTACTCTGATGAGCACGAAGATTCCTGACCAAAATTTCAAGCAAAATCCAAGGAAAAAAATTCATTCCGTATTCAAATAACATATTAAATAATATATACATTCACATTCACATGATATTTATATCCAAATGGCTCGAAGTCCTTAACTTGCTCAATAATCACAATCAAATAGTCCAATATTTTGGCATTTAAGCATAATCATAAGACCCATTTGATACTTCACTAGTTCATGAACAAGACAAGCTCATCTATCTTCCAATATCAATTAACAGCCAAAAGCCATGTATAATAGTCCATGGATATTGATTATAACTAGAGTACCTCACAAATAAATCTAACCTCAGAATCTTTTTTATACTTGATATAAAGCCAGAAAAAAATACTACTTGATATCCATACATTACCCAATTTTTAGCATTGTTGTTCATACACACAACAATACATAAATCAAATCTCACAGTCATCCCTGTTAAAGTATAAAGTAGACTGAAGCATTCCAGCAGTATATGTAGTCAGATTATGTAAAATATAACATTCCAAATTCAAACTTAGCAAGTATAAGCAAATATTATTACCATGAGATAGCTAAAAGACCTATTAACTCCCTACAACTCTATTGAAAATCTGATAATAAACTTGTCAATTGAATTCTACCAACCTTAACTAACATCCGATATTAATCTAATTCGAATTCAAGCCCAGTTGCCAAATCGACTAAGAAGGACTTAGTGCATTAGAAAAATGAAAGCAATACACCATTACAGAATAATCCATGTTACAGCCTAAGTCTTTAGAATCACATTTATTCTACAACTTCCACTTAACCAAAAAAAATTAATACTAGATAGATGGAAAGGTGTCCAAGTAAAATCTAACCTACACCGATAAATTTTAGGCAAAACACAGGCCCAAAAACAAAGTCACAATTACAAGTAGGCATTCATTGGGTAAAATTGCTGCACCATTTGACAATTGAAAACATACGAACATACACTATGGATTTTATTGGATTTCATTAGATGATACCCAAAAAAACAAAAACAGACATTTGCCAAGCAAATAAGATATTATTGACATATAAGCAAGATAGATCATATAAGAATTTTTAAGCATAGATAAACAGGCAACATACCACGAGAGTTCAAAGCTAGATGGGGATCCAATCTTAGAATCAATCCGCTGTCCAACCACATCAGGCGCGAACCATGAGACATGAACATGAATAGCTAAATCATCCAGCAAGATTGAACTTGATGTTATTCTCCCATCTTCAACAGAGAACTCCACTGATTGATCAACAATTTTACGCATTGTTTCAAATTCATACAAATTAAGGTCCACAATAAGAGAAGAATAAGCAGGTAATGACACCCAACATCTTGAAAGTGGAAACCGTTTTGCAGTATTGATCTCAACAGGGAAGTCTTGATTCTCAAACAGAACACAATCTTCTGAAGAATAATTCCCATATGTGTTGGCATAACGAGCAACAATCTTTCCATTCACATTCAAACCATCATGTTGTTTACCTTGTCTGCTACACACCTTGACCTCTATTCGGCAATGAACCCCGAATGGAATACAAATGTACTTAACAATGATGGACCCTTGCTCGCAATCAATGGCCATAGACTTGACTTGTTCATAATCAGCTTCAAAGTTTGTTTCATCCAAAAAGAAAGATCTTGCAATAATGTTGCCAGTATCATCAAATAACTTCAGAGTTATTTTATTTTTGATCAATGGCATACATGCATAATATGGCCAAAATGAGTAATCAGGACCATTCAATGTCAACAACCCTTCGCTTCCTAAGATCTCAGCTTCACTCCTCTCTCTTTTATACAGCTCAGACACCACATTATTTTTCGAATCAAAATACTCAACATATATGTAACCATACATAGCATGCGGCTTATCCCTACTTCCATCTTTTGGTTTGAAAGCCACTGACAATACATGAACAAGGGGCTGTGTACAGAGAGCACGTCTACCAAAAGAAATTTCCCAATCCCTCCTCTCATGAAGAGATCTGATTGTTGCATCAAACCACGCATTACTATGATTTTCAGCTCTAATTTTCTGAATCTCCTCTATCGAAACATGGTAATACTCTTCAGCATACTGCTTGAGATCCAAATCCATATCAAGAATTGAATAAATTAACTGCATAATCATCAATACGTTGGGGTCAAAAGAATACAAGTGAGTGAACAAAAATTTTCAACTGGATTAAGTATTTGAATTCACAAATAACTATATAGTCAGGCTCCAACCAGGCCCGTCCCTGAGGAAGGGCAGGAGGGGCGGCAGCCCTGGGCCCAGGGATAAGAGCTCTGATTTCATAGTTGAATCCTAACATTAAAGTGTTGTGCAATACATTAGCAACCAAATTTGATTCAATTATCTCATAATTTTAGGGATATTTGATTCAATTATCTCACAATTTTAGGGATATTTGATTCAATTATCTCATAATTTTAGGGATATTTGATTCAATTATCTCACAATTTTAGGGATATTTGATTCAATTATCTCATAATTTTAGGGGTATTTGATTCAATTATCTCACAATTTTAGGGATATTTGATTCAATTATCTCATAATTTTAGTGATATTTGATATGATGATAACAAATACAAACAACTTAACTCAGAAGCTGCTTCAATGGGGGATACAAGAAGAATCGACGGAGAACGGCAACTGCGCTTCAATGGAGAACGTTGAATGCGCTTCAATAGAGCAGTTCAATGCTTTGGACGCCTTGGATCCCTATTAAAAGCCATGACTCATGACCCGCCACAGTTATTAATGGGTTAGATCCGTCTAATAAATAAATAGGCTGAGTCTTTATACGATCGTCTAATTATGGGGCAAGGCAGACCTTATAAGGGTTTAGAGTAAAACCGTTTTAAAAAGTACGGATTATTAGTTTATCTTTACACTTCCATTTCTCAAATACTATCTTCACACACCAAAGCTTGTATAATTTGTTTGTAAGTTTTTTTTTTCTCTTAAAAAAAAATAATATTTTGAAAACGGCTGAAATTACATTAATTAAACTGAATTTACAACAAACGAAAGGAAAGTATGGTAACATAAGTCAATTACAAGTTATCATGTCTTAAATGTGGTTAGGATGAGTTTTCCTCAAAAAAATATGTGGTTTGGATGAGTTTTCCTCAAAAAAAATGTGGTTTGGATGAGTTTTCCTCAAAAAAAAATGTGGTTAGGATAACTCTTTTGTCGTGGACATTATGACAAATTAATTGTGTCATGTGAAGTGTGAACTATGCAATTGTATAGGTAGTGGTACCTTTGCGATTTTAACATCAGCTGACGGTCACCTACATTTTATTATAAATGCAGTTGCAGCTAGCAAGTGTAGAATTGTATGAGTTAGTTAATTGTATGAGTTGGTTAGTGATCTGTGTAAACCAGAAAATTATTAGTGAATAACTTTGAAAGTGATAACTTTAATACTTTTCATCTAGATCAACCAAAGAAATTTCCAAAATGCGAGGAGGGATTACATCACTCCACACCCATTGGCCAAACTTTCATGGTTGAAAGTAAGTCAGTTTGTGTGCTACATTATTACCCTCTCGCTTTACAAAAGACCATGAATCACTAGTAAAATTTAAAAAAAAAATCTAGAATATCCTTAATAATCAGATGAAAGGAACTGGAGCCATACAAACGCTTCCTCATTGCCTCAACCACCACCAGATTATCACTCTCGATCCCAATGCAGCTCATACCCTTGTGTCTTGCAATCTTCATGCCCCAAAATACCGCTTTCACCTTTGCAATCTTAGTCTCTCATTTTTCACTCCACTACACCGTAGCTCCCTAAAGCACCACCCCCACACTATTCCTGCAGACTGCACCCAGCCCCGTCCTTCACCTCCCCCCAAAACACCAACATCAACAATGATTTTAACCACACCAGATGCCGGAGGAGACCTGCCCACAGAGACACTCTTTCCACCCCTCCATTCCCCATGTTATTCAACTTTCGCAACTCACGCCCCTTCGTATTAATCTTCAAAGCATAGGCAACAATTTGCTCAACTTTCGAATTTTCACCCTCAATCATCCATTTGTTCCTTGCGCCCCACATAGCCCAACACATGGTAATTAAACTCACCATATCCTCTCCAAAATTACCAAAACAGTGCTCCCACCAGTCACCCATACTACAAAGAGAATGAGACAAAACCATAGAATAATTGCACTTACTCCAAATTGCTCGGGCTAAACTGCAATTTTTTAACGCATGCATGACAAATTCTTCTTCTCTCTGGCAAACACCACAAGCTAGTAGGCAAGGCACAAACTAGCTACAAAAAAAAAAATAGCTTTAAAATCTTACGTGGCCTAAAAAGCTAATTTGCTAATTAGCTTACCATTGGAGTTGCTCTAATACTCCATATGTTCCTTTTATTAGATACATTTTGACTTTACACCCTAGTGTCCCAACCATTCCAGCGAACACCCACCCAAACCCTAACTCTAACTCTCGAACCCCACTTATTTGGCGAACTCCCACCCAAACCCCAGCCCTTACTCTCAAACCACACTTATGCGGCGAACTCCCACCTAGCCCCAACCTAGCCGATCGATCGAACCTACACAACTCCCACCCACCCTAGTCGGCACAAACTTATGACCACCCAACCCTCCACACCAAACCCGACACCCCAATCTTTTAAAAAAATTAATTGTTATAATTAAAATTAAAAATATGGTAATTTGTATATGGTAATTTGTACTTTGTATATGGTAATTTGTACTAGTATATATTATAAATTTTCTTTATTGCTTTACTCATATATATAAAACTAAATAGTAAATAAATTACTTACATATATGTATTGAAGTAAAAGTACGTGCAATAAAATGGGAAGAATTTCATCAGATAACGGAGTTTTTAAGAATAATAAGTTACTCATTCAAAAAAAAAAATACTTTATGATTTATATCAGTAAAGTATGAGTATATATTTATTTTACAATTTAAAATTATAAAAATTTTCATAAATAATTAAATGATTAATATAATTATGCACACATAAAGTAGAAGCAAAAGGGAAGCATCAAAAAAAGGTGTTGTTAAACGTCGTCCTCATTTTACATACTAACGCCCCTATTTTATAACTTAAAGTCTTAAATGGACCATTTTGCCCCCCCCTCTCCTTCTCACTTTCTTCCATCCATCCTTCTAAATTCTTCATTAAAGGTGGCTTATGAGCTTTCAATCTTTCATCCATTGAGCACATTATCATTCTGATTAATACAGTAATACACTATGCATAATTTCCAAAGTATCACAACAATCAATATGACAAAATTAACACGTAACAACATAGGAGTATTCCCGCATTATATGATTGAAATTTGGACCTCTAGAAAGTAGAAATCCTTAATTAACAAAAAAAAATTAGGAGTTTAAAGTTTGTTCCAAATGTTGCTGCTGGAAATTCTTGCTCCCATTGAACCATTTGTAAGAATTGGCGGCAGAGAAGCTGGGTGGGGTGCGAACTACGAAGGAGTTTTTGATGGTGGTCGAAAAACGCCCACAATTTTTGATACCCTAAGATGGAAATGCCTAGATATTACGTAACTTGCAGGTGGGAACGAAAAATTCAGGCGTTTCCACCCGCGGGTTACGATATATTTAGGCGTTTCTTAATTTTTTTAAAATAAAACAACTTCTGAAGCCTCTTATGGTGGTGGTGGTCCTGGTGGCTGTTGGTGTTAGTGGTGGTGGTTGATGAGGAGATAGTGATGGCGATGGGGTTATTGGTTGGTGGGGAGATGGTGGTGCTTCAATGGTGGAGTCCGTGGAGAAAGTCAAAATCTGCTTCATTAAAGGGAAAAGCACATAAGTCCACTTTAATGGAGGATGCTTTAATGGATGAGAGAGCTCATAAGCTGCTTCAATGGAGGAGAAAGCTCATAAGCCACTTTCAAGATTCAATGGAGAATTAAGAGTTGCAATGAAAATGAAAGTGAAAACGAGAGGGGCAAAATGGTCTGATCAAATTAAGATGTGGGCATTAGTATGTAAAATGAGGGCGACATTTAGCGTTCCACTTTTTTTTTAAATTAAAAATTAATTTCTTTTAATAAAATTGTAAAAATAAGTAATCTATCATAGTTCGACACGTGTCCAGGTTTAACCTCTTAAACCGATTACCGATTTTTTTTATTATTTTGAGCAGATAATTGGCAAAGGTCGTTTTTTTTTTTTTGAATAATCAAAAGGTCGTTTTATTTTTAGAAAGACCGTTGAAAGGTCGTTTTATTTTTGACAATTTTTCTTTTTTATTATTAATTTATGAGAATAGGGGTTTCAAAGGAAATTTTCTATTATTCTTCTCTAAAATTTTTGTCTCTCCATGGATTGATATGACGAACATTACTGGAACCCAAAGAGTCACAAATTAGTTTATCCATCGAGAATAATAGAGAAAACGAACATACCAATTCAGTGTTTATATGTTTGCCGTTATGATTTGCGTGATTTGATGTGTTTAAGCGAAAGTTATTTTGTTGCGTCAATTTGTAAGCTTTGTAATCCTCTGAACATATTAATGCAAGACTTGTGGATGAGAGGTACAGTGGTAAAATGAGTGTGGCGGAATTTTGGTCCATTTTATGTGTGCACATGAAATGTAAATTAAAATGCATGAATTTTTTTATAGAAAACATAATGCATTAAAAATTTAAATTAATTTAATTAGTAGCAAATTTTGATTTATAACACCAAAAAAATGATGAATTTGGTTTTCAACACCACCAAAAAAAAATTATAATTTTATAAAATTGGATTTTACCACCACTTAATTGATTTATCTAAGAATTCGTTAAGTAGGGGCCACAATGCCACATGTCGCTTTGTTATTGGCCAAAAAAGAAAAAAAATTAAACAAAAAACAAAAAAAGAAAATTAAAAAAACCTAAAACCACACAACCACCCTAACCCCACCACTGCCACCCTTTTCTCCACCCCCACCCAGCGCAGCTGTCGCCCCCTGCCCTAGCGCCGGCACATCCCCTAAACTTGCCCCCACCAGAACCCTCCCCCTCCCTTTCCCCCAGCCCTAAAGCCTTAACCGCCCTGGCACCGCCAAATCGCATAATAGTACACGAGGGATCTTGATTTTTTGTACTATTTTGTACGAAGAATTTTTCAAACAAAGTGAAAATGATAATTTGACACTGAATTTTAAATTGATAACTTAGTTAAATGAGATGATAATATTTTTTGAGTAATAATAGGAGGATACTGTCACATCCCCCTCCACACTTATATAATAGCTAGACCTGATCAAGTTGAGCCCGGCCTGCTGGCCCTGTAATACCCCGTATTTTTGAAACGTACTTTCTAAATTAATTAATTAAGTATTATTTTCTAAAAAGGGTATTTTAGTAATTTATTTTACTATTTGAATTTTTGGAGCCAAGATGATATTTGAATTTTGGCGCCAAAATTATTTTAAAACTTAGTTATTATTTTTGGATTTTGGAAAAGATTTATTATCCATTTATTTTATTTTAAAAACCGAATTATTTATATATATTTCGGATATTTTAGTTAAGCAAAATTATATTTTATTATTTAATTGAGAGGTCCGAAAATTCCTGTTGATTGGCTATGATTTTCGAATTTTCCTAGTGTGGAAAATATGATATTCTTAATTAATTTATTTAGTGAATAATTGGTATTCTCTTAACTAATTATTTTATACATATATATTATTTACACAATTATTTTTACCTTAAATCTAGCAAATAATTTCCTAAAATACAATAATGAGGTTCGAAAATTTGGAGCTATGGAAGCTCAAAATATTCGGCCCTCTTGGTTGATTTATGGGGGAATTATTTTGGTAAATTGTATTTTTAATCATCTTCCTCAAAATTTATATTTTCCTTAATTTTTATTTCCCATGTCCTAAATATTTGATCATCTAGTTTCCCTACCTTATTTTATCCTTGATTATTCCCCATGTAAACCTCTTTTGCCATATTATTTTTCATGACAACATACTTTCCTTAATTTTATTATTCTTAATCTCCTTAATCTCAAACTTTCCATATTTCCTTAACACTCTTCTCCAAGTAATTTCCTTAATTCTTTTTACCATATATAATTCTTCCTACATTCTCTTACCATAAATCATGCATGAGCTAGCCTATAAATACCCATTGATTCATGGCTAAACACTCACACCAAATCCTCAAATTCTCTCTTAATCTCTCTCTTTAGTTTTCTCTTCTCTTTTTCACTTCTTTTTCTTGTTCTTGCGCCACCACCACCACCAATCACCGCCCCGGCAGCCGCTAGCTGCCGCCACCTCTCTCTCTCTCTCTCTCTCTCTCTCTCTCTCTCTCTCTCTCTCTCTTTTTTGGTTTTCTACCTTTTCTTCTTCTCTTCTCTGATTTAATTAATTATTATTATTACGGGGGATTTTATAAAAAATATCATGAGTACTTTTAATTAAATAAAATCAGATTTTTATTCATGTTTATGAAAAATAATTAAATAGATTCATGTACATATAGAGTTGGGGGTTTTTAATTTAATTGTTTTGATTATTTGTTAACCTTATAATTAATTAAGGTTATATTTATTTGTAGGGTGTGTTTGATCCAAGTTCTCGAAGTTTCTTTGTGTGTGCTAAGCAAGGACCAAAGGTACGTTAGGTGGCTAGATACTTTTGAAATTGATTGGATTGCATAAGCATGTTTAATATGATTTTTATGATGATTGAATTAAATTGAACTGAATTATGATTTATGAAATAAAAGCATGTTTAAATAATTGGTTTGATAAATAAATTGGAGGATTGATGTTATGTTTTGAATGGTTTGAATTACTTATCATGTTTGAATAAAGAAATTGATTTGAAAAGTTTGATGAATTAAATAAAGAATTATTGATTTTGAAAAGTTATTAATATGAGATTTAATTCTTAAGTATTTATTAAAGGTTGATTTTAAAAGCATGTTGAATTTAACTAAAAAGGAGTTTGAGTTATTTATTGGAATTATTGAGTTAAAAAGGTTTATTGAATTATTTTAAAAGCTTTACAGGCATAATTATTATATTAATCCCACTATGAAGATTCGTTGAAAGATGTGGACTTTGTATGACCTAGTGTTTCTCCAAGAATAGCCTTGAAATAGTAGGAGACTAGCTTGGGGGTGTGCACACTTAGAGAGGAGGATGAGTTTTCGAAAATAATTGATTTTACTAATTATTATTATTGAGTTATTGAGTTATTAGAATTATTTTTAGAATATTTGAGAATTGGTTTTCAAAAGAGGAATTGGTTTTATAAATCGTTTCATCGAATTATTGAATTATTGGAATTGATTTGAAATCATGAGTTTTGGAATTCATTGGATTAATTATTGGAATTGGTTTTAAAAGCATGTTTGCAAATAAATTGAATTTACTTATCTTGCACTTATCGTACTTCGCATATTTTGCTAATCCGTATTTCTTATTTGTTTTGGTTCGCCCTGTTTACCATAATGGTAAGCAGTGTTGACTAATTTCAGGTGGAGTCAAGAATTGAGCATATGGGAGTCTCGGGAATGTTCTTCACGTAGAATTAGGATTGTTGGTCTTTGTTTAATTATGAGTACTCATGAGAATGGTTTCTATTTATAGCTATTATTAATAAAGGAAGAGTTTGAGTTTCCGCTGCAAAAAATTGGTTTTGGTTAGTAGTTTTGGTAGTCTTGCGTAATCACGTGGCGGTAATACGCCTATGTCTATCTCTACGGTATAATTATACGTATTATACTGGTATTTTCATAGAGGGAGATTTGGGGGTTTTACAAAGTGGTATCAGTTGTCAAGGTCCTAAAAATATTAAAATTGGGAATAATAAAAATTGTGGGTAGACTTAAGAGCGCATATAGGATAGATAGAGTTTTGCATTGTGTGTGAAAGTTAAAAGCTTTATTTATATATAAAAACCATTTTTCTATTTGTGGAAAGATGATTGAGAAAATTAAGGATGCTCGGGTTCTCTACGGAGGCCTATAATGGGCACGCCTCTCTGTCTAGGAAAAACTCTTCTTGACGCTGTAGGTAACTTTCCTGGGAGACGCAGGATCGACCGTCCTATTTCATGACTCAAGTACATTATTATTATTTTCGAAAATAAAAAGAATTGAAATTATTTGAAACTTGAGTTGTGTGATTATGTGTGCATTAAAGTAGGTGTTAAAACACCTTAGGGTATGACCTATAGATCTGAATTTTTGAGCTATTACCCATGATTGGGTGATCTTGAGTTATACTTGGTTGATTGAGTTATGAATTGCTTATTGCAAATGGATTTTAAATGGAATTGTTTATGTGATTTTGCATTGAATTGATTGTTTTGCATGTGTATGTGAAACATATGGAAAGGATTGATGATATAAGAAAGAATTACTTTAACTTGCATTACTTGAAAGATGATGGAGTCACAGTTAGTGAGTTCATTACTGGAATTGTTACTTTGGCCTTAAACATTTATGAGAAGTTTAATCTGGAAGCTTTCACCCAACCACCTTGGATGGTTCTTTTGGCCTTAGCCCATCTACCTAGAGTTCCCAAATATCAACCTCTCTTTGACAAGTATGGGGATGTGATCAAGAAGAATGGGTTGTGGAATGAAAAACACCATCATGAGGGGAAGTGGTTAGCAAGCATGTCTAGCCTTAAGAGAGACTTACACTATGTGGAACGTAAATTTGAACCTAGGAGGATAATTGTGAAATTTCCTAAATTCCAAGAAAACACTTCATTGAGAGAAGATGAGCAAATGTACTACTTAAATGCCCAACTCCATTTTTCATTGCGCAAAGACCCTCATGAGTTTGTGTCATCCAGTGATGAGTCCATACCGGCCACCTCTTGGTAAGAGCAAGAATTACCCTTCTCCTACTCTTACTCCAAGCTATGAACCTCCAAAACGTCCAAGTCCAAAAGTTCTCTTTCATGTTGCAAAAAGGCCCAGAACTCGTACCCAAGCTGTCAATCAAAAATCACCAAGTCCAAAAGTTCAAAAGCCCACTGCTTCTTCAAACCAACTGATAAGTTTCATTTATGTCACTATTTTTTAGGAGTTTCCAGTTAGTTTTTCATTCTTTTGATATCTTTTTACTTGGTTTTAATAAGGTTTTATTTCATTTGTCGTGTTTGCATGTGAAATGTCATTGTTAATCAATTTTGGCTTTTCTAGCATATTTTTTGTTGCTTCTTGCATTAGATTAAACTTTATTGGTTTATTCTTATGTTTAGGAACGCTTGGATAAGTTCATTGCTCAAGATTGAAGAAATATAAAACATAAAAGAACAAGTAATGAAGAAATGTGCACTTGATTTGCAAAGATCGAACTTCAAACTCCTATATCTTTTGATCTACAAAATATTTCTGAGTGATTTTAATTGGAGATGAAAGCTTATCTCAAGAGCTTTCCAACAACGGGTCATATGCTCAATTCCAATGTAAAACGAGGGAGTTATGTTCGTTTGAAGCTGAGCAGTTTTGTCCAGCGCGAAGGAGCGGGCGCGCAGTCTAAGAGGAGCCCCGCTCCAAACTTTCTAGAACGATTCTGTTACAGCTAGGAGCGCCCGTGCACTGACGTTGGAGCGCCCGCTCCTATACGTGCTACTCGACTTTTTACGGAGCTTCCTAGGCAATTTAGTAAGGGGTATAAATAGATTTTTTGCTCATTTTAGAGCAGGATTTCATTTTTTTCAGCAGTGCTTTTAGGTTAGTTTTAGGTTTTTAGAGAGAGAAACTCTCAAATTTTGGAGAGAGAAAGTGAGAAACACAATGGTTTTCATGGATTTTGGATAATTAAAGGAGGAATTTGATGATTTGAAGATCTCCATCTTATATTAATGAGAATTCTTACTCTCTTTTCTCTTTATGCTTTATTTAATTAATTGCTTTGTTAATCATGTTTGAGTAGATTTCCTTCTACTAGGTGTTGAGTGAAGCTTTGTAATGGTTAATTGAGTTATTTGAGATAAAATTGATGATAATTGTGTGATTAGATTGATTGAATTAATGATGGCATGTTGTTTGTTTTAGATTGGATTGATCTCCCATGATAGCAAACTTAATTGCATGTTGGTTCTAGTTTGACAAGGGATTGTGAATTAGAATTGATATATTTTATTGCAATTTGGGTTAATTTCTTTTATGCACCTAGTCATAGAGGGATCTAGGCTAGGAATTTGAGAGATTGCTCTTGAGTGTAATTAATTCCCATTTTAATTCTTTCTTTGCATGATTGATTATCAAATGGATTCTCATTAGCTTATTAATTGTCTAAAGTGGATCTTTTCCCCTAGTAGACTTTATTATACCTTGTTCTTTATATGTGTTTTAATGTAGTTGTAGTGTCCTCTATTCATAAACCGACTTCGGCGTAGGTTAAGCATTAGATCGAGAATAATCTAGCATTACCGTTCCTTGTGGTTCGACTTCGAACTTACCACTAGACTTGTTTAGGGGTTAGTTTAGAATTTATACATTTGTTTGATCGCTAGGAGGTTAGTTAACGACCTAATTTCCCCGCGTTCAAAATAGCGCCATTGCCGTGGAACGGTGTCAATGCTTGATTGTTTTCATTGCTTGAGTCTAGGTCTTTGTGTATACTTTTGTTTTTATTTTTTTATTTTATTTATTTTTTGTTTCTTTGATTGTTTTTGTTAAAAAAATAAATAAAAATGGCAAGTTTCTCATTTCCTCAATATGATAATGAGCCTTTTTGGACTATTTCAATAGACTTGAGGGATTTGTAGATCATAATTGTTATAGTCTTTGGGAAGCTTGTGAGATTTGTTATTTTGGTTTGAATGAGCAAAGTAGGGATACTGTTGAAAGCATGTATAATGGTGAATTTAGAGCAATATCAATTGATGATGCTTAGGATATTTATGTATGGTTTGCTAGGGATGTTTATAATAGGGGTAATCATGTTTCTAATATTGATGTGCAATATTCTTCTAACGTTAGCATGAATTCTCATGATTTGTCACATGATCCCATTAGTGAACCTAGAACAAACGATTTCAACTCTATTTCCCCTATTATTCATGATGATGAGGTGCATTCCAATGTTGATGAGCATGGTGTGTTTCAATATTCTTCATTATTTAGCATGTCTTCTTGTGATTTACCTTTTTCTCCCAATAATGAGTCTTATATGCTTGATTGTGCCCCCTCTCCCCATGATGATGATTATACTCATCTTCTAATGTTGATGCTTACAATCTTGGTTGTGATCCTTCTCCCCTTGTTAACCCTCAATATTCTTCATCCTGTGAGTCTCCAATTAATTATTTAGAATCCCTTATTAGGTGTGTTGAGCTTGATTCTACTTTTGGGCCAAGTAAGGAGTTGTTTTTAAATTCTATGTGAAGTCTATTGGAGATGATGAATAGGAGTGAAGAGCGTATTGAGGAGGTAATAAGGAGAAAGGAAGAGCTAGAAAGCCAATTGTCATCTTTGTTGCATGATCTTGAATCTTTCAAATCCCATGTGTGTATTGAGGATGATGATGATGATGTTTTTGTGCAATCAAAAGAGTGTGAGAAAGACATTAGTGAGCTTTTGAGTGAAGGAAAGAGAGTTGAGAATGAATTAAATGATGATTTTGTGAATCCAAACCCCCTTTCTTATTTTGATGAAGTGCATGTTTGTGATTCTTCTATTCATGAGTATTTGGACTCATTTGAGGTTATGTCCCATGTATTTTGTGAGATTCAAATGAAAAATCATAGCTTTTTGAGTGAGTTCATTGAGAATGCTTCATGGGGAGAGATGAGTTTGAGATGAATTTGCATCCATTCATGCATGGTTTTGAGACTTTGGGCTTTGGGATTTCTAAGGGGAATGTTGTTCATTGTTGTGATGGAGCGGATGATGTAGTTTCTCTAGGAGATTGGAATTTTGAGGGATATGAAGTTCATGAGTGTCCTTCTTTTGAAGATTCAATGATTGATTTCCATGCTCTTATTGGTGATGTGAGGAATGGTGGTGAGGAAGAATTCATTTGTGAGATCGTTGCTCCTATCCCCTCTTCTCATGTCCTTTTTTCAAGCAAATTTAACCATAGCCCCTCCTATCCTATGTCTCTCCCTTCTTTTCTCAAAGAGCCTATTGGGGACCCTCCTTCTATTTGTGATATTCAAGCTCCCACTCATCGATTATTGAGGAAAATGGTGATTTTGCCACCAAAAAACATTTTGAGGAGAGTTTGCCTTACTTTTCTTCTTCTTCTTCTTCTTCTTCTTCTTTTGTTGAATTTTCTTTTGATTCTTCTTCTTTTTCTTGGCATCTCTCTCCTCATTTGCGTGCACTATCCTTGTTGCACGTTATCTTCCCGTCATTTGCCTACCTTCTTTCTTATGAAATGTGTAGTAGTGCATTTGACAAGCTCTTGCGATCGTTGCAATATTATTTACTAGAGCGGTCAAGCTAGGACCTTAAGCAAGCCTTTCTTAGGAAGTAACCCGTGTTTTATTACTTTCATTCTTTTTTCTTTTCAGAATAGTTTTTGCCTCATGGAAATGTTTGTGTGCTTTGTGCTAGGTACATATCTTAATATACTCTTATGCATTGGTTTAGATTAAGAATCAAGGAAGTTTGACTCCACTTTTGCTAGAACATGGAAATCAAGATTCAATTTTAGAGGTATTCGGCTTCAAAAAGGTTTAATTGGGTCATTTGCGGGTATTTATACCCACCTAATATCCGGTAATATCCTTCCTTGCTCTTCCTCTAATGATTTGTGACTTGTTGGACATATGTTGGTTGGTTGTATGACTTTCTTTCTTTTCCCCACCCATGTATTTTTTTGTTTATGGTTTGAGAATGTTGCCTCATTCAAGCTTGGGGGAGGGCATTCTATCATGTTTGATGGGATTTTGATTCATATATGCCATGCACATTTGTATATGCATTTCCAATTTGTATATTTTGAAATCCCAAAAAGATTTTTGTTTCTATCAAGGAAAATTTGCAATGTGTTTTTGTTTTGTTCTTGCCTTGGACTTGATACATTTAGACTTGTATTCTTGAATATCTTTCTTCCTAAATTTTAGTGGTGTGCACGGTTTGAGATTGTGTTAGGTTGACTCTAGGATATGCTATGCTAAGGTAGTTATTAAGAACTTTGGGACCATGAAGCCCTAGTTCACTTGCTTGTGGTAAGATGGAGTTGCTCTCTATAGTGGATATGAAATCAAGAGTTAGTTATTGCTATCCCTAGTGAGGTATAATTGTTCAAGCCTTCGTCATACTTTGTTGTGCGGCATATTTGGATTCTTGACTATTGCATTCTCATATCTAGAACTTGACTTTTAGCTCCCAATATCGCGACCGAGCTACTTTATGGGATGACAAAGGAATTTCTCTTTTTATAGGATAAATTTTCTATTTTTGGATTTGGTTTACATTTGCCCCTCTTGCTAGCCCCTTTGAGCCGTATACATTCTTTTCTCCAGCCACAAACAAGCTTTCAAGCCTTGGTTTCACTTTCTACCTTTAGTTTTGTGAAGCAATTTTGTTTTGGAGCTTGTTTTATTGTTTATGGTGCAAGTTTAGAATTATGAGTTCATTTGCAAAGCAAGTATAAGTTGTATATAAGTTTGTGCATAAAAGAAAATGCATTTTGAGAAAAAGCCGTCAAAGTTAAAAGAGGCAAGGACATTAAATGAAAAAAGCAAAAGCTTGAAAAATAATCGGAAAAAAAGTAAAAGAAGAACGAAAAGCACAAAAATATTTTGTTATAGTTGTTTTTTTCCCCTATTTTTGTTATTATATGTTAAATAAGCTTGGGGAAAATTTATTTTATGAGCATAGTTGGTACTTTTGTTTTGGATTCGTTTGGATCTTGTGCAAAAAGTTCCACCCGGGCTTCACATGTAGGCTTACCACCAATTTCAAAAGTTTTCCACACCTTTACTCTCCTAGCCTATATATTACAACCTTGAAAGTCCTTTTGATCCTAGAGGGTTAAGTCATTTAATGGTGGCGGGAAATAGGAATCAAGCCTATAGAGCGAGTTTGCATAGCCAAGATGTTGGGTAACCTTCTCATGTTTTGAATTTTCTTACTTATTTTCCGGTTCCTTTGTGGAATCAGGAGAAGCTAACTAGAAAGTGGATTTGAAACTTTTAGAGAGGATTTGGTTTGATTGGTTGGAACAAAAGGTGGAAAGTATTTCCGTTAGTTCTATATGCTTAACCATATGTTATGTTTCAATCAACCTTGGACATCTTAGAATGTGCATACCTTTATTTTTTAGAAAGATTGACATTCTTTAGTGCTTGTTCCATCATAAAAGTCCATTCAAGAACGCTTGTAACCTCTCTTTTACTTCGATTTATTTTATTTATTTATTCATTGCTTTGCCTTGATTTTTGTCAAGAGTTATGGGTTAAACTCTTAGGATACCCTTACGAGAGCATACTCGTCCTCTAGAGCGATCTAAGGGGTTTAAAGTGCTTGATGCATACGCTAAATGTATTCGTGATTCCAACGAAAGTGAGTTAATGTTATTATTTCTCTTCTAGTTTTATTTGTTTAAATAAAATACATCATTTTCCCTTGTGTTTGTTTTGTTTTGCCCGAGGACGAGAAAAAGTTAAGCTTAATTGGGGGAATTTGATAAGTGTCATTTATGTCACTATTTTAGGAGTTTCTAGTTAGTTTTTCATTATATTCTTTTGATATCTTTTTACTTGGTTTTAATAAGGTTTTATTTCATTTGTCATGTTTGCATGTGAAATGTCATTGTTAATAAATTTTGGCTTTTCTTGCATATTTTTGGTTGCTTCTTGCATTAGATTAAACTTTATTGGTTTATTCTTATGTTTAGGAACGCTTGGATAAGTTCATTGCTCAAGATTGAAGAAATATAAAACATAAAAGAACAAGTGATGAAGAAATGTGCACTTGATTTGCAAAGATCGAACTTCAAACTCCTATATCTTTTGATCTACAAAATATTTCTGAGTGATTTTAATTGGAGATGAAAGCTTATCTCAAGAGCTTTCCAACAACGGGTCATATGCTCAATTCCAATGTAAAAAGAGGGAGTTATGTTCGTTTGAAGCTGAGCAGTTTTGTCCAGCGCGAAGGAGCGGGCGCGCAGTCTAAGAGGAGCCCCGCTCCAAACTTTCTGGAACGATTCTGTTACAGCTAGGAGCGCCCGTGCACTGACGTTGGAGCGCCCGCTCCTATACGTGCTGCTCGACTTTTTACGGAGCTTCCTAGGCAATTTAGTAAGGGGTATAAATAGATTTTTTGCTCATTTTAGAGCAGGATTTCATTTTTTTCAGTAGTGCTTTTAGGTTAGTTTTAGGTTTTTAGAGAGAGAAACTCTCAAATTTTGGAGAGAGAAAGTGAGAAACACAATGGTTTTCATGGATTTTGGATAATCAAAGGAGGAATTTGATGATTTGAAGATCTCCATCTTATATTAATGAGAATTCTTACTCTCTTTTCTCTTTATGCTTTATTTAATTAATTGCTTTGTTAATCATGTTTGAGTAGATTTCCTTCTACTAGGTGTTGAGTGAAGCTTTGTAATGGTTAATTGAGTTATTTGAGATAAAATTGATGATAATTGTGTGATTAGATTGATTGAATTAATGATGGCATGTTGTTTGTTTTAGATTGGATTGATCTCCCATGATAGCAAACTTAATTGCATGTTGGTTCTAGTTTACAAGGGATTGTGAATTAGAATTTATATATTTTATTGCAATTTGGGTTAATTTCTTTTATGCACCTAGTCATAGAGGGATCTAGGCTAGGAATTTGAGAGATTGCTCTTGAGTGTAATTAATTCCCATTTTAATTCTTTCTTTGCATGATTGATTATCAAATGGATTCTCATTAGCTTATTAATTGTCTAAAGTGGATCTTTGCCCCTAGTAGACTTTATTATACCTTGTTCTTTATATGTGTTTTAATGTAGTTGTAGTGTCCTCTATCCATAAACCGACTTTGGCGTAGCTTAAGCATTAGATCGAGAATAATCTAGCATTACCGTTCCTTGTGGTTCGACTTCGAACTTACCACTAGACTTGTTTAGGGGTTAGTTTAGAATTTATACATTTGTTTGATCGCTAGGAGGTTAGTTAACGACCTAATTTACCCGCGTTCACCAACCTCGTGGTGATGTGAGCCCAATCAAAAGCCCATGTCACACTCCAGGCTCGGACAATAATCTAAGTAAATCTGGGTCAAGTTCATCAGAGCTATATTGGCTATAACCCTACTTTCATGACTGACCCAAGTGATAGGGATAAGTCCAAGTGAGATGATCCTGACTATGATCCGGATGAAGATGACTATGCTGAAAGTGTTGCTTGAATGATTGAACTATGATTATGTTTATTGCTTTCAATAATTGCCTTAGATGGCAAATTTGTACTTTTCTTTGATTATTAATGAGATGAAGTTATTTTATTGAAATTTGCTCTATGTTATTAAGTGAATTAAATGCTTATGTGAGTAGAACTTGTTTTAATTTTCAAAGTATACCCAGGAAGTATGTCTTCAAAGATGAGAAACCAAATGGGAATTAAGCGCACTGGTTCCAAAGTAGGAAGGTCCTTAGAAAGTTAAACCATATCACTGAAAACATCACGAAAGTGGTGAACAAGGGAGACTGAAATTCTGACCTTAACTCTTATAGTGAATTTTTTAAGAGAGTTGCTGCAGCCAAACCACATGTTTACTTGGGAAAGGAAGACCCAGCCAGTCTTGAAAACTGGATTAAGGAGTTTGACAAGTTGTTTGATGCTATTAATTGCCCAAGTGAGCTGAGGGTGAATAATGGTATTTACTATTTGAGGGAGGAAGCTGACTTACGATGGGCCCAAAGAAAGGATGAGATATCAAAGAGACCAAACTTTGGGTGGGGGGAGTTTAAGGAAGCCTTAAGGGAGAAGTTTTACCCTTCCTACCTGAGAAAGAAGAAATGCATGGAGTTTACTAACCTGATAATGGGGAACATGTCTATTAATGAGTACTACAACAAGTTCACTGAATTAATGAGGTTTGCCCCGGAAGTAGTCAATACCGAAACCATCAAAGCTCAGAGATTTGATCAAGGTTGTCTAACCCTGACCCTCCAAGGGAAGGTAGTGCAAGTTACCTTTGAGACCTTAGATGAAGTCCATGGCCGTGCAGCCCACCTGTACGGAATCAAGGGGAGGGGATTGGAGAATGTTGGAGAGAAAAGGAAGAACCCGGACTCTTTTCACGGGGGTGAAAAGAGGCTTAAGCCCAATGGTAACTACTAAGGGAATTCTGGAGATAGGAGGGACAACAAGGGAGCTTGGGAAAGGGAGTGGAGGCCAGTCATCCAATGCTAGGGGGAATGGGAACCAAAGGAGTGAAAAGCCTCAAAGAAAGTATTTCTGCAAGCGGTGTGGAAAAGATCACCCAGGGAAGGACTGTGAGAGGAAACCGGTAACTTGTCGTTACTTCTAGAAGTTGGGACACCGTGAATATGAGTGTTACAAGAAAGAGGCTGACGTTAAATCAGGGAAGGTGAAAGAGTCTATTGTTCCTAATAAACCACCTCAGTTTAGTGGACCTACACCCAAGGTTGGAACCGGTAGCGTTGCAAGAGGTGCCCCAAAGGGTCGTGTGTTCGTGATGAACAACCGTGAGGCTGAAACTGCTAATGATGTGGTAATTGGTGTTTTCCTTATAAGTTCTTTGCTTGTGAAAGTCTTGTTTGATTCGGGGGCATCCTATTCCTTTATTTCTTAGAAAGTAGTTGGAAGTCTCGGGTTAGAAAGTCCTGAGTCAGTTTCTGTAAATGTGTCTATTCCGTCTGGGGAAGTGAGGAGTTGTTCCAAGTTGTTTAAGAGTGTACCTATTTCCATTTCTTAGGTAGAATTTCTGTCGGATTTGATCGAGTTTGATTTGAAGGATCTCGATGTAATTGTAGGTATGGATTGGTTGGGAAAGTATGAAGCAAAGATTGATTTTGTAGCTGAAAAGGTTACTTTGACTAGCCCAAGTAAGGTCAGAGTGGTGTATAAGAAGGAAGGGAAAAGTTTGGGTTGAGAATTATTTATGTGATGCAACTACATAAGCTGGTTAAGAAGGGTTGTCCTCTGTTTTTGTGTAGTGTTCAAGAAATTGACAATGAAGAAAGAAGGGTGATGGAAGTATACTTGTTGTAGAGGAGTTTCCTGATGTATTTCCAGATGAGAATCTTGGTATGCCACCAGTGAGGGATTTTGAGTTCACTATCGACCTAGTGCTTGGTACTGGACCTATTTCTAAAGCTCCATATAGGATGGCTCCAGCTGAGATGAAGGAGTTGAAGACTTAGTTGGATGATTTGTTGGAAAAGGGTTACATTCGACCTAGTTCCTCACCTTGCAGAGCTCCAATGTTGTTTGTAAAGAAAAAGGACGGAAGTATGAGGTTGTGTATTGACTATCGAGAGTTGAATAAGGTTACAGTAAAGAATAAGTATCCATTACCAAGGATCGATGATTTGTTTGACCAGTTGAAGGGGGCTGAAGTGTTTTCAAAGATAGACTTGAGATCAGGTTATCACCAGTTGAATATTGCGGAGCAAGATATTGCAAAGAGTGCTTTCAAGACCCGTTATGGTCATTATGAGTTCACAGTCATGCCATTTGGTTTGACCAATGCACCAGTAGTGTTCATGGATTTGATGCATACGATTTTCAGGCCATTCTTGGACAAGTTTGTAGTGGTGTTTACTGATGATATCTTGATTTATTCAAAGGATGAAGAGGAGTTTAAGGAGCATTTGAGACAAGAGTTATCATGTTTAAGAGAGCACCAGTTGTATGCAAAGTTGTCAAAGTGTGAATTCTGGTTAGAAAAAGTAGCATTTTTAGGCCATGTGATTTCCAAGGAAGGAGTCTCAGTGGACCCAAGTAAGATTTGAGCTGTTAGTGATTGGCCAGCCCCAAAGAATGTGTTGGAAGTAAGAAGTTTCTTGGGTTTGGTAGGTTATTAGAGAAGGATTGTGAAGGATTTTTCAAGGATTGCAAAGCCCATGACAAGTTTAGTGAAAAAGGAGCATAAGTTCTCATGGACTCAAGAGTGTGAGGAGGCGTTCAAGACCTTGAAGGAAAGGTTAACCACAACACCTATGCTGGCTTTGCCGGATGGAAGTGATCTATATGAAGTGTATAGTGATGCATCGAGGTTTGGACTGGGATGTGTTTTGATGCAAAGTCGAAGGGTAATTGCGTATGCTTGAAGGCCATTGAAACCGCACGAAAGGAATCACCCAACCCATGATTAGGAGTTAGCTGCAATAGTGTTTGCTTTGAAGATTTGGAGGCATAATTTGTATGGGGTGACTTGTAGGATTTTCACGGATCATAAGAGTTTGAAGTACATTTTCACCCAAAAGCATTTAAATGGGAGGCAAAGAAGATGGTTGGAATTTCTAAGTGATTATACGTTGGATATTCAATATCATGAAGGAAAAGCTAATGTGGTGGTAGATGCTTTAAGCAGGAAGTCAGAACATTCAGTGAATGTGATGGTAGTGCCAGACCAGTTATGTGTGGAATTCCAGAAGTTGAATTTGGAAGTGATGGAGCATGGAGAAGTGACTAGGATGTTGAATGCCTTGGTAATTCAACCATCCATATATGATGAGATTAGGGAAAGTCAACTAGAAGATGAGAAGTTAAAGGCGATTAAGAGAAAGATCGATGAAGGTCAGGTGTTGGATTTCACCATTAAAGATGAAGGAAGTATTCGTTTTAAGGGAAGATGGTGTATACCGCAGAGTCGTGGGGATTTAAAGCAGAGATTGATGGAAGATGCCCATAATTCTCCTTATTCAATGCACCCTGGAGGGGATAAGTTGTATAAGGACATGGAGAAGACTTTTTGGTGGCCCAATATGAAGAGAGAACGAAGTAGCTGAATTTGTGGCCAAGTGTTTGACATGTCAGAAAGTGAAGATCGTGCATCGTAGGCCTCAAGGAAAGGTCCAATCCTTGGAGGTGCCCAAGTGCAAGTGGGATTCGATTTCTATGGATTTTGTTGGAGCGTTGCCTAAGACCAAGGCAGGGAGTGACACTATTTGGGTAATAGTAGACAGATTGACAAAGTCAGCAACATTTACACCCATGAGAAGTACTTGGATTATGGATCAGTTGGGAAGAGCTTATGTGAAGTTTGTGGTGAAGTACCATGGAGTACCCACGGATATCATTTTAGATAGAGATTTCAAGATTCCTGTCTAACTTTTGGCAAAGTTTGCAAAAGGCGATGGGAACGAAGTTGTTAATGAGCACAACATTTCATCTTGCGACAGATGATCAGACTGAAAGGACAATTCAGACATTGGAGGATATGTTGAGAGCTTGTGTGATGGAGTATCGAGAGTCTTGGGAAGACCACTTGGATTTGATAGAGTTCTCTTACAACAACAACTATCATGCAAGCATTGGAACGACACCGTTTGAAGCTTTGTATGGTCGAAAGTGTAGAAGCCCAGTTTGTTGGAATGATATAAGTGAGACTATGATACTTGGGCCAGAGATGATTGAGGATATGGTGAAACAAGTGAAATTGATCTAAGAAAAGATAAAAGCAGCCCAAGACCGACAGAAAAATTTGAAAAGGAGGGAGGGAGAATATGAAGTAGGAGAGAAAGTTTTGCTGAAAATTTCACCCATGAAAGGTGTAATGAGGTTTGGAAAGAAGGGAAAGTTGAGCCCAAAGTACATAGGGCCATATGAAATCATTCAGAAAGTGGGAAAAGTGGCATTAAGTTGGATTTGCCCAATGAGCTGGAAAGGGTTCACAATGTGTTCCACGTGAGTGAAATTCGAAAGTATATTCCTGATGTGACCCATGTGTTGCAACCAGAAACCATTGAGATGGATGAGAATTTGATCTATGAGGAAAGGCCAGTGAAGATTCTGGATTCTAAAGTGAGAAGTACAAGGAATAAAGATGTGAGAATTGTGAAAGTGTTGTGGTCGAATCAGAAAATTGAGGAGGCTACATGGGAAGTGGAGGATGATATGAGGAAACGTTACCTAGAGTTGTTTGCCTAGGGTTAGTGGTCAGGTTACGGGGGCGTAAATCCTTTTAAGGGGGGTAGAGGGCGATAAAGTTTCGCGCGTTTGCTTTTTGAGTCATTTTTGAGTGATTTCGAGTCTTTCTTGAGTCTGGCTGGAGTTTTGAGTCAAGTTAGGATGTGCATGAACCAATAATTTAAAATGATTTTCGTATCTCTTTTAGCTAAGTTTCGGGACGAAACTTCTTTTGAGGGGGGTAGAGTGTAATACCCAGAGCTGTTTGCCTAAGGTTAGTGGTCGAGTTACGGGGGCGTAACTCATTTTAAGGGGGGTAGAGGGCGATAAAGTTTCGCGCGTTTGCTTTTCGAGTCATTTTTTAGTGATTTCGAGTCTTTCTTGAGTTTGGTTGGAGTTTTGAGTCAAGTTAGGATGTGCATGAACTAATAATTTAAAATGATTTTCGTATCTCTTTTGGTAAGTTTTGGGACGAAACTTCTTTTAAGGGGGGTAGACTATAATACCCTGTATTTTTGAAACATATTTTCTAAAATAATTAATTAATTATTATTTTCTAAAAAGGGTATTTTAGTAATTTATTTTACTATTTGAATTTTTGGAGCCAAGATGATATTTGAATTTTGGCGCCAAAAGTATTTTAGAACTTAGTTATTATTTTTGGATTTTGGATAAAATTTATTATCCATTTATTTTATTTTAAAAACCGAATTATTTATATATATTTCGGATATTTTAGTTAAGCAAATTCTATTATTTAATTGAGAGGTCCGAAAATTCCTATTGATTGGCTATGATTTTTAGATTTTCCTAGTGTGGAAAATCTGATTTTCTTAGTTAATTTATTTAGTGGATTATTGGTATTCTCTTAATTAATTATATACAATATATATTATTTACACAATCTAGCAAATAATTTCCTAAAATACATTAATGAGGTCCTAAAATCTGGAGCTATGGAAGCTCAAAATATTCGGCCCTCTTGGTTGATTTATGGGGGAATTATTTTGGTAAATTGTATTTTTAATTATCTTCCTCAAAATTATTATTTTCCTTAATTTTTATTTTCCATCTCCTAAATATTTGAACATCTTATTTTCCTACCTTATTTCATCCTTGATTATTCCCCAAGTAAACCTCTTTTGCAATATTATTTTTCATGACAACATACTTTCCTTAATTTTATTATTCTTAATCACCTTAATCTCAAACTTTCCACATTTCTTTAACACTCTTCTCCAAGTAAATTCCTTAATTCTTTTTACCATAATTCTTCCTACATTCTCTTACCATTTCATGCATGAGCTAGCCTATAAATACCCATTGATTCATGGCTAAACACTCACACCAAATTCTTTAATTCTCTCTTAATCTCTCTCTTTAATTTTCTCTTCTCTTTTTCTCTTCTTTTAATTTTCTTGTTCTTGCGCCACCACCACCACCAATCACCGCCTCGGCAGCCGCTAGCTGCCGCCACCTCTCTATCTCTCTTTTCCTTGGTTTTCTACCTTTTTTTTTTCTTTTCTCTTATTTAATTAATTATTATTATTACGGGCGATTTTATAAAAATTATCATGAGTACTTTTAAATAAATAAAATCAGATTTTTATTCATGTTTATGAAAAATAATTAAATAGATTCATGTACATATAGAGTTGGGGGTTTTTAATTTAATTGTTGTGTTATTTGTTAACCTTATAATTAATTAAGGTTATATTTATTTGTAGGGTGTGTTTGATCCAAGTTCTCGAAGTTTCTTTGTGTGTGCTAAGCAAGGACCAAAGGTACGTTAGGTGGCTAGATACTTTTGAAATTGATTGGATTGCATAAGCATGTTTAATATGATTTTTATGATGATTGAATTAAATTGAACTGAATTATGATTTATGAAATAAAAGCATGTTTAAATAATTGGTTTGATAAATAAATTGGAGGATTGATGTTATGTTTTGAATGGTTTGAATTACTTATAATGTTTGAATAAAGAAATTGATTTGAAAAGTTTGATGAATTAAATAAAAGGTATTTCAAAGGAAGAATTATTGATTTTAAAAGTTATTAATATGAGATTTAATTCTCAAGTATTTATTAAAGGTTGATTTTAAAAGCATGTTGAATTTAATTAAAAAGGAGTTTGAGTTATTTATTGGAATTATTGAGTGAAAGAGGTTTATTTCAAACATAATTATATTATTATATTAATCCTACTATGCGGATTCGTTGAAGGCTACGGACTTCGTATGACCTAGTCTTTCTCCAAGAATAACCTTGAAATAGTAGGAGACTAGCTTGGGGGGGTGTGCATACTTAGAGAGGAGGATGAGTTTTCGAAAATAATTGATTTTACTAATCATTATTATTGAGTTATTGAGTTATTGGAATTATTTTGAGAATATTTGAGAATTGGTTTTCAAAAGAGGAATTGGTTTTATAAATCGTTTCATTGAATTATTGAATTATTGGAATTGATTTGAAATCATGAGTTTTGGAATTCATTGGATTAATTATTGGAATTGGTTTTAAAAGCATGTTTGCAAATAAATTGAATTTACTTATCTTGCACTTATCGTACTTAACATAATTTGCTAATCTGTATTTCTTATTTGTTTTGGTATGCCCTGTTTACCCTAATGGTTAGCAGTGTTGACTAATTTCAGGTGGAGTCAAGAATTGAGCATATGGGTGTCCCGGGAATGTTCTTCACCTAGAATTAGGATTGTTGGTCTTTGTTTAATTATGAGTACTCATGACAATGGTTTCTATCTATAGCTATTATTGATAAAGAGAGAGTTTGAGTTTCCGCTACAAAGTATTGGTTTTGGTAGCCTTGCGTAATCACGCGGCGGTAATACGCGTAAGTCTATCTCTACAGTATAATTATACGTATTATACTGGTATTTCCGTAGAGGGAGATATGGGGGTGTTACAAGCCCGGCCCGACCTTGTCCAATTTTGGGCGGGTTTTAGGCAGTTTTTTTTAGCCCGATTATTTTTAAAATTTTGGGCGTGCTTGGGAAATCGATTTTATGCCATTTTAGTTGATTTTTTTGTCCCATTTCGAAATTGGCCTGAAAAGCCCTCCTACTTTAGGCGGGTTTGGGCACACATTTTCCGGCCCAAAATTTGGCCTGGCCCGGCCCGATGAATGGGCAATTTTTTTTTACCTTGGCCCAGTCCCCCTATTGATCACCTCTAATAATAACAATAATATTTTAAAACCTTATGGCACAAATTCTTAACTACATATTGGTGCAGCTAAGTTAGCTGCACCATATATATATATATATATATATATATATATATATATATATATATATATGAACATACATAACTCAAAAATGAACATATGTTTTGTTTTTTTTTTTTTTTTTTTAAAACAAAAATTCTCTTTCTTCTTCTTTTTTATCTTTATTAATTTTCTCTCTCCTCTGTTTTATTCTCATTTCGAAATGTGAACTGCTATTCGTCGTTCCCAATTTACAGGGTGACGCTCCCATTTTAGGAGGAAATGACTTTTTTGCCCTTATGTGAATTTGGCCTTTATAAGGCTCCACCACCATGTCACTTGGCCTTAAAAAATCCCGAGCCCCCCACTTGGCTTAAAAAAATCCCGAGCCCACCACTTGGCTTTAAAAAATCACGCGCCCCCAAAAATCCCGAGCCCACCACCAAAAATCTTAAACTATTTACTGGAAAAAATTAAGCAAGGTGTAGCGAAAGAATTTGTATGTCGCTAAATTTTTTTTTTTTTAGTAGTGGACATCCGCCCAAATATTCCGGATCTCTTTTGGAGGATCCGCCTAGAATTTCCGGATCCTCCTTTACATTTCCGGAATATTTGGGCGGATGTCTTTTTTTTTTTTTTTTGCTTATTGTATGTTATTATTATTATTATTATTATTATTATTATTATTATGATTTTCATGGTTATTATTAATATTATTATTATTATTATTATTATTATTATTATGATTATTGTTGTTGTTGTTTTTGTTATTATTGTAAAATTATTATGATTATTGTGATTGTTGTTGTTGTTTTTGTTATTATTGTAAAATTATTATGATTATTGTGATTGTTGTTGTTGTTTTTGTTATCATTGTAAAATTATTATGATTATTTTTATTGTTGTTGTTGTCGATGATGATTATTATTATTATTATTATTATTATTATTATTATTATTATTATTATTATTATTATTATTATTACTGTTACTGTTATTACTGTTATTGTTGTTATTGTTATTGTTATTATTGTTATTGTTATTATTATTATTATTATTATTATTATTATTATTATTATTATTATTATTATTATTATTATTATATTGTTATTGTTATTGTTATTATTATTATTATTATTATTCTTATTATTGTTATTATTATTATTATTATTCTTATTGTTAATATTATTATTATTGTTATTATTAATATTATTCTTAAAATACTAAGCTTGGCGTGTTTTTTGTGTTTGTCATGTATGTTTATAGGATTCGGAGGTTGAAGGAGGCGGTGACGTTGTGAATTATAGTACAAATTTTGTGACAGGCACGGTTTTTCGAACGTTTGAGGATGCAGTTAAATGGGCGGATGTTGTTGCCATAAAGCTGGGATTTATTCTGGTGAAATCGTCTTTCAACAAAACCAGAGATGGTCGACCATATCGGTATTTGAGATGTGATCGGGGACGCAGGAGTAAGCCGAGAGATCTTGAGAACGCAATTCGGAAGGACACAACAACCAAAGCCAATGGTTGTCCTTTCTACATCAAGATATACTACGAGTTCATCACCGACAGTTGGATTATCCGGGCGAAAAATGATGAAACTGGGACCCACAACCATCCAATGATTGCGTATCCAGAGGGGCATCGTAAAATTAGTGGGTTGAGCCCGGATGCGAAGCAGGTTGTGCGTGACATGTCGAAGTCTAAGGTTGCACCGCGTAACATCATGGCGACTATTGCCGAGCAGTTTCCAGATGATCATCCAAACATCAGACACATCTACAACTGCCGGAATGACTTGAGATCGGAGATGTCTGACGGGAGAGGAGTTGTTCAGCAATTTCTACATTTGGCGAGACAAAGTCAGTATCTTTACTGGGTCATGTCTGATGATGAAGGCGTTTTACAGCACGCCTTTATGGCGCACCCAGTCATGGTAGAAATCTTTCGGACATACCCATATGTGATCGGTATGGATTCCACTTACAAGACCAACCGATACGGGATGCCGTTCTTTGAGATAGTTGGTGTGACACCGACAAATCAGAATTTCCTCATTGCTTACGTGTTCATGCGCAACGAGTGCACGGCAAGCTATCGATGGGTTTTGCAGAGATTAAGAGACTTCTAATTGGGTATAATAAGGAACCGTCGGTTTTCTTGTCAGACCGTGAGCTTGGGCTATGTGCGGCCTTGAGGGAAGTGTTTCCAGGGACCCCGCACTTACTTTGTCGATGGCAAATTAACAAAGATGTGGAGGCTCGGGTCACTGCTATGTTCAAAAACAAGAAGATCGGTGCGCAATTCAAAAATGGGAAATGGAAACGTACCATGGATGCTGCAACCGGGGAGGATTATGATGCTGCTGTAGGTACAATGAAAGATCGGTGGGACAGGCTTGTATATCAGGCAAATTCACCCGTTCTGGAAGACCTTGGTTATCGGTGATGGTGATGATGGACCGGTGTTCGGTAATGACTCGGCCGAGGACTTCGCACATTTTCGTTCTCTGATGGATGAGGTAATCGGTAGTGATCCTGCTGTTCTTCGAAACGTATCTCGCATCATTGAAGAGGAACTGCATCCGGATCATTCTGACCTCGGAGATCCTGCTGTAAACCACCAGGTTCGTGGTCGACGAAGAAACAATGATACAAGACGTGATCCTTGTTATTTTGAACATGTGAACCGCCAGAACACTACACGTGGTGCATGCCAAACAGGTAAGATTGACTATTGTGATTTCCACGTATTTCATTATTTACTGTACTAATAACTGAACCCTAAATTTGTGCAGAAGATCCATGTGACATTAGCCAAAGCCGTTATAGACACATGCTTCCAGGACCGATGTTGCCTTACATTACAAGATGGAAGGATGTCATCGGCGATGGTAACTGCGGCTTTCGTTGTGTGGCCAAGTTCTTCTTCGGTGATCAAGGACGGTGGTATGACGCTCGAGAAACAATAGAAAAAGAGGTCCTTGGTTATCCAGCCCTGTACGAGAGGATTTACGGGCTTGGAAGACTTGGGATCAATGTGGAGCGAATTAGATGGGACGGTGGGGCGGTTGATTCCCGTCATTGGATGGCTGCAATTCAAGATTTATTTCCTATTGCTAATTGGTTCAACGCAATGGTTATTATTCTTGGTGTTGGCACCGTACCAACCTGCTACTACCCATGCCTCACGATTTTGCCATTGCGGGCACGAAGGGGGGTCATTGCACCTGAACGAGAGTTTGTGATCACTACAGTTGGGGGCTCACATTTTATCTGTATTGACCTTGCACCAGATTCACCTCTTCCCCCGATTGCAGGTTGGTGGACCGAGAACCACGAGCCAAGTGTTGACGGTTGGGATGAGCGTTATGCAGCTAGAAGGAACATGTGGGATGTTTAATTAGATAATGAACGCATTTATGTACATTCATTTATTTATTGTGAACAGTTGTAGATATGTAAAGTGTAAATATGTAAAGTGTAAATAAAAATTCTGAATTAAACAAAGTTTCAACTAAAACCACACAAAAACAATAGTCCAATTCTTAAAATACATGCCGAATGTAGAGTGAATAAATGAAATGCGTACAACTCAAAAAAAAAACTAATAAACAGGGAATTCACAACCCCATCTTTGCCCTCCAATCAGCTCGTAGCGCCTCAGCCATTGCTCTCGTATCACGCGACAAGCTCGGATACTCCTCCAGTGTCCTGTTGATAACCTCCATGGACCGACCCATCCACTGGAATAAAAAAAACAACATATTAAACAAATTAGATGTATTTGTGGTGATAATTATAGTACCAAAAAACACAAGTACTTACGTAATCTGTGTTAGTTCTCTCTGGCAGGCGCGACTCCCATGTGATGACGCAACTAGAGAAACACGAGGATGAGAAAATCGGTACAGCCACTGCATGTAACCAGGACCGACCGTAGGAGCACCACCACCAAGCCTGCTGAGGGGACCTAACACCACACTGAAAGACGCACCAGGGACAAACCGAGTCCACATCACAGATGTCATCTCTGGCGGAAAGTCTACTCGATACATCTTCAAGTTCGTCGGTCTCTTTGCCTTCTCAGGCCTGATGATGGCTTGTGGAATGCCCTGGACGTATCCAAGTTGTTGAACCACTCGATCAGGCATATATGGCTCAATGATGCTACGGTACTGGATGCAGCCAATGAATAGAGTAGCAGGCACGCGTCGTGCTGGATCAACTCCGTACGGTAGCCAGTTCACCTCATTGTCAGTCAGATGATCCAACCTAGCACGAAAAGCGAGGAGGCGCTCCATGCTCTTGTTGGGGCACCCCAATCCGACATCCCAGGCAGACGCACGAGGAACAGTAAGCTCTCTGGTCAAGGTCCCCTGCTGAGGCCGAAAGCAGGGAAAATACTCGTAGATCCACGCCTGCAGAAGCGTAAGACAACCAGCAATAGAATCAGCATCTTTTCGTGATGCTGTACCCAACTGCCAATACATATATGCTAGCACAGCAGAACCCCAGGAGTACTCACTAATCTGAACATCCTCAACAAAAAGCTCGTTGAGGAAGGAAGGATGAGTACGGTTACCACTCTTATCCAAAAACAGACATCCGCCAAGTACTAACCACAAGTACGCCCTGTAATGGACACTGAAGGGCCTCTGCGCCTCCAAGGTCGACTCCATTATCCTCTCAGTGAGAACCCCACTACCCTGCCATACGGTTTTAGTACCGTACTTCTCATTCAGCTCTTCCGTAGTCATATCCATGGTAATCGAGCACGCGTCCCGTAAAGCGTCCGTGCTAGGAGTAGTGGAAACCATGGAACCATCGACACGAAGCCCTAGAATATGATACACATCATGCAGCATGATCGTGATCTCCCCAAATGGCATGTGAAACGTGTTCGTGTCTGGCTGTCATCTCTCAACAAAAGCAGAAATCAGGGGCCAGTCAAATCGCCTGAACATGATCCCGGGTAAGTGAGATAGACCACTGCCATCAATCAGTTCCAGGTGCTCCTGCGCAAGACGAGCTCGCCAGTTACCCAATTCAGTACACAACTGTGTCCTGCTCAAACACCGCATAACATTTCGCTCCTGCCCACCCCATAGATATGCAGCCACGTGACCCCCAAAACTAGGAATAACAGTACCATCCTCAGGCCCACCTAGCATCGGCTCCTGTACTACCCACATCTCTGATGAGCTGGTAGAAGGTTGGCCTGGCTCACTACTGCGAACAAATCCCCCATGCTGAGCCCTATACACGGTACGATAATCTTGAGGGCCGTACTCTGAATCTCGACTAGCATGACTAGCTCGCTCGTCGTCCTCATCGTCAGATTCAGGCACTCTACCCT
Organism: Chenopodium berlandieri; assembly: GCA_034703905.1. Taxonomy (NCBI): domain Eukaryota; kingdom Viridiplantae; phylum Streptophyta; class Magnoliopsida; order Caryophyllales; family Amaranthaceae; genus Chenopodium; species Chenopodium berlandieri. Next base: position 3,078,295 of record CM068277.1, read on the forward strand.
TCGAGTACATGGGGGCGCTCCCATCTGACTGATGCTCCCCCGACCAAGTACCAGTAGACCTGTACTGCTGCTCATGATGAAACGGTGCCTCCGAAGGTCCTGCACCACCTAACTCCCTCCTAACTGATGCATTCAAACGTCTTGATCTTGCATGTCGAGCGCCCGAACCCTCAATCTGCATTAAATAAGTACAAAATCAGATTTCATTAATACTTACACACACAACTATGATATCAAAGTTGAATCACTAATATTCAAATTCAAAAAATATCATTTCAAAACTATAATAAACCAAATCAAATAAACAATAATAACAATATTACCAAGTATCAATAATAACTAATAATAATTTGACAACAATAACAATAAACCAAATCAAAACAATAATAAACCACAAAATCGGCAACATTACAACACAACAACAACAACAACAACAACAACAACAACAACAACAACAACAACAACAATAACAATGGTAATAACAACAACAATAATAATTTCAATCCATTTTTATAAAATTTTAATCACCAAAAAATTACATAACAACAATACATAACAATAACAACAAAAACAATATAATTATATTAGTAAAAAAAAACATATCAATAATCACGAGCAATAAAAATTCCGAAATTAATAAAAACCATAATACATAACATTACACATAACAATAACAATAAAAACAATTTAAATTATATTACTCAAACAAAAATTACATATCAATAATCACGCGGAAAAAAATATCTCGAAATTAATAAAAAACACATACATAACAATAACAATAAAATAAATAAAATTATATTACTCAAAAATAATAAAAATAAAATATTAATCACGAAAAACATGAAAACAACAAAAAAAAAAAAAAAAAAAAAAAAAAAAAAAAACAGAAAACCCAGACTTCCGCCTGAAAAATCCGGAAGTCTGGGGAAACTTCCGAAAATTTCAGGCAGATGTAGTACTTCCGCCTGAAATTTCCGGAAGGTTCCCCAGACTTCCGGATTTTTCAGGCGGAAGTCTGGGTTTTACGAATTATTTTTTCTTTTTCAAAATCAGAAACAATTAAACAACAACCAACCTGCTCGCCGCCGGTAACGCCGCCCCCACATCCACCGTATGTCAGCCTAATGCCTCGCCGGTCCGCCATACCCGGATTCAACCTTTGACTGGTGGTGTTCGTTGTTCTTTGTTTGATTTTCAAAGTTTGGGGTTTTTTTTTAAAAAAAAAATTCTGATTTTTTTTTTTAATTTCTGACTTTTTTTTTTAGAGTGAGAAAATTTTAGAGAGAGAGTGTGTGGGTTGTGAAATGACTTGTGAGTTTCGGAAGTGAGTTTCCCGAGTATTTATATACGAGGGGCAAATTAGGAAATTCAAGTAAAAAATGCGAGCGTCACCTAGTAATTTGCGAACGACGTTTAACAACACCCTTTCGAAATTTCCTCTCCTCTTTATTTTCTTTCTTTTCTTTCTCTATAAGTTAATTTTAATTCTTACCTCACTTTCCTTCAATCTTTAAACTTCTTTCCCAAAACTTATATGACCTTATTTGAACTAGGTTAAGTATTGGCGCATATCGCCTATATGCTTCAGAAATAAACAGGATGATATTTTTGTGAATAATGGAAAATGAGAAAAAAAAAAAAAAAAAAAAAAACATTGGTGGAAAATGCGCCAGGTGGGAGAAATATGTTAAGTTACAGGTGGAAGGTATTTGGGGGAAAATATTTGTAATACTCCGTATTTTTTACAATATTTTTATATATAAATTATTTATTTATTTATTTATTTTATAAATCAAAATGATTCATTTCATTTTAAAAGAAATTAATTATTTAAATATTATGTAAGTGTGTATAAAATAATAAGAGTCATTAATTGAGGCAATAAAAGTGTTTTGAATTGGGTCATCTTTATTTAAATAGTTGGATCAACTTGTTGAGAAATTAAGGACACTTAAGAGCCCAACAAGTTGGCCCAAAGTAAGAAGTTAAGGGGGAGTAGGATTTAGTAATGACAGTTTTATAATTATGAGTTTTTGTTTTAAAAGGGGAGTATAAATACTTCAAAACCTCAAGATTTTTCACTCTAAAATCATTATTGTCAGATTTCACAAAAACCTCAAAATCTTCTCTTTATTTTTCCTCTCTCTTTCCCACGCCTCTCTCTCTCCTCTTCCCCCTCACGCACGTCAACCACCGGCGAGCAGCGGCAGCAGCCGTGCGCCACCGGTCCTCTCTCCTCCTTCCCTCCTTTTTTCGTTTGATACAAAGGAAAAAAAAAAAACTCTTTTCTCTTCCTAATTTAATTCTAGTTGTTTTTATTAATTTAAAGCATGATTTTGATTATGTTTTGGTATTGATTTTGGATAGTTGATATTGTTAAATTATTCATATAATTTTCAAATTTTTATTCAATCAAAAACCCTAAATTACAAACCCTAGAATTTGGGAATTTATGGTTTATGGTTAGGGTTTGATCCTAGGTTGTTGTTGTTGTTTAATTAATGGTTTAAACATGTTTTTAATGAGTTTAAAACCCTCAAATTAATGCTGGAATTTATTTATGCACACTATTTTTTAATTATTAAGTTGGGGTTTGATTACCCATAAAAGGGAAAAAGGTTTTAATGATTTAAATATAATTTCCTAGTCTATTAGTGATGTTTTATATAAATAAGTATGCTGGAATTTTATTTAAGTCATAAAAATTAAGTCTTTTTGAAAGGATTTGAAGTACCCACTTAAAGAAAAGGTTTTATGGCTTTTATGTCATTAAATTGGGTTGATTAGTAAGGTTTAAAGTGTATTATAGTTGCTAGAAATTTGTGAGAATAGTAGATTAATTGTAGTTATGTATTCTTATTTGTAGGAAGCTTTGAGCTAGGTGATTTCTAGCAAGTGTAGCCGAGTTTAGGCATTATTCAAGGTACGTATGTGCACAAGAATATTTGTGTATACGTAGTATCATGCTAGGATTGTAAAGTATGATTTAAGTGATTAATTAGTAGCATGTTTGGTTGATTATATGCTTGTAATTTATGTTGGTTGAGCATGAATTGTTATGTAAGCATGTGAATATGTTATTTGAGGCATGATACAAGTTGAATATGTATGAGTCATGGAAGTATGTTTTATTTTCAAGTATCAAGAAGGCATGTATTTAATAAGCAAGGCTTATATATGAATTAAAGAGCTAAAGTTGGAATTATTGAGCATGATTCATGAATTTATTTCTCACCCATTTATTATTGGTGTTGAGTCAAGAAGTTAATTTATTTATTTACTCGCTCATGTAAGCTGAGTTTGAGTCAAGGAAGTTTAGTAGTGCATTTTATGCACCAAGGTAGTAATCGTGCAATTTTGTGCACAAAACTAGGCAAAGAACCCTAATTAAAATAAATAGTATGTGCTCACTAATTAATTCAAGAATGAATTGGAAGTATGTTTTGATTGTTGTCATGTTTATTCTTGATCGAATGGTTTGAGTCATCACAAGTTAAATTGGTAAATCACGTAAAGTGTAAGAGGATACGCACCAAAATTCTTGGAATGTATATACCTTGAGTATGAAAATATGGGGGGAGTTATGGGGTTTTATATTTAACCATAACATCTATAGGGGTACAGGACGTTGTACTTTTTTTTTTATCATTTATGCGCTGGAATTCCATCACAAATGTGACATATTAGGTGCCAATTGGGGTAGCTCCCTGATTGGAAGCTCAATATTTAAATGAGCTATTTTCAAGGAAGGAAACCTGTTCGATGCGTAATCCAAAAATGTTATTAATAATTAATATTGCTAGTTATGAGTCAAAGGTTAGTCGACTTGTGATTATATGGCGAGCATGTTTTAATTATTTTATATTGGTGCTAGGATATTCATGTTAGTGTGGTGCATATGTACGCAGCTTTGTTGATTCGTACTTATGTGTTTGTGTTTAGCTTTCTTTTGGATTGGCCCTACTATGACCTATTTATATGGTGAGTAGAGGGTTGAAATAAAGAGGAAGTAACAGGTACTTGAAGCATGAAGAGCATGATGGGAAAGAGTGCAGAAAGTTACTTGTTGTGTTTCTTAGTTTTGATATTTTTGAATTATTGGTTAATTTTAATTGGTTTTAAGAAGGGCCATGTTTGAATTGGTTCCAACTTGTGAATGTTTTATTCAACTTTTGTTTTGAGGTTGTGAACTCAAGTTTTATTTTTGAATGTTGGTTTTTATGTTTTAGACTTCCGCTGTGAGACTTTGAAAATTTGCCTTAGCCGTTATTCACAGTGGCGGTAATATTTTGGTTATTTCCTAAAAAGAGTTTTATTTAAAGTAAAGTGAGTATTTTAAAAAGAAGGAAATTTCCAGGGTATTACAATATTCATCGACATAGAAAAAATATAAGATGGCAAAAAGTACCAATACATGGTAAATAGTACCATTAAATGGTATAATGGTGTAAATATTTAACTAATGATACAAATGGATATGTAAATAGTACATCAAATATTATACCACTGTAAGACATAATAATAGTATTAAGATAACTTATACATTAATGGTACATTATACATGCATAATAGTACACAAAAATGTACCACTATACCATTAAGAGAGAGAACCATCAAATGCAAAAAAAATAAAAAATAATAAAAAAATAATAAAAAAAACCCCTACATTGCCCTTCTATGTGCATGGAAATAAATAGGTGCTATGCGCCTCGATGCACTCATCCGAACTTATCAAACATTTCAAACCTTATTAGAACTTTTTAGTTATGAATTGAACTTGTATAAGCCTTATCATACCTAATTAAAGCTTAATTATTTTTCCAGAACTTATCTTATCATAATAAAAGGCCTATCGACACTAGATATAAAAGGATTACATTATGTAAACTTAGGTTGCGTTAGCAATGCCCTAACCTTTTTTTTTAGGCATAAGCCACATCAACACGATATGATCAAGAATTTTAATGCCAATCTTTGTAACAAAATTCCAAACATGACCAACCAACACGAGCACAACCCAATCCGAATTGCCAATTCTACCCATTATTAACCCACGACCAAAATCCCCTTGTGTTGAATCATGACTGTGCTTCCACTTTTGAATCTACCCATGTCAAATTTTTTACAAAGTACGGGCGGTGTCAATTTGGGTAAACAATTCGGGTTTGGGTTGGGTTTATCAGTTTCAGTTTATAACGGGTTGAAAAGACTAGCGGGTCGATTTGGGTCGATTTTGAAACTCATCGGGTCAGTTCGGTTTGATTTTTTTAATTGCGGTGTCTATTCGGATCGGGTCCTAATCGGGTCGGGTTGTAGTTGGTTCGGGTCATAATCAGTTTGGGCTGAATCGGATCGGTTTGAAAACGGGTTTAGCCAGTTTAAAGTGGGTTTCAGTTCAAAACAGTTCGGGTCCGAATCGGATCGGGTTGTAATCGGTTCGGGTCATAATGAGTTTGGTTTAAACTAGGTCGGTTTGAAAATGGGTTTCGGTTCAAAAAATATCGGGTGAAATCGAGTCCGGTCATTATCGATTCAGGTCATAATCGGTTTGGAGTGAACTTGGTCGGTTTGAAAACAGGTTTACCCGATTTAAAGAGGGTTTCAGTCCAAATCATATTGGCTTAAAATTGAGTCGGATCGTTATCGACTCGAGTTAGTCAGATAATGGGTAGGAACGGGTCATGTTATAATCAAGTTAAGTAAAAAATAAGTTAGGTTTATCGAGTAGTGGGTTGAAAAGGATCAGATCATAAACATATTGGGTTACGTGTTGTAAACGACTTAGCCATAACATGTTATCGGTCGTAAACGGTTCACTCTCAACAGGTGACGGGTCGTAAACAGTTCGGTCTTAATGGGTTATGGGTTGGAAACGGTTCGGTCACAACGAGTTACGGGGTGTAAATGGTTCGGTCACAACGGGTTATGGGTTGGATCGATTCACTACTAGAAAACAGCTTCTTTACGAGGGAATTAATCCGTCGGTAACCCTTGAAAATCCGTCGGAAAGGGTCATTTCCGACGGAATTCCGTCGGAAAGGGGTGTCGTAGATCAATTTATCGGAAATTCCGTCGGTGCGACCTAAAAATCCGTCGGAAAGTCCAGTTACCGACGGAACTTCCGACGGATTCTGGTTTCTCGGAACTGAAGTTTGACCAGAAGTGGATGTCCGTCGCAACGTTCCGACGGACTTCAGTTCCTCGGTAATTATCAACCTTCCGACGGACTAACCCGTCGGAACGTGCTCCACTACCGACGGAATGTTCCGTAGGAATATCATAATTTCCGAGGGACAATTCCGTCGCTATTTACGAATATTCCGACGGAATGCTCCGTCGCAACCTTCCGACGGAAAACTTTTCCGTCGGTACCTTGAGACGGAGTTTTCCGTCGGAAGTTTTTCCTTTTGCAACGGAAGTACATTCCCTCGGACCCTTGCGACGGAATTAACGACTGTATTTGTCCGATTTTGGCTATATATTTTCCACCGGAACAGACCTGTAATTCCTGTTTCTTATATTAATCGCTGAATAATTTGTGCAAAAATAATTATATATATATATATTTAAATTAATTTCAATGTCTACAATAAACACTAAGTTCATTAATGCTATACAACAGCGCCAAGGCCCTGGCCAGCTCCACCAGAACCCGGGTCGTCGTCCCTGGGATCTCGAAATGGAGGTCGGACGTTGGAACATGGGTCATAGGCGAAACGACCCATCATCCTCTCTTCCAGCCTCCTCTCCATTTCTTCCATTTGGGCCTGAACTTGGGCTTGAACTTGGGCTTCAACTTGGGCTTCAACTCGGGCTTCCATGTCGACTTCCATTTGTTCCCGAAGAGCCTGGACCCTGCTTTCGACCTGATCCTGCATCTGAGAAACAAAGGAGGGCGTGTACTGCAGGGAAGAGGTGGATAGTCGGCGACCCAACTGGCTGCCATAGTACATGTCAGCACTTTCGCCTAGTCCCTTCACACGTCCTTTTTTGTTTCGCCCACCAACTGTCTCCCAGTACAGCTCATTCGGACTCTTCTGGGTCCTTTGAGTGCTAGCCGCCTCAACCCTCTTTTGGTAGGCCTCCTACAAGATAAACATATGAAAGGGAACAAACGAGGCAGTAAGTTATACAAATAAGCTAAGCTTTGTGTACCATATTCATGAAAAGTAAACAAAGTAATATGACATAGGTGACTTCTACTTAGGCCATTTACTTCATTTCTTATAAAATGCAAATGAGATCACAAAAAAAACTAACTCCCTAAGGATTTGGACGCATTTTAAGGCAAGAATGAACCAACTGTGGCATGTATGACCTATTCTTTGCCCATTTTCGATGTTTTTGGCCAAATGAACTATTTTTTTCTCTAAAAATCTCTATTATAAGTAGTCTAAGGGGCACATGACTTGAAATCACAAAAACCTACAACTCCCTACGTTTTGGGACGCATTTGGAGCCAAAATGATCCAACTATAGCCTGTATGACCTATTCTTTGCCCATTTTCTATGTTTTTGACCAAATGAACTTTTTTTTCCTCTTAACATCTCTATTATAGGTAGTCTGAGGGGCACATGACTTGAAATCACAAAAAAATACAACTCCCTAAGGTTTGGGACGCATTTTGGAGTCAAAATGATCCAACTATAGCCTGTATGACCTATTCTTTGCCCATTTTCTATGTTTTTGACCAAATGAACTTTCTTTTCCTCTTAACATCTCTATTATAGGTAGTCTGAGGGGCACATGACTTGAAATCACAAAAAAATACAACTCCCTAAGGTTTGGGACGCATTTTGGAGTCAAATTGAGCCAACTATGGCCTGTATGACCTATCCTTTGCCCATTTTCTATGTTTTTGACCAAATGAACTTTTTTTTCCTCTTAACATCTCTATTATAGGTAGTATAAGGGGCACATGACTTGAAATCACAAAAAAATACAACTCCCTAAGGTTTGGGACGCATTTTGGAGTCAAATTGAGCCAACTATGGCCTGTATGACCTATCCTTTGCCCATTTTCTATGTTTTAGACCAAATGAACTTTTTTTTCCTCTTAAAATCTCTATTATAGGTAGTCTAAGGGGCACATGACTTGAAATCTCAAAAAAATACAACTCCCTAAGGTTTGGGACGCATTTTGGAGTCAAATTGAGCCAACTATGGCCTGTATGACCTATTCTTTGCCTATTTTGTTCATTTTCGATCAAATAAACTATTTCTTTCTCTAAACATGCATATTTTAGGTATATTAAGGGGTTCATGACTTGAAATCTCAAAAAAATACAACTCCCTACGTTTTGGGACGCATTTGGAGCCAAATTGAGCCAAGTATGGCCTATATGACCTATTCTTTGCCTATTTTGTTCATTTTCGATCAAATAAACTATTTCTTTCTCTAAAAATGCATATTTTAGGTATATTAAGGGGTTCATGACTTGAAATCTCAAAAAAATACAACTCCCTACGTTTTGGGACGCATTTGGAGCCAAATTGAGCCAAGTATGGCCTATATGACCTATTCTTTGCCTATTTTGTTCATTTTCGATCAAATAAACTATTTCTTTCTCTAAACATGCATATTTTAGGTATATTAAGGGGTTCATGACTTGAAATCTCAAAAAAATACAACTCCCTACGTTTTGGGACGCATTTGGAGCCAAATTGAGCCAAGTATGGCCTATATGAACTATTCTTTGCCTATTTTGTTCATTTTCGATCAAATAAACTATTTCTTTCTCTAAACATGCATATTTTAGGTATATTAAGGGGTTCATGACTTGAAATCTCAAAACAATACAACTCCCTACGTTTTGGGACGCATTTGGAGCCAAAATGAGCCAAAATATGGCCTAAATGAATAAAGGAACGAAGTTTAGGGAATTTGTTACCGTAATTTCCTGAGCTGTGGGGTTTACTGGCACTGTGCCTTTCCCAGGCAGCTCCTTGAAGTGTGTCTTCAGAAACAGCTCAGGAGCTGTTGGTAGATGGCCCTTGTTCTTCGCCGCCTTTGATGCAAAAAAAAAGGAACAATCGTTAACCATGTCAAGCCCTTGTTACATTGAAATACACAAATATGTCTTGTAATATAAGATCTTTTTAAATAAACTTACCATCCTTTTTGCATGTTGGGTAGCTGCCAACGAACCCTGAAAGTGGGTCCCTCGGACGGGATTTTCCATAGAACCACCCCTTCTGTTCTTCTGGTTCTGCGCCGACCTCTCCTTGAAAGTTGGATCGTTAGCAACAACGTCCATCATCTCCTTATGGAGCTCCGCGCTCAACCAACTTGGTCTGGTGCCTTTCATCTTGTGCGTGATGGTGTGGAACATGTCACGCAGTCGTGTGGCAACCCTCCTCCGAAATGTGATCTTCACTAGCTCGTCCATCTGAGGTGCCCATCTAAATTTTGCCTGCAAATGGTAAAATACAAAAGTTATACACAAAACTAAATCAATACAATAGCTAAAACATGTATTAACCAAGACTCAAAAAAATCATACGTTGAACAAGTTCCACCAGTGCTCCTTCGCAGCTGCAGGAACTTCTCCAAAGTTCCTCCAAGGGCCTCGGTAGTATCCAGTAATCATACCGGATACCGCACTCCGAACCTTAGGATCATCAAACCTATAACAAACGGGAAACAACAATGTTAAACAAGTTCGAAAATAGTAAGATAAGCATTGTATCTGATCATCCATATCATGATATGTACGCACCACAGCGTAGTCGGGTCCAAAAACGGGAGCTGTGACCCATCCTGTGCCTCATCTTCCTCCTCATCCCGTGGCCCATCTGATGGAGTAGTGGATGGGGACGTCCGATCGTCACCCAAATCGTGTGCCTCTGCATCGAACATCTCCTCATCCTGGTCGTCGGGGAAAAGGGCGCGGGCGGTCACTTTCTCTTTCCCCTTCGCTTTCTTCGACGACTGCCCACTCTTTCCACCCGCCATGACTACCTGAATCAGATGTTAGTAAAATGACAAGATATTATAAAGAACAAGTGCAGTGCAACGTAATATGGCTTTTATACAAACACTAAAAAGTTTTACATAAGCCTAATTGTTGTTTTGGTTTTACAATAAGAAGCATACTTCTAAAGGAGATTAACATATTCTCCTACTCATTACTCTCATCACTACTTTCACTACTTGAGTCATCACTACTATCATCTAACACTACATCGATGTCATCATCATCGTCACTATCACTAGAGCCGATACTAAATTCATCTTCTTCATCGCTTGAGATCACAAATCCATCGTCATCATCTTCATCGATATCAACATCCCTGGCGTAGTCTGGAATGTCACTCGGCGGGCAAAGCGTTGCATGTACTGTTGGGGATGGTGATTGCAGAAACTCTAAGTCCACAGGAGCATCAACCACTGACCTTGCCTGTGTTTTAAACACAGACCACCATTGAACTCGGTCCCGTTTCAGGCTAGGGTATGATGCGTAGTACACTTGAGTCACTTGGTAAGATAAGACAAATGGATCATATTTAGGGTATTTCTTAGTATGATTTACTTCGATTAGCTTGTATTGTTCGTGTATGTTCATTCCCCGACCACAATCCATCCAATTGCACTTAAACAAAATTGTCTTGTACTGTCTCTTGGGTCCCGTGTAGACAAGTTCAATTATGTCGTCTAAGATGCCGAAGTACTCTCCGCCATCTTCACTTGATACACATACACCATAATTCATGGTGGATTTGTGCTTTCCATGGGCATGTGTATGGAAATTAAATCCACCTACAAAAATCTGGCCCCAAGTACGAACTCGCCTGAAGGGACGCATGCACAACGCTCGCAGGACATCCGAATTTGGCTTCTCTTCGACCACCTATAAAGTGGTTGAAATTCAACATCAAGGTTCCTGAATTCAATGAATTGAAATGTAACATGTAAAATGCATTATTATTTCACGGTTAGACCGCGTATATCACCTTGTGATGAAACCAATCAGAGAATTCAGTTTCGAAATTCTCCATGACATCTTCTCTACGCAGGAAAGGTCGAGTACTAAGAATGTAGTCCTCAAATTTCCTACGAGGCCAAACACACAATGTAAATCTACAAAGTCATCATCGTAAATGATCGTAAATACGAATACACTAAATACCTGGGCCTAATATACCTTTCGTATTCGCCAAGAATGCCGGTGTTTCGTAACACGAACAAATGCGCGCACTCTAGTTCTTTGTCATCTAAGAACCGAGTTTTACCCTCATTTGACACACGACCACTGTCCTCTTTGAACAACTCTGGTATTTCACTGTCGTCCAACGTGGACTCGACGTCGGCATTCACATTTCGACCAAGATCTCGAGTTTTAGTGTCAACTGTCGACTTAA